>CM019715.1:2349457-2949457 GCA_009760885.1 Achatina immaculata | reverse complement strand
CAGTGGCTTGAGTCATTGCAGAAATCAACGATTCGCAGTGTCATCTTCATCTATGTTTCTGGGTACGTGGGCATCCAGAGAAATGAGAGAGCTGATAGACTCGCTGGCTGTGCCATCATTGCAAATGGACAACCACTGGATCAAGCTGATATTGTTAACATGCACAGAGTGAAGGACTTCAAGCGCAGTGAATCAACATTGCTACTTCTGACTGAGAGAGTACAGATCTGCATGCCCAGGAACAAAAGACATACTGGACATGTGAGACAAGTGGTCAACCAACACAGGACAGGCACTGTCAACCACAGGATGCTGACAGATATGTTGAGGCGGGGATCTGACCACTTATGGACATGTCCAGAGTGCAATGATGATGACCCAAACCATAAACAGAAAACAAAAAAACAATAAAATTATTTAAGCTTCTGCCTTCATCAGGCAACAGGTAACTTGTACTTGTACGAACTCCCTGTAACTGCGAGCTGTTGTTCTTTGCAGCCGATGCTGTAGAGATGTTGAGGCACAGCATCATATTGGCATAGGAGTGGGTTATGGTAGCTACTTTTTCAGTCCTGGAGTACAGCTAAAAAAGCAGGGGGTGTGCAATGCTTCTTTAGTAGACTCCACCACCATGGGGACTACAGCGATCCCTGCCCCTTTAGCCAGGCTATGCCTGTTACTGGGGGTACCACAGAGAAGTGGGACAGGGTCTTGGTCAGCTATGGGTCACTAACCCTGACATATCACCTATGGGTCTCTGATTACCTTATCGGGCATCTTCCACCCCCACAACATGTAACAAAACAATGTGTTATTTACAATTTTGCTAACATCAGATTACACTTAACCACACAAAAAAAGGCGGGGGGGGAAGAAAAAAGAAAATTTTTACTTCCACTTCCTCTATTTCTCATCTCTCTCTTACATAAATGAAAAGTACACATCTATCACTCTTACTAAATAAAAAAGTACATCTCTATCAACCCAGCCTAAAACTGCTTCAAACCCCCAACTCCATCTCTGACTTATTCATAAATTCTACAGTAACACCAACCCAAAACTAAAAATCGATTAAGAACCCAAATTTGACTCCACAGCTCTGCCAGTAACAGCAAAATGCACAACCATCTCTCTTCTTGCTGATAAACATATTCTTATGACTTCCGTCCACTGCTTTTTACCCACTTCTTTGTGCTGTCACCATCTATCTGTACTCAGAAAGCAAGCAATTCCTAAAACAGTTAAACATCTCATAACACAAATTAAGCATATTATTACCACAACCCCCTGTAGGTCTCTATGAAACAATCTTGGCAGCCAATGACAGTATAACTGAGCCAATAACAGTATAACTGACAGAGCCAAAACTCCAACCCATCCAAGGCTGTGGGAGGCCAAGTCTTGCCCTGGCATCAGTTACTATTGGACCCCCTATCCCAACACAGAAAACTCTGTAGGATGTATGTTGCAGTGTTTTCCTGAATTCTGACTGTAACAAGAAAAGAAGGGGAAAGTAGGCCACTTCAACATCCCAGGCCCCTGGTGTACCAACCCTGGCCCTCCACCCCTCCGGTCAGGCCCCAGTTTCATCACATAAGTCATACCTTGGTACACTGGCTAGATATGTCATCAGTCTTCTGAGGTCTTCATACTTTAATCTCTCTGGGCGTGTGTGGGATGGAAAAGTCAAGATAGGACCTCCTCTTTTGTCTCGCCCCCCTGACACAAAGAAATCATATTACATTCTGGTGCAATAAGCCAACAAGACACATGGAATAAGAGCAACACTGAACACTTCTCATATAAAATAGCTCTTTTTTCATAATACTGAACACCGCTCACAAAACACTGCTATTTTTTCATACCACTGAATACTACTCATAAAACAAGGCTCTTGTTCTTGTAACTGAACACCGCTTACAAAACATGACCCTGTTTTCTCATGACTGAACACTACTTACAAGGGAGGACCCAAAAGTAACCAGAATTTATTAAAAACAAAAGATAACAAGTTCACCTTCTAGTCTCCTTTAACACACGCTCCACCTGATTAAATACACCAATCAAAACATTTTTCCACTGCAGGAAACAAATCTGGAACTCTTAAACAGGAATACTGTTTATAGCTTCCAGTGATTTTTCTTTCACTTTATCTATATCAGCAGATAATTTCCCTTTCATACTGCTCTTAATCAGTGAGAACAAAAAAAAAGTCACATGGAGCAAGATCTGGTGAGTATGAAGGATAAGGAACAAGCATCATGTTGTTTTTAGCCAAGAAATGTTGGACAGACAAGGCCATGTGGACAAGAGCATTATTGTGGTACAAGTAACCAGTCTCCACTTCTCCACAAGTTTGACCATTTTTGTCACATACTTTCATGCAAGTGTTTCATAACCTTGAGATGATGATAATGTTGATTTGCTGTCCATCCTGATGAACAATCCTGCTCTAGTTTGATCCAGATGTAAAAACAGACATCAAACACATTGATGTTGAGATGGGGGTAGTGGAGAGATAATGAATGAAGAACAGAAGGGGCCGTAACCACCTGTAGACAGCTGGAGATGCAAAACGTAGTGGGGCAGGGAAGCAAGGAGATAATGTGAAACTGGTGAATAGGACAAGGCCTGGAGGGGCAATAAACACCTATAGGATGCCAGAGAAGAGAAGGTGGTGGCAGGGAGGGAAGCTAGGAGAAAGAAACAAGAAAGTAGAATATAAATTGCAGAAAAAAAGTGGGAAAACTAAAGAAGTTAAAGGAAGCTGAAGACATTGTTAATTCCAGCTGGTTGGAGACAGCCAGCCTGGAAAATAAGGTGCTGTTCTAAGACCCTCCGAGATCACACAGCAGAACAAGAGCAGATCACACTAACAGAAATGTTCCGTTTTCCCCTGTGGTTGCTAAGGCAAAAATGTTTAGCCACAGGTGTCCAAGCCCTCTTAGAAATGTCATTAAGATGTTGACAAAAATGATCTCCTAAGAGTAAACCAGTCTCCCCTATATACTACATATCACGTTTGCACATAACATAAATAACATTGGATGAAGTGCAGGTGAAGCCCTCCTGAACTGATAATGTGGATTTGGGGAAGGTTAGCCTCGACACCAAATGGGCAAGTGTTGCATCTACGACGTCCAGTTTCACATTATCTCCCTGCTTCCCTGTCCCACTACATTTTGCATCTCCAGCGGCCTACAGGTGTTTATGGCCCCTTCTGTTCTTCATTCATTATCTCTCCGCTTCCCCTCCCAACACCCACTTCTCTAATGGCTTACAGGTGTCTATTGCCCTTCCCCCCTACCCCCAACCCCCACCTGTTTCTCTCCCTTTCTCTACCTCTTCTTTCTGATTGGGTTCATCTGCTATCCTTTGTGGGCCCCCGTGGTCTTTATGCCTCATCTATGAGACACACATTCTTGTGTTTCCTACTTTTGGAGGATGCCACTAAGATAAGTTTTTCATTTAGTTATGTTTTGTCTTGTTTGTGTATGTAATCCTCGAAAAAGGCTCACGCCGAAATATTGGATGTTGTATGTTTTTCATTTATACATTCTCATTTTACTCTCATACTTTCTATTCATTTTTTTCTCACTTACTCACTCCTTCTTTCGCCTTGTAAAACTGCACCATACACCTCTGTCTACCTTTATTATTTGAACCATTTTTACTGCAGTCGCCATCCCTTTTATCTGGCACATTTTTATTTCACTTCCAATTAAACAACAGGATATTACTTTCTATCTTTTCGTATTTAACAGCAGTAATGAAACAGGAAGAAATTTCTTGCATGATGAATCTACTAATATTTGATCTGAAAAAAAAAAAAAAAAAATGAAGAAACAGTCAAAATAACAGGCCATGTATATGCTTCAAAGATCTCTTTATGTGTATATCGTTTCTTTTTCCACCATTAAACAAAACACTGTACTTGCTTCATGTTACTCTCATTTAGGTATGGTCTTTCTGCTGGTCCTTTCTGGTCTTTATGAATGATGAAAGATATAAACTCTTGGATGGAACAAATCCTCCAGACCCGCATGAACTATGAAACACTGAGACACATCTTTTGGTCCAATGAAATGACCCTACCTGAAAACACCAGGATATGGGGTACAAGGACAACCATGGAAAAAGTTGATAATTGGAGATGAAAGACACGCTAAAGAAATATAACGTGACAGCTACCCAAGCCGCACACCTTGTGTTGGACTGATGTCTGAAATTCCTTGTGATGATAATGGCAAACAGATAAGACAAAGAAGAAAAATAAGCTAAACTTTATGTCCCAAACAGCAACTCAAACAGAAAGAAAATCCAATTTATGTAAGAGACAAAACTCAATAATACACAAT
This sequence comes from Achatina immaculata, assembly GCA_009760885.1. Lineage (NCBI taxonomy): Eukaryota > Metazoa > Mollusca > Gastropoda > Stylommatophora > Achatinidae > Lissachatina > Lissachatina immaculata. The sequence goes on along the minus strand of CM019715.1, from coordinate 2,945,099 downwards.
AAACATGTACGAAAAAAGAAATCTCTTGTGGATCCCGTACAGATATCCTTGTACTGCAGCTTTGATCTACACCTCGATCCCTTTCTTCTTCTGGAAGTTCACTATACATAAATTATCCAAAGCGGACAAGACAAAAATAAATCTTCCTGCATTAACTTTGGCATTTGTTCTCTACTACCAACCTGAAAGATAGGCCACCCTCTCTCGTAAGACGTGAACAATGTCTGCTGCTTTCAGGCCATCATTTCGTCTTCCTCCTTTCACGATTTAAAAACAAAACAAGGGTTTCATTACGAAAAATATACACAAGCTACTTAAACACCTGTAGCATCTGTATGATGATTCTCACTCACAACACATCTCTAATACATTCCTATTCTGTGCTTTTATCTGTTTTTTTTTTTTTTTAATGAAGGCATTTAGTCCAAATATTCATTTGTTCTTATCACAGTTTTCCCCTTTCCATTACCCTTTCTAATAAAATGCACTATACATCTCTGTCTACATCTTCTCCAATAGTGCTAGGGATGAAGACACTGGTGATCAGTGACTCATAACTGGCACGCTCACATCAGTGCTGGCAAACCACAGCTAAACAAAACCCTGTCCTGCCTCTATGTTGTATGTTGTACCCCCTTATAACATGCCTGGCCTGGCTTCCTTCTTGGGTGCTCAAGTGCCAGGTTATGCTAAATCGGAAGCCAGGTTGCCAGGATGAAGTCCACAGTTCTCTCCAGGTCCTTCTGGCAGCCCCACAACTTCTGCCTCAGGCCCGTTCTCTGTGGCCAGGTCTGGCTTTGCAGGTCAGTGAATGCCGGGCACTCTTTGAGCTCATGCTCTAGGGTCTGTGCTGGCCTGGCTAACACTGTATCTTCCACCCCCCCCCCCCATTTTTTAACTCCACTAAGGGGCTGAAAAAATAGCTGCAGCAACCCATTCCAAATTGAACACAATGGGATGCTTCAACATCCTCACCAAACTGGCTCCAAAGAACATCTGCTCACAGTTCCAGGGAGACAGAACAAGAAGAACAAGAACTCTAATCATTGATACCCTTTTTGTCAGACTCATCATGAGACAAAAGTGTTAGTTCCTAGCCAGTTGGTCAAGCTGTGGCATCACAACATCATCATCATCATATGCCATGTTGGGAGCCATTGGCTGTCATGTTTCTGTGACATGTTTCTCCACAGATCTCGATCTGTATGTATGTCTCTAGCAATGACAAAAGGTCCAAAGAGAAGTACGAGTGCTTTTCCTTCCATCATGGAACTCATCATAAAAGTAGGCTTCTAAGGTGGATCCACCACCAAGGCATGCATGCTAATGCCAGCCCACCATTCTCTCCAGCAAAGTTCAGCAGTGGGACATCTTATTGTGGTGATTTCATTTTCAGCAGCTCACAACAAAAGTTCTCTAACCCAGCTCTAGTATCATAGATAAGCTTTTGATGCCCACCCAATAAGCCTTACTTTAACATCATCATCCTAAATGCAAGTTTTTTAGTTCTTTATGTTGTTTTCTCCCTGGTACTGAAAACCCTAACCCTAGCCAACACAACGAAAAAACACGATCATGAAAACAAACCAAGATCGGGTTATGGTGGCTATATTGAAAGCAGAATTGAGGCCTTCCTGGCAGATCACGCATGTCTAGCTCTGCACGTTACCCGGGCGAGCTGCTAATAGGAGCAACAATGTAGAAGTGGGCCAGGGTCTTGACCTGCTCTGGGTAGCTGGCCCTGACAAATCTGGTTTTACTCTAGCATAGCCATCTCTTTTTCCGCAATTTCTTAATACAAGCTTATTTTTCATTCATACAGCAACCACAATTTGAAATAAATTATGCCCAATTGTATATAGAATCTAGAACTTTATAGATAGTGAAAAAGCCATCTTATTACTGCTATTCTTAAAACTTATTCAACCTTGTTATTCTTCGTGTTTTCCCATATTTACTTAGGCACAAATGAAGCCATCATCCTTAAGAATACAACCTAGCCATTGTTTACGAACAAAGAATTGTACTCACACACACACACAGCCCAGCCCTACATTTCGCCAATACCTACTGTCTTATAAACATCAGCAATCAATTTACTGACTTTACTGTAACCCAAAATCTAACCAGGACCTGAAAAAAATGATCTATGACGGCTCATAAACATGGCTAAAGTTGATTCTAATAGTCTTTCCCCCCATTTTCTGAGTTGGTCATCTTGTCAGGGGAGATAACTGGAAATATATTTTTCAGCTCAATTCTGCCAGAAATTTACCAACTTTTTTCGTTTTTCCGTAGAATACAGCTTTTATCTTCTACACTTTCATAATCTAAACAAATATTCCTATGTTTTTATTGAAAATAAAATGTAACTGTGCAATTATTTGGTTTCTGAAACGATTTTTGAATTGTGAGATCGCTTCGCTCACGAAGAACTGAAACAAAGCGTAGAATGAGGAGATGATGTTTCTAAAATAAACAATTTAATTACCTGGTCTATAATAATAATCCACATCCTTTTCGGCTCCTCCTTCTGCTCCTTTGTCTCCGAAATTCATATTCTGTATTTTTTCATGTCTACAACACAAAAACAGAAGCCGATTTTCAAACGCATCCTCATCAGCGAAGCTCTAGGTCCGCCATATTAATAACAACGCTTCGGGTTTGTTCGGCAATCTCCGGGAGCTACCGGAATATTGATAAGGCTTGTCTGCTGTTGATGAAAGCGTCTATGATATATATATAGCAAAAATAACAGTATCTTTGTGGCAAAATTTTGCAGTTTTTCTACGGTGTTTCTGTGCAAATTTAACGTACGTCTGTGCAAAATCTCATTGTGAGATTGAACTAATGTTCAACGTAGTTTCTATCATCAGTTAAAATCTAACAGTGGGGAAGTGACTCACTCCCGCTAGGTGGAGTTTTTTTTTTTCTTCTATGAGTGTGCAGCAACACGTTTTGAGGTGTTTTTTTGACAAACGTAGAAGTTTTCTTTCCAAGCGTTCTTAAACCTATTGGTTTAAAGTTACAGACAGAGCATCTCATCAGTCTTTCTCCCACCATTTTCAGGTCTCCCCCCCCCCCCCCCATTCTAAACGCTTCAGATCCACGCTCTTACCTTGTGAATGTAAATCTTAGGCACTGAAAATATCTCTGCAAGATCTTTCAGAAGCAAAGGAAATATATCTCGTAATAAATATTAAGGATCTCTTGAACAGCGGTCCCTAATCTTTTTTAGGTCTCGGACCCCTGAAGCCCCCCCCCCCCCCCCAACAAATCCCACCTATGCTACCCAGCCACTTGAAGATCAGATCAATGCCATGACGATAGACGTAGGCGGTCATATCTCTCCATCTCCATCTCGCTCGATCTTCCGTGTCTCGAATCAGTTCAATTGTTGCTTTCACCCCAAACGATGCAGTCAGGCCTTCTATGTATGTCTGTTTTTGTTCGTTTTTTTTTTATCTCCCTCTGTCTTTTGCCTTTCTAGTCACGACCAATTTTTCGAGGCATTCACGTCTGCTGATGTGTCCGTGAAGCTTTGATTGTCTTTTTCTTATGTATGGCGCCAGTTGAAATATGTTATTCAGTGCATGTGCACAAAAGTGAATATTTTATTCAATGCACTGGCACAAAAGTTGAAATATATATTCAGTGCATTTCGCACAAGTGGACATATATTATTCAGTGCATTGGCAGAGGGAAGTTTTATGTGAGATAGGTGGATGGAGATTTCATGGCAGCAGCGGCTGAAATGTGTTACCAGTGCATCGGCACAATATTGAGATATGTGTATAAATGCTTAGCAGGGCCAGAGGAGCCCAGGCCATTCTTGTCCACTGAATTAGTTGTTACGTAGTTAGAGATAATATATTGTATTTATGTCGTGCCTTGTTATTATCATGATGATACATGTTGATGTCCTGTGTTATAATGTCTGTAGTAGCGTCACTACGATATATGTAGAGTGTTAATAAATAGATGTAAATTGATTTGCCAACTTGATAATATGTATTTCATGTTGATGTTGTGTATGAATGTATGTAAGATGCTGAATTAAACTGGCATGCAAGTATCCTTGGAGGGGAGAATCTGGGTTGGTGGTCATGGGGTCGCGAGATCTTGGCCACGCAGAACGGTAGTACATGTCAAGGGAATGCCTGAAACTGTTGAGGTGATTTATTTCTTCCTAATTTATCCGTAAAATGTAGATTTAGCACCAGCTAATTTTACAACAGAGCACATCCTTGTCTCACACCTCTTTTTATTTGTTGGAACTCACTGGTGATATTGTCCACTCTTACAGCTGCGTTTGTTGCCAGCAGATGTAGGTCTCTTCTGTCAGTTTCCAGTTTCTCAAGAATCTTAAAACTTCTTCATGTCCTACTCTATCAAGTGCTTTAGTGTAATCTATGAAGCACACATAAAGATCTCTGTTCACTTCTAGTGATCGTTCTATTCATTCATTCATTCATTCATTCATTCATTCATTCATTTGCATGTCCCTTGTGGAACTTTGCCTCCCTAACAGCTCTCCTGTAGGCCTCTTAGTTTTGGGCAAGATGGCCTGCTGCTGATGCATCCATTTGCAGATTCTCAACGATGTCTTGCAGCCATCTTCGCCTTGGTCTTCCTCTCTTTCTCTTTCCCATTATGTATCCTCCCAAGACGGTTTTCTCTCGATTATCATGACGTTTAATGTGTCCAAAATATTTAAGTTTTCTCTGTTTAATCCTCTTTACTAGCCAGCCTTCTTCAATATTAAGTTCTTGTAGTATGGATATATTTGTTCTTTTTTGTGTCCATGATATTTGAAGAACTCTTCTGTAGCATTTACATTCAAAGGCGTTTATGTGTTTCTCAGCTGTTTTGTTAAGTGTCCAGGTCTCACAGGCATATGCTGCAGTGAGAAAGATGCATGCCCTTGAAAATCTGTCTGTTCCTCTACACAGATTCTTTATTTGTTTTATTTTCTGAAGAGCAATAGATGTCCTCCTTTTAATTTCTCTCATTGTATCTCCATTATTAGTTAGCAGTGATCTAAGATATTCAAAACTCTCCACTTCTTCCAGTTTTTCCTCATTGATACATATATCAGCCGCCGTGTTTGTTTTGTCAGTTGTCATCAATTTTGTTTTCTTCGCATTAAGATAAAGGTTTTGCTTTTCACTATTCTTACGAACTGACATAATTAGTTTTTCCATTCCTTTTTGTGTTGTGGACAGTAATACTGTGTCATCAGCATATCTAATCTCTGGTATTTCATAACCTTCAATTGTTATGGCATAATAATATTCTTTGTCTACATCTTCTCTAACATTCCTCATTATATTTTCAGTATACAAGTTAAATAAGTAAGGCGACAATATGCACCCCTGACGGACCCCTTGTTTTATGTCAAACCAAGTTGTTGTTTCCTTTATTCTCACTGCTGCTTGTTGGTCTAGATACAATAGTAATGTTAATTGTATCAAATGTGTTGGAAATCCCATTTCTTCCATTATTTCCCAAAGTTTCTGGTGTTGTACACAATCAAATGGCTTAGAATAATCTATAAGGGCTATTAACATCCTTAATATGAAAATTGCGTTTGTTGTTTCTTTTCTTCTACAAATCCATATTGTTCTTCTGATATTTCTGGTTTAATCTTGTTTCTCATCTTCATCATTATAATTCTTAGAAGTATCTTTGTGATGTGGCTCATAAGACTGATCGTATGATGCTGATCATACTTTCCTCGGAAGTGTAATGAAGATTGACTTAGTTAAGTCTTGGTATTTCTCAGTTAAGTCTGTTGGTATTTCTCAGTTAAGTCTGTTGGTATTTCTCCTGTGTGATATATTGTGTTAACCAGTTCTGTGATTTTTTTTTTATTTCCAAAATCTTCCAAAGCTTTTATCATTTCTGTAGCGATGTTATCTGGTCCTGCAGCTTTAGTGGGTTTCATTCGTCTCAGTGCATTTCTGACTTCATCCATCATGACTGGTGGGCCATCTTTCTTTCCTCTAAGTGTAACGTGATCAGCTCTTACATGATCATATAACTCTCTAATGTACTAAGACCACCTAATTAGAATGCTGCCCCCTTCCATGATTACATTCCCTTCCTTGTCTGTCAGACAGCTTGATCTTGAGACGGATTTCGGCTTAATTAGTTCCTTTATTTTCTGATGGACATTAGAGCAGTTTCTAGTGTACGATGTTTCTATCTATCTGCATTTCTTATCTAGCCACATTTCTTTTAGTTCATTATATTTTCTCGTGACTTCTTTGTTGATCGTTTTATATTGCTCTTTGGTGTTTTTCTTCACTAGTCTTGTGTCCATTAACTCGAGTATTTCATTTGCCATCAAGCCCTTTCGTGCCCGCCTATTATTTCTTTGACAGCGTGCTTTAGGCTGTTTCTGTAATTGCTTACTTCCAAATGTCCCATTTATCATTAGTATCTTGGAATAGTATTTCCAGGTCTGCTAGTGCACCACATCTGTCTTTCTCTTCTATGGCGAGTTTTGCTCTTATCTCTTCTTCTTTCTGTAAAGCTGTCACATCATATATGATGTTAAGAGGCTATGGGTTTTTTTCCCCTCAGTCTAATCTTTATCTTGCCTATCAGGAGCTTGTGGTCACTGTAGCAGCCTGCTCCTTGGGTTGTTTTGCTCAGTGTTAATGCACTTCGAAATTATCTGTTGATCAGAATAATCTGGATTTTTTTACCTTTCCGTCGGGGCCTACCCGTGTATGTAGTCTTCATGTGTGTTGTTTGAACCACGTGTTCCTTGTGATTAAATCGTGTTCTTTGGCCCATTGGACTAACCTGTCTCCTCTTTCTTTGCGCACTTCAAGTTCAGAGCTATGTGCTACTGGTTCTTCGAATCCGCTTCTGGCTTTTGCATTAAAGTCCCTCGTTACAATAGTGATTTCTACAGGTTTGCACCGCTTTCTGGCTTTGTCTATATCATCGTAAAGTGATTCAAGTTCTTCTTCTGTGCTTTATGCTGTTGGAGAATGTACTTGAATGATTATTGTGTAAGTGTATACACGAAACCACTGCAGTAAAGCTGTGATAACAAAATGTATGAACTAGGGAAAAAGTAGGAACAGCTTTATTACTTAACGAGCACACAGTTGTGACGTTTCGACGTGAGCCTTAATAATACAAAAACACACAGGACGAAGAAATAAAGAGAGAAGATAAAGTATAAATTCACATGAATGCTATGTTAAAAAAAAGAAAATATGAATGGAACAAAAAATAGAATAAAATAAAATGAATGGAGCACTTAGCTGTGATTTGTAAGAAGCTGTGACTTGTAAGAGGCTGTGTTCAGAAATGTGCATGGTGAAGTGTGGAGAATGTTTAAATGGAGACTTGTGGTGTGTGGTAGGTGCGTCGTAAATACTTGAATGATGTATATGTCAGTAGGTCTACCTTGTACTTTCACCAATAGTACTCTATCCGATATTGCCCATTATCCCTTTTTGTTTTTGAAGCTATTGAGTCAACCATTATTGCTATCCCTCTCAAAGCACTCTTCTCCACCTGAATATATGATTTTATGATCATTTATTGTTATTCCTGCTCCTATCCATTTTGTTTCACTCATTTCTAAAATGTAAGTCTAAAAACTATGTCTCCTCATTTCTGCTTGGATGTTTTCGATTTCCTCTGCTATATTAATTGTTCTGACACTCCTAAGTTCCTAATCTGATATTGCTATTGAGCGCAATCGCATGATGATGGTCTGGTGTCACCCGGCGCGTATGACACTCCCTACCTGGCGCGTATGACACTCCCTACCGGCCGAGGCTGTTCCTGCGAAGCCTCCCTTGACGCTGTTGACTTTATTTGTTGCGAGATTTCGATCCATGTCAAACTAGGGATTATACAGCGGTAGTTTCCCTTTCGCCTTCTACTTTGTTGGGTACGGTGTTCTGCGCCAGCCTTTGGCTCTGAAAACCCTAACCCATAATGCAACAGGGGGAGAGGTTATGGCGCCTCTTACTCGCCGATAGTCATATCACTGAGTTAATGAGGTATTTTAACAGCCCCACACTGTCAGCTCCCCTCCTCTCAGTCACTATCACCTGGTTGGTCTACTATTGCTTATTCAATATATTCACAGCTAACCTCTCCATCTAGAGGCCACTCTACCATCCGTCACCCGGTGGACGCACAAGGTAGAAGAACAGGCTTTCCACCAGGATTAAATGTAACACCTACACATATTTCTAATATAAAACTGTATACACGATATACAAATGCCTGAGGAAAATACTCGGCATCAAGTGGAACGAATTCAAGAACAATGCAGAGATAAGACAGATGACTGAACAACAACCAGTCTCATGGGTGATCAGGAAAAGGAGATATACATATATTGGTCACTTGATGAGAATAAATGATGAGAGAATCCCAAAACAAGCTATCAAGTGGAACACAACAGGCCAAAGAAAAAGAGGCAGACCGCGTGAAACTCTGAAGAGGACATTGTTAAGAGAGGCCAAATTAACAGACATAAAATCCTTTGATGAGGTTGAAAGATTCGCCGAAGACAGGAAAAATTGGCGAACTACTTTACGAGTCCTATGTGACGTTTAACGGCACGGGAAGGATATAAGATAAGATAAGATAAGATAAGATAAGATAAGATAAGAAGATACACGATATAGGCTTTCTAAGTTATTTTGTTTCCGCATTCAGCTGATGATTCGTCCATACTCTTCCTTTCTCTCTCTCTCTCTCTCTCTCTCTCTTTTCTCTGTTTTTCTTCTTCAAAGATCTGTGAAGCGTGATTTGACAAGAGAATAATGGTATGGCCGTTGTGTTCCTTTGCTTTCCGCTCGGTTTGTATACAGTTCTCACCGCTATCCAGTGTCCAAAGAGACTGACCAGCAAGGCGGCAGGATGCCTGTTTTGATCTTTTTGCTGTTTATTCCGATATTCACAGCTCGCCTCTGTATCTACAGGCTGTTTCACTATCCACTGCTGCTATATACACCTTATAGAAGGACAGGTTCCTGTAATTGGAAGATTAATATACAATATGTTACAAAATATTTTATGATAAAAAATATTAAATATACATTAGTAGATTCTTAGTAATAATCACAAAGATATGCAAATTGTTACACAAAGTTTGATGCAGTGCATGTCAAAGCTCTTCATCGGAATCTATAACAAAAGGAAGGGCGATTACTCTTATAATGTGAACTCAAGAGAACGAGACAAATTTCTTCGCTGTTTAACATCTATATCTTTGTTACTTTTGGTTGGTACATCAGTCTAATTTTTTTTAACACTCGCATATTTCTGTCCAATATAGTATATGAAAAGGTTTAAACTGGAAAAAAATACGAGTTATTAGAAACAATAATAAAAAAAAGGGTGATAATCAGGCTGACATTATGTCACTCAGGCGTTTGAGGTATTTATATGCTTTTATTAGAAACAGCAAAAAGTGAACACACCATATCAGCCTTAACCTCTATTCTCGGTCCTTTACGTCAGTATACGAACAAAGCAGAAACTTTACAAAATACGGAAAACTATATTACGCAATGATTATTTTAATCCAAAAACTAACAACCTCAGGTTTCAGTATTTTATGTCAAAATTGCGCCAATGTTAACAGTTTGTCTACAGAATTTTATGGGAAAAAAATAATATCAGCGATATTAAAATATAACAAATAACCACTTTATTCTCTACCTTAGAAGAAAAAAAGGAAGCTGTGCTGAATTATGAAGCAAACGTAATGTAAGGGTCAATACTTGTATAATCCGGCGAGTTTAATTCATCGTGGTGCTTATGTTAACATACAAGCTCTCAAGCTCTCTCTCTCTCTCTCTCTCTCTCTCTCTCTCTGTGTTACTTTTTACCTTTCAGTTGTAAGGTATACCCTGGTTCTTACCAACATATGACAGCTGGACAGGACAAAGCAGTGACTCTCACAGTGGGCTGTAATGCCCCCGAAGGGACGTGGAAGACCCTGGAGGCGATGAATGAAAAGTGAGCTGCGGGGGGGGGGGGGGGGGAGGGGGAGTGCGACAGGGTGGGGGGGGGGGGGCGTCAGAAACAACTGAACGGGAAAAAAGTTTTACTATAAGAGATGTAGTCTGCGAAAGTAAGAGGGCAACAGTGCGAAAAAGTTTTGAAAACCACTGGCTTCGAGAATTGACAAACCAGGGATTAACTCTTTTACTGCATGGTAAAGAATTCCAAAACATAAAATACTTTGACAAGAACGGATTACAGCTTATTCTCAACCAGGTTTTATGTGTCGAACTTGTAGAGGCCATGTGCTGAATCAAACCCGAGACACAAAGATATTTTTAAAGTCAGCGTGAGAGAATTTTATTTGAAAATCAAGCGTGGGAAGAACTTACGAAAGACATTTTACTCGAACAGTAAAGGCGCAGCATCTCTGATGAAAGGAAACGAGAACCAAACTAGAAATTAGAAAACGTAGAAAACTGGATCCTGCTATACAAACATTATTGTAGCCAGTTGTGTAAATAAGCCATGAGAGTAGCACCTTAACGAAATTATATTCAGCAAAAAAAAAAAGCCCCACAACAAATGATGTCTGCCTGCTTCAAACCTGTGTTCTTAGACGAAAAATGCCAACATACACGTAATTTTATAACAAATACTCGTACGTCCGCCGTATTTTATTAGGAAAGGAGGATGCAGTGTCTGTATTTAGCATAAAAGACATGACAACTGCGATAAAACTGGTTCTAGTGATGAAAAGACTTTGTCTGGGTCATGTATATCCGATGTTGGTAAGCTATGGCTATTTGTGGCATAACGCTATGGTACCCTGTGTGATAACACCAGTGCAACATTTCTAAGCCAATCGTTGGCTTTCACTTTGTGCTCTACTTCGTCTATCTGGGTGCATTTCGTGACGGACTTTCTTAGAAGGAGGAGGCCAAAAAGCTATGTCCCTGTTGTTTTCGTATGTGATTCTTGAAAAGAAAGGCTTTTGCTGAAATATTGGATTGTTGTACGTCCTTTTATTTATATGTACTCAGCTTGCTTTCTTCCATTCTTATTTCTACCCACTTTCCTCACTCTTTCTATCTTTTTATAATACTGAACCATACACCCATCTATTTTCATGTCTGTATTAAGCTTATATTGCAGTTTAGAATCTAAACCCCCTAAAACGCGGAAGGAAACTGTACAGACGTGTTTTATTTTATCTGCAGTTGTGTACAAAGCAGCAAAGTTGAAGTGGCTCACCGTAGGAGAGGAGTTAATGACATTTTTTTTCGAAATTATTTCCTGTTGGCGTATTAAAGAAAGGGGTGGGAAGTAGGGTGGGAGGATTATCACTTCCTCTAGAGTACAAACAGAGACTGTTCTGGATTGTCCCCGATATCTTCCATGCCTCGTTTCTTAGACAGACTTACCCAAAGCCGTGGAAGAAACGGCTTTTTTTTTCCATTTTATGCACGCGCGGTCTAACCTACAACAAGGATAAGCATGAGTTCGAGAAAAAAGAAGGAGGAAGGGGTGGGGGGAACGTGAGCAGGTTTTGTTTCGTTTCTGTCTTTGTTTTGTTTGTAATAAATAATCAAAAGAAGATACTTCGAAAACTTTTGTCTTGTCTCCTTCCTCATATACCTTTCGGTGTTGAGGGGACAAATAGGGCTCGACATTTTGCTTCATATAACTGGATATTTAATGGTTCTGTAACTTCCTCTTTCCACCTCCCTCGCGGTACAATAAAGGTTTGATTTTACAGATTAAGAAACAAAATAATGTACTACTTTGTTCGCGTAGGTACATGCTGATCTTAATGTTACTAGATCTATAGCGTTATTACCCGTTTCATATGACATTTGCTTCAAATACATCAACTGTTAGAAATTAAACATTACTCCTTTGTCTCGGAAGTTTTGGTACATGGACTATACAAACCGTGATAAAGATGGTTTTGCAGTAAATATTCTTAGACGTATAAAACACGGACATGCGTGCGATCAGTTCTTTTACTCTTAAATTAATTTTCATTCTCTCTCAGATTAAAGTTTGATGAGGCATATTTGTAGGGCTAGTCTGTAACTTAAAAATATTTGTTGGGTTAGAAATGTGATGCTTTAAATTTTTATATAGGCTTTGTCTAGGCATTGATCTGCATAAACCGTACAAAGATCTACCAACTCTGCCCGTGTCGTTTTGTAGGGAAAGCGTTAATGTCCAAATAAGGGCATTTGTCTTTTGTAAGAGAGCTTTGAAAATTGTGACAAGAACAGCAAAGTGGAAGATGTCAACAGCAGAGTGAAATTACTTTTCACTTTCATAAAAGTATTGTAATGAACTGAGTTCACAGAACAATCATAGCCCGCCAAAAATGCACCTCGACAATTTCTATTAGACAATTCTCTGCTTTTTAAAAATTATCGATGAAATGTAGGAAGTTTGAGGACAGAGTACGTATCTTTCACGTAATAAGTCGATCAGTTTAAGGTGAAATGTTTTCTTGCACGAGTTTTAACCCTTGAGGCAGCATTAGGAGAGGGCTTTAGGTTTGTGTTGATGCCAGTGATGTACTTCCTGAAGCAATAACAGAAGCAGGGCTTGCTTTGAGTTTGTGTTATTGTTAAAGGTACATAACCAAGCACACACAGCAAATGATATATTTTGTTCACTACTTTTCTCTCATAAATTCACACTGAGCAGCATTTGTATAAGCATTCACCAAGACAGAATGAAGCATTCACTGCAAAAATCATTAACACCAGGACACCAAGATATAATCATTCCATGACACCAATAACCATTCATATCAAGAAAAACTGACACTAAGAAACACTGACACAAAGAAACCCTGACATCAAGAAACACCGACACAAAGAAACACCAACACCAAGAAAAAATGACACCAAGAAACACACACAAATAAATGTCTCAAGTCTTCATCATAATAAAAAAAACAAAAAAGAAGCCAGAGGTTACCTTTTTTGTAGTACATTTAATCATTCAAATGTCAATGAACACACATGACATTTACTCAAACATGACATTTTAAATATGTACAGATTCATGTCCCTATCATTCATCAAAGCAAACAAGACTAATATTGCATTCAGTTCTAAACCAACAAGAAAAACAAAACCAAATTCACGCTCATATTCAAAGGAACAGACAAGCAACATGGATAAGATTGTACAAATTATACATGGAGACTTCAAAATTGTGGTAAAAAAAAAAAACACATAAAATTCTGTAATTGCTACTCTGCTCTTCCCCTTTCTTTCTGCACTGCTGCTAAGACGCGTTTTTTTAAGAAGCTTGTGCACACACACATAAAACAGCCCGCTATATCGGCTTAACAAAGATGCAGTACTGCAACCAGTTTCAGCCCCAGCCTTGAATTCATGTCAACATCCTGCAGGACATCATAGAAAATAAAGTACTGAAGCATGCAGACAGAGCTGCTTGTGCATCATTTTGTGAGGGAAAGTGCCGCTTCCACATTTAAACTGCTTTTTTTTTTTTAACATCAGAAATCAACAAGTGAGATCTGTGCCGTAAGTCTATACAGGCAAACAACATTTAAGCACTGATTTCAACACCAGTAACAGATTTTTAACACCAGTTAACAAATGATTTTAACACCACTAAATAATCGACTTAATAAATAAATTCTAAAATTTCAAGAAATGGGAAGAGGGAAAGGTCTGAAGAACTGCATCTGCCATGACCAGAGATATGATGCAAACTATACAGTACAGTCACTAGCTCATGTGAACATCATGAATGTCAGGCTGGTAATTTCCCCAAACTTTTACTGCACACAGATTTTACTACATTATGCAGGTGCTGACATTAGCACATAGAAACATATATTTATAAGCCAGGTATTTACAATACCAAATAATTTCTACAGCAGCCAATCTGCCACATGTGGCCACTTGCATCCAGCTGTAGACTAAAACAACTGAAGAGAACAAACTGCACAAACACATATTCATCTCAGTTCACTATATTTAAACAAGACAGCATTCCCTGCCTTCCATTAGAGTGACCTATTTCATTTTCTACAATGAACTAAGGAAGGTGAAATCCAATGATATTCCAGAAGATCAATATGTACGCCTTCATGTATCACAATGAAAGCATTCTTGGAGTCTTGTTCTTCATAGCAAAGAAAGCATTGATGACTTCATAAAAACTTATTACTATTCAGGAAATGTGAAGGATGTCTGATGCAGTTTTTAAAAAAAGGAGTTTAATAAGATGAACGTGGAAAAGAAATGGGGGAAAAAAAAATTCTCATTCATGACAAAAGCATTCTGCCAAAATATTGATTGTGTTCAACATCAACTGCATTTGTTGTTGTTGCTGTTTTGTACTCTTTCATCTCTTTCTACTTCTTATTTTATCCTGCCACCTTTTGAAAACTGCAATAGACTGCTATGTGACAATCTGAAGACACTTAGCACACTGAACACCAATCTTGGATTCTGTCTGCTTGCTGCCATGTGCCCTAACTTAACCACTATCAGACTTTCCTATACGGGCCAAAACAGAGAATTCTTCAAGCATCATCATCAGGAGCAGTGCAACACCAACCCAGGTAGAACAGCTGTCTCAGTAAGAGATAAAAACCCCTCATTTCCATGCCATTAAGACATATTGAAGATATGGTGTTAGGCCCATACTTCCAAGACCATCAACACCTTAATGTGGTCAGCATTATCCCTGGCTGCATTTACTCTCTCAGATTTCTATGATGGCAACTTTTTGAGGATAGGCAGACCTCAAGCCTTGTCTCAGTGCAAAAAATAAATAAATAAATAAAAATAACAGCAAATGCTGGAGACACTAGAACTGTAGCAATACCAGAAGTGACAGTCAACTACTTGCGTGAACAACTTCATTCTTGAACATGGAACACTTGAACAGTTATGTATCTGATGAACAATGATGTGAGAATGATGATTCAAACTTCAACGAAGATAATAATACACCATCCTTCACATCAAACACAAATATATGTAAGGACAAGATACAATATATGTGAGAACTGGTTATCACATTTGAGGTCGTCTAGAGTTGTTTGTAATAGTGGGATGATTAACATGGTTACATCATGGGAAAACCCATCACCTGTTTGAACCACTTTGGTCTCAGGTGTACTCTTAATAATATCCTTCCCTCCCAAATATCAGAACAGATAAAGAAACTTTAAACTTCCCAGCACAAGAAGCTCATTTGGAAGATGAATCGCTGCAATGGTTCCAAAACTAGGCTCATGAGAGTCCACACAGCAAGTTTAGGTTTTAAAAGCCTTATGCAGAATATCAGAAATCTGTGAAGCTTTTAATGTAAGAGCCAAGAGAGTGCAGGAGGACTGAAGTGAGCTATCATTAACTTCTGGGAGAAGAAGAGAAAATCTGTGACCTTAAAAACTTTGAGGACCACTGTTCAGTTGATGAAAAAAAAAAAAACCAGAAGAAGAAGAAGGATTCTGAAAGATAACACTCGCTGGCTTGATGCCGAGTAACAATCTGAAGTAAATTAACCAATTCCAGTTCAGTTAGATGCTAGAAATGCAGAAAGCAATATAAACACTAGCTACATTGATGGGGATTCCCCCAGTTCATTCATCCGCCCAATAATCAAAGACTGATTTGGCACTGGTTTCTATATTGACTACAAAACAATAGAATCACTCCACTTATTACTTTAAAAACTCCAAACATGCCATGTTACATCTGAACATACACAGACAAAAGATCACTATGTTCAAAGTAACACACACAGACAAAAGATCACTATGTTCAAAGTAACACACACAGACAAAACATCACTATGTTCAAAGTAACACACTCAGACAAAAGATCACTATGTTCAAAGTAACACACACAGACAAAACATCACTATGTTCAAAGTAACACACACAGACAAAAGATCACTATGTTCAAAGTAACACACACAGACAAAAGATCACTATGTTCAAAGTAACACACACAGACAAAAGATCACTATGTTCAAAGTAACACACACAGACAAAAGATCACTATGTTCAAAGTAACACACACAGACAAAAGATCACTATGTTCAAAGTAACGGTGCAGTTATCAAGGGCCAGCAACTCATACCTGGTCCTGACCTCTCTGACACTTGCCTCCCATCTGCATTCTAGCCTCCTCATTTCATATTTTTGCCGTGCATTTTTATCCTTTTCTCAACTTTTAACTTACCAAACCCAGTTTAAATAGCTTAAAAAAAAAACAAACAAAACAAAACATAAAAAATCAAATGATTTTGTTCCATAGCAGGGAGTTCATAATTTTAATCTATCGATCTCAGACGGCATCATCGCTGCGGTCAGTACATTCTCATATCTGTCCTGCTGCCCTATCTCTCTCTCTCTCTGGTCCATGACAGACTTGTGATGATCATTGCTGATTTCCACAACTATCTTTTTCTGTAAGGTGTGTGTTGGACCATGCTCCATGCCACTCTTTTAGTCTGTCATGTATCTTGTTTCTTTGTCTTCCTCTGTACCTGTCTCCCTCCATTTTTCCCAGCATCACTAGGCTTTCCAGTCTGCCTCTTCTTGAAACACGTCCTATAAATCTGGACCGTCGTGTCCCAAAATTTCCCATCATTTCACTCTTTTACCCAGCCTTACTTAGAACTACTTCATTTGTTTTCTTGGCCGTCCATGGTATTCTCATCACTCTTCTTAGGGACCACATCTCTGCTGTTAGTAGATTCTGAGTGCTCCTAGCTACTGCCCTTGCTTGGCATGCATATAACAATACAGGTTCGATGTAGTACAGAATATTAAACTGCTAGAAACAAACATCATGTCATAGTCTAATAAAAAATAATGCTCAAATTTCTGTATTACAAAAAAATATTCATGGATCAAACATGTTGCTCATTCCATTCGAACAGTGACTGATATCACCTCTACAGTATCATCACTATGTATATATTGCTCACATTCTTATCTGCTGCTGTATTTTTAACATTTTGCAAAACTGAAAAGTAAATGTCTACATTCTCCAATAGATAACAACAAATTAATCTTTTGGGGACATCTTTCAAAAATAAAAATGTTCTCATTTAGCGAATAACCAGACCACACTAGTATAGAAAACTTAACAATGAATCTCATTTATATACAAATGTGAGGATCTACGGCAATCATTCCAACTCATAAATACAGCTCAGTCTGTTCAAGTGATGGCACTGTATTCTTTCTGTTATATTAACATTTTTACCATACTGAACTATAAATATATCGGGGATTTTCCAGATTTATTAAACAGTTGGAGAAAATCAGAACACTGTGGGGGATATAAAAAAACCAAAACAGTGCACAAATATGAAACCTGAAACAGAAAAGTTCTCACTTCAGCTAACACAGAAAAACAAAGTATTTTTGGTGGACAGAAAAACAACTGAAATAAGATATGGAACAAAATGAAGAAACAGAAATATGTCAAACATTCAAATAGAGAAGACACAAAACAGAACAAACCGAAAAACAGAATGATGAAAAAAAAAATTCAAATGGAGATGATACACAAGTAATAAAAGAAACTGCTGAAAACATTCATACAAAGATCTAGAACAAGATGCTGGGACGAAGATGCCTGATAAGATAATCAGCGACCTGATATGCCAGCATCAGGGTTAGCGACCCATAGCTGACCAAGACCCTGTCCCACCTCTCCGTGGTACCCCCAGTAACAGGCTTAGCCTAGCTAATGGGGCAGGGATCACCATAGTCCCCATGGTGGTGGAGTCTGCTAAAGAAACATTGCACACCCCCTGCTTTTTAGCTGTACTCCGGGATTGAAAAAGTAGTTGCTGTAACCCGCTCCCACGCCGATACGATGCTGTGCCTCAACATCTCTACAGTATCGGCTGCAAAGAACAACAGCTCGCAGCTACAGGGAGTTCGTACAAGTACAAGAACAAGGTGAGGAAATAATGAAGTTTATAAGAATCAGACTGCTATATTCTGGACACGCTAAGAAAAATGCAAATATTCACAATGT
The DNA here is from genome assembly GCA_009760885.1 of Achatina immaculata. Taxonomy (NCBI): domain Eukaryota; kingdom Metazoa; phylum Mollusca; class Gastropoda; order Stylommatophora; family Achatinidae; genus Lissachatina; species Lissachatina immaculata. The sequence goes on along the minus strand of CM019715.1, from coordinate 2,927,064 downwards.
CATACTGGAGGGAGAAAAAAAAAATGAGGGCAAAAGATAAGATAAAATAAAAGGTAAAATCCTTGTTTCCATGCCATTCAGGCATACTGGGGATATGGTGCTAGGCCCGTATTCCCACGAGCATCGGCACATGAAAGTCTGATGTGGTTCATATCACAAATGGCTGCATTTACCTTCCTGGATTTCTCCAGTACCCATTTTAAGAAGCTGGGTGGACCCCGGGGCCTTATTCGTGTGATGGTACTGGGAAAAAAAAAAATAATCTCCAAGTGGCTAACCACTCAGCTAACCAGGCCACCCTAGAGGACATGCACACCAAAAAAAAAATAAAAGAACAGAGGATAAAATCAAGATACGAACAGGAAGCACACTGATCTGTCACGTCACCAAGACAACAGACAATGCAAACAATAAATCCAACCCACTGTGGGAAGACAGTACAAGATGCCTGGTAATAAGATGATGATGATGAACATATTTCAAAGCATGGCAAAAGCTGAACATGTTTATACCATCCTTCTATTTTTGCCACCAATAGACTCTCATGCTAGAAAAGAATATCTTTCAACCCCAGTATTTCACCACTTACTTTCGTCAAGCCTCACTAAATTAACTGCACTTGTTTATCTTACATCCTTCCTGTGCCGTCAAAAGTCACACAGGGCTTGCATGGTAGTTTGCAAAGTTTTTCTGTTTTTGGTAGATTTTTCAACCTCATCAAGGGAATTTTTGCCTGCTAATTTAGCTTCTCTTAACAATGTCCTCTTTCACAAAGTTGACCTCTTTTTCTCTACCTGTTGTGTTCCACTTGATAACTTGTTTTGGGACTCTCTGATCATTTCTTCTCATCAAGTGACCAACATATGGCCATCTCCTTCTCCTGATCACCTATGAGACTGGTTGTTGTTCACTCATCTGTCTTATCTCTGCGTTGTTCTTGAATTCGTTCCACTCTATACAGAGTATTTTCTTTAGGCATTTGTTTTCAAAAGAGTCTAATTTCTTGTCTATTTCTTTAGTTGTTTTCCAGTTTCCACATGCATAATAGACATTACAACTGAACTGAATAATCCTAGCTTTGTTTTTGTGCATATAACTTCTGAGTGCCATATTTTCTCAAGATTTTTTAAGGTCAACACTACTTTTGCAATTCTAACTTCCTTTCTGGTATCACCACCCTGGTCTATGTAGCTGCCAAGGTATGCAAATTGGTTTACTTCTTCAACAGCTGTTCCTTCCATGTATATTTTTCCTTCTTAATTAATGGAAACTTTCATTATTTTTGTTTTGTCCTTGTTAATTTCAAGTCCCATTTTGCTAGCCAGTGAAGACAGGCTATCTGTTTTTTCTTGCATCAAATTCACATTGTCACTGATAAGAGTTATGCCATCTTCAATATCAAGATTTTCTAGTTGGGTCCCACGTAGCCAATCAACGCCCATTTTACCTGTGCAACTTGTTTATGGTTAACATAAAATAAAAATCAAACTCTCCCCCCCCCCCAAGTGCCAGCATGTGATAAAGGCATATCTGCCCACAAAACAAGATACACCAGAGAGCAATCTACACAGATATGCTCAGATGTGAATACCACAGACACTTATTCCTCACATGACAACCTATGAATACTGGAACAACAACAAAAAAAAAGCATAAAAATCTCTTTGTGATGGAAATTGATTTATATGAAAAAACAAACTCACAAGACAGTACAGTAGTCACATCCACATCTTAACATGGAGCATCATAAATACACAATTTTAACAATATTTTCTCTCACAGGCACAAGCTTTCACTATTACTTTCATCTGCAATCATTTCTTTCACTGTCATTTTTGAGATATGCCATTCAACTTAAAGTGATGCCAACTTCTCAATCAATTCTCTTAGAAGAGAAAACGAGTGTGCTCATTTTTTTTTGATTGGCCGGGGGGGGGGGGGGGGGGGGGGGGGGAGGAGAGTGTGTAAAAATGAAGGAAATAAAAATAACAAAACAGTAACATTTCATTACTCCATGTTTTTTTTTCATGAATTCAACTGTTCACTGGGCAGCAAAAAAAATTATTTCAAAAATGACAGCAAGATGGAAAAATACTTTTGGAGCTAAAAGAATACATTGCCACTAGTTTTAGCCCATCGCTATCTTTATATGATGATGTCTTATACCACATGCAACAGAGTCACCATCTTTATACAGTGATGTCTTATGCCACATGCAACAGTCTTCAGCATTTTTCACACTGATAGATGAATGATGTGAGTAAAATCAAGAAACAAGCTTAACATTCATAAAATAACAGTTATTGGATAAACTGAAAAATGGCATGATGTAATCTGTATGTTACAATCTTCATCATTATAGTACAGGGTGAAAAAATGTCTTCTACATGTTACTTTACAAGCGCATTATTTCTGGCATTCTAATCTTAAATAGGTAATGAATCACGTGCATGACAAGAGTTCCACACTGAAAGCAAGACACGTCCACTCAACACTCAGGAAACTTCACGACACACTGTCAGGTGGCAAAGACCGTGATAAGTGGCGGTAAAACTGTCACGGTCCATGAAGCATGGCTGGCCAGGACCCACTTCTCACCTCTTCATGGTCCCCCGAGTAACAACTTTGTCATTTTTTTTTTCCTCACTGCTTGGGCAAACTCCAGATTTTCCAGTAACCCACTTCCCATCCAACATGATTGTCCGTATCACAACATCATCAGCACACACAAAAATGCAGTTTTTGAAGGACATGCAGTACACTTATGTTCAACTGCCAAGCAAATCATACATAGCCATATGCATTTTCTTTATATGTGATATAATTTTACATATATACACACATACATAGGTCTGGTGGTATTTGTATGGCACAGGGGTATGAAATGTTAATGCTGTCATAGTTCTAAGCCACAGTATTGTGAGGAATGGAAGCTAGCAGCCTTCCTCATTTTCTTCTCAGGGAACCCTCAGCTGTCCACTTCTTGAGGTTGGGCTGACCCCAGCGCTGGTCAGTCAAAAAAAAAAAAAAAATGCTATTCTTTCCTGTAATGCACGGCCACTGTCTGAGTTATACTTGTTAAAATAAATGCTGAATATGTTACTCTTTCTTATGCAAATTCATGAAAGAGGTTTATGAAAATAAATATTTTAAGACTAAAATAAAAAGTGATCCTACAAAAACTGATTCACAATTTTGGATGAAACATCTCACAGGTTAAGTGTTTTTATATTTCTGTATTTCTATTTCTTTTTTTACCAATGGTTCAAATTCCCATCATAAATTCTCTTTTAATCTTAGTGCTGTGTATGTATTTTCAGCTGCTGCTAGTTCTTTTCTTCTACATTTATCTGAGCAGTTTTAAAGAGGACATGAGTACCTGATATCCATGACAATTCTTCTGCCTAGAATAACTGAGGCAGCTGTCTAGTCAATCCTACAGCTGGGACATCTCTCTGTCCCACAGCTCTCTTGGCAAACAGGCTATATAGGCATATTCTAGGGTTAGGTCACCTTAGATGCCACACTAATGCTGTTAGCTCGAAAATACCCCAAGCTAAAGTGCTACTTATCATCATATACAGACTGCACTGAAGGAAGTTTTAATCATAAAATGTAACATCATAACACAAAGAGATGTAAAGTAAACGTACTTGTAAACAAACTAACATTAGCAACACTAGAAGCTGGAGCCAACTGGGTGGAAGTATCACGCCGCCAGAGAGCCAGAGTAACATGGAGGGAAAGTGGCAATTCTAAATTTTCTCACGTCCAAGGGCCATAATCCTGGATATGTCTCTGTCACTACATTGTAGCAAACAAGTTAGGAGATCAATGTAGTTCTAACAGTGAGTGAGCTTATCGAGAAGACTAGCACTACAGCTCTTTGGTTGGATATCGTCTCACCTTTTGTTCAGGATCTTAACAGTCAACTATCATCACAACTACTATCACCGAAATTTTTCATTTGAGGACAGGATGCTGCAGACTGAGACGCCACCAATATCAGAAGCTGAAAACTGACCCACCAGATCTAAGCACCTGCGGCAAAGAGCAACAGACGCCATGCCACATCACATCCTGCAGAGGCACCAGCTACACAACCCACTCGGGCAAAATGACTTTGCCAGACCCCAGCCTCCCGCAGAGCTCTACAGCAAAGCTCAAAACCTGAGACGAACTGCCACATTTGTGACAGAGACTGATGCTGACAAATGAACAACCAACAAACAATTTTTTTAAAAACTAGACACTTCTTCCAAGCCTCAACTTTCTGCCAGGACTTGCAAGTACAAACTGGCCCCGAGGAGAAACAACAAAATTTATGGTAAGATTTTTTAACAACTAATGATACAATGTACAGAGATGACCCAACCTCTCATCTACATGCCCGAGGATATGAAACTGATCGAAGAAGATCACCAAGTAAAATATCAAAATGCTCAGTTCCTTCACCTTCAAAAAAACGCAGCATTCTGAATCCTCATGAATATTTCAATCATGCCAAAAAAAAAAAAAAACACTACCAACCAGATAACAACCATCCAAAACACATAACAATAAACATTAAAATATATGCATATATATTACCATTTGGAAAAAAAAATTTATGGAAATCATTAAGATACTAAAAATATATATGTATCAATTCAAATAACAAAGAATCAAAGGGTTAAAACAATGGTGCATTTTAGCTGGCAAAAACAGACTCTGCTTTCAGTTATAAACTGAAACTGGATGGATGCTGGTACAAAACACTCTTTAACTCTGTGGGCCCTTGGCCTATATTTCATGTCTAGATATATACTATTTGGACTATGAAAACTTACTAATGTGTGAATTACATTGTCTGATTAATTCTTGTAAAAGCAACAAATGAAAATGTATATTCCTTTATTATCACATCTTGTGCCTTTGGCTGGATAAGGCTCAGATGCAATGGAAGAAAAAAAACATGCTAGTTGTAAGCCTCTGCCACGCTATGGGGAACATGTACTATGACATCAGGGAACATATTACCACCCTGGGGGGCATACAGTATCAATGTGAGGAACAAAATGTCACCCCGGGGAACATCACAATCATTTGGGGGGAAAACAAGACCCATCAATCTGGGGAATGTACACCCTTACACAGGGAACAAACATTATCACTCCAAAGGAATGTGCCATCAATCTGGAGGACACCTTTCATCTAGGGGGAACATAAATCATCAATTTAGGGAAACTTCTGTCATCCTGGGGAACATACACCATCAAGCCAGAGAACGTAATCAAAAACCAGTCTTTCTTCACGATTACGATTTTTCTCCCCAACTCTATGACCTAGCTGACTGGCTAGAGACAGTCCGACAACAAAAAAATGACAATCAAGAGATTGCGCGTATATATACGGTTGCTTCAATAATATTTTATAAATACTCTGTTAACCTCCTTGGTGTTAAACCCATATGTTATAGCACGTTTCCCATGTTAAAACTGTCAGTGCTGTACTTTATTCAGGCTAACTCGGTTTCAACTCCACATACACAGCATTAAGCCCAAATGATGTTCAAGCTAGTACTGTGATGCCATCTAGTGAATGAATTCAGGTCAAGCTTCTAAAAATAATTATGGGAACTCCTTGATTAGTATTAATGAGTGGGTGGGGCCATCATGGCATTTAATGTTTTCAGCATCGTTTTTTTTTTTTTTAAATTACCAGAAACGTAAACGCTAAGGAGGTTAATAAACTTGGTGTTGTAACAATATGAAACCATCACAAATATGGACAACAGGTAAACTGACTTGGCACAAGACGTGGCAGAAAGATCACTCAACAGGATCACAAACTGTACACGAAAAATAATACTTACTCCAATGGAACTAGGCTCGTAAAGAAAAACAGTAGAGGAACTAAACATATGGTGGAAAAAAAAAACAATAACTGAACTACATATATAAAGAAATATAGGTAAAGGAACTAGACTGGTCAAGAAAAAAATACATAAAGGAATTAGATGTATAAAGAAAAGCACTACAGGGACAGAATGTGTATAGAAACATAATTAAAGGAATCAGATGTGTACAAAAATGAACAACTTGAAATGAACTAGACATGCATAGAAAAAAAGTAAAGGAACCAGACATCATCTTCTTGCATGAGCAGCTGCTGAATTTAGCAGATTTCTGACCCACAGAGACTGACAGCTGCAGACAAGTCATGTTCTTCATCTTCTATTGCCAAATGTCGATTAAAGAAACTAAGCATATAAAGGATAATCATAAAAGATATAACAAATATAGGAACCAGATGCATAAAGAACCAAAAAAAAAAAATAAATAAATAAATAAAATAAACACAAAGAAAAATAATTATTGAGGAACAAAGCTCTCACTGCTTGGAAAACAATCTTCTGATAAACAGCAAAACGCCTCCATGCAAAAAAAAAAAAAAAAGGGAAATTGTTCAAAAACATGTCAACAAACATTGAATGAAACAGTAAACAGCCAAGGACAAGAAAGACCAGAATTAAATATTTGAGGATTTCCACACGAACTGTAATATATATATATATATTCATTATCATATACCAAGTGACTGTGACTGTTCAAAAGCCTGGAAGACTCTCCTGTATGTGCTGTATTAAGCTACCTCATGATGGAACTCTTGAAGATGACTAAAGCTAGCATGAATGTTGATGTTATCAGATCTCTCTCTGGTTCTGGCACTCTAGATATCACTTCACTAAATGGTCTGCTATCATAACTTTCTAAGTAAGTCTACTGGCCTGTAATCTCCATTATATATACCACAGCTGACTGAAAGTTGTATGTGTGACTTTTCAAATGCTGCAGAGAGTTGTTTGGTGTGATTAGTGGAACCAAAAACACGTCACACATTTTTATTAGCAATATTAAGTCATTTTTGATCGTGTATATAATTACAAGACTGATGCTACCATTCTCAGAAACAGTCAAATCTTGCTGGGAAAAGGGACTAACATGAATTAAAATCGTTCCATTTTCATTTTCAAAAGTCTATAATGTGTCTAATGCAAAAGCTTTTCACTGTATTTGTACACACTTTTCCAAATCTATATACTTCTTTAGAAAACTATCAGACATTTAGGGTGTTAAACTGGACTTTTTGAGATAAATTTTCTTGCAGTACATGCCAAGATGATAGCTGAAATGCTGTGTTTGAGTTTATCAATGTACTGATTTAGAGCAATCTGTAACTGAATCTTCCAACCTGAGGGTCTCCTGTTTGAATGACTTTAGTAACTTCGAAACCCCCTCCTCCCTCAGGCCATGATACTAAATGAAGCCTGAGGATGTTCCGCTCATGAAATATTTTTTAGAGCCATAAAAACGTAATTTAAAAAAACAACACATCTTATATGTAATGCAGAATCTATCACCTTCTTTAACTCTTTCTGTGCCACAGGAAAAAATGCAGACATTCAGTTGGAACTGGAATAGAAGTGTGGGTTTGATCTGTATAGGGGGTATAGTTGTAAAATGGAATGGAAAACGGTATTTCCATGTACTTCCGTGTACTTATTATGTTTCAAAATATATGTATTAAGATTTCAAAAATGCAGAGTTTTTTTAGGAAAAAAGAAGTAATGTGATGTTTTTAGACAATGATTGTGCCCAGCTCACCATCAGCTAGGTCTAGATTCACACTACTTACCATCTGAGATGTCTAGATCTACTTGTCGATCTCATATTGTGATTCTATGTTGCATTCTCACTAAATTAATGTCTGAAATAACCTACTAACCACTTCTCCAGTCATCTAATACATCTAGATCTATTTGGGATACGTTCAAGAACAGTGAGGTGGTCACAGGCCATATCGATACCCCTATCTACATCATCAGAAAATGAACATTTTCAATGTTTCTCTTCCTTTTTTCTCGCTCGGCATCGCTCATAACTAAGCACTCTTTCACCATTTTGAAAAGCGTCACCAGACACGTGGACGAAATATGTGCAATCTAAACATTACATGGGTTTTTTAATGAAACAAACCAAGTGTCACTATAATGACGATACATACCATGTCAGAAAACCGAAAGCGTCGCTATAGTGCCGAAAGCACGGGAAGAGTTAATTTGCTCATTGCTTTCACAGCTTTTCTTTTCCATTTAGTCTAAGAAATAAATAAAGGAATTTTAAAATAAGTACAAATTACTTCAAATGAATAACCCCCCCCCCCCCCCCCAATAATGACTTTTATAATGCGGGTCACTTGTCTAAGAATACTGAGACTGAGCTGTAAAGTCAAATCTGTGATGAAGGCAGGGAACGGGTTAGCAGTATGATGGAAGATTAAACCGCATGTAAATTTTTATAGCTGTCAGTCAACGCTACTGCACACTGATCACTCTTAACCAAACTATGGATTGCTGTTCCAGGTATCTTTTCAAGAAAACTAAATTTCTGAAACTTATTACTAAATGTATAGTAGCTTTCAATTTCTCTGTATGTCTATATATGTATCTCTTGGTGTGTGTGTGTGTGCATGTTGTATGTATTTTGGACATCTCCCTTTAAAAGAAAATTAATACTATATATAAACAAAAAAAAAGAAAATTAGTACTATATATAAACAAACTTCCAATGCGTTAAAAAACATGTGAATCAAATTACACAATCAGTTTCAGGACACATCGCTACCTTTAATTCCACAAACATCAAAGCAACCAATCTCTGTGATTCCAGATCACCTGAGGTGAGCACATGCTAGTACAAGCACACACAGTAATAACACCCAAAATTTCTAAATAATAAACTTTTATACATACAAAATAAAACCATCAAGGGAGGGTGGGATGTGGTAACAAATTCCCTGTTCATTCTCAAAGCAGTATCAGGACATATTAACGAAGCACTCATCTCTGTTTAACTTCACAATAATGCTTTCAAACAAAGGACTGTCACTCTGGTAAGCACAAACCACAAGTTATTTCTATATAATAACCCAAATAGTGTAGTCTGGCACAAGGTTTATGCTAGCATCAACCTCACATATGCTCATTCAGCACATACAAATCTTTACTCTACATATACAGATAATCATTTGTTTGAAATCAAAAATTTTATGACAACCTGAAATATTTCAGCAAGGCCATTTCAAGTAGTGGAATATTTAAGTTATTTCTCTTTGACAACAAATTATCAGGAGAAATGTCGGTAGCTCAAGAAAACTAACAGTTTCAAGCAAAAATTATACAGCTTCTTTTCACAAACGTTCACCATCATCATCATGACTGGCACTGGCCATTATGTTTCTCCATAGTAGCTGATTCCTCATGTAGGCCACCATCTCATCAGACTACCCAGTATCATTTCTCCTGGCCTTCCCCTGGCTCTCCCTCCTGTTGTTGTTACAATATTTTCACTGCCCCTCTTCTTACTGCACATCCTATGATAGTAGTTTTTTTTCTTTGGTCTCTCCAACTCTTCTCATACATTCTTCATCAGTAATCTTTGATGTCCAGGAAATGTACACAATTCTTCAGATAAACCACATTATCGCAACAGTTGCCTTCATTAAAAAAAAAAAAAGACTCCATTAACTGCCTACCCACAATTTTTCTTTAAAAATGGCAAGCAGCCCTTAAAAGCAACTTTGTTGTCAGGGGAAGAAACTCTAATGTCATTTCTCGAGAGTTGTTAAGACTTTTCTGAAAGAAAAAAAAAATGCAATTGTACCCACACCAAAAAAAAACAACATTTAACAAGACTTCTCACCACACAAACAAGAAGAAAACCGTCAGCGTTTATACATGTTGCCAAGTATCAGTTTTTATTTTTTGTGTTCTAAACATAGAATTGAATACAGCCAACAAATCCAGCTGAGCGTGTCTGAATATCATGCAACTGTTCGATCCTCTAGGGATGGACAAAAATCTTGATGTTACAACAGATAATGAGCATATGATCACACCTCCAGGTAAGGTAAACAAATTGTTAAAAATAATAAATAAAAATCCCCATTTTCAAGCCATTAAGGCATATTCTATGGAAGTGAATGCTGGAAAATCACCAAAACCATAGAAAACAAGTTGAATTCTTTCCAGACTAAATGTTTACGAAGAATTAGAAAAATATTTTGGCCAAACACCATAAGAAATAACATCATATTAGCAGAAATGCAGATGAAACCACTGACAACAATTATTGAGGAAAGACGCTGGCGATGGTTGGGACATGTGCTCCGAATGACTGACAACTCACTACCAAAAATAGCACTAAGATGGACACCACAGGGGAGCAGAAGTAAGGGTAGACCAAAAGAGACATGGAGAAGAACAACAGAAAGGATGTTGAGCAATAGAGGGCTCACCTGGGCAAGAGCAGAAAAAAAAGGCGAAGGACAGGCATTTGTGGAAAACCCTTGCGGAAGCCCCATGTGCCCTGGGCACTTAAGGTTCAGAGAGAGAAGGCATATTCTGGGTACAGAGTTAGGCCAGTATTTCCAAGACCTTCAGCACATGAAAGTCTGATGTGGTCAGTATCATGTCTGGCCATTTTTACCTTCCCAAATTTCTCTTGTATGCACTTCTAGAGGCTGGGTGGACCCTGGGACCTTTCTGGTGAGGTGGTACCAGAAAACAATCCCCACTGCTGGGACCTCAACCTGATACCACTGGAATAGCAGACCAAGCACCCAACCACTCAGCCAACCAGGCCACCACATCTCCACAGTAGCAAAGTTTATACCCAAATTAACCTTCTCCTGTCCACTCTTTTAAACTGAGGTCCTGCTGCAAATTCCTGTAATTTTCTCACTCATGTCTGCACTTAGAATCTCACCAGCCACTGCATTTGGTGAGGCAGTTCTCCAGTTTTGATTACACCAGTCTTTTTTCACATTGCTGTGGGAAGTCTTAGCCAGTTCCTTAGTCTTCAGTCCCTGAAGTCTGTGCAGTTCAGTAGCTCAGACTTCAGTTATTGGCTACAGAATCCAATATATTTACGGCTTCATACGTCTATTTTGTTTCACTTTCACATTCTTTTCTCAGCTTTCTTATCTTTTTATTATTAACAAAATGATAGACCCAATTTCTGAAATTAGCCAGTTGTTGGAGGGAGGGAATAGGATTAATACAGAACTTGCACATTTATTCCTTTGCTTCTTGAAATTTACAGGTTAACATAAATCCCAAGACCACACAAATAACTTTATAATAAACACACCTAACATGTTTGTACAGGAAATGACATGACATGGTTCGATATATTTACTTCTAGTAGTTTAAAATCTCCAACGACTGGAATAAAACCGATTATTTTAAAAACAATTTAACCGTATTTTTTTTGTTAACAAAGCCATGTATGCGGTTGGTAGCAGGAAAATAAGCTAAATTAAATCAATTTGTTATGCCATCATGGAAGTGGCTTCTCTAACAGTTATTCATCCACATGCCACATACAAAATAACCACAAAACTAATTATATATGTACAGAGCAAACCACAATAATCATCTACAACATCACACGTACACTACACCCCATGTATTCAAATTCACAGAAAAATTCACCCCCATAGCATTAACACCATTTATAAAAATCCTGGCATTTAGGTATTGAATGTGATCCTTTCTCACAGCCATGCTGAAACTTTTCATGGCAAATTATATCAATAATGCAAAATATGCAATGAAAAATGACAGTAGCAAGCAACAAACAAACAAAAAAATGGCGTTATAAATTTTTTTACATCGTTTCATCTAACACACATCTTCAAAAACGAGCAGAAAAAAAAAAAAGGTACTATGTTAAAAAAAAAAAAAATTACTTTTATATGCAACTGACACATTTTAAGAGGGGAGAGAGAGACAAAAGAAAGGAAGTTTTACATTTATTTCTAATTCAAAATTCCAAGATCTAAATATCAGCATCAATCTATATGTAAAAGGGCCTTTGAAAAAAAACAAAAAACATACAAGACACACTAGATATTTTTGTACGTAATAAAAAACTGACATCAACCAAACTGAAAGGAGAATCCTGGAAACCCTCCGTGTTGCGAGTGGCCCCCGTGGCCAAAGTGTCCAGCCCCTGAATGACCCCCGAAGGTGAAACCTCCCATGTTGCCTCCACCACCAAAGAACGCTTGAAATATCTGGTTCGGATCCACTGTTTCTGTTAAGAGAAATTATTGAAACTGAAATCAATAAATATATGACTCGCACAGCTCTAACAACAAGAGATGTTTTCTCTGTACGTGGATGTTCCATTTAAAACATTCTTTTTGCAACAACACAGAAATTAAAAAACGTTTTGCCCAAAGAGGATCTGGCACATTAAAAGAAAATGACAACTACCTACCATGTGAGAAATTATTAAATAATTTATCTGAAGGAAATACTAAATAATTTATCTTGATAGAGTCCCCGATACTTCAAGAGAAATTAATATAAATATTTTATCTATATATAGTTCCCTAGCATATTTTTTTTCCATAAATTAATGCTTATGAATAGATATTCTAAACACCACAGGAAAAAAAACAAGTCTGGAATATGTATTCTCACTGAAGAAGATATGACGGGTAATTGTTACTGGCTTCTTCACCCTATCTTTCACAACCCTTTAGCAATCTTTATTACAATGATCATAGGAAACATACTGAGGAAAAGACAGAATAAACTTACCAAATGAAAATCCCTCTCCGTCCTCCAAATCCTGCCCACTATCATAACGGGCTTTCTTTTTTGCGTCGGATAAAATACTGTATGCCTCTCCGAGTTCCTTGAACTTCTTCTCCTCTTCCTTCTGCTTGTCCAGAGTATCATGTGAATGACGATCTGGAGAACAAAAGTAGAATGGTGTCTGACATTGCAATCAACACTAAAAGTAGGAGAGCGCCAACAGTCGTAATCAATAAATCTTACACACTCAGCAATAAGGTCAATTCATACAGTACTTCAAATCATAGTCCAAGTTATGGAAGTTTTAATTGGTATTTATTGTTGCTATGGTTAACGGAGTGGTTAGGCGCTTGGTTTACTAATCTGGTGGTACTGGATTCAAGTCCCAGTAGACACCAAAAAGGACCCCCGGGGTCCACCCAGCCCCTAAAAATGGATACCAGAGAAATCTGGGAAGATAAATGCAGCCAGGTGTGATACTGACCACATCACGCTTTCATGTGCTGATAGTCTGGGAAATACAGACCTAACACCAAAACCTCAGTATGCCTTAGTGCCATGGAAACGGGGATTCTGTCTTTACCATTTTCATCATTAGATATTTAGAACCATAAAATCATGGTACCAAATGAGCAAATGCTGATTAACTGTTTCATGCATTCCATATAGAGATGAAACATCTTGGTAAAGGGTATCTGCACTCTCACTTATAGCTTAAGTTCTATATGTGTTAATGATTTTTATGATTTTGTTCTGTCAGCAAAAACTGGTTATATCCACTAAATAATAACTACATGAAAACAGTCACATTTATCCAGGAGATAGAACCACACCAGGGAAGGAAGGAATGAAGAAGAATAACAAGGGCAAAAAGAATGAAGGAAGAACAACAAATGGAATATGGATGAATAAGAAAAAGAATAACACAAATTTGGAGGATGATGACCAAGAAGAACAAGAACCAATTGGAGGAAGAAATGAACGTGAAATAAAAAGAAAAGAGGAAGGAGGTGTTAAGATGAAGAGAGGATGGGAAAATCAGCAAGCATATCTGCTATCCACCAATGATAATCCAGTTTTCCTAACGCATGAAAACATCCACTACATAGCACATGTTTGGAGGTGAAGACACCGTCCAAGTTGGCAGTCAGCGACCCAGAGCCAACATGATAGCAAGAAAATGGAGAAGTATCAATATTTAAAGAAAAGGGGCGAACAAGTGAGAAAAAAAAAACAAAAAACCTAAAGTTTTAGAACTTAGATTTTTTGTTATCCCTACTTTTGCTTCATAAAACAGATTCTAAGTTTAAACTAGGATCTTTAGACGTATGAGAATTACAGACTGTGAAGAGCACGGCTGTTATTCAAACTCTGGACCACGGTTTACAAAAAAAAAAAAAAATCTACCTTTCCCATTATGCTGAATGCTATGGGCAAAGTAATCAGCTCTTCTATTCAATTTGTCTCATCTGTGGCCAGTGTCCCCGTCAAACTGGGAACTGAGAAGAATGGCAATGGCTGTAACTTTGACTTGCACAGCTTTTCATATGCAGGGTTTCTTGGAGAAGACGAACCACTGCCTGCATGATGGCCGCAAAACCAGGATTCCACCTTTCACGTTCAACGGTTCTTAGACGCCTGTGTAGAAAAACAGTTAGTGCGCTGGTCTCTCATGGAGCAGGTTGATGGTTCAAATCTAGCCAAAGATGTCTGAGTCATTCAACTGTAGCAATGGAAACCAGGCTTCTGGGACTGGGCAAAGAAAGACTACCAAGCACGATGTTGACATCACCACCCCTCCCCCCCAACAAAAGGTCAGTGAAAATATTGGTGCTAAAACTAACGAAAGTAATAACACCATGTCCTCCAGGTGCCTCTTTCCTGTAACAATACTCATTTGCCATAGACACGCATATTAAGTGGCATGGTCTGATTTTAAAATCTACAAACTCACCTGGGTGGTGTATCAATGCACGTTTCTTGTATGCTCTCTTGATCTCATCTTCAGTGGCTGTTTTATGAACGCCCAGGATCTTGTAGTAATCTTTTCTCTTGCTCTTCTTCAGCTCTAACTTTGCCTGGTGGAGGAGCTGCTTGTTTTCTGGATAAAGACAAAGACAGTTCGCAGATGCAGCTGACAGAAGCAAAATCAGCCAGACAAGATGCAGTACTGAACGGAAGTAGTCACTTAATATTCAGCGTAGACAAAGTATCTTGGCTACCTTACTTTTTCATTCAAAGCGGGCTCCAAATTAATAAATTTTTTTTGTTGTTTATTTGTTTTGTTTTCTCTGATAAAACCATTCTGCCAAAATACTGGCGTATTGTTTTTCATTTCTTTGCTCTCATCTCACTGTCTTTTATTACAAGTTCTCCCCTTTCTTTTCTTCTTATCTTTTGCATAAAACCGCACCATAAAAATACATCTGACTCCAGTCCACATGTATCGGCTTTACCTTAGGAATCATACCTCACCATATAAGAAAGTAAGACTTTACTGGAAGAGTCTTAGAAATGCATGTTCTCTGGAGAAGTGTTAGGGGAAAGTATAGGTGATCAGCCTCAAAATGCAGGCATGAAGCACTGCAGCTGAGACAGAATGAAAATATGAGTAAATGAATATTAACTGGACTCCAGCAGAACAAGCAACCACACAAAAAGCAGAAACATAAAGTGCTACGTCCTCTTCTTCTTCAGAATTCGAGGAAGGCTGGTCACGCTAATCTGCAGCCCTGTTGTCATTACAGACTCCACCATCTTCTACAGGCTTGAGTGTGAGGCCCATAGCTGTTCTATCAGTTCCTCTCCCTCATACCAGATCTGTGCTTGGAGGTCTGAGTGGGCTGGACAGATCTGCAGGATGTTCTCTGGTGTCTAGATCCCAAAGCCACAGACACACAAAGCACTATCAGGTCGACCATAAAGCACCCCTACCTGCTAAAAAATTACATCTACTGGAAATTTACATGCTACAGAGACTATCATGTTTCAATGTGGAAGAAGTCATCACAGACTTCTGCAGGGTGTGGAATTCAGGCTCAAGAACGTATACATCAATAGTTTCCAAAAATATGTAGACATACACAGGTACAAGTTTATAACTGAGGAAGAAGACATGGCCATGCCACCAGCACCTGGGGGAGAACTGAAGGATTCATCCTCGTGAAAAAACAAGAATGTATGGCATCAAGGGCAAAGCACTCTCAGCCTGAAGGAGACAGTGATCAGTGACCCACAGCTGACCACTTTCACCATGTGAAACACAGCTATATAAACTATACAAGTAACACTACCACTTATGGTGAACTAGTTTTTTGAGATAGAGAGAGGGAGATATGGATCAGACCTTCACGATATAACTAGCCCAACTATTACAAAAATAGGTATTCTGCATTCTTGTTACAGTAAAAGCTTAACACTTTGTTGACCAAATACGGGAAAATCCGTATTTCTGGTTTCCGTGCGTTGTTGACCGAAAGGCGGATTTGCCGTATTCGATGGTCGTCTTATTTAAACTGTTTCTAGCGTGTTATTTAAAGTAATTTTTGGTTGTTTGTATTTTTACTGCAAAGTTAATATAATAAAATATTGTTTTTAATCTTTGTAACTTAAAAAAAAATAGAAATCTCGCGGGTTTAGCTGTCGGAAACATGTGTTTACGAGATTTCGCTAAGTCGACATTTTGTGCAAATGGCGGAGCACGTTACGCTCGATGTTACTGCGACAGTACAATGAATTATGCCCAGAATCTTTTGTCAGACTACCCTAGTAATGAATAAAAACCACTGTTTAATGATTCTAGTAATGAAATTGATGTGTTTCAAAGTGATTTCTGTGACGGCGATCGGATTAAAAATACGATAACTAGGCACAGTGTTGCTGTGTCAGAAGTGAAAATTCCAGAGATAGTGTGATTGTGATTCGAAGTCAGGATATGATTCTTCAACAGTAAGTATTTCACATTTTTTATGTGATATAGTTAGCAGTGATATAGGTGTGTGGAGTAACATTGATTCTACACCAGTTCTTGAAAAATTTATAGGAAATTCTGGTGTTTCAGTGAATGTAAACAAACAAGACAGCATGGAGGAAATTTTCAGTACAGTGTTTGGCAATGATTTTTTTACAACTGTTACCTCATCATGAAAATTTATACTGTGCACAGACACAACATATGAACAAACTACTGCCTTTTTGTCTGAAAATATAACACATTCAGACATTAACAAATTCTTTGGATTGATCATTTTGATGGGCCAGACTAGGAAGCCACACTGAACAACAGACCCTCTTCTGGAAACACCAATATTTTCAAAAACAATGAGCAGAGCTAAATTTGAGCATCTTCTGACACTTCTGCATTTCTCTGACAACTCTCAAACATTTCCAGAAACAAGTAGAATTAGCAAAATAAAACCTCTGCTGGATTATTTTTTGCCTAAATTTCAAGAGTTGTATAAACCGAAGCAGCAGCTTTCGACTGATGAAGGAAAGACGAAAGATTTGTTCGCATGATATCAACAATGCACAACAGTGATTGTCTGGAATAGTAAATAATCATGTTCTGGTGAATCCTGAGGATGAAGGCACTAAAAAAGCATCATCTAGGAAGTGCAGAGTGTGCTTGGTCAATGAGAAAAAGAGTGAAACACATTTTTTTTGGTCAAAGTTGTCAAAGTTGTCAAGTTCCACTGCATTCAGATAGTTGTTTCACAAGATATCACACACTCAAGAAGTACTAGAGGGTCTTGGGAGTCTGTCTACCAAGTTGGATTACATTCCCTAAAGGGTGAGTAGAGATATGCATGTTTTTCTAAGTTCACTCAAAAAAGTTCATTTTTCAGAAAAATGGCTGGGAACTGGGGGTTTTTCAGGGTAAATAACTGTGGTCAACAAAGTGTTAAGAAAACTGAGATTTTTAAGCCTGAAATGTGAGTCACACTATGGTACTTAACAAACAGTTATGTGTGTGTGCGCATGCATTTAAAGGCAGGATTTTTACACAAAGGCTGGCCCAATGTATATTGTATCAGTGACAATGTTGTAAGCAGACAAACACAAAACAAAATATACTTTCAAATGACCACTTAAAGCCAGTCTGGCACACAGATGCTATTTAGTTTAACTATGGCAACAAGAACCAATCAGCTAACAAAGTAGCCCTGTAGTGTGAACTCACCTCTGGTCTTGGCCATTTTATAAATCAGTTCATAATCCCGGACTGCCTCTTCATACAATTCTGTATCAGTATAACTGGTCAAACACAAAAATAATATAAGGCAAACGAAGAAAAACAAAGAAAAAAAAAAAAAGAACAATGTGGCTAAAATACAGTGAAATAATTTTTTTTTATTATATCAATATGTGGCCAGATTTCTAAGTGTTATCTAAGAAACGATCATTACAGCAGCTGTAATGGGATTTCAAATACTCAAATATGGCTGTAGTATTGCATGAAATATCACAGATATCTTCAGGATATTTAGGAAGAATAAAATGAGCAACTCGGTCTTTAAAGAGCTTGCTCCTTAAATCCTTCACAAAAAGAAAATAATCAATCCTTGCTCATATTAACACGATGAACGATGACAAGACACAAAAATACTGGAAGGTTCTAGTTCTTGGGAATGGAAACAGGTTATGGATGGCTTAATTCAACTGGGTCCACCCATCCATCTATGGCTTTTGGCTGTTATTCTGTATCATTGTGTAGCAACAGTACATTGTTCGATGCTTCATTTTGTTAAAGAAACTGTGCTAATTTTTATTTCACTGTACATGTCATTTAAAAGTACAACATCCATTTCCTTGTTTCAATGGTGTTCATTTGTAAATTTCACTGGCTGAATGAAGATTTAATCGTGTGTAATAGAGAACATTTTTCGTGCTCGTTTATTTTGTGATTAAGTCAATGCTTGTTGCTGACACTGTAATAAAATGCTTTTAGTTGCATAAAAGTATTAGAAATAGTCACAACAAAGTGTAGATGTTTATACAGTGAAATTCTAAATGATGAAACATGGCAGTCTAAGCGGATTTACAAGAAATTTATGGTAAGTAGACCATAATCTTAATTTTTGTGCCAATAATTTGATAATATTACATTTTCAAATTTTCATACTTTTTTTTTTTGTCCAAAAAGTTTATTCATGGAATCTCTCATTTACACGTACTTCCATATGTGATAAGCATAGACTGAACCCAGAACTGCAGTGTTACACTGAATTTTACAAACTAAATCCCATAAAAGTTATGACACAGGTGCCAAAAAAAATACATAATCGGAGCAACTACATCTGCACAGGCAGACATGGATGAGTCAAGATATCATAGATATTCTAAACACCAAACTCACTGATCCAGCCATTCTGACTATACAACAAAACATTTCCAGACTGGCTTTTATGACAGCAACATTCTGTGAAGAACAGACCACAATGCCAAATGACTACAGCTGATACATTTGAGAACACCAGAAACCCAAATGTATACCATACTGTCTCTGTTTATATCCAGAACACCAGTATTTAATCCTATGAGTCTCTGACGACATAGACAAATGTGTTAACTGTTTATACAGTTCTCATCATTTATTAAAAACTAGCCACAAAACTTTCACAGCACAGCACAAAAATTGGATTCAAAACTGTTTGATTACAAAACATTGCTCACAATAGTAAAATCTTGCAATAAACCAGAACTTACTACACAGCTACATGGTACAGTATTAAATTCACTGTAACAATAACTTCAAAATATCTAAATTCATTGTAACAATCTAAACAATCTTCAAACAATCTAATTATAAAAAAATAAATAAATAAATATAAAATTGTTACAATTTTATATTACCTAGCCCCCCCCCCCCCTTCCGGAACAACTGTGTTAAGAACACACTTATCTTAACATAATCCTTGTGAGACATGGAACACAGAGATCTGTTTGCTTAAAAACTCTGACCTACATCTGTAGCCCAGAAACCTGTAGCAATCAACACTAACTGTACTTGTTGTTCTTGTAAAATGTAATGTCAGGTTAGTGGACAGATGGGGACATGGAGATTGCTGGTAGGGATGAGGAAAATCTGGACGTAACAAGTCTATGGGTCTTTACAACAATGGCTATCAGAATGATGGAGACAAAAAAGAGCCAGCAGACTATAGGCAGCGGGGAATGGATATCGTTGAGGCACTCATCGGATTCCTCATCTCAAAGTCGGATTGTCTCCGTGGAACTGTCTCAAAGCCATCTGGCCAGCCAACGTTGCATGCTGGATCTGACATGGAGAAGGGGCTTAAGTACAGCCACCAAGGCTGAAAAACACACGGGCCAGCCTACACCACCGTCTTCATGGCAGTCCAAGTAAGACCACAGTTTGCCCTAGCAAGGAAAGGTGCTGAAGTCAGAGGTACCCAGCCAAAAGATGCGTTGCCAAAAATCAGGGTACCGCGCATCATCGCTAGTGTGCGTACAAAGATGATGTTACCTAGCTTAAATGGAAAACCAAATCCAAAGCTCAAATCACACAACACCAAAACTAAGCTGACACTAACCCTTGCAACATAAAACTGTAAGGAAAATAGCTGTGTAGCAAGAACAACCATGATGAATACATACTTTCAACTGTAGCAAAGCTTGATGGTGCAAGTTTCGTATATTACACAGCAAACTGTCCAGATTTCAGCGGAGCTCACTGGAAGACCATCATGCCATCATCTTATGTAGCTTCAGAATGTGAGTCAATTATTACCCATTTACATCAGTACCATCAGAGAAACTTTTTCAAGCAAGAAGCATGGTCCCATACAAAAGCATGAAAGTTCAATATGAATACATTTCTTATTCTATAAGCTTTAAGGTTCTGAGGTTATGTATCATTTACTCACTATTTAGCCCTTCTCATGTAGGCTTTGAGGTATGTGTCATTTACTCACTATTTAGTCTTTCTCATATAGGCTTTGAGGTACGTATCATTTACTCACCATTTAGCCCTTCTCATGTAGGCTTTAAGGTATGTATCATTTACTCACCATTTAGCCCTTCTCATGTAGGCTTTAAGGTATGTATCATTTACTCACTATTTAGCCCTTCTCATGTAGGCTTTAAGGTATGTATCATTTACTCACTATTTAGCCCTTCTCATGTAGGCTTTATGTATCATTTACTCACCATTTAGCCCTTCTCATGTAGACTTTGAGGTATGTATCATTTACTCACCATTTAGCCCTTCTCATGTAGGCTTTGAGGTATGTATCATTTACTCACCATTTAGCCCTTCTCATGTAGGCTTTAAGGTATGTATCATTTACTCACCATTTAGCCCTTCTCATGTAGGCTTTGAGGTATGTATCATTTACTCACCATTTAGCCCTTCTCATGTAGGCTTTAAGGTATGTATCATTTACTCACCATTTAGCCCTTCTCATGTAGGCTTTAAGGTATGTATCATTTACTCACCATTTAGCCCTTCTCATGTAGGCTTTGAGGTATGTATCATCCAGCTCAATTGCTCTAGTACAGTCCTGAATGGCGTCTTCTAGTTTATTCAACTGTTAAAAAAAACCAAATAGACATGCTGTGACAAAAATGATCATATATAGTATCCCTGAATGTGAACAATGGATAGTAGCATGTATATGTCAAAACAACGGAGCTGATTGCTCAATCTCTCTGTAGGAGCCACATATCACCATCCCTTCACATGTGTAATCAAACATTCCTAGCATTTGCTTCAGATCATTAGCCACACCAACCCTGATGCTGGCATGTCTGCTATGATTCACCAACCCTGCTGATGCTGGCATGTCTGCTATGATTCACCAACCCTTCTGATGCTGGCATGTCTGCTATGATTCACCAATCTTCACCAATTCTGCTGATGCTGGCATGTCTGCTATGATTCACCAATCCTGCTGATGCTGGCATGTCTGCTATGATTCACCAATCCTGCTGATGCTGGCATGTCTGCTATGATTCACCAATCCTGCTGATGCTGGCATGTCAGCTGTGGGTCACTGATTGTCAAAATAGATGGCATCTCTGCCCCCACTTCGTAAAGAGACAAACTTATATTTTAGCAAGTGACCTTCATCAGATGTAACACGAAAATGTCAAATTCCACTGTGTAGTAAAGATTTTCAAGTAAAGGATTTGTGGGAAGGTTTCATCCCATCTTCTTCCACACGCCCGAGAAATCCAAAAATTGTCAACATCATCCACTGTCATCAATACTAGACAGAAAATATCAAATTTTTAACAACCACAAAACACCACAACGACACTTAAAAATTACCTTTGAACAAACTGTTGCTCTGTTACAGAAAAGTTTGGAATTTGTTGACTTATTGTTGGGATCAATGCTCAATGCTTCAGAATACAAGTCAAAGGCGCTCTGGTATTTAGCGCCACGGAAAGCTGCGTTACCCTCCTCTTTTTTTGCTGCCAGTGCCTTGGCTTTCTACAAAAAAAAGATACAAAGAGAATGAACCTTTGTGGGAAAAAACTTCCTCTTTGTGGAAATATCATATGCAGACAATTCTATCTTTTGCCAGCTCAAAATTTTTATTTAAAATGAATGTTGTACTCCATCTTTCTATTGCCCGAGTCCAATTCCATCATAAATGGTAGAACTGCTGACTCCCAACCCACATCAAATCCAACAGTGTTCTACACCCTTGCTACCTGTGAACTCCACTTTCATGTTTAAAAGCATTTAAGCTCAAGTCACTGGCCATGTTGCTGCATTACAAGAGACTGAGCCATAAAAAGATAAGCTATAGTTTGGACTACCTTCATTTTCATTAGTTGTAATGACAGTGGCACCTTTAGCATGAACACATCGGGTCTCAATCAGTTCATACAATCATCATATGAACACTTGCATTCATCTTCCATAGAATCTTAGAAATGTTCCCAGAGCAGGTCTGGCCTAGTCAGTAGCAACAGACTTTCGGACTGAAAGTGGTTGTGTTCCTGTCCAGTCAACCCTGCTGTAAGTACTGGTACTCAGCATTCTGTGCGAGGACAAACTGCCTCCAAAAACAATACCTGCCTGTACACAGAGACACTAGATTACACCGCAAGCATGTCTACCACTGAATGAAGGTGAAAAGGATAGGACATCACAAAGGGACTTTGCTGTAACCATAAAAGTTGAATCAAATAAAACTTATTTCCAATTCTCTCATTATCATTCACGCGCTTGTGACTTTCTCTTGCTATGTATATTATTAATTATTCCCCACTGATACACTCTTACAGAAGTAAGGGTAGACCAAAAGAGACATGGAGAAGAATAACAGAAAGGATGTTGAGCAATAGAGGGCTCACCTGGGAAGAGCAGAAAAAAAGGCAAAGGACTGGCTTTTGTGGAAAACTCTTGTGGAAGCCCCATGTGACCTGGGCACTTAAGGTTCAGAGAGAGAGAGAGGGAGAGAGAGATACGCTCTTTATCCAAACTCCAGTGAATTATCCATTACCCTATAGATTTCCCTAGCTTTATGATGGTCAGGTGCCTGTCGTAAGACTTCCTGAAAGTGCTGGAAAGCTTTCTCTGTGTTATCTTGGTAATACAAACAGGTGCCCCTCACATACAGGGCATCAGCATTCATGTTATCCCTCTGGAGAATGTCACTGAAACAGGAAGAAAACATGAACAGAGAGAAAATCTTACTGCGCTTATTTTTTTTTTTTAAATAATGCCATGAAATATCTACATGATATGACCTTTTTTCTGATTCTCGAGTTTACACAAGTTTTCACTCTTTCCCTCCTTGTGCCAGACTTTGAAAGTCTATTTTCATCTATTCTATACCTATTTATAGCACATCAAGGACACAGGCATTTGGTAGTAACAGGTTTTTTCTGAAGATCTGAAATTTCATGATTTCCCATGCCACCTGGCACAACATATGCAGTGACAGCACTAGGATTTTTTTAAGTTGATACATTTGTACCTGCCTTTCACCATATATGAAGTACCTTCCGAACTACTGGTTTTCTCAATACAATATTCGGTACTTTACACTGTTTTATGTAAAATAACGGGAATTAAATGTCTGCATGAAATTTATCTTACCTGATTAGCTACGGGATTTACTATTTACAAAATGCTCATATAATGAACCAAAGTGAAAACTGGCTGATTCTCCTCCAAGCAAACTGAGCACCATCAACATACTGGCCAGATTATCCTCCAACCGATTTCGCTGATTACTTTTCACTAAGTTTTTGATAATAAAAACCGGTTACAGTAAACGATGACCTCCGAAAGTTTTGGTTTTTCTTGTTTTTTTTTAATCTGTAATATACAGGTAACTGCCGGTTAAAGCAATCACTGCATATGATAATGATGAAATATTTACCTTTCACACAATTCAAACTAGCAATAACTAATTTATTGTGCATCAGTTATAAAAAAAAAGAGAAAAAAAAAAACCCAAAAAAAACAAGCAGCTCAACAAACAATAAACTGGCTTAAAGACACATGCAAGCTCAACATAAGGACATTATCCATCGACTGTACCACCCATAGTCACGTAAATCGATTTTTTTAAAAATAAAAATAAAATAAGCAATCAGACATTTTTGTTTCATATCTGGCAGTTCATAATTTTAAACTAAATCTAAAAACATAGGCAGTAAACAGGCAGATCCCAGAGAAGCTGGTGGCTGTACTGAGTACAAAAAATAATTGTTGCATTTTGGGAGTTGTTTGCTAGGGTCAGAGTTTACAATTCTGACAGGAACTAACTGTTGAGCATCCCAAAATGCATCTGCATTGCAGGTCAATTCATCATCATCATCAGGTGCCGCGCCGACTGACATTGGCTATTATGCTTCTCCAGAGTACATGATCCTTCATGAAGGCCATCAGCTCAGTTGGTGATCTCCTCTCACACCATCCCGTCAGACTGTCCAGTATCATTTCTCTTGGTCTTCCTCTTGATCTTCTTCCTTCTATTTTTCCTGTTGTTATAATATTTTCAATGCCCCCTCTTCTCATTCCATGTCCTATGAAAGTACATTGTCTCTCTCTTATCTTTTTGACAAGGTTTTTTTGTCTATCCAGCTCTTTTCATACATTCTTCATTAGTTATTTTTGCTGTCCAGGGGATTCGCAACATTCTTCTAATAAACCACATTTCTGCTGCTTCCAATGATTTTTGTGCAGACTTGCCTATTGTCCATGATTCATTTCAATATAACAAGACAGGTTCAATATAGCATTTTAGGACTCGTTTTCTAACATTCATTGATAAGAATGTGTTGGCTAATACGTTTCCCATTATCTGAAATGCAGTCTTTGCTTGGCCTATTCTGTTCCTAATTTCTGTTCTACATTTCCCATCTGAAGTTATTACTGCTCCAAGGTATTTGAATTTCTGCACCTGATTTAGAATAGTTCTGTTTAATTTTATACTGCATGTTGGTGGATTCTGTTTCTTAGATATAACCATAGTCTCTGTCTTTTTTGATGTTCAAAGTAAGGCCTTTCTGTTCACTTTCTTTGGCGACTTTATCCAAGAGATTTTGCAGGTCTTGTTGGTTCTCAGCTATCAGTACTGTGTCGTCAGCATACCGAAGGTTGTTAATATTGTATCCTCCAAATTTTATGCCTGGCTCTGTGATGATCCTTCATAGAATATTCTTGCTGTACAGATAAAAAAGGTCTGGAGATAGTACACATCCTTGTCGCACCCCTTGTTTTAAAGGTTGATATTTTTCAGTTCTATTTTCAACTCGAATTGCTGCTTCTTGCTGCCAGTATAGATGTTTTAAAATTCTCAGGTCTTTGCCGTCTATACTGATGTCTTCAAGCATTTTAATAATTCATTGTTCCACCTTGTCGAATGCCTTGGTGTAATCAATGAAGCATAAGTAGAGATCTTTCTGTACTTCTAAAGCTCTTCCTATTAGTGTTCGTAAAGCATAAATGGCATTGTGTGTTCCCTTTCTCTCAACAAATCCAAACTGTTCATCTGCTATTTCCATTTGTATCTTTTTTCCTTTGTACTTCTCATAATAATTCTCAGAAGTAGCTTCATTATGTGACGTGAGAGGCTGATAGTCCAGTGGTCATAACATATCTCTGCCCTTGGTTTCTTTGGTAGTGCTATAAATGTGGATGTATGCAGGTCACTGGGCATATAACCATTGTTGTAAATATCATTCAGTAACTTGGTTATTATTTTTATTAATATTAATTATATTAATCTCTAGCGCCTCTATTTCTTCTATTGTTCTTCTATTGTTATATTATCAGGCCCAGTCGCTTTTCCTTTCTTCATGTGTTTGATGGCATCTATCATTTCATCTTCAAGTATTGGTGGTCCATCACAGTTTTCAGTATCTGGTGTTAATTCTGGTCTTTCTCCTCCATATAGCTCACCCATGTACTCTGTCCACCTGTCCACATTTTACCTTCTTTTGATTTCAGGCATCCTGTGGTATATTTTGTCTTCCTGCCTGTGAGTTCACTAATTCGTTTGTGCATGTTTCTGCTGTCTTTATTATGGGGGTCCTCTATCTGTCTGCACTGTTCCTGCTCATTTAACCACACTTCCTTCGCTTGTCTGCATGTGTGTCTTATTTCTTTATTTATCTTGCTATATTTTTCTTGGGTATTTTTACTCCTCCTCCTCTTGTCCATCACTCCTAAGATGTCGTCTGTCACCCATTTATTTTTTGGGGCTTCTTTTTTCGGTAGTATTATCTCCTTAACAGTTTGGTATATAGAATCTCTTAACAGGGCAAATTCAGAAACTGAAAAAAAAACTCCCAAAAAACTGCATCAGGCAAAAATTAATTGTGCATGTGACACAGAACACCAGACGAAATGTACATGAAAGACTGGTCTTACTTCATGATTAATCATGATTAAATTCAGAAATTTTTTTTTTTGGGGGGGGGGGGGGGAAGAGAGAGAGAGAGAGAAGAAAATGCAGCACTCCAGATGAATGAGACAGTGGTCTGCAACACACAGCCGACCGCTTACATTAAAGTTAGCAAACCAGAGCTGACTCAAGACCTTATTCTATCTCCATGCCATGACCCAAATAAATAGGAAAGAGAATAGTATGACAAACTCAGTCCTAAAAAAAATAAGACATTTCTGGAGATGGACATGTCAGGCCAAAAGACACAGATAAAAACAGCAGTTTATCTGGATGCTGTGGAGCACTTTTCACATGAGCATGCCCAGATAGGATAAATCCCTACATTTACTCCTCTTCCATAATATTACAAATTATTAGTACAGGTCTGCCATCATGGCCATTTTTACACACACACACAGACTTGTCTTCAAACATTACAACTTACTTTGCCAGTTCTTGAGCTTCTTGATATTTGCCCATCAGGGCAAGCGCCTCTGCTTTTTGGGTTTTAAAATGAAAGGCAGCAACACATTGTTCTATACACCGGTCTAAGTAGAATATAGCCTGTATACCAAAAATATGACTCATCAGTGTTAACGAAGCAAAAGACTAGTTTTCACATTACACTGAATTATGCTGTCTCAGTGACTATACGTTTTAAAAGGGGAGTGAAATCTACTGCTGAGCAACAGCCATGATCCACAAACATTCTGTGTTACTATTCATCACAGCCTCCCACTGCTGGAGAGACTTCGAATGCCATGTCCAAAATACACCTACACCGGTGAAATATGCCTAAACCAGCACACACCAGGGATGAAACTTGATGGCCAGGCATGTCATACCACCTCCGCTCTAGAGGTTGGTCACGCCCGATATACACCCATACTGGTGAAATATGCCTAAACCGGCTCATACCAGGGGTGAAATTTAAGTCTATGCATGCCGCGGTACCTCTGCTCTAGAGGTCGGTCACATCCCAAACACACCCATACTGGGATAATATGCCTAAACCGGCTCAACCCAGGGGTGGAAGTCACTAGTGGCAAGGATTCGTCCTCCTGGACAAAAGATCCATCCTGGTCACAACTAGGAAAGGTAGTGGCCACGACCACAAAATGCTAAAGTCGGAGTCACTGGACCAGGGCAGTCTAGATAGGCAACCAACTCTCACCCGGCGGGGATGTATGCATATCTTAATCACGTTGAGGTTTTCCGGTGAGAAAGTCCAACTCTGGCTTGGGTGGGCTACCACCTCTCACCCAGCGGGGATATCCTGATATTCTAAACATGTCAAGGTCTTCCGGTGAGAAAGTTCAACTCTAGACTAAACTGGTGCAACGAAAACCACGGTGTCATGCAATCCCGCTTCTGAGACCCACCAAGAGTTCAGGCTAAAGCCCTGAGATACTCTGAACCGCATGTGGTCCTCTCGGGGTTCTCGTGTGGTCCTCTTGGGGACCACATGGGGGACCACGGGACTTAATGAGGACCACAGGCGTAAATTCAGTAGGATCACAGGGCGGTCTTGGTGGTAGAAGCGAACAAAGAAGATCACAGCCTCCAGGATTTACAAGAAAATGGCACAATGTCTATTCGTTTACATTTATGATAATTTAAAGATATGAACTCCCAACCGGGGAACAAAACTCCATGACTGCTGTTGCTAAACTTTTTTTTAAAAAGCCATTTGAACAACTCGTGTGATCTTAACAGCCTAAGACAAATGGCAACATTTTTCAGAGATATTCAAGTTGATGTCCAAAAGTGTTTGATAAAGAAGAAGAAAATGGCTCATGGTAATTTAAGAGCTGACGTTTCCAAACCCCAGATTGATGAGTTTTCGCTCTTTTTCCCTTGTGCCAGATAGTGGAATATACAAGTCTTTTTCAGATGGTCTACATTTCTGTAAAGGTTGTTGGTGATGGGAGTTTTGAAATATCTGGTTCTTCTGAAGATCTTCCAATGGACTGTAATCCAGCAGATAATTTAAGAGTTAATGAGCATTTGGCAAACTACCTACTGGAAAATGTAACTCATTCAGGTTAGCTATACACAAATACAAATAAAATGAAAAAAAAAAAAAGAGTACTTATGTAAATGAAAGAAAACTAGCAAAATGGAGTTATAAACAAACTGGATTCTATATCTGCTCTTTAATGCCTTGGAGGCATCTAGGGTATATGGTATTATTTTCTCTGGCTGACCAGCACACTAGAGGTTGATGTGGCCAGCACTCTAGAGGCTGATGTCACCAGCACACTGGACGGCGATGTGGCCAGCACATTAGAGGCTGATGTGGTCACGCCTGGCCATCTTTCTTTCCCCAGCTTCACAAGAAGTCAGGTACCCATTTCTACACCCTGGGTAACTACGATGGCACTGGCCAACTAAACGCTTTGCCACTCATAAGCCCATTTTTAACATCTACACCAGTCCCCCAGCTAAGGAACAAACCTGCCATTATATTTCTAACTTTTTTTTTTCTTGTTCAAAAAGCTGTATATAGGATACATACAGTAGGATAAATATTAAACCACTCAATGAGAAAACTTCAAGGCATTTCAAACAGTGCCATGATAAATCTGAAAACTAACTTTTTTTTTAACTTTTCCAATCCCTGGTCTTACGAGTATTCATTTTCTTCCCACCGCGCCTGACAGTGGAACATGCATGTCTTTTCCAGCTGCTCTGCATCTCCAAACTGCATGTCAGACAAACTTGAAACACACACAATATTTTTTTTTTTTAAAAAAGGGCACAAATTTGGAAACTTACAGTTCTGTAATCTCTCTTCTCAAAATTAGCTTCTGCTTTGGCTATATGTTCCTGGACTTGTGTTGCAATACTTGACTGGAAAATAAAAAAATGAAAGAATTGTTTCAGGCCTTTTTTTTTTTTTTTTCAGGGTAGCAATGCTTATCTCGTACATGGTGATTGATTCAAAACAAGACGCACAGAGATCAGCTTCATGGAACTTATAGCAACACGTTACTGCTGTATCTCACTGGTATAGAAATTGCTCCTCCCCCACCCCCCCCCCCACACCACCAAGCAATGCACAGAGACCTTCTTCTTTCATTCATCAGCCCATGTATCCGAGAAAAAAAAAAAAAAAACTCTCTCTTGAGACACATAACACCCATATTTTCCTCAACCAAAGAGCATGAGGTGGTCAGCGTGATGGCCTTTTTACCATTTCTTCCCAAGATCTAGAGGGAAGCCAGGCACCCATTTCTACAGTCAGGTGACTGGGATGCCTCTGGCTGGACCTGCATCACCAATCCTGTCATGACAAACCACTACCTCACTTGGCATGCAACTGAGACAAACAACAAAGACAATGCCACTCATTATCTAATGCAAGAAGAAAATAATAAGAAACAGCAAACATATTTACCGCTGAATTATTTCCAATGAAATTTCTATAAAAATGAATTAATCAAATACCAAAAATGTCTAAATACTAAAAACGAAAGAGAAAAAACAAAAATGAAACCTCTTTCTGAGCTATAATATTGTCGGGTTCTAACTCTAAAGCATGTCTGTAGCTCCGAAGTGCTGCGACTGGAGTCCCCAATGCTAGATGACACTTCCCTTCTCTTAAGTAACCCTACAAAACAAGATAAAAGAAAATCATCAGAAAATACCACATGACATTTAAGACGCACAAGGAATCAAAAGCACCTAAAAGTGAAATGTGAATGCCCTGAAATTAACTGCTGATCACTGACACTACTCAGTCTATGTTGTTATTTATTGTAAAATTCTCCATATCTTCTGTCTTCTCTCTTTTATATTCTGTAGTTATAAAACTCACTTTTATCTTCTCTCCTTTATATTCTGTAGTTATAAAACTCACTTTTATCTTCTGTCTTTTATATTCTGTAGTTATAAAACTCACTTTTATCTTCTGTCTTCTCTCCTTTATATTCTGTAGTTATAAAACTCACTTTTATCTTCTGTCTTTTATATTCTGTAGTTATAAAACTCACTTTTATCTTCTGTCTTCTCTCCTTTATATTCTGTAGTTATAAAACTCACTTTTATCTTCTGTCTTTTATATTCTGTAGTTATAAAATAATTATGCACCAACTACAGAACTGTTGCCCTGATTAGTCATGCCAGTAAAATTCTGTTAAAAATCATAATGGGTAGACTTCGAAAGAAAATAGAAGAAGAAGTCAATATGGTCCAAGCTGGTTTCAGGCAAGGAAGAGGATCAAGAGATCATGTATTCAATCTAAGATTAATAATAGAGAAATGCAGAGAGTTTAATGTGAATCTATATTTATCCTTTATAGACTACTCAAAGGCATTTGATTGTGTACAACACCAGAAACTTTGGGAAATAATGGAAAAAATGGGATTTCCAACACATTTGATACAATTAACATCACTGCTGTATCTAGACCAACAAGCAGTAGTAAGAATAAATGGTGAAACAACAAGTTGGTTTGACATAAAACAAGGGGTCCGTCAGGGGTGCATATTGTCACCCTACTTATTTAACTTGTATACTGAAAATATAATGAGGAATGTTAGAGAAGATGTAGACAAAGAATATTACGATGCCATAACAGTTGGAGATTATGAAATACCAGAGATTAGATATGCTGATGACACAGTATTGCTGTCCACAACACAAAAAGGAATGGAAAAACTAATTATGTCAGTCCGCAAGAACAGCGAAGAGCAGAACCTCTATCTTAATGCAAAGAAAACTAAATTGATGACAACTGACAAAACAAACAAGGCAACTGAAATATGTATCAATGAGGAAAAACTGGAAGAAGTGGAGAGTTTTGAATATCTTGGATCGCTACTAACTAATAATGGAGATACAATGAGGGAAATTAAAAGGAGGACATCTATCGCTCTTCAGAAAGTAAAACAAAAAAAGAATCTGTGGAGAGGAGCAGACAGAACCACAAAAATAAGATTTTTAAGGGCATGCATCTTTCCCATAGCAACATATGCCTGTGAGACCTGGACACTTAACAAAACAGCTGAGAAACACATAAATGTCTTTGAATGTAAATGCTACAGAAGAGTTCTCCAAATATCGTGGACACAAAAAAGAACAAATATATCTATACTACAAGAGCTTAATATTGAAGAAGGCTGGCTAGTGAAGAGGATTAAAGAGAGAAAACTGAAATATTTTGGACACATTAAACGTCATGATAATTTAGAGAAGACCGCATTGGAAGGATACATAATGGGAAAAAGAAAAAGAGGAAGACCAAGACGAAGATGGCTGCAAGACATCATTGACGATCTGGAAATGGATGCAACAGCAGCAGGCCATCTTGCTCACAACCGAGAGGCCTACAGGAGTGCTGTTTGGGAGGCAAAGTTCCGCAAGGGACATGCAAATGAATGAATGAATGAATGAGTTATAAAACTCACTTTTATCTTCTATCTTCTCTCCTTTATATTCTGTAGTTATAAAACACAATCTTGTTTTATGGGTGTGAAACATGGACGATCACTAGGGAAGTACAGCATCACCTAGAGGCCACAGAAATATGGCTCCTTAGGAGAATGCTAATGATACCATGGACAGCAAAGAGATCAAACAAAGAGGTCCTGAAAGAGGCAGAAGAAGAGAGGCAAGCAATAACAAAATTAAAGAGACAACCCAAATTCATATGACACATTATGAGAGCAGGTGGATTGGAATATCTGTTAACAATGGGGATGATAGAGAGCAAAAGAGACTCAGGCAGACAAAGAGAAAAGATGACAGATGGACTAATGAAGTGTCAAAGAGAAAGAACATCAGTCCAGCTCATAATTAACACCTGAAACAGAGAATTATGAAAAATTATGGCCGTCAATGTCTGCCTGCATGGCACTGGACAGATAAATAAAACTTATTTTTGTCTTCTGTGTTTACAAAAACTCACCTCTAATTTCTGTTCTTTTATCATATAATCTACAGTTGTACATAAAACCTGTAGAAACCAAGTTCCAAGAGTGACAACGACACTGTCATCAAGACCAGCATACCCATAGATAGTTAAGATTCAGACCTCACATGACAGCAGCTTTCCAGGACACAAGACTCGTTAGACTAAAGCCTAACACACAGAATGCAATGATCAACGTATTCCCTCACAAGACCAGAACATGTTTCCCAAGTCAGCTCAAATAAGCTCAGACAATTACCACAGTCTCATCTCCTTGTCAGACCCAATGGTTGACTTCACTTTTGAACATCAACAGTAAAGTACTTAGGCTACAATAAACAAGATAACCAACTTCTGTGGCATAGCATTTTCCCGTCACTCTGCCCTAAAACACTTGTCACCATATATATATATATATATAGGCTAATTCACACTGACAAGATACTGGTAAAACCAGTCATGAAAGATACAGCTCCCTAAAATGACATTTATCAGCTCTCACAGACACCATCATCCAAGTCAAGGCAGCATAGGGATGTCTTGTTTTTTTTTCTTTTCCATTCATAATATATGACCCAGCTATTTCCTCCATCTTTCGATGAATATTTATATATTTAACATAGGTGCAAGAATGACAGTACAAGAATGACATAAGCATTTTCCCAATCTTTTGCTTACTTTAACAAACCCTGTGTCAAGCTGTAGAGCATACTTGGCATCTGCAAGTCCATCTTTGTATTTCTGGAGCATTATATACGTGGCTGAACGGTTGCCGTAATATGCAGCACAGCTTGGACATAAATCTGGAAAACAGAGAAAAATATATATATAAAAGTAAAACTACAAGAAATAGAAAAAAAAAAAATATATATATATATATATATATATATATATATATGGATGTGTGTGTGTGTATAAGCTTGTTCCGGCATAACTCTGGAAAGCCTGGAGCAATTTCAACCAAACTTGGTACACATATGACTTACAATCTAGAAAAAAGTACTGTGGGGGTAAGACACCTCTAGCACTCCTAGGGGTGGGGTTGGGAAAGGCATGTAAAAATAATCGAAAATGACTGATATTAGTGTCAAATCCATAGTTGTCAGGGTAGTTGAGATGAGTAGTGACACTCCCGATGCCGTTTACATCAAAGTTCAGCCCCCATTGGATGGGGGCAGGGGGTTGAGAGGGAGTGAAAGATAGGGTGGAATTTCCAATTATTTTACTATGGAACCTCAACCCGCCAAACCTTTACAATGACACACAGCTGTGTGCAATGAAGATGCTGGGCAATGTACCTGAAGCGACTATCTTATCAGGACAGGGAGAGGGTGAGGCAGATTTTATCTCACAGATGCCACTCACTCCAACAGATCTCCCTTTTAACTTTAAGAGATTGCACTTTCCAGTGAGACTACAAACAATATATAGATGATACTCTAGAACCAAACATTATGCAGATGCTACTCAAGGAAACAGAAGAAAATACACAGAAGAAGCAAACAACTGACAGACACATGAAAGTAGAAATAAACCAGTATGTGGATAAAAACTCTGAAATATGTATTGCCACATTCATAAAAAAAAAAAAATTATTAAGAGGTAATGTATTTAAGAAAAAAAAAAAGAGTGACACTTCTCATTCTCAACACTTTAAATAACGCTGCCCATGTACTGAAAATAGAGAACTGAACAAAACATCAGATAACTGCTATACCTTTAATCTCAGCAGTAACATATTCTGCATATCCCTATAACTATCACACAAACGAAGGCACAAATGAAGCTCAGCTCTTACTTATAGCCTCCGAGTAACACTGCAAAGCTTCGGCATATTTGTGTAGTTTATAAAAGTCATTCCCTTGTTCCTTCTTCTGTTCTGCAAGATCCACTTGTACCCTACAACAACAAAAAAAAGTAATGTTATTAAAAATGTTAAAAAAAAAAAAAAAATTAAAAGATTATGTCATTAAATTATGTCCCACAGTACTCACATGCTGTGAGAATGTGCAGTATTAGCACCCCCATGTTTCTGAGCCACAGCACTGTGAAGTGAAATGACCAGAAGCTTGTCCTCATCAACTCTACTTTCCCAGGGAAATCTCCACTACCAATTTCTTGAAGCTGGCCTAATCCTAGAGCTTATCACTCAAGGAAAACTTCCACTGATAAAATGGAAAAATCAAACACAAAACTGTCTGGTCAGGAGAGTTCTATAACCACTATACCATCACAACACTCTTAAAAAAAAAAAAAAATACCTAATTTCAAACATTTTATCACTTTTTTTCTTTTTCTGAGGCCAGGTATTTCCTCTGATGACCTGGAGTAGTGGTTCTAAAATTTTTTAGCTCACTGCTCATTGTTACACAAAAAAATGCTAACCCTCTGTCACATCTGTTGGTCCTATCTTCCTATATCTTATATCCTTCCCGTGCCGTCAAACATCACATGGGGCTCGCAAAGTAGTTCGCCAATTTTTCCTGTCTTCGGCGAGTCATTCAACCTCATCAAAGGATTTTATGCCTGTTAATTTGGCCTCTCTTAACAATGTCCTCTTCGGAGTTTCACGCGGTCTGCCTCTTTTTTCTTTGGCCTGTTGTGTTCCACTTGATAGCTTGTTTTGGGATTCTCTGATCATGTTGGACCTATCAGGCAAAGAAAAAAAAGGCCTTCTATTAATAAATAATAATAGCAAATGGACCCTTCAAACTTCTGTGATACTTCCACAAACTTTTCATAATCTAAGCAGCAGTTCTCAAGCTTTCTTTTCAGTGCAACCCTAAACCAGCAATGGTATGAGACCCAAATTCATGAAAAAAGATTTTTTAAAAAATATATTGAAATACAACCAAACTGATTTCACTGAACAATAACAACAATGGTTGTTATTTTTTAACACTCATGTTTGAAAACAAGTAAGATTTTATACATCTTACTTTTTTTTTAAAAAACTAATTACGTTTTTTTTTCCTCTGTCAATTTCTTTTTTCATAATATCTCCTCACGACCCTATCTAAGGCCCCCCCCACCCCCACCTCATCGACACTTCTTCAGCATTCAAGTTCTTGGTCATGCTAAATCAGAAGCCAACAGTCTTCTCCAGGTCCTCCCAGCATCTCTGTAGCTTCTGCCTTAGGTCCGAGCCCTGTGGGGGCCATGTCTGGTTGCGTAGGTCTGTAAGGGCCGGGCACTTTTTGAGAACATGTTCTGGAGTCTGTACTCCACTCCTACACTGGCATTCATCTGCATGTGAGATCTTAAGTTGATGGAGATGGCTCAGCAGCCCACAGTGGCTAGTTCTTAACCAGAACAGGACCATCTGTTGGTTCCTTTGTAGTTGGTGGACTGGATCCAATTCACTGCTGGCACCCAGCCTCTTGGCCCACAGTTGGCCCTAACAGTTTCCCTGTAACCAACTGGATGCCTTGCACTGCTCCATTTTGCTGCCATGTTTAGCCAGGGCCTGGTGACACTAAGTCAGGTCACAACCTCAGAGTCAGAACCACTGATTTATCAAAACTGTGTCTTGATATGAGCTGTCAATCTCAGACTTTTCTTCTTCTTCTTCGTTCACTTCTACCACCAAAACCGCACTGTGATCCTACTGAATTTACGCCTGTGGTCCTCATTAGGTCCCGTGGTCTCCTGTGTGGTCCCCAAAAGGACCACACGAGATCCCCGAGAGGACCACAAGGGGTTCAGAGTATCGCAGGGCTTTAGCCTGTATTCTTTCTCAGACTTTTGTTTCCTAACCCAATTCGAGGACCAACGATGACTAATATCCTCCACACTGTCAAACAGTGATTGTGCTATGATTTTTTAAAAACCAGTACCCTGTACCTGTCATTTGTCTTACACGCACCCTGATGAAGTACTTTTTGAAGTACCGGCTTTGTCAATACAACATTCAGTACCTTATACTTTTTTTCTGATGTAAAATTACACACAATTTACAAACGCTGGTGGGAATTAAATGTTTACGTAAAATATTTTTTCCTCACCTACTTGACAGAAAGATGTAATCTTAATAAAATGCTCATAAGCTGATCCAAAGTCAATGCAAATAAAGCATCATCAGCCTTTTTTTGCCCGATTAGCCTCTCTTTAATTTCGCCGACTGGTTTTTAACTATGTTTTTGGTAATATAACCAGTGACGGTAACTGGTAACCTCCAAAAGTTTATACATTTTTCTCTTTTTTTTTTTAGTCAGTAATTTATTGATAATTGCCGGTTAATGCAATCACTGGTCAGACCACTTACATAAAAGTATCTTATACTCTGCTAGAACAGACAACCACAAGAGAAAAAGAGACTGGCAAAGGACAATCTGGTGAAAAAACTGTAGATGATGAGATGCACAGCATGACATGATGAGGCACCACACAATGCCTGGCTGCAGACTGTGAGAAGTGGAGGGAATATGCGCTGTTCTATAATGTGCCACAATGCATCACAGATGGTAAATGCTTCACTGAACACCCAAGAACATTGATCTTACACTAATTAATCATATGTTACTAAATAATATGCAACAAACCACTGAAACAAGCAAGCAACATTACATTCATGGAGGTCAGATAAATAAACGTGAAGGTAAAAGATAAAATCCCTGCTTTCTTGCCAACAAGGCGTAATGGTGATACAAGTGTTAGGCCCGTGTTTCCAAGACCATCAGCATATTAAAGTGTGATGTGGACAGCGTCACGCTCAACCACATTTACCTTCCCAGATTTCTCTGGTACCCATTTTTAAAGGTTGGGTAGATCCCAGAGCCTTTTTGCTGTGATGGTACCAGAAAAAAAAAAATCCCAAATGCTGGGACTTGAACCCGATACCACTGGATTAGTAGAATGAGCACCTAACCACTCAGCTAACCAGGCTGCCAGACAATAAGTGACATGTGTCTACTTTTAACTGGCCATCACTATTTTTAGTAATAGATCAATAACAATAATATCAAGATTATGAAAGTTTCAAGATCCTCTTCTGCATTCAGTTTTGTACGCTCAGCTTTCTAAACACGGAGATGGGTCACCTCCATGGATCCTGCTGTCAGCAAGAGGTCTTCACAGTAACCCCAGAGTTTCACCTCCTTGCTTCTCTCTCGGGGCCACACCTGGGCTCTGAGGTCTCTGTATATAGTGCAGGTCTGGATTACGAATACAATTACAGGCAGGTGTCAATGAAGTACTACTCTGTTACGTACTTGGCAGCAGATCCAGAGTTACCAGTTAACAAAAGAAAAAAAATTTACAGTTTGACAAAGCCAATATTGGCAGCCTGTTTAACTGAGTGGTTAGGCATTTCATATACTAATCCGGTGGTATCAGGTTTACATCCCAGCAATGGATTTTTTTTAATGGTATCCCCACACACACACACAAATATGCCCTCAGGTCCACCCTGCCTCTAAAAATGGGTACCAGAAAAATCTGGGAAGGTAAATGAAACCAAGCATGATATTGACCATATCAAACTTTCATGTGCTGAAGATCTTGGAAATATGAGCCTAATATCATATCCCCAATATGCCTAAATAGGATGGAAACTGAAGATTTTTTTTTTAAACAGCCAATACTGTTCTAAGCCTCCGGAAATTTGATCAATATTACTCTTTGTTTTGGGGTGTTCAGTTATGCTTGCATTACTTCAGCAATATACAGACCATATGAACTAGAAACTGAAAAGAACAAGAGATTTGTTCTGTAGAAAGATGCAACATAAACAATCGACATAATTTTTTTTTTAATGAGGCTCTAAGAGAAGTGTAACAACAACAACAAAAACCCCATAAGGAAACAATTTTTTTTATGAAGCTCTAAGAGAAGTGTAACAACAACAAAAACCCCATAAGGAAAATCAATCAAAATTAAATACAGCACGACAATTCAAAGTTACAAAACTTGAGAAACAAACGAAAACTCAGTGGAAATACTGGGGTAGACAGAACAGAAAAGAAATATGTCAGAGTATCGTAAAGAAGTGGTATACGATAGGAAAAGCAACCGACTGGATTACAAGTACCGCACAAAACAACGCTTACTCACACGATATTTAATTAAAACAGGATAAATAATACTGGACGCGCCATTTCTTTAAACAGAAATTTAAAAAATACACAGAAGTACATTTATATTTCTTACGGACACCAAAATGTAGAACACAAAACGGAAATAAAATGTGCGTCGTGGTGTTTCTTTCTAGGTCTTTCCATTTGAAACCAAAAGTCCATAGACACAATGAAAAAATAACATACGATGCCGCTTGTCGTTTCGTGAACCTTTATACGACTACAAAAGATGTGTACAAAAGAAATATAAAACTCAACTGTTCTTCTGGTTCCACATCCTCATCAATCATCTCAGCGTCTTGAGAAATCTCCTCGTTCGTCATTTCTTCGTCCGACATTTTTGCCTTTTAGTCGGGCAACCACAAATCTCGCGTGATTTTACAAACTCCGCGAGACGTCAGATGATTTATGTGCCAGGAACACGTATATTGATGACGTCAAAATGATTGCACCATTTTTTTCTGCAAATTTTTTTTTGGTGCAATTAATATCTTTAAATGTTGTATACTTATTATCATTGATATGATTTTTATGTTTGCGTATGTACTCGAAAAATATCGATGACTGTATTGTCCCATTATCAATTATTTTCTATTTATATTTTCCCTGAAATTCTTCATCAAATATGGGATACTCAAGCATGGATGTGTTGTTGGTTGTGAGTAAAGTCAAAATCAAATTGTAATCCCAATTTTGTATCAGTAAGCTAGGTTTATAACATTACTTACAAGTGTGCCAATAAAAACCTGCTTGTACTACACTATATAGTTTTGTGTGAGCATGTGTATATGTGTGAGTGTGTATGTATGTACGCACGCACGCACAAATATACACGAAGCCACAGCAGTGCACTGGTCTCTCTCATGGCGAAGGTCGGGGGTTCAAATCCGGCCGGAGGCACCCCAGTCACCCAGCTGTAGAAATGGGTACCCGACTTCTTCTGAAGTTGGGGAAGGAAATGCGGCCAGGCGTGATACCGGCCATATCACCCTCTAGCGTGCTGACAGGTCAAGGAAAATATGGGCACTAACACCGTATCTCTATGCACCTCTAAGGCATGACAGGATTACCTTTACCTTTTTTTTAAAATACAGCTGTAAAGTTGTAATAGCAAAACTATTTCAAACAAAATTAGGAACACACGGTTATGGCGTTTCATTTTACTAAAACATACAGGGCAAAGAAATATGGAAGTAAGATGGAGTGTAAATTCACCTGAACGATAAACAAAATATAAAAAAGGGAGGAGGGGTGTGGGGGAAGGGGGTCACTTAGTTGTGACTTACATTGTAGGAGTCCAAGAGCGCGCGTGGGAGTGTTGTGAACGTTCAAATGAAGACTTGTGAGGGGTGATAGTTTGTTGAGTGGTGAAGTGAAGGTGAGAACGCGGACAGAAAAGAGGGATACAGTGGTACTGAAGGCGAGAAAACAGGGAGTGGAATAGATGAATGTGATTAGGAGGGTTTGTAATCTAGCACAGTGAGGGTGACCTATAGGTAAGTAGAAGTGGAACTTAGTAGAGAGGGAATATGGTTGTGGAGAAAGGAAATGCTAAGTATAGCAAATCATTTTCCAACATTCGGAGTAAACTACAAAGCTCACAAAGCGTGTTCTTGATGATTATAATGATGTATAAAAGTACTAATTGTAGGAAATATTGATGAGAAATGAACCGTCCCATTGTGTTTTTCCACTCGCGTGTGTGGTTCACGCTATCGGAGAATCGAGAGGAAAAAACAATTTGTTTTCCAAACTATGAACTCAATATTAATAACTCATATTTTTTTCCGTCATGTATTATATATGACAGAAAAGTCATCATCATCAGGTGCCATGCCGACTGGCGTTGGCTATTATGCCTCTCCAGAGTACCGGATCCTTCATGCAGGCCATCAGTTCAGTTGGTGATCTCCTCTCACACCTTCTCGTCAGACTGTCCAGTATCATTTCTCTTGGTCTTCCTCTTGATCTTCTTCCTTCTATTTTTCCTGTTGTTATAATATTTTCAATGTCCCTCCTCTTCTCATTGCATGGCCTATAAAATTACATTGTCTATCTCATATTTTTTACAAGAGTTTTGTGTGTGTGTGTGTGTGTGTGTGTGTGTGTCTCTCTCTCTCTCTCTCTCTCTCTCTCTCTCTCTCTCTCTCCAACTCTTCTCAAACATTCTCCATTAGTTATTTTTGCTGTCCAGGGAATTCGCAATACTCTTCTAATAATCTACTGCTTCCAATGACTTTTGTGCAGAGCTGCCTATCGTCCATGATTCACTTCAATATAACAAGATATATTCAATATAGCATTTTAAACTAGTTTTCTAACATTCATTGATAAGGATGTGTTGCATAATATGTTTCTCATTCTCTGAAATGCAGACAGAAATATGCAAATGTTAAAAAAAAAAACAGAGACTGGTACATCAGCCTAAATTAATAAAGACGCAGATGTAAACAGCAAAGAAATTTAACACATTCTCATGAAGACAAAACTGAATAGTTCCCAACATTATAAGAGTAATCATTCCTTGGTTTGTTATAGTCACTAAGTCCATTGGAGAGCGCTGATATATATTGCATCAAACTTCATATAATAACCTCCATATCTTTATGATTATGACTAATCAATTTGTGCAAGAACTATCGCTATAGGCCCATTAATTCTGAAATAAATTTTATGATTCTGAATATGTTTTTAGCAGTTTACTGGGTTATAACTCACAGTCATGTTAAGACTCATGATAAGTCAAGGTCCTCACAAGTCAACTAGCGCCTGGTTTCTTCTTCTTCGTACGCACACTGGCGATGCGTGGTACCCTGATTTTTGCGATGCGCTTTTTGGCTAGGTACCGCCCATACTGGGATAATATGCCTAAACCGGCTCAACCCAGGGGTGGAAGTCACTAGTGGCGAGGATTCATCCTCCTGGACAAAAGCTCCATCCTGGTCACGACTAGGAAGGGTAGCTGCCACGACAACAAAATGCTGAAGTCGGAGACACTGGACCAGGGCAGTCTAGATAGGCAACCAACTCTCACCCGGCGGGGATGTATGCGTATCCTAATTACGCTGAGGTTTTCCGGCGAGAAAGTCCGACACTGGACTGGATGGGCAACCACCTCTCACCCGGCAGTGATACACGAGTATCTCAAAACACGTCGAGGTTTTCCGGTGAGAAGGTTCAACTCTGGTCTGGGAGGGCTACCACCTCTCACCCAGCGGGGATATACTAATATCCAAAACACGCCGAGGTTTTCCGATGAGAAAGTCCAACTCTAGACTAAACTGGTGCAATGAAAACCATGGTGTCACGCAATCCCGCTTCCGAGACCCACCAAGAATACAGGCTAAAGCCCTGTGATACTCTGAACCCCTTGTGGTCCTCTCGTGGATCTCGTGTGGTCTTTTCGGGGACCACACAGGGGACCACGGGACCTAACGAGGACCACAGGCGTGAATTCAGTAGGATCACAGTGCGGTTTTGGTGGTAGAAGCGAACGAAGAAGAAGAAGAAGAAGACATTACATTTTACAAAAATAATAATTACAATTAGTGTTGATTGCTACAGGTTTCTGGACTACAGAGTAGGCCAGTTTTTAAGCAAATAGATCTATGTTCCCTGTCTTACAAAGACTATGTTAAGATAAGTGTATTCTTAACATAGTTGTTCCCAGGGGATAGAGCCTGGTTGGTTTGAAAAGCCTTAGGTCGCGCGAGGCTCTTACCATAACACACGAGTTATGATGCTAGGGTGGTAAGGCAAGTGTTGGCGGATCGCTACAAGCACAGCAAAACATCACCATATCACCTGGGGGGGGGGGGGTGGCTTTCAGTGTCTAGGCACTAACTCACAGTCTGTCCTTCTGTTGATTCAAGCTTCTGTATACTTGTGACAACATTCAGCTTTGGGCGGTGAGGATATCATAGATAGGAGCACATTACCAATCCCCATCCCCTTAAAAGAACGAACAGAACCGTGCTCACGCACGTACGCACGCACGCACGCAGACACACACATACTTTATAAAAATCTGCAATTACTGATAGCACGCCTTCGACGTGCAAATGCTGTTACTCGTGTGTTAGCTAGGGTTTGTTGCAAAATATTATTGTAAAAGACTGGATAACACATTACATTTTGTCAAAAGACAATCTGTTCATTGTAGCTCACTTAAAAAGAAAGTTACAAAAGATGACTCCAGCAATGTAACTCTTTCACTCCGGAATTACTTTATCCCCTGTACAAAAAAAAGGTGTCCTTTAAAGTTAAAAACATTAGTTGGATTAGAAATTATTATTATTATTTACCTATGCCTAAATATCGCGCTGAGGTATGCAAGATCTACTAGCAATATTACCAGCGTTGTTTTGGATCGAAAGAGTTTTAACAAATATAGAAATGATAAAATTCAGGCCAACATTGTGACTTCCAGATTTTTTTTTCCAACACCAACAGCAGAAGTGAACACACTTCGTCAGGTCTAACCTATTTTCTAGGTCCATTTCGTCAGTGTGAAAATATTGCCGTTGCCAACAAATATGAAGTAAAAACTTTAGGAAATAAGAAAAACTAAATCACACAATAGTATTATTATTAACTAAAAAAAAAAACCCCTCAAGTTTCTGTATTTTATGTCAAAATTGTGCCAATAGTAACAATTTGTCTACACAATCTTTATGAAAAGAAAATCAGTAATATTTAAATACAGAACTTGTACTCAACAACTATTTTCATATATACCCCCCAAAGAAAAAGGAAATTATGTACGAATAAAATGAGAAAAGAAACGGTGA
Organism: Achatina immaculata; assembly: GCA_009760885.1. NCBI lineage: Eukaryota > Metazoa > Mollusca > Gastropoda > Stylommatophora > Achatinidae > Lissachatina > Lissachatina immaculata. Next base: position 2,883,759 of record CM019715.1, on the reverse strand, counting down.
ATGCTTTTATAATGCAGTGAATTTTATTCATCATACCACTTCTGTTAACGTCAAAGTTCTCTCAGTACATCTTATATTTCACTCGTAACATGTACTCTCTCACTCAAACCAACATAAGGCAGCTGAATTTGTTTAAATAAAGGAATTATTTCTTCATTTTAAGGGGGGTGAAGATGCCTGTCTGATGAGGCAATCAGCGACCCATAGCTGATATGCTAACGTCAGAGTTAGCGACCCACAGTTGACCAAGACCCTGTCCCACCTCTCCGTGGCACCCAAAGTAACAGGCCTAGCCTGGCGAACGGGACAAGGATCGTCATAGTCCCCATGGTGGTGGAGTCTGCTAAAGAAGCATTGCATACCCCATGCTTTTTAGCTGTACTCCGGGACTGAAAAAAATAGCTGCCATAACCCCCTCCATTGTTTTTTTTTCAAGCCGATTCGATGCTGTGCTCAACATCTCTACAGCATCGGCTGCAAAGAACAACAGCTCGCAGTTACAGGGAGTTCGTACAAGTACAATTTTTTTTTTCATTTTAAAGTTGGAATATCTCTCTGAACCTTAAGTGCCCAGGGCACATGGGGCTTCCGCAAGGGTTTTCCACAAATGCCTGTCTTTCGCCTTTTTTTCTGCTCTTGCCCAGGTGAGCCCTCTATTGCTCAACATCCTTTCTGTTGTTCTTCTCCATGTCTCTTTTGGTCTACCCTTACTTCTGCTCCCCTGTGGTGTCCATCTTAGTGCTATTTTTGGTAGTGAGTTGTCAGTCATTCGGAGCACATGTCCCAACCATCGCCAGCGTCTTTCCTCAATAATTGTTGTCAGTGGTTTCATCTGCATTTCTGCCAATAAGATGTTATTTCTTATGGTGTTTGGCCAAAATATTTTTTTAATTCTACGTAAACATTTAGTCTGGAAAGAATTCAACTTGTTTTCTATGGTTTTGGTGATTTTCCAGCATTCACTTCCATAGAGTAGTACACTTAGAACATTACTCTTAAATATCCTGATTTTCATATTTATGCTTAGTTTATTTGATTTCCATATATTCTGTAGCATTGCAAAAGCCTGGTTTGCTCTAGTAAGTCTGCTGTTGATGTCCTCTGTGCTGTCTCCATTTTCTACTACTCTGCTGCCAAGGTATACAAATTCGTTGACCTCCTCCACTAACTTGTTATCTACTCTGAGTACATTTCTGTTGTTCACATTTTGCTTCATTAATTTTGTCTTTCCTACGTTGATCTTTAGTCCTATGTTGTTTGCATTCTGGGTTAACTTGTTTATTTTATCTTGCATATCTTTGTGACTGCTTGATAATAGACAAATGTCGTCCGCAAAGTCAAGGTCCTCCAGCAAAAGTCGGAATATACAGAATATATATATATATATATATATATATATATATATATATATATATATATATATATATATAATATATATATATATATATATATATAAAACCACTAGAGTAAATTTCACTTCAAGAAGTAGCAGTAATCTTTCAGATTTTTTTCTTTCCCGCAGTGTTCCACACCACCTTAATGATTTCACTAGACTTTACTTCCGATTCTTTTCTTCACATTGTCTGGTTTTTTTTTTTAAAATCCGTCTCCCACTGCGACTCTGAGCGCAGGATTAGCATAATCGATAGCGAACTGCCTTGTTATTCAATGCAGTTGATTGCAGACCCTTTATTATCTTAGTAACACACAATGATTAGTGTATAAGTATACAATTATACACGAAGCACTGCAGTAAAGCTGTGATACTAGAATGTATAAACTAGGAAAAAAGCAGGAGCAGCTTTATTACTAAGTTGTGACGTTTTGGCGTGAGCTTTAATCATACAGAAAAATATAGAACGAAGACATAAAGTATAGATTCACATGAATGCTATATATATGCAATGAATAGAGCACTTAGCTGTAACTGTAAGATGCGGCTTGTTCGACGCTGTATGTCAGAAATGAGCATTGTAGGGCGTAGAGATTGTTTAAATGGAGACCTGTGATGTGTTGTCGGTGGGTGGTAACTTGGGGAAACCGTGGAGGGGAGAGAGAGCGGTATAATGTTAAGCTAGCCAGGATAATGTGAAATAGATTATTATAGTTAGGGTAGAGGGGTTGTAATATGATGCTGTGAGGAGGTTCTGAACTATGTGTAACAAGCGAGAAGGGAGTGGAGCTTAGTAGAGAGGGATTATAATTTTTGAAGAAGAGAACATTAGGTGTAGCTGAATAGAGAGTTTAACCCGTGTGGTTCCAGCTTTCCATAATCCTGAATGTAGCGGTTCTCAAGTGCTAGACGGCTTGTGTCATCTGTGTGACATTGTTCAATGGCTGTTACCAGAAAATCAGATTTGCCTCTGTGGTTGGGGCCATTGAAATGATTTGGGACTGGTTTCGAAGTATGCTGGGTGATATCGTACGGACATTTCTGCGTGCGGTCCCCTAATCTGAGGCCAGTCTCATCAATATGCGTTATCCTGCATCTTTTGCATGCGATGACATATATCACATTACAGGACTCGCATGTGAATCCCTCATGAAGAGTGAGGATAGTTTTGGGAAAGCTGATCGTTTTCGTTTCCCAGACTACAGGGCAGGTAACGCAGCGGGGGCGGTTACATTTCATGGTATCAGCATATGTAAGGCTCTGCTTCAAGTGGCTGTGGACGAGGATGTCCTTAAGGTTTGGCTCACGTTTGTATGCTAACGGGTGGATCAGAGAAAATGTCGCGAGTGTCGGAGTCGAGTTGGATTATCGGCAGATGACGATAAAGAGTTTTCTTAACCATCTGACCATGCGGGTGGAAAGGCAGTACTAACTTAACTCTGTCTGATGGAGTAACAGGCTTTTTCCTGAGTATTTCTTTGCGGCTCACTAGTTGGATACGGTTGACGGCTTCACGAATGACATTTTCTGGGTAGTGGCGATGACGGAAAAATTCTAATAACTTGTTGGACTGATCTATAAAGTCCAAATTATCCTGACATACGTAGCGAAGACGGAGGAGTTGGGAGTATGAGACGGAGTTCTTACAGGCTTCAGGATGGGAGGTGTAAAGTAAATACGTGTGGCTGTCGGTGGGCTTGTAAAATACAGAGGTGACAAGCCTGTTCGTGCCAATAGAAGTTTTAATGTCTAAAAAGCTGACAGACTTGTCAGAAATTTCATAAGTGAATTTTATGTTATCATTAAGTGAATTGGCGAATTCAATAAATTTTGTTAGGTCTTCCTGTGGCATACTGGTTACTCCAAAGCCATCATCGATGTACCTTTTATAGAATTCTGGAAGTCTGTCAGCATAGGCTCTGCTTTCTCACTATCCACTGGACCTTTTCAACACTCAAAATTTGTTTGTTTTGTTTGTTGTGTCATCCCACTGCCTCTTTAGCCAGTCCTTCTCACCTTTTCTTCATTTTTTTAAAAACAGAATCTGGAAATCACTTGAAATGTTATGAGAAGACAAAAATTAGAGAAACTGTACAAGTTATAGAATAATCACTGGACATGTAAAGATTAGACACAAGTTAGAGAACATGTTATGAGAAGACACAGGTTAGAGAACATGTTAAGAGAAGACACAGGTTAGAGAACATGTTATAAGAAGACACAGGTTAGAGAATCTGGTAAACATTAGACTTGTTTTCCACTGAAGAAAAAATAACACAAATAACATGTATGAGTACCATCATCAAGTGACAAAACACCACACACATAATGTGCACCATCATCAAGTGACAAAACACCACACAAATAATGTGCACCATCATCAAATGATAAAACACCACACACATAATGTGCACCATCATCAAGTGACAAAACACCACACACATAATGTGCACCATCATCAAGTGACAAAACACCACACACATAATGTGCACCATCATCAAGTGACAAAACACCACACACATAATGTGCACCATCATCAGGTGACAAAACACCACACACATAATGTGCACCATCATCAGGTGACAAAACACCACACACATAATGTGCACCATCATCAAGTGACAAAACACCACACACATAATGCGCACCATCATCAAGTGACAAAACACCACACACATAATGCGCACCATCATCAAGTGACAAAACACCACACACATAATGTGCACCATCATCAAGTGACAAAACACCACACACATAATGTGCACCATCATCAAGTGACAAAACACCACACACATAATGTGCACCATCATCAAGTGACAAAACACCACACAAATAATGTGCACCATCATCAAATGATAAAACAAGATTTCAGCAAAATGTTTGAAATAATTTTATTCACAAATGTTTATTCTGCCTGAGACCACAAAGCCAAGCAAATTCACTAAAAAATAACAGTAATATTTATAATAATTAATAACATTCATAACTTTAAATACAATGAGATGAATAACATTCCAAGGAAATGTGGGCTACATGAGAATTGTTACATGCATTCTACTGATCCACTGTTCCATTGTTGGTGCATCTTTATAGAACACTTGTGACTATACCACATTTGTTAACTTTTTGCTATATTGCAACTCCATATTTGTGAATGTTATGGACTTATATATTATAATAATAATAATTAACAACTATTTAGAAAAAAATGTCAACACAATTTAACTAACAAGAGAAAAGTTGTGATATACATATACCTACAAAGTCAACAGAATGAAAAAAGAACATAAAATCATACATACCCCACCCTACCCAGAGTAATGGACACACATGAAAAACACATCATTCTTACAATACAAACTAACAACACGTATAACCTTACAAGTTGTCTTCAACTGAGGGCATTTGAAATTCAATTTTTAAAAGTGCCAGCTAACAACAAAAGTTAAAAAAAAAAACAAAAACAAAAACAAAAGGAAGCATTCAACGGTCTGTAAAATTACAAAGCATTCAACGGTCTGTAAAGTTACAAAGCATTCAACGGTCTGTGAAGTTACAAAGCATTCAATGGTCTGTAAAGTTACAAAGCATTCAATGGTCTGTAAAGTTACAAAGCATTCAATGGTCTGTGAAGTTACAAAGCATTCAATGGTCTGTAAAGTTACAAAGCATTCAACGGTCTGTAAAGTTACAAAGCATTCAACGGTCTGTGAAGTTACAAAGCATTCAATGGTCTGTAAAGTTACAAAGCATTCAATGGTCTGTAAAGTTACAAAGCATTCAATGGTCTGTAAAGTTACAAAGCATTCAACGGTCTGTGAAGTTACAAAGCATTCAATGGTCTGTAAAGTTACAAAGCATTCAATGGTCTGTAAAGTTACAAAGCATTTCAACGGTCTGTAAAGTTACAAAGCATTCAACAGTCTGTATAGTTACAAAGCTTTTTCTTTCAGCACAGAGAAACAAGTGACAGATGTGTACATGATGGCTTGACATTCCAGATTAACTGATAAAATAAAAGAAGGCGATGGCACATGATGGAGCTTTCGAGAACTAAGACACAGAACCTGGCCAAAAGCCACTGGCTCCATGGAAATCGCTAAAAAAAAAAAAAAGTTCCAAGTTTTTTTTGGCAAAAAAACCTACTCCTGAAAATATTTTCTGAAATGTTATCAGCTACAAGGAAATTACTCAAGTCACTGACTGCACAGTAATTACTTACTTAAAAAGCCAAAGAACTACTGGGTTCAACAGAGATTTCTTGTGCTAGCACATGTTATGACAACAGTGAAGCTGAAGACAAATAAGAAACCGCAAAATTTAATCTATCTGTCACTTAAACTTCTGTGAATCACAAAACCTAAGTATTCACTATTCCTCAGCACATCTTCATGTAGCAATGCTTCAATTACAAACACTAAAATCAATTAGTTTTTTTTTTTTCAATTTATATTTGCATTAAAGTGATAGAAATGACAGCTATTTAGAGTAACAGTGCAGCTATCAATGATGATCAACACCACACCCCATCATTTTGTAGTGTCCCTGGGATCAAGCAGATGTGCTCCTTCAACGTGGCTGAAGGATCAATCTGTTTCCTATAAGAAACACAGTCTTCTTATGCCACGGAAGGATACGGGGACATTTGTTAGCGCCCATATTTTCCTTGACCTGATAGCAAACTAGAGGGAGGGTGATGCTGGTAGTCATCATCATCATGTCCGCCCACTTTTCCCTTCCCCAGATGCCAGATACCTATTTCTACATGTGGGTCACTGGGGCATACTCAGCTGGACTCAAACCACTGAGCTCAGCATGATATGAGTGTCTAAATCCCTGTGCCACTAATGTGCAAACAGCAGCAGAGCTAGATGAGAATCTTGCTTCAGAGGTCCGTTCCATGAATCCTGGAAAGCAAGTGTAGTCCACGCTCCACCAATCAACTCTTGCATGCCCAGATCTTCATGGAGTTGTCTACAAAAGAACTGAGTTTACATTTACATGAGATAAAACACACGCAGTGAATTCCCACACTTCATATTAATGCATCGACGAAGAAACCGAAATATTACACACACTTTTGTTTAGCTATATTTCATTTAGTAAGATATACAAAGTTCTTTCACTTCTATTTATATAAATGTAATGACATTCATTTTCTGAAACTATTAGAAATCAATGATCCAAAAAAATATGGTCCCAGAGCGTGAGTCTTTTATATAGGAAAAAAAAAAAATTTCAAAGTATTTTCTATTCAACGTTAATGAACAATCAATACTGTGTGAACATGTAACCACAATCGGTGAGTGCAAGTTTCTACAACACGTCTTGCACCCACAAACTCACCACAGAAGCCAAAGAACAAAAAAATCCCCCCTCTAATTTGTGCAAAATAATTAGCTACCAGAATCAAATACATGGCCGTTATTGGAAAAAAAATTTACCAGCAAAAATACTCCATTCAAACAAAGCCTTGCGTGCATGCCAACGAAAGGAAGATTGTTCAAACACAATCCTACATAAATATACACAAGCATCTTAACTGCTCACTTGTTAGGCTGAAAGAATTTCATACACAAACTAAGAGGAAAAAAAAAATACAAATCAAATATATTTGTCCATATCAAATTAAAGAAAATGTCTAAACATATCCAAAACAGAGAAATTAAAACAAAAAATTTCTTGCATAAACATGGAACTCTTTCACACAAAAGAGTAAAAACAATCCCCACTTTCACTCTTTATTTTTCCTGTTATGGACAAAGAAATGAAAGCAAACAATAGCACAATACTGCAAGGAAATGATAACACCACGCCCCAACAGATCTAAATCCGAGACTCAACCCATTCAGCTATTAATAAATTATAAACAACAAAAAAGAAACAAAGCATAACCGATTTATTTCTTACCAACATATCTTCGGAACCTGGAAAACTCCCTCAGTTACACATAAATAAATATTCATACTGAGGTATAAGAACTTTAACAAGTCAACAATTCATCAAAATATTAGTCCAGTCCAAGTCCTTTTTTAAAAAAAACCATAATGAACATATGATTTCCTAAATTTTGCCTACCTGAAACACACACACACACACACACACACACAAAGTATTTTTTAGCTTAGAGAAAAAAAAAAAAAGCAGTTAAAAATCAGTGAACATAAAGAGGATCAGAATCAGAATTTATCACCCACAATGCTTTTAGCTATACCAACAGTTCCTAATTGAAACGAGAGATGAAAACCATCATCTATAATTGGCATAAACTACTGACTAATAGACAAAAAGCCAAACCAAGCTCACAATCTGTAGAGGCATTAGCATATCATTTTCTTAAAAAAAAAAAAAAAACCTCCCAAAACCAGCCACCGTGTTCATACGAACTTGACGTTGTCCTACACAAGCAAATGTCCACGCCGGAGCAGAATCTTGACTTCTGAACAGTTTCCAAAGATCTCATCACGAAGTTTACAGAACATGACATACTACATTTTCCAGGCTCTGACTATGAGCTCAACAACATAAAACTGAAAGCTGTCTGAACATCCTTTTTCGCACATTCCAATAGTCTTAGAATATATAATATCCTCCAAAAATTGTACTCTCTGTTGGGACTTGAGAGCTAAAATCTGGACCCCAGGAAAAAGAGCATGGACTGGAAATTGTGGAGCATGCACAAAGACTTCCTATATATCATGGGATTCATGGAAACAATGGACACCTGCGGAGCACGCACAGACCTCTTGTAGAAGATGGGATTCAAAGAAACAATGCACAACTGTGGGGGCATGCTCAAAAACCTCTTGTAGATGATGGGATTCATGGAAACAATGGACACCTGTGAAGTATGCACAAAGACTTCACTCACCAACCACTGGGTTCATGGAAATGACCTATTTCTGTCTACATGGCTAAACATATGAAAAAAAGAACAAGTACTCAAGAAGCACTCAACATATCTGACCAGAAGATGGCGATTCCATTCCCAAAAAGTTATGTGGCCATCTCTAGCACCTGAGGCCTCCATGACCTAGCACCTGATAGCAGAAGAATAAAGTGACCAAGGCACAAGCACTGAAACTGTTCTATAAAACCTATATGCACACTCACACAGTAAATACAAAGACTGCATACATGAAAGCTGACACTCATCAGGCTATCATATCCCTAGCATACATAGAACTCACATCTACCAATACTGAAACTTTATATGGCACAGTAGAATTTCAGATGTGAGAGTAAGAAAAACAAGAAGAGAACTACCGTGACTTGTATAAACTAGAAAAAAGTAGAAACAGCTTTATTATTTAATGAACATACTATTGTGACGTTCTGGCGTTTGCCTTCTACAGACAACACACATGATAAAGAATAAGATAGAGGAGACAAAGTACAGGACTACATTAAACTAAGTTAATGAAATAGCAAAAAAAAAATGAATGAAAAATACAAAATAAAACTTTAAAATTAAACTGCACTTAGCTTAAATAATTGATAGCACTGTGAGGTGTCCCTTTTCGGTGTCACCAATGATTTACTGCAGTGCTTTGCGTATAGCTGTATACTTACAACACATTATTTATCGTGTGTTACTATGACTTGAACCACAATCTCTGGGAGAATAAGCAGTCACCAAGCCACAAGAAAACAGCACATTACTCATTTGGCTATCCAACATAAACTTCACAGGAATTTTAATTTAAAAACTTTCATCACTTCTCACATCTTACATCCTATCCACGCTGTTAAAGCAGGGCTCACATTGTAATTTACTCTATTCTGTTTCCTACAAGTTTGTCAACCTCATCAAGAGATCTTATGCCCACAAATTCAGCCCCTCTCAACAGTGTTCTCTTTAGAGCTTCATGTGGCTGACCTTTTTTTTTTCCCCCATGTGATAGCTTATTAATAGTTTACAGCGGTAACAGTACCACTTTTAACAGTGCCTAACCTAACAATGACGAATTTGTCCAAATTATCTTGACATCTCCAAATTCTCCGAGTATTTTCATCAGACATCTGTTCCAAAATGCATCTAATTCGTTTTTTTCTTTACTTGTTTCTCAGCTTTCACATGCATAAATAAGGGTGGATATTACACCTGAGTTGAATAATCTTGTTTTCATACTTGTATAACTTTTGATTGCCAAATTGTTATAACTTTTGACTGCCAAATTGTTATAACTTTTGATTGCCAAATTTTCTCTATTTTTAAAAAGCCAATGCTGCCTTTGCAATTCAAACTTCTTTTTTAATGACACCATCCTTATCTATATAGCTGCAGAGGTATGCAAATTATTTAATTTCTTCCATACTACTAATGCCAAAGTCAGACTTTGGGTAAAGCTGCTATTTCTGCACAGCCAAATTAAGCTTACCAAACACAATCTTAACTTCATGAGGACGCTATTCTAAGATAGATAACAGCTAGTTTCTTTCCAGCTCTTCTGACATTCCCAGCAACTCCTGCCAGATTTCCACACATACAGGTCTCATACTCTCTTTGTCAGCTCATCAACAGAGTCAAGAAGACAGTTAATGCAACATGGACCAAGTTAGTTCCTTTGTATCAAATTACTGCTCATGCAATTAACATCGCAGAGAGTTCCAGACATCAGTTCAGGGCAAGGTGGGAGGCCTAGGTAGCTGTCATGTGATGTTTCCTCGGTGTGTCTTTCGCCCCATCTATCCACTTTTATCTTGGTTGTCCTTGTGCCTTACATCCAAATATTTTCAAGTTCTTTGCACGTGCCGTTGGTTGTTCTGGATTCATGTGTATCAAAAGCCCATACCATCTAACTTTCTGATTTTCAACGTGGTCCTCGACAGATGTTGCCCCCACCACTTGCCAGATTGATCCCTTCTTGTCTTGTTTACCATTTCTCTTAAGTATTTCATCTTGCATGATGTTATCCGTCATGGTATTTGGTGAGCTTCCATGTTTGTCACTGATAGCACAGAGTCAGGGTGAGTATTGTTTGAAAGAATTGTTTCTTGGTGTCCATCACCTTGCAACACAAACATAACTGTAGCTATCACGGATGATAATGCTGGCCATATACTGGCAGAGCTGGTTGTTAAGAGGCTGCTCAACAAAAATGACATGTGACATTTTCCACAAATAGCTGGTATCTTACCTTTCAAAACTCTCATCTTAGATGCTAACAGACATTATGTTATGAAGGTGAATCAAATGAAAGTTAGGAAATGTGAATTACATAAAACTTACATTTAGTACAAGAAAAATGACACCCTTGTTTTTATATATAGTTCCCTTACTTTGCAATGCACTTGTGAACCACTGCCTGAATTTCAGTAAGGAAAAAAAAACAAAAAAACTCAGACCTGGCATCTCAGAAACCAGTGCACTGTGTCCCTCATGATGGCTGGCGTCAAGTAAATTTCTTCCGTCCATCTTGAACTTTATAACCTAGTCACAGACTTCGGCCTTGCACGTGAACTCATCACCATATGCTGCAGATATTTCACAGCATTTGTTCAAGGGATTCAGAACTTTGGCAGACAACTAAACAACAGCTCATTACTTCTTCCTTCAAGTATGTCTGCATCTTGACATGTGCTATACTCAATTTGTTGCTTAGTGACACTGACCCTATCTGCTTACTGACATCAGTAACTTTGAAGCTAACAGATGGTACTACTAACAGATTTCTATCCGTTCTTTCAGATACTTTATTTGCATTTTCTAATTTTCATTTGATTCATCTTCATATATTTACTTACTGCCCACTATCTGTCTTTTTATGTTTTATTAAATTTTTTTTTTAAACCTCTTTCAACATGAATTTATCCTAAACCTGCTCTTTCAAAATGAATTTCTTCTTACAAAGCTGGAACTTGAAGCCATCTAATCTATACAAGATAAAAGCCAGAAACCTTCTAGATTGTGACTGGTGCTAATCACTCCAGAACTTCTAATCTGTACAAAACGAAAGTGCCTGGTACTCTAGAACTGACTTGCTAACTACCAAAGTCTACTATTTCATATACTTCACAACAAAATAAAACCTACTCATGGAACATGCTGCAAATGATGAAAGGTAATCATTTTATCGCTTCTGTATAACTGTGACACACAAAACTACTTAAACAAGCATCCAAAAATTCAAAAACTTACAAATACAAAATTACTTTCCAAGTTCATCATCATCAGCCTGTGCTACATTCCCATTTTACTATCATCTCCTAGCAGTATACCTGGCCATGCCAACTCTTTCCCACGCTAAAAGCTATCCATCTATCTTAACCATTGTCTCCTTGTTCTTTCACCCTGGACTACAGTTTTCACTACTCTGTCTCACTTCTTTATAAACTTAATTGCTGACTTCACTACCCGCCCCAGCCTCCAATCTTTGCTATTACTACAGAATTGTGCCAATGTGAACCTCCAGGTATTCAGATTTTCCCTCCATTTATTGTCTGCTTTCACATGTATCTACAGCTCACTGTTTCCTGGCAAACATTCTGGACAATTCTCTATTGTAGTGAAACTGTGCTTACTGCACTGGTGCAGCTGAAGAGAATGTTCTCTGTGGACTATTCTGAGATGAGAGGTCAGTGAAAATCTCAGCTGTGAGACAGTTCTGGTCCTGCCCCCCCCCCCCCCCCAACAACCACTATCTCCACTCATCAAGATTATTCTCAGTACTAATGGATTACTGCAATTTGGTGAGCTCCTCCTTCACAACAGGCGGCTGGTGCACTTACCGCTTATCTAAAGTGTAAGGATGATAATCCTTAACATTCAACTTGAAACTACTGATGCCTTTTAACCTCCTTCATACCAACGCTCATCTCCACCAGACTGAGGCTGAATAAACAACCCAATGCACGTGTCAACATGGTTTCCATACACCTGATCATACATCACAGATCTGCACCATATACTGAGATCTCAGAGCCCAGGTACGGCCCCAAGGCAGGAGCATGGAAGAGAAACTCTTGGGTTCTGATGAAGACCTCCTGCTGACAGCAGGATTCATGGAGGCAACCCAACTCCTTGTAGCTAAGCACACAAAATGAACATAGAAGAAGAATTTCCCTCTATATTACAGAACATAAAAAAAAAGACACTAGACACCGGCATCACATCACATACAGAAAACACCAATAACATACTTTCTACTCTCTTTGAATAACAATAACAAAATGTAACATATACACTGTATCTTTATAGTACTCTTTTCAGGCAACTTATCAAATGATTCTGCATTTGTTACATAATTAGCAAGCTAATAACTGACAACACTTATGTTTGTGAATGCAAGCACAAGCTTGTTTTGAAGGTACCGCTTCACAAATTCTGAGCAAAATGATGACTTAAGTTAACGACGCTTCAATAAAATCTACAACCTCAAACGCTCTCAGGTGTAACCAAAATGACTCTTCAAGCATACTGAAGTTGCAACCACTACTTATGTGGCATCTTAGGAACATAATTCTCTGCAATTTCAAATAAGGAACTTAAGACTACACATTTCTGGCCACTTTGCTATGCTTTTCTCCCCACACAATTTTGTACCTACAGCATTTCTCCTATATTCAAGATCCTCTTTATTAATAATTGTACTTCTTTTGTTGATCCTTTATTATTAACAACTGTACTTCTTTTGTTGATCCTTAAAATTCTTATGCTGTATGTGTATTACTGACTTTTTCTTTGCTTGTACTGAAGCTGTTAAAAATAGATACTAGTTTCTAATGATTATTTTTTTGTTTGTAAATTTATACCGTTGTGGTTTTGGGTCTTCTATTCACTATTGTATGTTTCTGTTCAGTTTATACTCTACAGTGTGTTCAAAAACTCTTCCGACAAAAGCTGGCAAGGTGGATCAAATTAACAGGAACAGTTCACTGACAGAGCAGTCAGTCCGGCAAACAGACGTGAGAGATGTAGAGAGTTACTTCTTCCCACTTTTGAAGTAATGTTAATCTGGGCCAGTTTGTTTTACATGACTTTCATCATCTTCAGCTCTTTAGACTGCAACAACACCCGACAGCACACAAAGCCACAATCTGGTACCGGGAAAAGATGCTGCGTCATAAGATTTTAGGCTTCCACATATATAAGCTAATATAATAATCATAACTTATATAACTGGGAGCTTAAAACTACAAACATCCCTTGCCATGGAACAAAACTAAATTACTGCAAGTATTTTTTTAAAAAGCCAGTGAAATGGTTCAATGTAGTGTTATAGTTAAAAAATAACTTCGGCCTTCTAGTTTGTTCAAGATTATATATATATTTATAATTTTTTTTTTTTTTTAAAGAAAAAGAAATGAGTTTTAGAATGCTGTGGGAAGAACCAGTTTCTAGTCTACAACCAAAGAAATGAACTGTAACAAAAAAAAAAAAAAAAACCAAAAAAACTGATCATTTCTTGGTACTTCATCAGTGTGAAAATGGTACACCTTGGCGATAATGAAGAAACAAAAATTTAAGATTAGTAAAACTACTGTGCACTCATCTATACTTGTGGAGCTAGGAATCATGGGATCCTGCGGGTAAATTTACTGTTTAATATGTTCTACTTAGAGGCCTATGGTTTATAAAGACGTCAACGTTTTTATACAGATTTATGCAGCTTGCCAGCTGGCACCATCTTCTTAACCCAATTTGCTGGGATACCTGACAGTCATGTTCAAATCTTACTGTCAAGTCTTGTAGCAAGCATGCCTTAACTCCTTCTGTGCGTATGGTCGATATATCGACACCGGAAGTGTCCCTAAGCTACCGTATGGTCGATATAGTGACAATTGTTTGTTTCATTAAAACAAGCGGTGTAACATTTAGATTGTACATATTTCGTCCGCGATTCCGGTGACACTTTCAAAATGGAGAATGCGTGCCTAGTTACAAGCGATGCCGAGCGAGAACAAGGACGCAAAGCATGGAAATTTTTCAATTTTTGACAATGTAGATAGGGGTATGGACATAGCCTATGGCCACCCCGCTGCTCGTGAATGTTTTCTAAGTAGATCTAGACATATTTAGACGACTGGAGAAGTAGTTAGGAGGTTAGTTCAGACATTCATTCAGCGAGAATGCAATACGGAGTCACAATACGAGATCAACAAGTAGATCTACACATCTCAGATGGTAAGTAGGGGTAAGTAGCGCGGATCTAGACCTAGCCGATGGTGAGCTGGCCACAATCAGTGTCTAAAAACATCACATTACTTCTTTTTTCCTAAAAAACTCTGCATTTATGAAATTTTCATTCATTTAGCTATACTTTGAAACATATTAAGTATACGGAAGTACATGGAACTACTGTTTTCCATTCCATTTTACAACTAGACCCCCTTACAGACAAGACCCGTGTTTTTACTCCCGCACCCCAAGACACATCCGTGTTTCTTCCTCCAGCACGGAAAGAGTTAAAGGGACAGGTATCTGATAATCACAAATAAGAAAATACTAAAAAGCAACTTTAACCCTTTCATGACAAATAATAATTTAGTAAAAAAGTGCCTTTTTAAAAACATTATCCTAACTATTTTTATATGAAAAATGATTCATTTTAAAATCTAATTCATTTACCATTTCATTTAGTCCCCTTCCCCCCCCCCCCCCCCCCCAACCCCACCACAATCCTTTCACTCAGAAAGACGAGAGAAAATAATAGAAATTAATTTTGTTCATGTATTTTTATATATATAAAAAAATTTTAAGTTATCGACTTATCTTAATTTTTTTTTTTCATATATAATAAATAAAAAAAGAGCCATCTAAGAAATCTTTGTCATGTATGCATGGCCGCAGAGTCTGAAGCAATTCTTGATTATGTCAGGAGTTACACTGTGCTGAGAAATTTACTAGTGGAAAAAAAAAAGGGGTCACAGCCTAGAAGAAATTTACCATTTACAAAGGTCCTGGAGATTGGGGAAAACAGAAGTCAGAGCTGAGTGTTTGCTATGCAGACTCCACAGCCCTGCAGGAAAGATGAGGGTTAACAGTATCAAATCTGAACAAGACAACATTTCTCAACTTATTAAGCAAGCACTCTCAATCACTGAAACATAACACAGAGATACAAAACAAGTTAAATGATCTGCTTATTCATTTCTCTACCTGGCACAAAAGACAAAAAAAGGTGAACTCAAACTCCATGAGCAGAAAGTTCAAAGTTGCCTCCTGAACTCAACTGTTGTGAATAAGTCAACTTTAAAAAAAAAAAATTTATATCAACTGGTTTTCTAAACAAAAAATTATGTCAATAATAAACACAAAAAAAAAACCCACTGATCACATCATAAGCCATTTATTCTCATTTTGAAAAAAAAAAAAAAAATGCTAACATCTCTTATAACCTGTAACACACAGAAAAGTGCCTATCTCACCAGCCCCCAAAACACTGTGAAAAAATACAAATAAGCTGATCTGGACCTCACAAACTTAGGAAAAAAAAAACTGGACAGCAGTCATGAATGATGGATATAATGACCCACTTGCCACAGACAGGAAACTGAAATTATCCATTTTCAAAACACGAACATTAGCCACAAACTCATTTTTAACTCATCTTCAGGAAACCACTTTAAAAAAAAAAAAATTTTATATATATATTCTGAACACAAGAAGCGTCAGTAGAAATTTAAAAAAAAATAAATTAAACAGCAATAATATTCAACATTAAGAAATAAAAAAGCACATACAAATAATGTGCTCTCAATATTACATTTGAATAATAATAAAAATAACCTCTTAAGAAATAAAACTAGCTCAATATTTAACACCAACCTGCAAAGAAGAATATGAACAAATAACACGTATAAACTTCTCAAACAACTTCCAACAATTTCCGCCCCTCTTTTTTTCTCAGTTGCTACTATTTATGTACAAAACAACTAATGGGATAACGGATCTAACTCATCTCACACCCTCCCTTTGTACAAACAGCACAACTACAACTTGTCACCCACATTGAATTAAATTCTTCCATGTCCGCTCAAACACACTTGGCCTGTTCCCATGATCTTTAACCCCTCTCCCCCCCCCCTCCCAATTCCCCTCTTATTCTCTCCATTCCCAACCCATCCCTTGAACATCCCAAATAAGGGGCCTATTGTCATGATGGCAAAAAGGCGAATGGAGTTTTCAAATTCTCGATCTCCTGACGCTGCTGTTCTGATGACATTATTCTGCAGAGAGAGGGAAAAAAAAAATGGCTTTGCCAATAATAAAGTAATAAGAAGGCATTACAAAAAAAAAAAAAAACCCCAAAAAACTTTACTATTAAGCTCAAACCTAAATATTAAGAAATATGAGAAACATCATAATTCTTCTAACATTCATGCTGAAAAAAAAAAGGCATTAAATTCAAATAAGACAAAAAATGTCATTCTTAATGATAATACAAAGTGACTGAAAAAAAAAACAGTTCCTGATATAAATCAACCATCCTTACTTAAGGAACTTTTAGATAGGCATAAAGTTCGTGGAAAGCACATATACAAAATATTACAAACAAGCATGAAGGCCAAGTCAAGGAAACTGCAAGTGAGCACTCCTCAAAAAGATGAGGTGGGTACCGTGCCAGTGATTCAACTACAGCCGGGAGAAAAATCTTATGCAATCTTGGTCAATATAATAGAACGGATATCCTGCACCAACAGAAGAATATCTGTACATTTACAAGGTTAGTTTCCCAGCTGATGTGCTCAAGACAGAGCGTGGGAAGTGAGATAACTGTATGTTAACATCGGGTTTAATGATGAAGGTAAGGTAAAACCCCGTTTCCATGCCATTAAGGCTATTCGGGATATGGCATCAGGCCTGCATTACCAAGACCTTTGGCACACGACGGTGTGACGATTTAATGATGAAAGGGAGGAAAAAAAAAAAAAAAAGAGCCAGTTCAGCAAAGTTGTTTCGATTGACCTGGAGGTGAAATTCAGACTGATACAGAATATGAAAGTGGCATGTCACATGTGAACTAGGTTTCGCAGTATCAGCTGTGTACACTATCATGAAGAATGTGTGCAGAAGCGAAGGAAATGGCACAAGTCAACAATAATAAACAAGAAACGTGAAGATGCAATAAGCGAGATGGTAAAAACTATTCATACTATCTTTAGTACAGCAATGTATGCCTGGTATATTTTTTGGATTACACATTTATGTAACTGGGTATGTTGATTGAAGGGGGGGGGGGGGGGTATATGACATACTTTACAAAAAAAACTGACTTACACGAAGGACTAAAAGGAAGTCTTCAAACTTTTCTAAACCGGATGCATGATGAGATGGGGTTAAAAGTGGAAGGGCAGACAGTAAAACAAAGCATGTGCAAGAAAACTGATTAGTTCTGGCAAGAACCAGAACTGAACTAAGCCTCTTGACTCAAGTCTCAGGAATGAGTGGGGTCTATTCCTGTCTGTCACTAGACCCCTACTCACTGTGTTCATGGACTTTCTTCTGTCATTCTCAGACGTCAACTTTCATATTTTTAAGTAATCGCTGGTCAACTGGAGTTGGTGCAAATCCCTGCACAGCTTCTCTTGGACTGATACAGGCCCACAGATCTTAACCTTAGGTCCACTGAAGGATTTTTGGGGGTCCACAGACTAGCAAATGGATTTGCTCAATTATTTTTAAAAAATCTCTGAGTCATCAAGGTTCTATTTACTCCTAATAAGGGAACTAATACTCCAGAAAGGGGATCCGCAGCCTAAAATAAATAAAAAAAAAAAAACAACTACTGACATGGGCTACTGGATTAAACGACACAAGGAAGAGGACTGAACAAGTAAACTATTTCAAAGTTTTAAAATGTCAACCAACCTTTGTTCATGTAATGTGGACTGGATTTCTGCTATCCTGACTTGAGAACGGGCCCTCTTCAGCTGCACAGATATTCTACTGCACTGTTCACTTCCATTTACCATTGACTCTTCCCACAATTTGCCAGACTGTGGCAGAGACAGGGAAAAAAAAAAAAGTATTTACATCTGTATTATAAGGCAAGATGTAAAGAAAGAAGCAAATGAAAGCTTATGTCTGTGTTAGGTTAAAAAAAAAAAGCTTCTACTTTAAAAAAAATCTACTCCTAAATGTAGAATGTAGCTTCTTTGATAAAGTAGATAACGAAGATGTGACACAGGCCCAAACCATTAAGCTTCCATGTATTCTACTGGCATGGGAACCATGTTGAGCTAAACATTCCCTGAAGACTGCTGAAATGTTCCAATGTCAGGATGTATGATTGGTTCAGAGTTTTAATTTCAGAAAAATGCAACATCTGATCATGACCAGTCTTCTTCTTCTTTGTCGTAGGCCTTCTCAAAAGAGTATTGGTTAAACTATGTCACAGTTACACGTCTTTTGGACCAGAACATTTAACTAGTAGCTCAGCACATTTTTAAGACTGGGTTTTCCTTCCCACTATGACCCAGATTCATTTGAACAGTACTATCTGTTTCCAGGGCCAGTAAAGCAGGACTACATGTAAAGAAAGGGATAGAAAGCAAAAAAACCAGACCAGAAACAATATCTGACCAGAACGCACGTGAGGAGGAAAGAGATCTGTGTTTGTGACAGATTTACCTGTTTCTCCAGCAGGTCAGCCTGCCAACCTAAGACGTGCCCAATGAGTTTCTCATTATAGTAGTTGCTGAGCGATGCCGTCAGTTTGGCAGTTTCCTCCCGTTTCATGACCGCGGCAGCCAGGGCCTGTGAGGTGACAGCTGCATTCTGGGAGCTAGAATCACTGGGTGTTGGACTGCCGCTGAAGGAGAGCAATTTCAACCAATGAGAACAGAAGCTCATAACAACATTCACATTAAAATATCCAAACTTAACGTTATGTGGACCATGTAAATCCTTGGTTACCAAATTGCGATGGGTCATGAGTGCGTTTGAAAAGCAAGCCTAGATTTTAAAACCAAATATTTTCCGGTGAGGAAGTCCAACTCTAGACTAAACTGGTACAATGAAAACCACAATGTCACGCAGTGCCGCTTCTGCGACCCACCAAGAATATAGCCCCAAGCCCCACGACGCTCTGAGCCTCCATCCTAAATGAGACTATCGCAAGAACCACAGGAGTAAATTCAGTAGGATCACGGGGTGATCTTGATGGTAGAGGTGAACGAAGAAGAAGAAAATCAAATATATATGTAGATTTGTGAATGGCTTTAATTTAATGCCAAATGATGAGAGAGAATAAAATAAAATGGCAAATTATAAATGATTTTAGACCTGAAATAGTTTGAAAATCACTGTCTTTGATGACAATGATGAAACAAAAAAAAAAAAAAAACTACTTGCAAGAGTGCAACAGTTAAAAGAGAAGGTTGCACAATTCTGGAAATTAACTGCCGAGATACTGAAGCCAGAAATGATAGCTTTGGACTAGCCATAGAACATATCTATAAAGATAATGGTAAAATTCTCATTTCCATGCCATTAAGGCATATTGGGGAATATGGTGTTAGGTCTGTATTTTCCATGACCTTTAGCACATGAAAATGTGATGTGGTAGGTATCATGTCTGGCTGCTTTACCTTTCTAGATTTCTCTGGTACCCATTTTTAGAGGATGGGGTCAACCACGGGGCCTTTTTTTTTGGCGTGTACCAGAAAAATCCCACTGCTGGGAATGAACCTGGTACCACCAGATTAGTAAACCAAATGCCTAACCACTCAGCTAACAAATAGAAGATATCTATAAATGAATGAATGCATTAAGTCTTATACTTCCCAAACAACACTCATAATACATCAACTTAAAAAAAAAAAAATTCTTCTTTTCAGCTACTATGTTTTACCAGAAAATGACTCCAAGCTTATTTTTAGCATTTACGGCAATTTAAAATTATGGATTCTGAACTACGAAATAAAATCGCTTGACCAAAGTTATTTATTTTTAATTTTTAAAGAAATTATTTAAGTGGTTCATGGTAGTCTAAGAGTTAATGATCTTCTGCTAAGTATGGCTATCAGTATTTTACTGTCCCATTATTCCCTTTTGAAATGGTATTCAGAAACATTCCTTCAGCTCTGTATGAGAGTTTAAAAACAAATAGCCATAATAAGCTGGAACAACAACAACAACAAAAAAAAAGCTCACCAAGAACTCCGAGAACTTGTGGCAGAGACTGGACTCGTTCTGCCTCCTAGACCATCTTCGCCTGGCGTACTATGCACCATCCCAGCTAACGCTGGCATCTGTGTGGCCTGAAGCCCCTGGTATGACTGATGTGGTTGAGTCCCCATAGGGGGCCCAGAAACCACAGAGGGGCCCTGTCCAGCAGGGTAGATGAGGTGTTGGGGTGGCGTTCCTTGATGAGAAGGTGTAGGAACAGCCGAGTGACGCACCTGAGGTTGCGCCCCTGACGGCCCTGAAACTCGGGAGAAATCAAGGAATCACCAAAACAGATACAAACTATTTCATACCTCTTATCATTAGCTTCAACATATACCAACCCCAAAATATCATACAGCCTGCTGCGGTGATAAAGATAACCACATTCAACTATAAGTCTCCAGTCCCTGTGTATCTACCCATCCTGACCTGGCTGGTGGAAGATGGATCTGAGGCGAATGAGGTATGAAAATGGCAAAGTTCTTAATGAAAAACAACTCTAGATTTATTTTGACCACTGGGCCAGCCAGCAGACTTGTTCTATGATGTCCACAGCTGCATTATCAACTTGGTATTAAATGCCATCAATTGAATAAAAAAAAAATTAAGGGCTTCCTGCATACAAGAGGTAGTCCTACATCTTCTTTGTAGATGAGCTCATCAGTCTGTTACCAAAGCACCAGGAGGGGGGAAGAATAGGATCTTGACCTGCACTGGTAATTTATCTTCTAAGAGAGCCATCTTTGCCTCATTTATGAAATACAAATTAATGATATTCCTTTCCTGAACGCCAACTTTGTCTTGGTGGCTATATAAGACTTCCAACAATGTGT
This sequence comes from Achatina immaculata, assembly GCA_009760885.1. Lineage (NCBI taxonomy): Eukaryota > Metazoa > Mollusca > Gastropoda > Stylommatophora > Achatinidae > Lissachatina > Lissachatina immaculata. Next base: position 2,862,419 of record CM019715.1, on the reverse strand, counting down.
TCACTAAATTGTGTTGAAAACTGCACACAAGAACAAAAGAATACTTTGACACACGCATTAACTCTATGTGCCTAAACAAAAATTTCAAGACAATACAAAAAAATTATAATAAACATAGCCACTGCATTTTTTTAAAAACTAGGAAATGACCAGAAGCATATACTTAACCCATATTTTAGTTAGAAATTCAAAGAAAGAACCAAAAAAAAAAATAGGTGCAGTTATTTTGTTCTGTTTTTTTTAAAAAACAAATCCAATAAATGGTTCATGATATCAAAGTCACTCCCTCAGATATCTATTTCAGAGTACACCCTTCTATAGCATTTATTAGCCTACAGCAGCCAGTGGAACAGATACCAAGCTGTGAAAAGCTTTCTTTAGTTCACAACAACATGACATAGATGTCTTGAATGTTAGTTAACCATGCTCTTATCCAACATTTCTAGAACATGTCTATCTTTTCTGCAGTACTACATTCTACACTATGAAAAAGCTGTTTAGTAGTGCTTGTACTAGCTGTCTTGATGGCCTCACTGCTTCAATCCACATGTACAGTGTTACTGACTGCACAGCTCTGGCTACCAAAATCTACCACCGGTTCTCAACCTTTCTGTGGCCATGAGCCCCCTTTCCAACCTGGTAACATTTGTGGACGCCTCATTAAAAATAAAACAATAAACAGAAGCCAAATGATGCTAAGACACAGAACACCAACTTTTTAGCAGTTCAAAATGTTAAAATCTGGACCAGGGTAGGCACAACTGTAAATATTTTGCAGGAGAAAAGAATGTAAGATGACACAGCTTGATGTCAGTTTTCTGAAAATGTTCAATAATCCATCTGCTGATCCATGGACTCTGGGTTAAGAACCACTGCATCAGACACTAAATAACCAAGCCAATCTAAATTCATAGGTCACATACTACAGTGAGGCAAGTTATAATACACTGTGACAAAGGGAAAGATGGAAGGGGAAAGAAATCTTGGTAGACACACAAAGAGAGAGAAAATGCTGGACAGACTAACAGAAGGCATGGACAGAGAATGCCAGCACAGCTTATAATCAGTGCTTGTAACAGAGAATTATAGTTAACGCCAGCTGGCAAGGCACAAGATAGATAGAAATAATCGAGTTCTTGCTGCAGATGCTGATACTAAACTCATAAACATGCCTGAATCACTGGCTTTTAAAAAAAAAAAAAGATATCCACAATACTCCGGTATCTGGCAGAGTCAGAAAGACCATCTTACAATCAGCAAAAGAATAAGATTTAAATAAAGGATTTATTTCAGAAGAGCAACTGTTCAGAAAGCATGAAGTGCTAGAGGACAAAGAAAACAACCAAAACACTTACGAATATTTGATGTATTCTGCTGAGCTCTAATATGCAAACTCAAGGCCTTGTGTAGCTCTTGAAGTGTCTGTATTGCTACACAGAAAAATAATCAAAATTATAGTCACAAAGCGCTGCAACACTGATTCTAACAAAACTACTACTAGTTTAGACCAGATGCTCCATTCTCTTGGTACGTGAGATGGATGTAAAGTAAATGTCATGGGGGCAAGTATACAGCACTTCACCATCAGCAGACAAGCATGTTAAAAAAACAACATGGCTAGAATGACGTTATAATTTGTACACAAATTTTTAAATAAATAGTTTTATATTAAATACATACTGCATATTCTAAAAAAAACATCCATAAATTTACGATATGAAGTCAACAGAAAAACTAATCATCATAAACTGGGATGCCGGAAGGCGAGACTGTACATGTAAACCATACAATAAAACTGGGTTCTATAACTTTCTTTATTCTGAATATTTTATTTACCGCCGTAAGAGACGTAAAGAAAATCAAGTTTCAGGCGTTTGGCTGAATACAAACATTAGATTTTCTGAGTGGATCACATATGAATCTCAACAGCAGATTTACGAGAGCAGGATTATTTGCTACAATTCTCTTCTATCTCCCTGGAACTGCTGCGAGTGTGATGTTCTCTGCGGCTGATGCACTGAAAGCATCATGCCAGACTGGAAGTGGGTAATGGCAGCTATTTTCCCAGCCTCTGTGTGGAGCTGAAGGGCGGGAGGTATCCAACACTTCTTTAGCAGACCCAGCTGCCATGAGAACTAAGACTTCTGCCCCATTAGCCAAGCTACACCTTGTACCGGAGACACCAACAGCAAAGCGAGACAGGGTCTTGGTCAGATAAACTTCACCAACCCTTAAGCCAGCATGTCAGTTATGGGTTGCTGACTGCCACTTTTTTTTTTTTCATCTGACCCTAAATTAAAAAAAAATATTTCTTATACATAATCTTGTACTATTCTAGAAATTTTATTTAGAAGATAGACAATATTAATTCAAAACAAACTAACTATACATTGAAAATATCTCATGATTTTTTTTTAACTTGAACATTTCTGTTTAAATAATGAAGCTCAAATAAAGATGTTCAATCATCTTCAAGACTGTACTCTCCTGGGGATGCTGACTACACTTTTTATTCAAAAGCACTAAACTAGTTCAACAACATGACACTGACATGAAAAATGATAGTTATGTTTATTTTCATGAGTATAAACTCACAAACCTGAATATGTATGTATATAAAAAAAATGAAATGTTCATACAAACATTTTTCTTCATGATGATTTCATCGTGGTCATTGCATGTGCCTTCTCCAGAAGGAAGGCTGGAGGTAATGAATCTCCAGTTCCCTCCCTTGTCTTGATGGTGCAATCAGCCAGGCTGCATCTTGTCCATTCTCATGTGCTGTCTTCCCATCTACATCTCTGTCTATCTCTTTCTCTTTTTCCTTCCACTTCTCCTTCTAGTATGGCCTTCAGTATATTGTTATGACATTTGATATGTCCAAAGTATTTTGTTTTCTTCATCCTTATTTCTTTGAGAAGTTCACATTGCACTTGGAGCTGTTGTAATACTTATACATTTGTTCTTTTCATTCTCCATGTTATATGACCTAGTTTTTCTGCAGAACCAGATTTCTGCTACATTAATCTTTCTCTCCAGCTTTTTGCTTAGTCCAGGTAAAACAAAGTAGATATAACATTTTACAAATCTTAAATCTGTTTTTATAGGCAGACTTCTGGATACCAGCACTGTCTTCATGGTGCTGAATGTATGTTTTCCCATGATTTAGTGACAGCCAAAACTTCACTTGTCTTTGACTTCCACTCTGACTTAAAACTGCTTCTTCTCTTTATGTAGAAAAAAGAGAAGACTGACATACACTGAAAAAAATCTATAGTTCTACAGAGCAGTTGAAAGTTAAAATTACCAATTACCAGGGGTTGGGCTTGCACTGGTGATGTTTCTACTCCAGACTACCTGCTTCCTATCTTTTATCTGTTAAATGTTTTCGGGTGCACTTTCATACAACCTACTGCTTTATCACTAAAATAAATCTGCAAACTGTTGTAGCACTCTACAAGTACAGGACAATTAACTTATATAGAAACCATCACTACATGAAGAAACAATTATGCAGATGGACAATCTCTTCAAATCGATTTGATATATCTAAACTATTTCAAATTATTATGTACAATAAACGCTGCACTGAATATACTTTCTATCAATAAGATCAAAGAAATGGTGTCATTTAAACTTTCAAGCTAACAAGACCTGTACAGATTACTTACTGTGTGTAATCTGCAACTTTCTTAAGGTGTATACCACACACACTGGGACATAACACCGAGCCTTACTTTTTATCAATAAACAAGCGAAAAAAAATGCGGAGGAAAATTACAATTTTATTTCCATTAAATTAGTTACTTTCATCAATTAAGATTCACTATCTTTGAGAACAACATCCATAATTTTGTACTCCCCCCCCCCCCCAATTACTACCACCAAAAATGCAATGACAAGTTTGTGACTTCTGCTCACTAGATCTCAGATGCTGGATGAAAAAACTTACTTTTATCACTGAATCCTCCCCCTCCATCATTGACCGTCTGACGATTGACAAGTGTTGGGATGGGATTGCCTAACGGAGAGGAAGAGCGGTGGCTTCCTCCTGGAGTGGTGGTGATGTTGTGGGCAGGAGTGGTTGAGACTGCTATGGGCGTGCTGGTTGGGGGTAACTGAGGGGTGCCACTGGTTGATGAGGGACGAGATGATGATGGAGAAGGTGATGATGATGGAGAGATGTCCATGTCATCTATAGGCCCCTGCCCCGTATCTGGAAAAGAGGAGAAAAAAAATCAGCATCATGACATTCATGGCGTTTAAAAAAACATTTCATTACATGAGGTGTCTGAGTGGCAAAGTTGTTAGTGCACTAGTCTCTCAAAGGTCCAGGGTTTGAATCTGGCTGGAGGCGGCCCAGTCACCTAACTGTAGAAATGGGTACCTGACTCTTCTGAAGCTGGGGAATGAAAAGCAGCCGGGGCATGATGCTGACCACATCACCCTCTAGAGTGCAGACAGGTCAAGGAATATATGGTCCCTATGTGCCTCTAAGGCATGACAGGTTACCTTTACTCTTACCATACCTCATTATTAAAAAAAAGTAAAGAAAGGATACTGAGGTACGTTCATTTGGCCACTGAGGTAAGAAATGAAAGTTTTCACACAGTGATGGATCCTAATTAGCAGCTTGTTTCATATATGCATGGAAAGTAGCAAAGCAGCCATCACAGATTACTCAGTCTGATATGATTCACTTATTAAATGTTAACGGAAAAGAGACACCCTGTCTCTTTCTTAAAACTTTCACGTGCGGATGGTCTTGGAAATATGAGCCTAACACAATATCCTCAATATACCTTCATAGGATGAAACAGGAGTTTTACCTTCACCTATTTGCTAAAGCATTATATGTCAGTTTTCTTGTTTTTGTTTGTTTTTTTTTTTAAAAAGAAAACCAAGTTTACACAGAGAAACTTTCAATACTCGCATTCTGTATCTGCATATTCATTAAGTTTTTATTTTCAGCTTGAAGCAGCAGGAAGATCTGCCACCAAGGAGCTGCAAGCGAATGCAGTAAATGATTGGCAACAACTTTGGTTTGCTGAATTCCAAGACCATTACATTGTCAATTCAGCTGAAGTGAACTATACAAAGTCCAAACCACCTTATATTCAAGATTATCTGCAAAATGTGTGATAATGATGCAGATAATCATTAACAGAAATGAACTTTGCTAAAGATATGGCACACTTGCTACCTCTGAAAAAAAAACTACAAATATTTGTTAAGCTCATTATGAAAAACTAATTACTGTAGAAGGTAATTTTACAACTGCTACAAAAAATACCATTAGTGGCAAAAAGATCAAATGAAGAGGTTTTTGAAAGAGGCAGAAGAAGAGAGACAAGTGGTAACAAAATTCAGGAAGAGACAAACTCGTAGGTCATATCATAAGAGCAGGTGGACTAGAATATTTGATAACAACAGGGATGACAGAGGCAAGAGACACTGAGGCAGACAGAGAGAGAGAGAGAGAGAGAGAGAAGATGATAGATGGACTAATGAAATGGCATGAACACCTGTCTGGCTCATAACTAACACCCAGAATAGAGAATCATGGAAAATCGTGACTGTCAGTGTCTCCTGGCATGGCACTGGATAGACTGACAAAAAAATAAACTGCAAATATTTGTTATGAAAAATTATCTGTTATGCTGTCTCTGAAAAATGACTGCAAAGATTGGTTGTTTCTCATAAAAATTGAATTACAAAATGATGCAAGTTTTTTTTTTCTAAAAAAATTGTGTAAAGAAGGCTGGCTACTGGTTTGCCAAGGACACAAACTGTCAACAGGCAATAAAAATAAAGGCATGAAAATATTGTATAACATTTTTCAAAATTTGGTGACAATTATCATGCCAATCAGCCATGCATGAACCTGCTCAGTAAAATGAACTCAGAAGCTTCTACTGATGGCAGACATTCACTTTCTTTGGTACTATCTTCTAGGGTACTGTATCAAGAAAGCCTCAGGATACATCTATATATATAAAAATGAATGTGTGATTGTGAATGTTAGTGCATCACGCTGGAACGCCTGGACCAATTTCAACCAAACTTGGCACACAAATGACTTACAATCTGGACAGTGCACCGTGGGGGTTAGATCATCTCTATGACTCCTAGGGGTTGGAGTGACCACTAGGGGTCAGGTGACATGTAAAAATAATCTAAAATGAATGATGTTAGTGTCGAATCCATAGTTTTCAGGGTCACTGAGATGAATAGTGACACTCCCGATGCTGTCCAAGTTCAGCACCCATTGCCATGGGGGGTGGTTGGCCCTAGGGGTGAGGGTGGTAAGGGGGTGACATGTAAAAATAATTGAAAATGACTGATATTACTGTCAGTTCATAGTTTTCGGGGTTGGTGAGATGAATAGTGATACTCTTGATGCCATTTAAGTCCAAGCTCAGCCCCAATCAGCATGTGGTCCTAGGGGTTGGTGTGGAATGGGGTGACATGTACAAATAATCGAAAACAACTGATATTACTGTCGCATCCATAGTTTTTGGAGTCACTGATATGAATAATGGCACTCACAAGTTCAGCCCCCATCAGCATTGGGGGGATGGGGGTGGTGGTGGTGGGTGAGAGAGAGAGAGAGAAGTGCTGAAAAATAAAACGTCCAAATTGACAGAGACTAGTGTCGAATCCATAGTGTTCAGGGTCGCTAAGCTGATTGGTGATGTCCTGATGCCCATGGTTAGTCGAATAGAAGGAATAGAACTCTGTGGAACCATCTACACTCTAGAACCTTCTAGAAGACTGTGAAAATGAACAGAATGTTGTAGAACCATCTAGAAAGTTGTGGAAATAAATAGAACTTTGTTGACTGGGATAAATAAATACCCGGGCAACGCTGGGTAATCAGCTAGTTATACATATAATTCAAAATATTGCAGGATTCCATTAGCAATTTTCAACATGGAAAGAATCAAAGACTGCCAGAACTGAGAAATGTATGCTCTTGCTTTCACAAGAACAAGCAGTTATTGCTATAGGATTTTTTGAAACCAGTACAACTGTATCTGTCTTTCCCCTTGCATGAAGTACTTTCCAAATTACCAGTTTTCTCAATACAACATTTGGTATTTGTACTTTTTTTTTTTTAAAAAATATAAAACTAAACATATTTTACAAACATCAGCAGAAAGCAAAATGTTTGTGTGAATTTTTTTTTCTGACCTTATTCGCAACAAGATTTAACTTTAACAAAATGCTCACATGCTGAATTGAAGTCAAAACTGGCTGATTTTCCTCCATGCAAACTCAACATCATCAGTCTACTGGCCCTATTATCCTCCAATTAATTTGCTGGTTGCTTTTTACTAGTTTTTTTGATAATATAAATTGGTTACAGTAGCTGATGACCTCCAAAAATTTCGATCTTTCTTTTTTTTCTTAATAGTTAACAGGTAACTGCAGATTAATATGTTCACTGAAGAACAAATACTCAAAAGTTCTAAATTACCCCCAGAGTCTCAGGAACATCACATAGTACCTCAATGAAGAATGAGATTTACTTTCATGGTGTGGTGGAAGAATCTGTTCTTCATTGTGTTTGAGTGAACCAGAGCTGAACAAGATCTCATACCCACCCCCCCCCCCCCCCTTGGTGCTCCTAGTAACATGGTGAAATACTCCTTCTACCTGGTTAAGGCACAGGGTCTGCTGTGGTCCCCATGTTGGTGCAGTTTGCAGAGACGAACTCATCCCAAGTCTTCAGCCAAGTTAAAGGCAATCAACTCCCCCATTAGACACTGTATTCTATGTTTCAGTGACTGCATCAAATGCACATAACAAACAGAACACTCCAGAGATATCAGAAGTAGAAGGCGAAACCATGTTCATTCATTCATCTGCATGTCCCTTGCAAAACTTTGCCTCCCTAACGGCACTCCTGTAGGCCTCTCAGTTCTGAGCAAGATGCCCTGCTGCTGATAAATCCATTTGCAGATCATCAACGATGTCTTGCAACCATCTTCTCCTTGGTCTTCCTCTCTTTTTCCCATTATGTACCTTTCCAAGACAGTTTTCTCTAGATTATCATATTTAATGTGTTAAAAATATTTAAGTTTTCTCTCTTTAATCCTCTTTACTAGCCAGCCTTCTTCAATATTAAGTTCTTGTAGTATGGATATATTTGTTCTTTTTTGTGTCCATTATATTTGAAGAAAAATAACAAATACATACATGAAAGATGAGCAGTCAAATTAGCCATGTTGAATGTAAAGACAGATCTAGGAAAAGTTTTAGCAAAAGCAACATACAAAGAACTAGACAATAAAGTAAAAAGTTCAGCTATAAGAGACAAAAGAGAATATATAGACAATATGGTAAAAGAAGCAGAAAATGCAGCAAAAACAGGAGACAGAAAAACTCTATATAACATACAGAAGAGGCTAACAGGTGCTATTACCTCCAAAGAAAGACCAGTCTTTAGCAAAACAGGCAACTTATTAATGTCAAGTAAAGACCAAAAGCAAAGATGGGCTGAACACTTCCAAGAAATACTTAATCGACCACACCCAAATGAATTAATAAATCTTGAAACCGATTTACCAGTCCCACAACTAAATGTCAACCTAGATGAAGTTACACTGAATGAAACTGAAACAGCAGTGAATCTAATGGCTAACAACAAAGCTGCAGGTGAAGATGAAATAACAGTTGAAATGTTAAAAGCTATTAACAGTGATAACATGAGCCAACTACAGAGAATGTTTAATAAAATTTGGAAAGAAGAAAAGATCCTATCTAAATGGAAACAAGGAATCATTGTTAAAATACCCCAAAAAAAAGGCTATCTCAGTGATTGCAATAACTGGAGGGGTGTAACCTTACTATCAGTTGTGTCAAATGTGTTTTGTAAAGTGATTCTGAATAGAATTAAGGATGTAGTGGATTACTGCAATGAGAGAAGAATAGGCAGGATTTCGAAAAGGGAGAAGTTGTCTTGACCAGATCTTTACTCTGAGAATAATACTTGAAGAACATATTGAAAAGCAAAAACCATTAATCGTGAACTTTATAATACTTTAAAAAAGCATTTAATAGCATACACTGATTAATTGTGGTGAATTTTAAGTCTAGATGGAATACCACATAAATTGTCAACATCATTAGAGATCTCTACAACAGATATGTTTGTGCAGTCAAAAGCAGAAGAAGGAATGAGTGAATGATTTCAGATTGAAACAGACATGAAACAAGGATGTATGTTATCTCCCTAGTTTTTGGAATTGCCATAGACTTTATAATGAAAAGATGCTGTACTGGTAAAACAGGCACTGATTGGGTACATGTGGCCCAAATAGAAGATCTTGATTTTGCAGATGACATAACTCTCATCAGTGACAATGTGAAGTCGATGCAGGAAAAAAACAGATTCCCCGTCTTCCTTGGCTAGCAAAACAGGTCTTGAAATTAACAAAGACAAAACAAATATGAAATTTCTCATTAATCAAGAGGTAAAAATATACGCAGAAGCAACTGCTGTTGATGAAGTAAACCAATTTACATACCTTGGCAGCTACACAGACCAGGATGGTGACACCAGGAGGGAAGTTAAAATTAGAATTGCAAAAGCAGCACTGCTCAGAGATAAGACAGATGAGCAAACAACAACCTGTCTCATGGATGATCAGAAAAAGAAGATGGACATATGTCGGCCATGTGATGAGAAGAAACAATCGGAGAATACCAAAACAAGTTATTAAGTGGAGCACAACAGGCCGAAGACAAAAAGAGGTTGACCACGTGAAACTCTAAAGATGACATTGTTAAGATAAGTCAGTTTAGTGGGCATAACATCCCTTGATGAAGTTGAAAAACCTCACAGAAGACAGGAAAACTTGGCGAACCCTATGTGATGTTTAACGGCACAGGAAGGATGTAAGATGTAAGTGTGTGTGCATGCTCAAGAAACTTTTTTTTATAGCTCTTGGTTATTCCTGTAAACTTGACAACACCTCCCACTTGCCCTGTCAAGTTGAAAACTATAAAGGACATAATCGCATGCCCTAAAAAAACAACAGATTACTCATTTTTTGCCTGGCGAAACTGCAGTAACTGCCTAGTTAATTGCTCCCTATGGTAGTAACTAGATGACAATGCTGGTAACTTGTGATATTGGATAATTGGCACAGTAAAGCAATGGGATCTAAGCTTCCACTGTTTCCTTTGTTCCACACACAATAGCAACAATACTGAACCAAATGAAAGTAACAAAATTTTAAATTTCTGCTTCCAAATGAGGTTTCAAACAGTTAAAAAAAAAAAAAGAGGCAAATTCCTTTATGAGAAAAAAGTGTCTGCAAACTTGAACAGGCAATCATGATCTTGGACCAGAAAATATTCAGCTCTTTGTGATGTGCTAACTAAACAACAAAACAAATAGAAAAACACATGCACACATAAAGAAAACTCTCCTCTAGACACAACTGTCTACTACTGTTCAGGGGTGTGGAGGCAATTTAGGAGGAACCAGAGTATAGCTTCTATGAAGGAGTTAGACAGAGGAAAGAAGAAAGAGGAGCCACCAAAATCAGAAGCAAGTCATGTAGTAGAAAAATAGGGGCCAGAGAAAGAGGGCAGGAAAATAGGACTCAGTCACACAGCAGAGAAGTCAGAGAAAGACAGTAGAAAAACAGGAGTCAGTCACACGGCAGAGAAGTCAGAGAAAGACAGTAGAAAAATAGGAGTCAGTTATATAGTAGAAAAATAGGGGTCAGAGAAAGACAGTAGAAAAACAGGAGTCAGTCACATGGCAGAGAAGTCAGAGAAAGACAGTAGAAAAATAGGAGTCAGTCATATGGCAGAGAAATAGAAAAATAGGGGTCAGAGAAAGACAGTAGAAAAAAAAAAGAAGTCTGTCACATGGCATAAAATTCAGAGTCAGACTGTAGAAAAATATAAGTCAGTCATATGTAGAAAAATAGGGATCAGAGAAAGACTGCAGAAAAATATAAGTCAGTCATATAGTACAAAAACAGGGGTCGGTCACATGGCAGAGAAATTAGAGTGAGACTGCAAAAAACTATGAATGAATGAATGAATAATCTTTATTTTTCAAGGGTAAAGAATTGGGCACACAGGCTCATCTTACATTCTGCCCTTCATCACTCCATCTTTCATTCTTCCCACACAATTGATTTAGTACAAATATACAAAATGGAACAGAACCAGATGGTTGAGAAGTCAACCCATAACAAATCACGATCATTGGATTAATAATCAATATTTTTATGGAGGCAATGCTGACTGTGCTATAAGTGTAGAACAGTTATCAAACAGGGCAAAACCTGGAAGATGGAGTACTCAAGCTGAATGACACAGCTGCCAGTGACCTATAGGTGATTGCTAAATAGACTGTCAGTGACCTACAGGTGGTTGCTAAAAAGACCCTAATATACTCCAACATGATTCCCCTGGTAAGAGAGATGTCTAGCCAAGTGAACAGCCAATGAAATGGGACGGCAAAACATGCTGAAGATGGCAGTGTTGGACTAAAAGGCAAAGATATCACAGTCTAACTGCAAACCATGATACTATGCAATTAATTTCTTTTTTGTTTTTTTGGGTGAATGGAGAAAAAAAAACAAGACAAAAACCAATGAATCATAGATGACCAAGACCCTATCCCTTCTTTCTGCTGTTCCTTGGAACAGGCTGTTGTGATGGGTTAAAGGGGTAGTTATAAAAGTGCTCTTCATTGAATGTACCTCTTCTGGGACATAGATAAAGCCAATGAAATTTCACCATCAAAATGGCTTCATGGGTGTGTTTCATAATCTTATATTCATGTTCAGAGACCACACCCATAAATCTGTATTCAATACAAAAATCTAAGGGTCAGATAAAATGAAAAGCCTTCTGAAGATTGTTGAATGCGACCAAAAAGCACAAAAATTTATGCTGGAAAAAAAGCTGACCAACATGAGATCAGAAAAGTACAATGATTAACAAGCCAATGCCATGAAAAACGACACTGATACATACTGTTAAAAAAAACTGCCAGTTCAACAAGAAGTTGCCTTTCACTAAAGAATATATACAAGACGGGGAGAATAATTACTGTATTTTTATGTGTATAACATGCATAATATGCGCCATTTTCACAAACTGCAAGCCCCACTGATATGATACTCTTGTGCATGTTACATATAACATTTTTTACAGGCAGCAGAAATATAGACATTTAGAAAAAAACAAACAAACCCAGAACAATTTATCTCTTACTGTCTTTGTTATCATCTCCCTACCCCCCCCCCCCCCCCCCCTGGGAAGAACTGTGTTAAGAACATCTTAACATAGTCTTTGTGAGACAGGAACACAGATCTGATTTCTTAAAAACTGACATACTTCTGTTGCCCAGAAACCTGTAGCAATCAACACTAATTGTAATTGTCATTTTTGTAAAATGTAATGTCAGGATGGTGGATGGATGGGGAAATGGAGATCGCTGGCAAGGATGAGGAAAATCTGATGTGAAACCAAAGAATCCAGGACATGACAACCATATGGGTCTCTACAACAATGGCTATCAGAATGCGGTAAACAAAATAGAGCTAGCAGACTATAGGTGGCTGGGAATGGATATCATTGAAGCACTCACTGGATTCCTCATCCCAAAGTCATCTGGCCAGCCAGTGTTGGATACTGGGTCTGATATGGAGAAAGGGCTTTAGTAAAGCCACTAAAGGCTGAAAAACAAAAATTTTGGCCAGGTCAGCCTACACCACTTTCTTCATGTGTGAAGGCTAACCAGGCAGTTACAGTTCCAGGCCCCCTGCCTTGAAAGGGTCCACCCTATGCTACTGGAGGACCTCTTAGTTCATATGAGAGCAGAGATACTGGCCAGAAAATACAGCAGCAGCAAACTGCCAAAAAGCAAGAACTTTAATGCAATGGAATGCTGAGGGTGTCAGCTGGCTATAGCAAAAACGTGGAAATAGAGAACATACTCCTTGCAGAGCAGGTAAGTATATGTGCATTGTGCCAAGAACACCACAATAATTACCATCATGCTAAGGCCAAATTTCAAAGAGCCAAGCTACAAGCAAGATGGAAAAGTTGGAGAGGGAAATCAGAGTTTGAAAAGGATGGAAGGAAACTGTGGAAACTAATCAAACAGTTAGATGATGAGAGCACTGGAAGAAGTACAAAGATTACACTAGAGGATGGGAAAACCCTTACAGGTAAGCAGGTAGCAGATTACTTTGCTTGTATGTTTGCACAAGACTGCAACATTGATATCCATTCAGAGAAAGAGCATGCAGTTGGCACTGACCCACAGAAAGAAGAGTAACAAGGCAGAAAACTAGAGGCCATGGATGCACCAAATATATGCAACAAGTTAGATCTAGCAGTAAGTAAACTGAAACCAAGGAAATCACTAGAACCGGATGGAGTGTCCAATGAAATGATCAAGAACCTGGGAATGGCAGCAATGGGAAAGCTGTTGGATATTTTCAATATTTGTTGAAGCACAGGTAAGTTATCTCAAATCTGGAAGGAAGCAAGCATGGTACCACTGCTAAAGTCAGGGAAGAACAGTGATACAGCCTCCAGATACAGGCCAATCTGTCTCACTAGCTGCCTCTGCAAAACAATGGAACGTATCATTGACCTGAGGCTAAAATGGTAAACTAGAAAGTGAAAACCTTCTCATTCCACAACAAGCAGGATTTAGGCAGTACTACAGTACAAAAGATCAAGTGATCTATCTCTTTCAAGAAATTGAGGATGCATTCCAAGACAAAAACCTTGTACTAGCAGCGTGGATAGACCTGAAGAAAGCCTTTGATAATGTATGAAAAAAAAAAAAAAAACCCAAGTCAACTGCAATGTGAATGGAAGATGGTACAACTGGATAAAGTCCTATTTACACCATATAAGAGCAAGGGTAGTAATGGATACCCAAAAGCCAGAAAGTACTGCTGCGACATGGTGTACCACAAAGAGGAGTCTTTTCAACTACACTATTCCTGGTATTCATCAATGACCTGGTCAAGGAACTTCCCTATAGAATCAAAGTGGCACTGTATGCAGATGATCTTGTCATGTGGTGTACAGATGAACATGCAACAGTTGCTACACAGTGACTCCAAAGAGCAGCAGACATCTTGACATCATGGACAAACATATGGTGTGTAAGTATCAACACTGATAAATCAAGTACCACTCTTTTAACTGTCATCTAAACAGAAAGCAGGTAAGATCTCTGTAAATGAAATATCCTTAAGGGTGGACAACCAACCCACTTACTTAGGTGTAACTCTTGACTCAAAACTGACCTGGAAGCAACACATCAGCAGTGCAGAAGCAAAACTCAGAAGAAAACTAGCCATATTAAGGAAACTGAGTGGAACCACACGGGGAGCTAGTGAAAGAATCCTCAAGAATGTGTATCAGCAGAGTATTCTACCATATTTAGAATATGGCTAAAGAGCTTGGTGCACAGCATCAACATGATATGTCGCAGTACCGGACTAATGTAGACATCAGCGGTAATATTATCTCTCAAAACGTGGAGCGGGGTACGGTGATCATGGGAGAACCAACCACTACACTACATAATCTAGACAAGGTAAAAAATCAGTCACTAGGGATTATCACAGGTGCCATGAGGTACACACCTCACAGTAGTAGAGACACAGAAAATAGTTGGTGTTCAAGTGCTAAAAGAATGTAGAGACACAGAAAATAGTTGGTGTTCAAGTGCTAAAAGAATGTAGAAACACAGAAAATAGTTGGTGTTCAAGTGCTAAAAGAATGTAGAGACACAGAAAATAGTTGGTGTTCAAGTGCTAAAAGAATGTAGAGACACAGAAAATAGTTGGTGTTCAAGCGCTAAAAGAATGTAGAGACACAGAAAATAGTTGGTGTTCAAGTGCTAAAAGAATGTAGAAACACAGAAAATAGTTGGTGTTCAAGTGCTAAAAGAATGTAGAGACACAGAAAATAGTTGGTGTTCAAGCACTAAAAGAATGTAGAAACACAGAAAATAGTTGGTGTTCAAGTGCTAAAAGAATGTAGAGACACAGAAAATAGTTGGTGTTCAAGCGCTAAAAGAATGTAGAAACACAGAAAATAGTTGGTGTTCAAGTGCTAAAAGAATGTAGAAACACAGAAAATAGTTGGTGTTCAAGTGCTAAAAGAATGTAGAAACACAGAAAATAGTTGGTGTTCAAGTGCTAAAAGAATGTAGAAACACAGAAAATAGTTGGTGTTCAAGCGCTAAAAGAATGTAGAAACACAAAGTTCAAGACCATGGGAGAGAAATTTCTCAGCTCTGTAAGCCATCCCCTGAAGGAGAGATTCAATAACTTGGCACTAAGACAGCTTAAAAGAAGCAGCTTCATTCATCAGGCCAAGCGTATGCATAAGCTGATACCTGGCCTTCCAACTGTACTTGCTTCTTTATCATCTGTAGCAGAGCATACACCATGGAAAGAAGGCTGCACACAAATAGTGAAAGGTGTGCAGAATGGTGAGATGCAAAGAGGTCCTGTAAGATCAACAGCCACACTTAGAGTGCCAGATGACAAATATCCATGTGACACCTTGATACATGACATGTGTATATTGACAGATCTGCACACAATGCCATAAAGAATGGAGTTAGGGCAATTATTGCTGCAGTTGAAAAACTATCGGCCTCCTGAGTTGATACATGCCCCGTAGTAATTCTCACAGATGCAAGATCAGTACTGGAAGCTCTTCAGTGCAACAAACTACCAGACCTTAAGAACGCCTTGTCAAAAATTGGCTTACAACAAGGAGTCACCTTGCAGTGGATTCCCTCCCACTGTGGGATACCAGGCAATGAGAAAGCTGACTGTCTGGCCAAAGAGAGCACTGAAATGGAGCAATCAGACATACCAATCACCTATAATCAGAAGAAAAGCATAATAAAAACCTACAGGAAGCCACAAACACCATCACATGATGACTATCACATGCTAAACAGAAAGGAACAAGTCACCATTTTCCATCTCCGAACAGGACACAGATGACCCCAAAGTCATATATATATATATATATATATATAAAGTTTAAGACTAGTACTACTACTCTTTGTACATGTGCCCAAGTGCCCCAAACTGTGGAACATATCCTCCAACACTGCACCAACTATGAGGCACTGAGAAGAAGTAACTGGCCCAGTAAAACCACTAAAGAAGATAATCTCTATGGTTCCATACATGAATTTAAAAAAAAAAAACAGTGAAATTTATCCAAGAAACAGGACTGTGGATATAGACAGAAAATGTGTATGAAGATCTCCCTGCCTTGTGTAATTGGTACATAAATTTGATTTCTCACTTTTATATGAATGCAAATAATAGAAATAAAACTCACAAAAATACAGAATGCACTAATGGATTGGATCACCCATTCAGAAAATGAAAAAATATAGCATAACTGGCCAGAACCTTTGAGTAAAGTGACACACAAGATACATGCGATTCCTGAAAGGAGTAGAAAATATATTATCATCCACTGACAAATTAACAGCTGAGTTTCTGAACATCAACTGGGCTCATGCTGAAAATCTGAAGTGTCAGCTTCCTGGACCAAGAAAGGTTTAAACACACTCATCTCCTCCATGGACTGTGAATCTCTTCTACTTTAGACAACCTTTTTTTGAACTATTTCATAACTGCTCATTTTCAGGTTTGCTAGTAGAATGTTTGACCTGAAAGTTGTTTCTGTATTTAATTTGGGTGACCAACTGAAAGTTCCACAAAGCACACTTGCACATTAAACACATGCATATGGTATACACGATTATTTTAACAGGAAAGTGGATATCTTACATGTGCACGTACATGCATGAAAACACAGCCATAACAGGAAGGCTAATAAACCTATGGCGCTATGTGGAAAAAAAATGTTTTACAGACAGACAAGCAAAAATGAAGCAAAAATTTGAAGAAATTTAGACATGGCTTCGGTTGCGTAAAAAAAGTAAAACCAAACAGCCAATATGCTGCCGAAATAAAATCAAGAATGTAAAAGACAAGAGCAGCTTTTGATAATATGGAGAAGATATAAATAAATAAGACAAGGTTCTTAAGAGTGAGTAAAAGCATGTCACAGTACCATACAGTCAATATTGCTCTATACTTGAGGCCTAGATAGCTGAGGAGATGGGCGCTCAGTCTTCCAATCCTGAGGTACTGGGTTAAGTCCCAGCATTGGGATTTTTTTTCTTTTCTCCACACCAAAAAGGCACTGCGATCCACCCAGCCTCTAAAAATGGGTACCAAAGAAATCTGGGTAGGTAAATGCTGCCAGCCATGATACTGATCACATCACACTTTCATTTGCTGAAGGTCCTGGAAATAAAGGCCCAATACTGTATCCCCAATATGCCTTAAATGGCATGCAAACGAGGATTTAATCTTACCTTGTGAAACCTGGGCGGTAAACAGATTTAATGAGGTTTTACGGAAAACATGTGACAAATACCCACGAAGGCCAGAAGGAAAAAAAGATATTCTCAGTTGGGCTATATAACACAGGAAACTAAAGTGTTAAAGAAATAACAATGTCCACTGGAAATGTCCTGTGGTGATACAAGTTAAACGACCCTGATAGTCACTAGAAAACTCCAATGAAACAAAAAAGGGAGAGAAACAGAGGAAAACATTCAAATGGACTGTTCAAACAGTTTAAGAATGGAAAGACAACAAATCTGATTAGAAATACCAAGGGCTGCTTAAAGTTTCAGTACTCCATGTAACAAGTGAACAGAATATAATTTTAGATACAGCATAAACAATATCCCAAATCAGGGGCAGCAAACTTTTTTCAGGATGCATTGTGAAAAGTCAAAATTTTGGGTTTCTACAAGTTGAAAATATCTGCATGTGTGCCATGGGTTTGCAAGCCTTGCCAGTGATAAACAGAACAGATTCTGAGTTCCTGAACAACATAAACTAAAAACATAAGAAAAAAAACAGAAGCTTCGTAAAGTACATCACACTGAAAAAAATACAAGGAAGATGGAGAAATTTCTTTTAAAATATCAACCAAGTGAATCACAGTAGCAGATCTGATTAGCAACATATAAAAGCATTTTTATTTTACTTTTTTTTTTTTTGCAATCACTAGCTGTGAACTTGGGCAAAATTCTGTATTCACTGGTCTGATCTTCAGATGATATCTTTTTTTTTTACTGCTTCACTCACCAACAGCTGTTGTTCAGTTTTTAACTTACCGCTAATATGCCAGGTTGTTATTTTTTTAAAAAAAGCTGGGCTAACTGTGATGCAACAACAGCATATCAGAACATGCCACTATTGACTAACCTACAAGTATATTCCAACAGGACTTTAGTGTGAGAAAGTAGAGATGCCATTTAAGGAAGCATGACATCTTTTCTACTGGCATTTATACATGATGATGATGAATGTGAATCAGCAGGTTCAAGAAGTGATGAGTTACAAATACTGAATGACAACACAGTAAGAAAAATGTTTTAAAAAATAAATAAATACCATGATATCTCTGAGATCCCTGGCTATCTGTCCGCCTCCTACGTGACATTTCACTGCCCGACCTTTTGTAATCCGTATGAGAAGTGTACTGTCCTTCATGCTGCAAACGTTTGTAGTCCGTGTGCTGTGGGTCCGATAAACCATTGTTACCACCAGGCGTGGAGCCCGAGCGATGCTGTGCTGCCTGGTGGTGATGGTAGTGGGGGTGCGAATTGCTAGATAAGGGGTCTGCTGGGCGAGTCCTCTCCAAATTAGATTTATGAGCGTCTCTACTTTCTCGCACGCTGTTGTCTCGTGATGACTGTTGGTTGTCACGAGATTCTCTAAAATCTCTGTAATGATGAGTGTTCGATAACGTTGAATCTCTTCCCGACTGGGACTCTGATGCAGTGTCCCCGCTGTTGACACAGTGGCCCCTAGCATGCTCATGCTGTTGGTGCTCACTGGAACTGGAATGTCTAGAGGCTCTGCTTTCAGCACTGACTGCAATCAAACCAAGGAAAATATCCTTACATTTATAATGGAGAAACAACATCACATTTAAAATTTACTAACTACAGTTATAAGTGTCTCTGAATGTAAAAGCCATAGAAGAATCCTTCAAATATCATAGACACAAAAAACAATCACATCCATACTACAATAATTTAATACTGAAGAAGGCTGATTAGTAAAGAAGATTAAACAGAGAAAACTTAAGTATTTTGGACATTTTAAATGTCATAAGAGTTTGGAAAAGTCAGTACTGGAAGAGTACATAATGGGGAAAAAGAACAAGACCAAGGTGCGGACAGTAAAAAGACATTGTCGATGATGTGCGAAAGGATGCATCAACAGCAGGGCATCTTGCTTACAACCGAGGGGCCTTCAAGATAGTTGGAGGGAAGCAAAGTTCTACAGGGGACATACTATGAACCAGAATTATGCAGCTGCTGAAATGCAGCATGTACAACAGACATTCTGCAAACCTGTACTCTCCAAAGCACCCAGTCTTAACCTTTTTTTTTTTTTTTTGCCCCAAATGGAACTCTTGGAATAATTTTCAGGTATGGGGAAAACATTTGTATAAAGAGAGCCACGTTGGCACAGTGGATTAGTCAGTCATCTGCTTGCTGACTAGGCGACCTGGTTAAGATTTCCACTTGCCACCGGTGGCTGTCCAAACACAGCTCACATACAACTCCAGAGGTTCACACAGCCTAAAAAAAAATGGGTACCTGGGTTAACGCTCTGGGAAGGATGAGAAATGACGAGGCTGGTTACGCAGCTCATGCTGATGGCAACACTAGCTGGCTGCTTCTGGTCAACTGTTGATTTGGCAGCACGGCACTTATAGTTTGTGCACTGACACTGGTTCACAACTCATATCGTTACCTTTATATAACAATTATTATATCCACAGTCCAGAACATGTTATTGCGATAAGAATGGCACTGATGAACCTTTTATAATTGTAAATGCTTCTCTGAGTAAAAAAACATTTTAAAGCAGATTTTTGAAAGAAACATTTTCCTCTTTATATCACAATCGTTTGTGGGACCCTGAAAAAAAAAACAAAAAAAACTGGTCTACAGAGAGCCCCAGAAAGAGATCAGACGGAAAAGTGAAGACTTTCTATTGCTGGTGGAACCCATTGAAGCAACCCTGCCTCATTTCTTTAATGAAAGAGGGCCTTCTATTCTGCTAAATCCTAATGTTAAAGACTTTTAAAAAATCTTTATCAAGCCATAACCACCCTTTTCTTTTTTTTGGCATCAAAAATTTCATATTCAAGAATTGGCTCATGGAAATAGCCTCTTGATCTAGCCCTACAAACAGGGTAAGGGCTGATGTGATGATTCCTGTGTTCTAGAGAACACTACTGGAATTCAAGAAAGCCACAATAACAGTCCTCCACATGCAGAATACCCACAAACTACAAATCTTCACAGAAACAGGGAGACATAACAGGCAAAATGAAAGATTAAGTACCCAGCAAAATGAAAATGTTCTAAATGCACAAGAGTGGAAAGAAAAGAAAACCATAGGATGAGGTTTGAAAAGAATATATTTTACATCAAATAAGTCAGTTATGTGCTAGATAGTGATTGGTGATCATGCTTCTCCATCTTGTGCTTCAGATAAATTCAAATGCTGCTCCTTCTCCATGTCAACAGCTCAGTCTGCCCAGATACTTTTCTTAGTTTCCCTCTCTTTCTTCTCCCTTTGAATTTTCCAGTCATTACTAAGTTCTCTACCTTCTGTCTTCTCATGGCGCGCCTGAGAAAATCTGGCCATCTTTTTAAATTATAATTTTAACTTTTCAGTGGATATGAGGTAAAAATGGACATGTATAAAAACAGATGCACATACTTTTGTTTGCATGACTCTGAGAAAGCACCCTGGGCCGGCCATCTTTTGATCTGTGGTCTGGAGTTTTGCACCTAATGTTAAACCAATAAATAAAATTGAAACAGGTGAGTGAATGACATTCTTTTTTTTGTGCTGAAACCAACCATACACATACATTACTTCAACGTTAACTAGAGAATCTGTGATGATACGCTGCCTATGAGTGAAGAAAAAAGAGAAGATGCAAAGACCCTATGTCAATCTCCAAGTTACCATTTATGTTATGAAATTTGTGTGGTCCTGCATTCCAACCAACATGGAAGGCACACAGGTGGACTTTGCTGAAAGGTCTGCAAGACAGTTCATGTTTCACTGTTTCCCATCAAAAGTTTGATCAGCACTAGTGATATGGCTATTATGTAAAGTATACGGGACTGTCTATCAATTGTGAAACTTTGCTCAGGCTTCTCTCTCTCTCTCTCTCTCTGAACCTTTAGGTGCCCAAGGCACATGGGGCTTCCACAATGGTTTTCCACTAATGCCTGCCCTTCATCTCGCCCAAGTGAGCCTTCTATTAGTCAACATCCTCTCTGTTGTTCTTCTCCATGTCTCCTTTGGCCTACCCTTACTCCTGTTTTCCTGAGGTGTCCATTTCAATGTCATTTTTGGTCATGACACACTTCACTATTTACCATCAAAGTATGAGACAAATTCAGAATAGCAGACAATAACCAACACATCTATAAAGCAGTTACAATAAAGCTCAAATTTCACTGTTTGCTATTAAAATTCTGACAAATGCTACTGGAAGTCTTTTGGCAAGAAGGTACACAAGACTAACCACCACAACAGCCTGACAGTTGTGAAGCTCTATCATACTGTTCATCGTCAAATTCTGACAAACACTATGAGATATCTGTAGAGAGACAAACACACAAGACTAACTATCACAAATTATAAACAGACACACAGTTATAAAGCACAGATTTCACATAAAAATTTGATAAACACCATGAGATGTCTGCAGACATACAGAACTACCACAAATTATTAACAGACACAAAGCTATAAAGCTCACACTTCACATTAAAGTTTGACAATCACTATGAGATATCTCATACACAAGACAAGACAAACTATAAACAGGCACACAGGTTATAAAACTCACATTTCACTATTCCACTCTTTTGGCTTCTCCCACTGAGACACTTCTGTTTTGCAGTTGTAGTAGTATCGCTTGCCGGAACTGCTAATGTGCTCAGACCAGTCTCCGCACACTCGAATTGCAGATTTCTGTACCTGCTGAAAAATACAGTGCAAAAAAGTACTCATCAGTCTGGTCAGTTTACCTGATAACTGGACCTAAGGGCACTACAGTAGTACCTTGGGTCACGAATGCCTCTAGTCATGAACAAATCGGCCCATGATGCCTCGCCGCACGAACACACAAAAATGGCTTTGGTGCCATGTTTTTGGCTCGCGAACAGCACCAGTTGTACTCAGGTCTGCGCGCTGTGAACACTGTTTGTCACTGTGTTGTTCTTGATACAATTTTTTTTTGCTTTTTTTTTGCATTACCACTTCCCAGGATACAAGCAAGTACATCATTTGATGTAGTGAGCAAGAGCCCTAGCATAATCCCAGTGGAGTTCTAAATTCGGAGGACAGGGTTTGAAACTCATGCATGTGATGAATGTACTCCAACATCCATATGTGAAACTGATGACTCTATGCTGTAAAGTTATTTCTAAACTCTTGCCCTGTACCAAAGACTGTACTCAATGCAATAATTCCTAAACTGATGGCCAGTACCGAAAGCTTGAGCCTGGGCAGTGAAATAAATCTATACACACAAGCACACATTAACTTCCCCACTATGTAATGCTGGCCACAACTCATTCATTCATTTGCATGTCCCTTGCGGAACTTTGCCTCTCAAACAGCACTCCTGTAGGCCTCTCGGTTGTGAGCAAGATGGCCTGCTGCTGTTGCATCCATTTCCAGATCGTCAACGATGTCTTGCAGCCATCTTTGTCTTGGTCTTCCTCTTTTTCTTTTTCCCATTATGTATCCTTCCAATACGGTCTTCTCTAAATTATCATGACGTTTAATGTGTCCAAAATATTTCAGTTTTCTCTCTTTAATCCTCTTCACTAGCCAGCCTTCTTCAATATTAAGTTCTTGTAGTATAGATATATTTGTTCTTTTTTATGTCCACGATATTTGGAGAACTCTTCTGTAGCATTTACATTCAAAGGCATTTATGTGTTTCTCAGCTGTTTTGTTAAGTGTCCAGGTCTCACAGGCATATGTTGCTATGGGAAAGATGCATGCCTTTAAAAATCTTATTTTTGTGGTTCTGTCTGCTCCTCTCCACAGATTCTTTATTTGTTTTACTTTCTGAAGAGCGATAGATGTCCTCCTTTTAATTTCCCTCATTGTATCTCCATTATTTATTAGTAGCGATCCAAGATATTCAAAACTCTCCACTTCTTCCAGTTTTTCCTCATTGATACATATTTCAGTTGCCTTGTTTGTTTTGTCAAGGCAACTGAAATATGTATCACAACTCATAAAACTATAAAATTATGGTATTAGATACCATAAATAAAATCAGTAGATAAATTAATGCACATGAAAATCAGACTATAGAAAATTTGGCAGCATTTATAAAACTAGCCATGTAGGAAATAACAATGCAACTTACCTCCTTGTCTTTGCCTGTCTGTCTCCCATTGTTGGCAGTGGAGGAAGAGGATGAATGTTTGTTATCTTTCTCTGAATGACTGTTACAATCTCCTCCACCAGTGTGTTGGTATGTAGAACTTCTGCTGGGATGTTCTGATGTATGAAAGTGTTGTGAGGAAGATGATGGTGTGGAACTTTTGTGTTCTGACTTTGAGCCTGTTTGGCTATTGTAGTCTTTGACTCCCCTCTCACCCTGGCTTCCGGACCGCTCCTTGCGCTGGCCTGACGATGACGCCGTTGGTCGGTTTGAATCTGGAATGCCAGTGGCACTGCTGTGCTCTCCACTGAAAACGAAGCTGGTCTCCATGGGGATTGGACGACCCAGGCTACCTGTGGCCAGGTAGTGACTGACTTTCTTCTCTGCAAGGCTGAGAGAACCTGCAGGAGAGATATGGGTAATTTATATATATTTTTAAAAATTTATATGCCAGACTGCAAGGAGACTCCCATTTTAATAGACTGGAAACCCCCACAAAAATAGAAACTTACTTCAATTTATATCGCATAAACCTGAAATTGTTCCAGCATTCAACAATTTTGCTGAAATCTAATGACCCTAGAAAAATGAGTGTAAACTCAGCCCAAGAAGATTCACACACAAGCTACTTCAAGCACAGGTGACTAAATGCAATCCAGGTTCCTTTCCAAAGCTGAAGTCACATGATGAGTAGTAAATGTTTAACAATTTTCCCTTTAATGGCTAAGCAATTTTTATCATAAAAATGTACTGGCCAAACCCTGGAATTTTGTAAAGATCATGAATGTAAGTTAGGTGTAATGGGTTTATTTTTATTTAAGATCCTTCTTCTGTGACCATTCTTAGATGCTGACTTGTATATTTCTGAAGTACTTGATGGTCAGCTGAGTTTGTTTCTGCACCTCCTATGTTTGACATCCTGTAGAATATGTTCTCTCATCATCTTACTGGTGCCACACAGTCAGTCAGCCTGATCTCCTGACCCTGTTGAAAAGATGGTACCTCAGTCAACTGGTGTGAAGCCAAAAAAAAATGATCACCCTGCTGAGTTGGTAATATGTGTCATTTTTCTGGTGGCCAGCAGAGGTGTTCTTCTGGCCATTTATTCTTGAATGTTACTTTTATCATATGTCATGCTTTTAACTGTTTGTTAGCCAGGATGTCTGCTGCTTTGTTATCAGGTATACCACAATGGGAAGGAGTCCACTGCACTCTTGACAAAAGTTGACATCTTGGTATATTGCTGTTTCTTTTTTCCTTCTTTAAACAAATTAAGATAAGTGAATGCGTTTCAAAGAGAATGATGAGAAAAGCCAACTAAATTAATTTCTTAGTAGAACAGAGACGCTCTATCATAACAGTATATAAATGAAGCAGACAGGACAGAATCAACCTTGTGCCATTTAAACTCTCAGTTAATTATCTACATGTCACTCTGCGATCAGGTGCTTTGATTTTTTCACATTTTTATCAGGAATGTGAAATCAATACACCAAATCTTCCACCTCTTCATAAGTGATATATTTCTAGTGACTTCATGCCAACTTTACCTAAAAGTGAAACCTGCTTGGAGTATTATTTATTTTTTTTTTAAAAACTGCCTGAATCTTAACATAAATAGCACTTTCCCAAATACTCCACTCAAAAAATTTCATTAGACTCCACAACCCTTATATACTTTCAACCATTTCTAAATCTCCTTTGGTTTCTCTGCCTCTACTGAGTCCATAGCACAAATTATTCTTTCATATTCAAATGTTTACATACTTTAAACAAATAT
The DNA here is from genome assembly GCA_009760885.1 of Achatina immaculata. NCBI lineage: Eukaryota > Metazoa > Mollusca > Gastropoda > Stylommatophora > Achatinidae > Lissachatina > Lissachatina immaculata. The sequence continues at coordinate 2,837,065 of CM019715.1, read as the reverse complement.
GAGTACATGGGCAACCATTGGCCTGCGGGACCAAATGTGGCTCACAGCAACATTTTTGTGGCCTGCAGCCATTCTATGGAATTTCTTTAACAAAAAAAAATAATAATTTGCCAGAAAATGCTAACAATATTGATTTTCTACTGTAGAATTACATTAGCCTGTCCGATAACTTAATAATATAATGCATTCAATTTAATTATGTACGTTTGGCAACTATGAGGTTCATTAACTTGACCCTTATCAAACTGAAGATGGAAAAAGTCTGGTTTGGCTTGCCCTTTAAATCTTAGCTCCACCAGCAGGGGGTCACAAAGATGAAACAAACTGGCACGTTCAAACTGTGAACTAGAATAAACAGCCATGTGAACAAAAAACAGGAAGCTAAACAAATTCTTAAAGCAACACCACCAATCTGTTTCACTGCCTAATATCTCACCTCGTTTTTCTTTATTTCTCTCAATATAAGAGGGCTTGTTCTGATAGCGGGAACTAATACGGCCACTAAGGGGTCCGTCGTCATCGCTGTCATCGGCAAATAAACTGCTATGGTACTGCATGTCCTGTGAACCAATAAAAAAAATTACCTCCTTTAGTACAAAAAAGAAGCTACAGCAAGATATTTTATACCGTAAAAAAAAATTTATATCATAAAGTTTGTTAGAGTGTGAGTATTTACACTGGCATCCCTGTAACAGATATATTAATGAAGCAAAATCAATTAAAACATGATTTACTACGACACTTGATTTTGTGTACACACTTCTGCAAAGAAAAGTCTAAGAGAATTTTTTTTTTTGGCAGTATTTGTGTTTCAAGATTTTTTTCTAAAAAATCACGATTTTTTATTGGTGGGCTTGAAGCAATGTCTTATACACATATATTTATGGTGCTCTCAAGAAAACTTTCAGATATAACAGAAAAATTAGATGAAGGTACACTTTTATGGCAGAAGACCATAGAAGTTTTGCATCAAACAAAGAGAGAGGTTTTGACAGTGTTAAAACCTGCAGTCTTGACCATATACTGATATTTCCTCACTACTGTTTATTTCTTTAAGTGGTCCAGTTTTTCTTACTAAAATTCCTGCCTTGACTTATTAAGGAAGTAAGAGCTATTGGAAGCACTTGGTGCAGTGGTAAAGCATGTGGACCAGAATGCTGAAAGTTTAATCCCAGTTCCAGATGTTTATTTTTCCTTTGCTTAAATCCAGTTTTTGAGCCTAAAATTCTGAATCTCACAGCAACTCCTTGGGAAAGAGATTTATAATAACTAGTCTTCAGTATTTACAGCAGGGGCTCTTAAGCTTTTAATGATTATAGACTCCTGATGGAATGTCGTCCATACACTCTCTTCACTGAGATATCAAAATCATTATCATCATTAGTTCTATTAGGTACAAACATGGCTTTAAAAGATGTCATATGCTTAGCTTTACTTTATATACAGATAGCCATAAACAGAACAGCTAAAATAAAATTCCATGTAATCTAATAACCATTTGTTTTAAAAAGTTTTCATAGATCAAGGCACATCTCTGTTATTAAGTACCCCCAGTTAAGACCATGGAGCTAGAGACTTGAGTCAAAAAGGTTATAAAGTCAGTACGCATAAAACTCACTTTTTCATTTCTATTCTGCTTTATATTTTGATTGGTTACAGCTAGTGCAATCTGCTATTAACAAATTCACAGCTTTAAATATCATTTGGACACAGAGCAAGTCCCGACAGAAGAAATATCAAACTATGGATCAAAGGCATCGCTAGTGAGAATGCTGAGACAATATTTTCACTCAATACTTGAGGTTGCATGACTGACTGTTCTATCCAATTTTATTTCTTCATCATTCACTCAGACATCAACGCCAATCTCTATTACAACAGCAGTAGTTCATCTCAGGTTTTCGGCATCACCACAGAGCTTCTCTTTTAAGTGGCTGGGGTCTGGTCAAGTCCTTTGCCCGAGTGGGTTGTGTGGCTGGCAACTCTGGAGTACGCAATGCGGAGTCTGTTGCTCTTTGCTGCAGGCAAATAGGCCCATTGGGCCAATTCTCTACTTCAATTACCCATTTCGGATAACAAAAGAATGCACGAAGGATTCTCATTACTAACCAGACTAACAACATTAAATTATTCAACACGCAACAGCTATGGCTCTGAATGGAATTGTAGAAAAAAATGAACAATAATTTAGCTGCCTTCACTTACCTGATGCAGATGGGTGTCTTTCAAAAACTACAGATAATGGTGTCCAAATAGGATAATGACACTTACTGCTGCATCTTGACTCAAAAGACACTGATACCAGAACAGAGAGAAAAGGTGAGAGGTCTAGGACACAGAAGGGAAAAACACCCATGGATAAACTGGTCAAGAGATAAGTTAGCACTGTGTGATCTGTGGACAGAAAGCTGATACTGTGTGATCTATGGACACTTTACAGAATGTAGAAAGCTGGTACTGTGTGATCTGTGGACACTTTACAAAATGCAGAAAGCTGGTACTGTGTGATCTGTGGACACTTTACAGAATGTAGAAAGCTGGTACTGTGTGATCTATGGACACTTTATAAAATGCAGAAAGCTGGTACTGTGTGATCTGTGGACACTTTACAGAATGTAGAAAGCTGGTACTGCATTATACAAAATGCAAGGAATTTCCTGATGTTCTGAACACAGCAGAAGGACAGGAATTTTTTTAAAATTACTGAAAAAATATATGGTACCCCAGGAATTTTGCAAAATATCTGCTCTTGATTTAAGTAGATAATGAAAGAAAAGCTCACTTCTCTTTGAGGAATTCATCAGAATTACAATCATTTTAAGGAAAATGTTTTTAAAAACCCATAAAACAAAGTTTCTTATACATGCACATAAAATCATACAAAAATCAAGAATGATTAGGTGTCATCATCATGTGGACTTAATTGTACTAAACATTAGCTTTTGATGAATTCATCATTCAAGTGCCTGTACAGTATCTTACTGCAATAACAAAGCATGAAACATTTGGAGATGGTGACATCTTGTAACTGTATCAGGGTAATATAAGAATACCACAACCCCCAGCAACATTACTAGAACAGCTATGATATGGGCACCTGAGGGAAGAAGAGAAAGAGACCAACCAAACACAACCTTGTGAAGAACTGCAGAAATGAATGACATATACAACACAGTTGCAGCGCCATGCAAGGGCTGACTGCAGGCTGTGAGAAGCGGAAAGAATCTGCCATCCTGTGAGATGCCACAGGACATACTGACAAAGGACATGGATGAATGAATGCTCTGCACATAGGCAAGGGTATATGATGATCATTAAGAATCTTGAGAAACTACAATTTTGGAAAAGAAAAAAAAGTGCACTCTTTTACTTATATACACAAATCAGCATTATTTTTTCATTTACACATAAGCATAAATAATTAGTACCATATTTTTCATTTTCTGCCACACAGCAATCTCCTCCCCCCCCCCCCAACAATCAATCAAAATATATTTGAATCTTATGCAGTTAGATACATTTCTTAAACTTATATCCTAATGTGCCTTATATGTTTACTTTTTCAAATGCTTGCTCTTTTGACCACTTTCAGTTATAACCAGAATTGCCTGGTTCACTCTTTCAACTGATTTTTATCACTGACATAATATAAATGTATTAATTATCCCCCTACACAAGAATCAAAATATTTAAAAGTACCTATGTTCACTTAGCTTTCAGCCTCTGTTTATCTGTCTTTCGCACACATTCACAAATGATATGTAGTGTGTTATTTACATATTTCTGCAGCCAAAATGCAACTGCAGGCTAAAAACAAAAGACCTGATAAATACAACTGCAGGCTAAAAACAAAAGACCTGATAAATACAACTGCGGGCTAAAAACAAAAGACCTGATAAATACAACTGCAGGCTAAAAACAAAAGACCTGATAAATACAACTGCAGGCTAAAAACAAAAGACCTGATAAATACAACTGCAGGCTAAAAACAAAAGACCCGATTCCATTTTTTGGGCAATTTCCAATACCCCTTCTCTAAGCAGTCAAATAAGCAGGGAACACCTGTATTGCAACTTTAGTGCTATATCTTCCACATCACTCACAGACATCCTCTGCTTATTCTCATATATTTTTATTACCAAACAGGGGTTCTCAAAACTTTTTCAGACTATGAAAATTTCTGCTGTAGCACAGGTGTTCATAACATTAACTTCTGTGCAATTTTTTTCTGTTACTGGCAGCTAGTGCCCTTGCTTTTGCAGCAAAAATAAACCACAATATAAAAAAAATATCAATCTGATGAAAACATTTTATACAAATATAACTGTATCAATAGGCAGAGGTGTTTGAATGAAACAATTTTCATTACCAAAATTTAACAATACACTTCTAGCTCACTTGTGGCACATCTTTCTTCCATGGCACAGAATATGAGAACCACTGTTTGATACCCGAAGCATTTATTTTTTTAAAACCCAGAAGCTCTCAAAGAAGCTGTAGAACATCTAAAAGTAAGTACAACCACACCCATGTGAAAAAGAAACAAAAAAATTTTTGGATCAGTCATGAGAATATGCAAGCTAGAGAACTTGAGAAGAACTCTTATGAGAAAAAGGAAAACAAAAAAGAGGAAGCCAAGAGAAAAATGCCTGAACTGGTTGACCTAGTGGAGATGGAAATAATGGCAAAAGATCTGCTATGCCATGGATTATAAAAGGTGGAGAAGCGTGGTCACCAACATCTACAGCGTAAAACTTTCAATGAATGACATACATTTCAATCTCCGGACAGCAGACTGATAATTACAGCAGAGAGGACTCAGTGGAAAGCAAATTTTATTGCTGTAATGAATATAAGCTTATATAAACACTAGGGATATAGAGCAAAGAAGAAAAAAATAAAAGCTGCACCCACAGATAACCAAGAGGAAATCTTATAATGTGACAGATATTAGGATGATTTAACAACCCGGGAAACAGATACATTGGTCCTAACAGAGTGGCAGATATTAAGATGGTTGAACAACCTGGGAAATAGATACATTAGTCCTAATAGGATGACAGATATTAAGATGATTGAAGAAATTGGAAAATAGATACATTGGTCCTAATAGGGTGACAGATCTTAAGATGATTGAACAACCTGGGAAATAGATACATTGGCCCTAATAGGGTGACAGATATTAAGATGATTAACAACCTGGGAATAGATAAACTGGATCAAGTATAATTTGATATGGTTAAATGACCAGATATTAAGATGGTTGAACATCCTGGGAGAAGATACACTGGACCTAACAGGATGACACATATTAAGATAGTTAAACAACCAGATATTAAGATGATCAAACTACCTATTTGGTTAAACAACCTAGAAACACATTTAGTGGATCTAATATCATGACAGATATTAAAATGGCTAAATAAATCTACAAAGTGATAAACTGCAATATAAAACATATGAAAATATAGGAACTATTTAAAAAAAAAGAAAATCTACAACAGAAGACAACAAAGAATTCAAAGGCAGAAGCAGAATGTATGTTTTATGTTACAAAATATATGAAATAAAATGAAATACTCTGCTTTAAGTCTCCTGCTTTTGCATTTCTGTGAGAGGCAGGGTGGCAAAATCATTTTAGATAAACAAATACATATTTTAGAACAAAATCTCAAGAAACAAGCACTAAAAGCATTATAGATGATGGGGGCCATGTCTAATGTTAGATTAAGATGTTTTATCTTAAAAAAAATAAATAAATAAAAAATAAAACATACTAAAGTTAATGAAAAACATTATTTAATATATCATTAGTTCAATAGAAGAAGATAGAGAAAGCTGTGATTTTTAGAAAATGTTTATCCACAAACAAGTAATGATACCAGAATATTATAAGAATTTAACCAGTTGGGTTTTTTTTTCTATTATTACTAAGAAAAACATGTAAACAATCCAGCTTTAAATGTTATATAAGTTCCTCATAAAGTCAAGAAACATTTAAGTGGTGTACAAATAAAAGCAAGTTGTCTTTCTCTCACTGAATATTAAATCTATGCATTAACAATCCAGTACAGCAGTTAACCTCAGAATATAGAGCACATTTACTACAATTTGTACCTATACTATAATATCTGAAATGTTACATACTGTACTACAGAACTAGGGTTGTTACAATGACTGTGTCTGTACACTGAAGCTTACAATGAAGGTTATAATACTGTCTTCAAATAGGACCATCTAACATCTCAGAGGACTGACCAAGTGGCACAGAAAATAAAAGTAAGCATCCGAACTGACTGGGGACACCAAAAGTAAAGGTAATCCTGTTATGCCTATGAGGCACATAGGGAAACATCAAGGATCACACAAGATGAAGAAGCACAATCACCATCTTTGATTTCTGGTAGAAACTAAGAATTTTCTTTATTTTTAAAAAAAAAAAATTCACGGATTACGCTGGATGTTTTCACACAATCATTGTGTTTATAAATTGTAAACATGAGTAAAAAAAAATAAAAGCAGAAAACAAGCCAGGCATTGATGAAAGTGCAGCTTTAATTTACAAAGAAAAAAAGACAACTAAATGCTCCCACAGTGAAAGACATAAGAAAAGCCACAGAAAGGTTATTTATTTATGACTTTAACTGCTAACAGTATCGTTATGGATTCATGATATTCTCTATCAATGCAGATTCTGGTCAGTGTTAGTGTTTCTTTGCTACTGTGGTCTGTTTTCAAGGCATACTTTCGTCGTCTGCTTATGCTTCAAGCTGAAGCAAAAGCTTTCAAAATGTGTTTTATTAGTAATATCATGGACAGCAGAATTCACGTCTTCAACTGATAACACATACGCAGAGCTGTTGCCATGAAACCTGTAAACGTAAACGCTTTTGAGATTAGTATTCCGATGATAAACCCTGAAAACTGAAAAGCGTGAAATATATTAGCAATTTATTACAGTTTTAGTAATTTCTTTATCCCGTGCAAGTTTTTGCCGGCATCTTTAATATTCAAGTCTCTCTTGGATAATGCTTCTCGTCAACGGCGATCTGAAACAGATGAAAGCAACGTCTGATTAGCAGTGAAAACACAACAAATATGGCGGCTCTCTGCCCCCGATACACTAAAAGTCAAAAGCTGCAAAATTTTTTTACCCATCATTGAGTTTGGGCTGTTTCCTTGCATGCATTACCATTAATGCTATAGAACAATAGCAAAATGCAATGCAAAGGAACGAATTTGGATGGGTTATTGAGAATTTTCATTCAACACTATGCGCCAACATTCACCAGGTTCGACGCCATATTACATCCGGGCAAGCACTAACTTTGGCATAGCATTTTCTAGAGTTTAGCTTTAATTTTCAAGTTATTGCCATTTTTATGTATCATTGAGATTTACAATTCAAGAACATATGGAAAATGTTAAAAGTAATAAGCTATTTAATAGCTAATAATTATTATGCTGCTCTTTTAAATGGCGACGGTCAAGGTCAATGGTAGGAACAATATGGCCGAGAGCTAGTTAAACGTGTTCGGTAAGTCTGCTAGACTTTAATGTAGTAGTTTACACATTTCTGTGTTGTTTCTTTTCATTTGCCGATCAAATTAACATTGCTTATGCTTTTTGTAATGGCTGTTTATGTTTGTGGTCACGTTTTTTTCGTATGATAATGTTTCTTTTCGTGTTAAAAAATCACTTCTGAAGGAGGTCGATATTAGCTTTTTCGAACATCATTTTGCTGAACAACTTCTCTCTGGGTCTATTCCGCTCGTGTGTCATTTGTAGATTCAGCCGCGAATAACAGCATGCCATAGCCGTGCTCCAGTGTTTAATCTCTTTGCGTTCGCGTCTTCTGTTTCATGTAAATGAAATCTTGGTTCCTATCGTAGTGTCTGGTGCAGCGTCTGTGGCAACAACTAAGGTACTTCTCTTAGAGTGACAACCTTTTTGCCTTGCTACAGTGAATCAGTCATTCTGTGCGCACTGAAAGAGAAGGCAGTTTCAGCAGACTCATATATATCATGACGTGATCATTATGAAGACTTCATTAATGACATTTTAGGCCCAGTAAATAATTATCAGGCCTAAATAAATTACTTTACAATGATTATTAACCTTTTACCATCATATAACCCTCAAAGGATTGCCCAGTATGTGCCCAAACTCCCTTCGCCAGACTGTCATACATCATCATCACCCTTCTTATATCCTTCCCGTGCTGTTAAACGTCACATAGGGCTCGCAAATTAGTTATATATATATATATAATCTTCTTAATCCTTTCGGTGCTGTTAAACATCATGTAGGGTTTGCGTGCTAGTTCGCCAACTTTTCCTGTTTTTGGCGAGCTTCTCAACCTCATCAAGGGATTTTATGCCTACTAATTTGGCCTCTCTTAACAATGTCCTCTTTAGAGTTTTACGTGGTTGACCTCTTTTTCTTTGATCAGTTGTGTTCCACTTGATAGCTTGTTTTGGGATTCCCTGTTTCTTCTCATCAAGAGACCAACATATGTCCATCTCCTTTTTCTTATCACCCGTGAGGCAGATTATTGTTCGCTCATCTGCCTTATCTCTGAGTTGTTCTTGAATCATTCCACTTTATACAGAGTATTTTCCTTAGGCATTTGTTTTCAAAAGAGTCTAATTTGTTGTCTATTTCTTTAGTTGTTTTCCATCTTTCACATGCATAAATGAGAATGGATATTACATTTGAATTGAATAATCTTAACTTGGTTTTTGTGCTTATAATTTTAGAGTGCCATATGTTCTCAAGATTCTTAAAGGTCAAAGCTGCTTTTGCAATTGTAATTTTAACTTCCTTTCGGGTGTCACCGTCCTGGTCTGTGTAGCTGCCAAGGTATACAAAATGGTTTACTTCTTCAACAGTTATTCCTTCTACATATATTTTGCCTTTTTTGATTAATTGGAAGTTTCATTATTTTTGTTTTTTTCCTTGTTAATCTCGTCCTATTTTACTAGCCAGTGAAAACAGGGTATCTATTTGTTCTTGCAATGAATTCACATTGTCACTGATAAGAGTTATGTCATCTGCAAAATCAAGATATTGTAATTAGGTCCAGTGTATTCAGATAATGCCCATTTCACCTGTGCAACATTTTTTCATTATGAAGTCTGTGGCAATTTTAAAAAAGCAAGGGAGATAGTATATATCCTTGTTTCATGCCTGTTTCAGTCTGGAACTATTAAAATATACAAATGTAAAAAAAAATATTAAATACAAATGGACAGTAGGGATAGTTTGTGTGGAGGTACATCAGCATCTTTGATGTGTCCACAGACTTCGTAATGCTGTAACAGACATTGCCTTTGATGTGTCTGCAAGTTCATAATGCTGGAACTAACATTGTCTTTGATGTGTCTGCAAGTTCATAATGCTGTAATTAACATTGTCTTTGATGTGTCTGTGAGTTCATAATGCTGTAACAAACATTGTCTTTGATGTGTCTGCGAGTTCATAATGCTGGATCTAACATTGTCTTTGATGTGTCTCCGAGTTCATAATGCTGTAACTAACATTGTCTTTGATGTGTCAGCAGGTTCATAATGCTGTAACAAACATTGTCTTTGATGTGTCCCCAGGTTCATAATGCTGTAACTAACATTGTCTTTGATGTGTCCCCAGTTTCATAATGCTGTAACAAACATTGTCTTTGATGTGTCCCCAGTTTCATAATGCTGTAACTAACATTGTCTTTGATGTGTCTGTGAGTTCATAATGCTGTAACTAACATTGTCTTTGTTGTGTCTGCGAGTTCATAATGCTGTAACTAACATTGTCTTTGATATGTCAGCAGGTTCATAATGCTGTAACAAACATTGACTTTGATGTGTCTGCAGGTTCATAATGTTGTAATTAACATTGTCTTTGATGTGTCACCAGGTTGATAATGTTGTAATTAACATTGTCTTTGATGTGTCCCCATTTTCATAATGTTGTAATTAACATTGTCTTTGATGTGTCCCCAGTTTCATAATGTTGTAATTAATGTTGTCTTTGATGTGTCCCCAGTTTCATAATGTTGTAATTAACATTGTCTTTGATGTGTCCTCAGTTTCATAATGTTGTAATTAACATTGTCTTTGATGTGTCCCCAGTTTCATAATGTTGTAATCAACATTGTCTTTGATGTGTCCCCAGTTTCATAATGCTGTAATTAACATTGTCTTTGATGTGTCCCCAGATTCATAATGTTGTAATTAACATTGTCTTGATGTGTCCTCAGGCTCATAATGTTGTAACAAACATTGTCTTTGATGTGTCCCCAGGCTCATAATGTTGTAACAAACATTGTCTTTGATGTGTCTGTGAGTTCATAATGCAGTAACAAACATTGTCTTTGATGTGTCCCCAGTTTCATAATGTTGTAACAAACATTGTCTTTGATGTGTCAGCAGGTTCATAATGTTGTAACAAACATTGTCTTTGATGTGTCCCCAGTTTCATAATGCTGTAACAAACATGTCTTTGATGTGTCCCCATTTTCATAATGTTGTAACAAACATTGTCTTTGATGTGTCTGCGAGTTCATAATGCAGTAACAAACATTGTCTTTGATGTGTCAGCAGGTTCATAATGTTGTAACAAACATTGTCTTTGATGTGTCCACAGTTTCATAATGCAGTAACAAACATTGTCTTGATGTGTCCCCAGTTTCATAATGTTGTAACAAACATTGTCTTTGATGTGTCAGCAGGTTCATAATGTTGTAACAAACATGTCTTTGATGTGTCCCCAGTTTCATAATGTTGTAACAAACATTGTCTTTGATGTGTCTGCAGGTTCATAATGCTGTAACTAACATTGTCTTTGATGTGTCCCCAGATTCATAATGCTGTAACAAACATTGTCTTTGATGTGTCCCCAGTTTCATAATGTTGTAACAAACATTGTCTTTGATGTGTCCCCAGTTTCATAATGTTGTAACAAACATTGTCTTTGATGTGTCCACAGTTTCATAATGCTGTAATTAACATTGTCTTTGATGTGTCCTCAGTTTCATAATGTTGTAATTAACATTGTCTTTGATGTGTCCCCAGTTTCATAATGTTGTAATCAACATTGTCTTTGATGTGTCCCCAGTTTCATAATGCTGTAATTAACATTGTCTTTGATGTGTCCCCAGATTCATAATGTTGTAATTAACATTGTCTTTGATGTGTCCTCAGGCTCATAATGTTGTAACAAACATTGTCTTTGATGTGTCCCCAGGCTCATAATGTTGTAACAAACATTGTCTTTGATGTGTCTGTGAGTTCATAATGCAGTAACAAACATTGTCTTTGATGTGTCCCCAGTTTCATAATGTTGTAACAAACATTGTCTTTGATGTGTCAGCAGGTTCATAATGTTGTAACAAACATTGTCTTTGATGTGTCCCCAGTTTCATAATGCTGTAACAAACATGTCTTTGATGTGTCCCCATTTTCATAATGTTGTAACAAACATTGTCTTTGATGTGTCTGCGAGTTCATAATGCAGTAACAAACATTGTCTTTGATGTGTCAGCAGGTTCATAATGTTGTAACAAACATTGTCTTTGATGTGTCCACAGTTTCATAATGCAGTAACAAACATTGTCTTTGATGTGTCCCCAGTTTCATAATGTTGTAACAAACATTGTCTTTGATGTGTCAGCAGGTTCATAATGTTGTAACAAACATGTCTTTGATGTGTCCCCAGTTTCATAATGTTGTAACAAACATTGTCTTTGATGTGTCTGCAGGTTCATAATGCTGTAACTAACATTGTCTTTGATGTGTCCCCAGATTCATAATGCTGTAACAAACATTGTCTTTGATGTGTCCCCAGTTTCATAATGTTGTAACAAACATTGTCTTTGATGTGTCCCCAGTTTCATAATGTTGTAACAAACATTGTCTTTGATGTGTCCACAGTTTCATAATGCTGTAACAAATACTGGTCTCCAATGGCCGGAAGACTGAAGTTTTGGTTTATCGATTGCTTTGCTAGAAACCTCAAACTGCCACATAAAGGATTTTTTGGCTGGATGACATGTGTAAGTGTATTTTGGATATAGTTCTGCTGTTGTAAAAACTGTGACTCAGATGTACCAAGTTGTATTTCAGCCTAGTATCAACAGGTCACATGTTTGAAGTTGTAAGCATTGCATGGTGAATATAAACATGCATAGTATTACATGAAGATATAAGCATGTATAACATTACAGAAAATACAAGCATGTATAGTGGTAATGAAGATACAAGCATGTATAGCATTATAGATGATAAGCATGTATAACATTACAGAAGATACAAGCATGTATAACGTTGCATAACCATGTAGTATTATTTTCTCTCTCTCTCTTTCATCTCTCTCTCTGATCCATGCTAATCAGGCATTGATCATCACTGATTTCCACAACTGTTTGTCCGGTGCTCTTTAAATACAATGTGTATTGGACTATTGTCTGTGCTACTCTTTTAGTCCTTCAGGTATCTTGTTTCTTCCTCTGTCCCTTTGTTTCTCTGGTTTTCCTGTTGTCGCTAGGTGATCAAGTTTGCCTCTTCTCAAAACATGTCCTGCAAATCTGGATTGTCTTGTTCTGAAATCTGCCATCACTTCTTTCTTTTGCCCAGCCTCACTTAGAACCTCTTCATTTGTTTTCTTGACTGTCCGTGGTATTCTCATCATTTCTTCTTAGGAACCACAACTCCGCTGCTTCCAGAAGATCTTGAATGCCCTTGGTTACTGTCCTTGCTTCACATCCATATAACAATATGGGTTCGGTGTAGCACTGAATAACTCATGCATAGCATTACATGAAGATAATAGCATGTGTGATTTTATCTGACATTGTTTGCATGTGTAATATTATTTGAAGTTGCGTTGCATGTTTAGATTACCTGAAATTGTATACTTTTACCTGAAGGTATAATGCATGTTTAACAAAACATATAAGTTTTAATACATTGATAACAGACGTGATAAACCAAGTTTTAGACTTTTAGTTTCTCTGTCAGAAGTTGCATGTACATTTTAAAAGTTATGTGTAGAAGAGAGAATCAAAAAGTTAAAAACAACATGTCCTTTAATACTGGTAGCTGTGAGTAAATGAACATCATCATCATCATCATCAGGTGCCGTGCCGACTGGCGTTGGCTGTTATGCTTCTCCAGAGTACACGATCCTTCATGCAGGCCATCATCTCAGTTGGTGATCTCCTCTCACACCATCCCGTCAGACTATCCAGTATCATTTCTCTTGGTCTTCCTCTTGATCTTCTTCCTTCTATTTTTCCTGTTGTTATAATATTTTCAATGCCCCCTCTTCTTATTGCATGTCCTATGAAAGTACATTGTCTCTCTCTTATCTTTTTGACAAGATTTTTTTACAAAGTGCCTGGGCCAGCATGAGTTCAGCTGCAGAGTTGCTATGCCAAACCACTTATTCTTGACCTTTTTTCTTTTATCTGACTCTTGAGTCTTTCATAACTGGTACATGTTTACTGACTCCGGTCCTTCTAAATTTCTTATGTCCAGCTCTTCTTTGTGATATCTTTCTACTTGCTCTGACTACCTAAAATATGGACACAGAAAAGAACAAATATATCCATATTACAAGAACTTAATATTGAAGAAGGCTGGCTAATAAAGAGGATTAAACAGATAAAACTTAAATATTTTAGACATATTAAACGTCATTAGAATTTAGAGGAGACCATCTAGGAAGGATACATAATGGTAAAAAAGAGGAAGACCAAAGTGAAGATGGCTGCAAGACATCATTGATAATCTGCAAATGGATGCATCAGCAGCAGGGCATCTTGCTTACAACGGAGAGGCCTGCAGGAGAGCTGTTAGGGAGGCAAAGTTCCGCAAAGGACATGCAAATGACTGACCGACTACCCGGAATTGCTTCAGACTTTCCTGTAATAATTCTCACAGATGCAAGATCAGTACTGGAGGCTCTTCAGTGCAACAAACTACCAGACCTTAAGGATGCCTTGTCAAAAATTGGCTTACAACATGGAGTCACTTTGCAATGGATTCCCTCCCACTGTGGGATACCAGGCAATGAGAAAGCTGACCATCTGGCCAAAGAGGGCACTGAAATGGAGCAACCAGACATACCAATCACTTATAATCAGAAGAAAAGCATGTATAACGTTGCATAACCATGTAGTATTATTTTCTCTCTCTCTCTTTCATCTCTCTCTCTGATCCATGCTAATCAGGCATTGATCATCACTGATTTCCACAACTGTTTGTCCGGTGCTCTTTAAATACAATGTGTATTGGACTATTGTCTGTGCTACTCTTTTAGTCCTTCAGGTATCTTGTTTCTTCCTCTGTCCCTTTGTTTCTCTGGTTTTCCTGTTGTCGCTAGGTGATCAAGTTTGCCTCTTCTCAAAACATGTCCTGCAAATCTGGATTGTCTTGTTCTGAAATCTGCCATCACTTCTTTCTTTTGCCCAGCCTCACTTAGAACCTCTTCATTTGTTTTCTTGACTGTCCGTGGTATTCTCATCATTTCTTCTTAGGAACCACAACTCCGCTGCTTCCAGAAGATCTTGAATGCCCTTGGTTACTGTCCTTGCTTCACATCCATATAACAATATGGGTTCGGTGTAGCACTGAATAACTCATGCATAGCATTACATGAAGATAATAGCATGTGTGATTTTATCTGACATTGTTTGCATGTGTAATATTATTTGAAGTTGCGTTGCATGTTTAGATTACCTGAAATTGTATACTTTTACCTGAAGGTATAATGCATGTTTAACAAAACATATAAGTTTTAATACATTGATAACAGACGTGATAAACCAAGTTTTAGACTTTTAGTTTCTCTGTCAGAAGTTGCATGTACATTTTAAAAGTTATGTGTAGAAGAGAGAATCAAAAAGTTAAAAACAACATGTCCTTTAATACTGGTAGCTGTGAGTAAATGAACATCATCATCATCATCATCAGGTGCCGTGCCGACTGGCGTTGGCTGTTATGCTTCTCCAGAGTACACGATCCTTCATGCAGGCCATCATCTCAGTTGGTGATCTCCTCTCACACCATCCCGTCAGACTATCCAGTATCATTTCTCTTGGTCTTCCTCTTGATCTTCTTCCTTCTATTTTTCCTGTTGTTATAATATTTTCAATGCCCCCTCTTCTTATTGCATGTCCTATGAAAGTACATTGTCTCTCTCTTATCTTTTTGACAAGATTTTTTTACAAAGTGCCTGGGCCAGCATGAGTTCAGCTGCAGAGTTGCTATGCCAAACCACTTATTCTTGACCTTTTTTCTTTTATCTGACTCTTGAGTCTTTCATAACTGGTACATGTTTACTGACTCCGGTCCTTCTAAATTTCTTATGTCCAGCTCTTCTTTGTGATATCTTTCTACTTGCTCTGACTACCTAAAATATGGACACAGAAAAGAACAAATATATCCATATTACAAGAACTTAATATTGAAGAAGGCTGGCTAATAAAGAGGATTAAACAGATAAAACTTAAATATTTTAGACATATTAAACGTCATTAGAATTTAGAGGAGACCATCTAGGAAGGATACATAATGGTAAAAAAGAGGAAGACCAAAGTGAAGATGGCTGCAAGACATCATTGATAATCTGCAAATGGATGCATCAGCAGCAGGGCATCTTGCTTACAACGGAGAGGCCTGCAGGAGAGCTGTTAGGGAGGCAAAGTTCCGCAAAGGACATGCAAATGACTGACCGACTACCCGGAATTGCTTCAGACTTTCCTGTAATAATTCTCACAGATGCAAGATCAGTACTGGAGGCTCTTCAGTGCAACAAACTACCAGACCTTAAGGATGCCTTGTCAAAAATTGGCTTACAACATGGAGTCACTTTGCAATGGATTCCCTCCCACTGTGGGATACCAGGCAATGAGAAAGCTGACCATCTGGCCAAAGAGGGCACTGAAATGGAGCAACCAGACATACCAATCACTTATAATCAGAAGAAAAGCATGATAAAAACCTACAGGAAGCCACAAACACCACCACATGATGACTATCACATGTTAAACAGAAAGGAACAAGTCACCATCTTCCGTCTCCGAACAGGACACAGCCGACTCCGAAGTCATATGTATACAAAGTTTAAGGTTGGTACTACTAATCTATGTACATGTGCCCAGGTGCCCCAAACTGTGGAACATATCCTCCAGAACTGCATCAACTACGAGACACTGAGAAATAATTATTGGCCCAGTGAAACCACTAAAGAAGATAAGCTCTACGGTTCCATACATGAATTACAAAAAACAGTGAAATTTATCCAAGAGACAGGACTGCAGATATAGACAGACAGTGCGAACGAAGAAGAAGAAGAAGCTTCAGACTTTGTTACTCGACTCGCAATCAATATCCTGCAGCGGAGAGTATGAATTCATAGTTCCAGAGATATCAAGAAGAATACAGCTAATAATATGAGAAATGAGTGTACTAACCTCTGTGCCACCCAAAATGATGATCAAGAGGTGAGAAAGTCTCCTTTAAATAAAACTATATATATATTTCTGATCTTTTCTTAACCTTTCTCTGTCAGAAGTTGCATGTACATTTTAAAAGTTATGTGTAGAAGAGAGAATCAAAAAGTTAAAAACAACATGTCCTTTAATACTGGTAGCTGTGAGTAAATGAACATCATCATCATCATCATCAGGTGCCGTGCCGACTGGCGTTGGCTGTTATGCTTCTCCAGAGTACACGATCCTTCATGCAGGCCATCATCTCAGTTGGTGATCTCCTCTCACACCATCCCGTCAGACTATCCAGTATCATTTCTCTTGGTCTTCCTCTTGATCTTCTTCCTTCTATTTTCCTGTTGTTATAATATTTTCAATGCCCCCTCTTCTTATTGCATGTCCTATGAAAGTACATTGTCTCTCTCTTATCTTTTTGACAAGATTTTTTTACAAAGTGCCTGGGCCAGCATGAGTTCAGCTGCAGAGTTGCTATGCCAAACCACTTATTCTTGACCTTTTTTCTTTTATCTGACTCTTGAGTCTTTCATAACTGGTACATGTTTACTGACTCCGGTCCTTCTAAATTTCTTATGTCCAGCTCTTCTTTGTGATATCTTTCTACTTGCTCTGACTACCTAAAATATGGACACAGAAAAGAACAAATATATCCATATTACAAGAACTTAATATTGAAGAAGGCTGGCTAATAAAGAGGATTAAACAGATAAAACTTAAATATTTTAGACATATTAAACGTCATTAGAATTTAGAGGAGACCATCTAGGAAGGATACATAATGGTAAAAAAGAGGAAGACCAAAGTGAAGATGGCTGCAAGACATCATTGATAATCTGCAAATGGATGCATCAGCAGCAGGGCATCTTGCTTACAACGGAGAGGCCTGCAGGAGAGCTGTTAGGGAGGCAAAGTTCCGCAAAGGACATGCAAATGACTGACCGACTACCCGGAATTGCTTCAGACTTTCCTGTAATAATTCTCACAGATGCAAGATCAGTACTGGAGGCTCTTCAGTGCAACAAACTACCAGACCTTAAGGATGCCTTGTCAAAAATTGGCTTACAACATGGAGTCACTTTGCAATGGATTCCCTCCCACTGTGGGATACCAGGCAATGAGAAAGCTGACCATCTGGCCAAAGAGGGCACTGAAATGGAGCAACCAGACATACCAATCACTTATAATCAGAAGAAAAGCATGATAAAAACCTACAGGAAGCCACAAACACCACCACATGATGACTATCACATGTTAAACAGAAAGGAACAAGTCACCATCTTCCGTCTCCGAACAGGACACAGCCGACTCCGAAGTCATATGTATACAAAGTTTAAGGTTGGTACTACTAATCTATGTACATGTGCCCAGGTGCCCCAAACTGTGGAACATATCCTCCAGAACTGCATCAACTACGAGACACTGAGAAATAATTATTGGCCCAGTGAAACCACTAAAGAAGATAAGCTCTACGGTTCCATACATGAATTACAAAAAACAGTGAAATTTATCCAAGAGACAGGACTGCAGATATAGACAGACAGTGCGAACGAAGAAGAAGAAGAAGCTTCAGACTTTGTTACTCGACTCGCAATCAATATCCTGCAGCGGAGAGTATGAATTCATAGTTCCAGAGATATCAAGAAGAATACAGCTAATAATATGAGAAATGAGTGTACTAACCTCTGTGCCACCCAAAATGATGATCAAGAGGTGAGAAAGTCTCCTTTAAATAAAACTATATATATATATTTCTGATCTTTTCTTAACCTTTCCTAGAAATACTTCGAGAAACGAAACAGCTTCCTAGAAGTCAATGCAGTACGACTAGCCACCATCAAACCCGATCACAGGGTACTAGAAATTGGATTTGGTCCCGGTGTGGGACTAGAGGCAGCCTATAACATTGTGAAAAGTAAGATTTCTTGTATGTGAAGGCAGTAAAAATATAGGTTGTTGAACCGGAAATGCAAGGCTGAGGAAAGTTTGCTGTATTTGAGAAGCTGTGAGAAGCAGTTGTTGTTGTATGTGAATTGTGTGGCTGAGAATGGTAATATTTGTGATATATGGTGATATTTCAGGCTGAAAAAAGTAAGGTTCTGTATGAAATGCCAGATTGTGAGAGAAATTTTTTTTTCTCCTTGAAATATTAGGTTGTGAAAGAAAAGTAAGATTTGGTTATGGTATAATGGTATAACACTATTTATGCAGGCAGGGTGCTGATAACATACTGTTTATGCAGATAGGGTGCTGATAATACGGTGTTTATGCAGACAGGGTGCTGATAATACGGTGTTTATGCAGACAGGGTGCTGATAATACGGTGTTTATGCAGGCAGGGTGCTGATAACATACTGTTTATGCAGATAGGGTGCTGATAATACGGTGTTTATGCAGACAGGGTGCTGATAATACGGTGTTTATGCAGACAGGGTGCTGATAATACGGTGTATATGCAGACAGGGTGCTGATAATACAGTGTTTATGCAGACAGAGTGCTGATAATACACTGTTTATGCAGACAGGGTGCTGATAATACACTGTTTATGCAGACAAGGTGCCAATAGAACACTGTATTGACTGTGTAGTGATGAAACATTGTTTATCCTTATTGGATAATGATGGAACTGTGTTTATACTTATTGGATAATGATGAAATAGTGTTTATACTTATTGGATAATGATGGAACAGTGTTTATACTTATTGGATAATGATGGAATACTGTTTATACTTATTGGATAATGGTGGAACAGTGTTTATACTTATTGGATAATGATGGAACAGTGTTTATACTTATTGGATAATGATGGAACACTGTTTAGATTTGTGTCATGTATATATAATGAGATGTTATTTATCCTGCCTGGATAGTGATGAAGACACTATTTATACTGACCACATAATTGTTGCAGATACCATTTATATTGCCTTACATTTGTCTTTCTTTAATCAGATGGAAAAGGAAGAGTATTCGGCATCGAGCCATCGTTTTACATGGTCGAGAAAGCCACCCGCAGGTTACAGAAAGGTGTGCAGGACAGGAAGGTGCTGCTGTATCATGCCAGTGCTTCCAGCATCCCCCTGAACACAGACTCGGTGAATCGTGTCTTTCATTGCAATTGTTACTATTTCTGGCCCAGTATGCGGTCGGCGATGCGTGAAATTTATAGAGTTATGCAGCCAGGGGGCATCATGGTTACGACACTGAGCTTGGAAAATCTCAAGAAATCGCAGGTAGAACGGGAAATATGTTTTACATCATTTAAATAAGATCGACTAAACGCTTTTGTTAGATATGTCAAATGATAGCAGTAGTAAAACTCGTGTAGTAATGTAAAATAGAAAGATGTATTTTACAGTTGTACAGAAGGAAGAAGATTCAGATAAGAAATGAGAAGAGGAGGTGAAACGGAGCAGTAAAAAAGCACCCCCAGAAATCTGATCAATATTTTAGCAAAAAGTCTTCTTCAGATACTACAGAAGATTATTTATCAAGAGATCATGTAAACCTAATGTTTAATCATGTGGGCATTGGAGAGGAGAGCACATCTTTGTTCATTTCTTTTCCACTCTTTCTCTGGACAAAATATCCATTTTCATAAATTCGGTAAATGAAGTATTAATTTCAGTTTAACAGTCTTAGAAAACTTCATTGTGAACATGCATGTAATTATGTATCATTCACAAAGATAAATATCATCAAAGGTATTTTGTTTTTCATAGCCCAGTGAAAGTTTTATTATCATTAAAAAGGAACCTAGATTAGACAGAAAATGTTACACGTGGGGAAAATGGTGCTAAAGTTTATTTTGAATTCATTTTTGTTGTGCTGTTGGCAGGGATTAGCATTGTTGAATGTAAACTGGATTTTCATGGTGAGAGGGGAGGGAACCTTATCATGTTCTAGTCAAATCTGCTGTAAAAATTGGTACCAGAAAGTTGTGTTGGGGAAACTTGCTGAAAGTATTAAAACACCTGGGAGTACACTGTGCATATAAATAATGGTACCAGAAAGTTGTGTTGGGGAAACTTGCTGAAAGTATTAAAACACCTGGGAGTACACTGTGCATATAAATAATGGTACCAGAAAGTTGTGTTGGGGAAACTTGCTGAAAGTATTAAAACACCTGGGAGTACACTGTGCATATAAATAATGGTACCAGAAAGTTGTGTTGGGGAAACTTGCTGAAAGTATTAAAACACCTGGGAGTACACTGTGCATATAAATAATGGACAAACAGGCCATTGACATGTGAGTCAAGCCTCATACATGCCCAAAAATCTACTCCTTCTTTCCTTACCTACTTTATCCCTGCCTGGGGCATTGGCCATCAACAAGGGCTGTCCATTTATTTCTGTCCTGGCCTGTTTTTCTATCCATCTCCAGGTGTAGCCGATCTTTTTTAATCTGCCTCGAAACTCCTTTGCCGGGTGTTTCTAGGTCTTCCTCATTTTTTTTTTTTTCCTGGGGATCCTGGTTGAGAGCTTGTCTGGTTATGTGTGTGGTAGGTTTTCGAAGTGTATGCCCTGTCCATCTCCAACATTCTTTTCATTACCATTTCTTTCAGTGTGAATAAAGATCTATCCTCAGAATGAAATTTGGTGACATTTTTATGCTTTTGAAAGTAAATACAAATTTATTTCTAATCTGCCGTTGTACAAGTCATAAATTTAATTAATTCTAATCCACTGTTGTATGATTCATTCAGAGATTTTAATTTGCAGGAACGAGGACTGCTGAAGTTCGGACATCCAGACCCTGTGAAATACATGAGATGTTTAGAAAACTATGGATTTGAGAATGTGCATCTAGAGTATCACACTGACCCTAAAACAGGTGATATGTTTACGAGATCCTTACTGTGTTTTATCGTTATTGTCATCATAATCATCGAAATTTCATCACCTCCTGAAATTTAGCAGCCTTCATTCTAACTTTGGGGATACTATACTCTTGAAGCAAAATCGATCTTTCCTCTGTTTTTTTTACTATTTTTTGTTTATCGTGCCATTACTTCTTTCACTTGATATTCAGAGTTATCTCCTCGTGTTTTCTGATAACTCGGAGTACGTTCCACCTGGGAGTCACCACTATGGCCTTACTTGAAAGCTGGCCTCATATCAGGTCCTTGTTTTTGTTTTTTTTGTTTCATTCTTGGACAAGATGAGGCCAGCCCAGAAGCTGGCGCTGTGCAGCAATGCCAGGCTTACACCAGTTTCTGTTAGGCCTCAGGACTTCAGAGAAAAAAATGCCAGTGCAGTGCGTGAAGCATCTCACTGGACATGGAAAGCCCAGCTTTGTCTCACTGGTCTTCAGGCATGCTCGACGCACAAGCCTGGGCATAGAAGCTAATAGCTTGTGCCTATGCTGTGAATCATTTCATTTATGTAAGCAATTGTTGGCATTTTTGTGTTTTTTTTTGGCTTACATATCTTGTCACCTCTATGCTGGTAGCAAGAGATTTTCCACTTTTGTCAATCCTTCGCTATCTTCTTGGCTGTCACCTTTCTCAGTCATTTGTTTACCAGCATTTTTTCTGGTTACAATATTTTTCTCTGCATTTACTTTAATGGTCAGGTGTGAGCCTTGGAAAATACCCAAGTTTCCTTGTAATGGTACCAGTTCTTTGGTGGCATAACTGTCGACAGTCTTCCTGCAGTAGTGGTAGCTTGTTTCTGATGCGACTAAACATTGATCAGACATCCCAAGTTCTTGCATACATTTGTGGAAGACATCACACAATGAAATAAATCGACTAAGTCTAATTCTAACAACACACAGAGGACATTTAATATATGGAACTTGATGGGAGGTAGGATGTATAGTGTTACATATCAAAAATACATGTTGCCTGTTTGGTCATGCAACGTGTTGAACTGCAGCTGATCTTTAGAGCCATACAACAGTTGAAAAATCTGTATGACAAAACATATGTGCAGTCCAAGCTTTCCATTACAACAAAACTTCATGATGAGCAGCGACAGGCTCAAGTGTCAGTCCATTCTGTCCTTAAATCTTACACACATTCAACCAGTCATGGAAGTTTCCTTGATGTCCTCTGTTCAGAAAGCACTTCTGGATCACTGACTGTGGCAGTCACTCAGTTGAAGTGACCCGGTTAATAACTGGAGTGTGAACACAAAACCATGGGTGTCCGCATCTAAAACATTAGCGTTTGCTGACACCCTTATACAAAATACTGTTACATCCTATTCCGAGTAATATCCAGTTCATAACCTATATGGTGTTGTAGTTACCATGCTTCCAGTTCCTATCATGCAATTATTACCATTTGCCCAGTTTTGTGTTCATATGAAAAAAAAAGACAACATTATTTGGGTGTGTCATGAGGAGATAGAAGGTAGAGAACTTAATAACTATTGTAAAACTCAAGGAGGAAGAGAAATGAGAGAAAGGGAAATATTTGAAGAGTTTGACCAAAAGGCACAAGAAAGTAAATGCAGTTGATATGACTACAAAAACCAGCTCCACACAAAATGGATCAGCATGCTTCTAAGCTTATGTTGATAAAACATCAGATGAATGAATGAGTTCTGCTCAAGTTGCTGTATGCTGAAATCACATCCTTCAAATAAAGATCCCCCCACTTTGGTTTCACACTTGGGCATAATCTTTTTTGGACTGATCACCACCATGGTTCACCCAGGTTCGAAACTTGGATACCTGAAGCTTCCCTAGGAAAACAGGCAGTGAGGACAGCTGCTGGCACCCCTACCTCAAATACTGTTGTGGTCTGGAAATGTGAAGGCACTGACACTTCACAGCCCTTCATCATGCAAATGCTACTGGACATGGATATAGAAGTTGCTAGGACTACTATGTGCTCAATTGGTCTCTCCCTCTCTCTTTTTTTGTTTGTTTGTTTTTTGTTTTCCTCTGAAATGTTTGTTTTGTTTCTTTTAGGTAAGCAGTTCCAAGCCATCTTTTCAGAGATCATTGAGAAGCCAGCTCATGAAGCCTATATGTTCAGTGATGATGAGGATGATATCGAAGAGGAGATTCGGTCCATGCCCAAGTTTAAACCTGAACAGTCACAACCCACCAGAAAGCAGCCAATGGAGAACACGGTGTCTGAACTGAGAAAACGATTTGACATTGTACATGAAACAGAGAAATCATGAAATAAAAGGGACATTATAAATGTGAAATTGTGATATATTCACTCAGGAATGTGATAAATGAACGCATGAACTTTTATTTTCTTAGACTTTGGGCTTCTTTTTAATAGAATTTGGCCTTATTTTCATTAAGTTGGGTTTTCAGTCAGACTTGTCTGAAAGCCTGGCCTGTTTTCATACATTTAGACTTTCAGACTCCTCTGTTGCTCTGACCATTACTTCTGTTTCATTTATCATTTTGTTTACATTCAGCAAGAGTTCATTTATGTGTATAGTCAGTGAAGTGTAAAATCAGTTCTAGGTTTTATGAGATGGCTTGTTTGATTATTTTCAGTAGATAAAATATATCAGAATTTGAAAATGCTGATGTGTGAATCAGGTATACATGTACTATATACCAGCAATGAGACGAACTGGTGTTAGTAATAAGTTGTTCAAAGTTGTAAAGACTTTTTGGAGCTTAGAATAGTGGCTGTGTCTTTGCTTTTCCTCGATCCTTTTCTTTGTGCTGGATAAGTAACTTTTTTATGTTGTACATGAAAAGAGTGTTTTGTCAAAATATTGGTTTTTTTTTTTTGTAATTTTTAAACCTCCTTTATGTCCGTTTTGTTAGTTCATAAGAAGGATGTTGAAGGTACCATGGACAGCTAAGAAAACCAATGAAGAAGTCCTAAGAGAGGCTGTAGTTAAGAAGGCAAATTACAGCAAAGTTCAGAGGCAGACAAGCAAGATTTGTAGGACATTTTCTGAGAAAAGGAAAATTGGAACACACTGTGGCAACTGGAAAAATTGAGGGAAGAAAAGACAGAGGAAGACAGAGAGAGAAGTTACTGGATGGGCTGTCAGTGTGGCTAGGAAGAAAGTCACCGGCGGAGCTCATAATCAAGTCTAAAGACAGGGAATTGTGGAGAGAAATGATCGCCTGCGCCATGTGGCACGGCACTTGATTGATTGTTAGTATCACCTGCTGGACTACCAGCAACTAAACAATTGTTGGAGACGAGACTTGCAGTGCAGTTGGCAGTCTACCATTTCTTTTTTTGTGTCTGCAAACTGTTAATGTGACTGCTCATAGCCTGAAAATGGAGCACTGCTATCTGTGACGTAAGCCTGTTAGACTGTCCATATTATCTTTAGATTTTCATTTTCACATTCACATGTTGTGGGTCTTGAAGGAAGTACTGTACCAGCAGAACTAAGTTTCACGTGATGTCCCATTTTCCTTTCATCATGTGACAGATGTGTGCGTGTGTGGAGTAATCCAGTATGCCTTGCCATGCAGGCAGGAAGGTGTTCTTAGTTTTTGAGAGGTGGGTTTTCTCCGACATCAGTGTTTTATGTTTCCTTACTTTCACTGACAGCTAAGTTTATAATGTAACCTAGTAAACCTCATTGTGCATGCAGATATTGTGTTTTCTCACCGGTTAGTGTATCGAATTAACGGGGACGCACGGATTGAAGATGTCTTCTGACTGCCATAAAATTTGCTTGTGCTCAGAAATGATTGTTACTGAAGCAAATTGGGAAAGTCTGCAATTTATCAGTATAACTGGAGGAGCTAGACAATGTCTTTGATATCCAACCAATTCTGGTCTTTATAATCTTGAAGCACATGAATGTCGGTCTGTACCGATTGCAGATGGTCAAATTTTAGAGTGCCAGTGCTTTCGGCCTGTGTAGGCCATGTTTAATATATGAAACCAATTTTTCTCCAAACTCTTTGTCCAAGATTGTTCTTGCAGAATAGCTCGACACCCTAGAACAGTGTTTCTAAAGCTTTTATTGTCTATAGATCCCCTTTCCAGCCTTAGAACAGCTGTGGACCCCTCACTAAAAATAAATAATCAAATAAAACCCAGATGATGCAAAGATTTTTAATCAAGCCAATCTATCTATAAGTCTGTGGACCTTCTGGAGGTCCATGGACCATCGGGTTAAGAACCATTGTCCCAGAATGTAGTTGTGGTACCTATACAGGGTGTACATATTTGTACATATTTCAGCAACATTTTAGAGTTGTTGCTGGTTGTATTTATAGGAGTAGATGTGTAAATGTTTCTTTTGCTGTGCTGTGAGAATATACAGTAGGAAGATCATTGTGCGGTGAAAGATGTAGTAACTAACTTATAGTTCAGAGGTGCTGATGGTTCGGTTCTAGACAGGCCAGGATGACAAGAACAGGATTAAAAAATAACAGATGTGGAAGCTGCAGTGGAGGTTGGAGGAGGCAGGTTGCCTACCTCCATGATGAAGTTTAGAAGTCTTTCCTCCCATGAAGTTTCATAATAGAGTTGGAGTAGTTTCACCTACCATGATGCAACTGGAGGAGCCTTCCTTCCCATGATAGAGTTTGGAGAAGTTTTTACTATACATGAGAGAGATTGCAGGAGTATTACTTCCTAGAATGTAAATTTGAAGGGGTTTTCCCTCCCATGATAGACTTTAGGGGAGTCTTAACTCTGATTATGGACACTGAGGTTTAAATTGTCTAGAGTTTCAGGTTGTTTGGAAATTGTTTGAAGGAGGGATGAGTATGAAGGATCCTCTGATGATCTGTGAAGTTTGATTGCTGGATTTAATTCTTCTATTGCTTATTTATTGCAAAGTGTGCACTAATTTTCAAAGTGATGACACAGTGTGTTACATGAAAATAAGCATTGATGTATACATTTTTTGTTATACTTTTTCAGCAATAAAAGCACAACTGAGCTTTGCACATTTTGTTTTCTTTGGTTTGTCTATCATAACTAGCACAGCCTGTTGAGGTAGAGCTTATCTTTGCCTTTGCAGTTAAACAGGCAGGAAAAAAGTGCATCAGGCCCTGCATCAAATGAAAGCCAAACTACTTTTAATGCAGTGCCTTCCCCTTGTTATACTGAGCAAGTGAAGCAATCACCTGGTCCCAGGTCATCTATGGAAACTTATGATTTTAAGAACTTGTCTCTTGACTTAGGTCTTATACGGTGCTAATCATCACAGCCAAGGCGCCCCACGTGATGCATACATTTGTTATACTCAATAACTCTGTGTAACATGAATGAACAAGTGTATGGTCTTAAAGTTAACTGAAACGGTCATTCTCAACAGCTTGTTGCCATGGTGACTGTAGAAAAGTGTCATCTCATCTCACCTCATTTCCAGAAGTTGAGCCTTGTAAGTGTCATCACATCTCTAGAAGTTCAGGCTTATAAAAGTGTCATCTCATCCCTTTAAGCTGGGTCTTAAAAAAGTAAAAACTAACTCTTGGCATGCTACACTACATTTTAAAAATAATTACATATATTACAACTTATTGATTTTGAACAAACAAAACAAAAACACATACACCAGACACATAAGAAAGTTGTACATCGTACACCAGGCACATAAGAAAGGAGTATGTTTATTTTTGTTCATACCGACATTAAAAAAAAAAAAAAATCAAAGTTGTATATGAAACATAAAGTAAAAAGTCCAGAGATATCATGTACAATTTTTGTTTTTTTTTTCTCAAACTTCTTATCAAAACTCTGCATCCGTAGATTTTAACAAAACAATCTTTCATATATTTTAACAAGACAAATAAGCAACCAGGCATCCTAGTATTTTATTGCTATCAAAGAATGAGCATGCACTCATTGAGTTAGTACTTTTATTTTTGTAGCATTCCTTTCTTGTATCACTGGTTTTGGAGGAAGGTTCAGCACTCACCCAAGATGCTTACAGTCAGCACAGCTCAAACTAGTTTCTCTGCTCATCTTGGAGGCATACAAATTAAGGCTATCAAGTGAGATACTGAAGTCACATCATTCTTGTGTGCTGACAGGTCAAGGAAAATATTGGCACTATAACCATGGAACTTAACACCAGGAAAACAGCCACAAACATGGAACAGAGGTTAAGGAAAAATTGCTGCTACAACCATGGCCCTGGGCTCATTTTTTTAATACTTTTAGCTCAATGTAAAACTTGAAGCCTGATATCTATCATCTTGATAATCCAAATCCTTAAGCAAGGAGAACTGCCCATGTAACACCTCTTTGGGAGACTTGTTTTGCTCATTACCCTGTCAATAATGAAAAGTACAGCCAACAGGGGTACATCCTTGCCTAACCTGTTTTCACTTCAAAGTTTATTTGGCTAAAGTGTTTTAGTATAGATCACTTTGTTAATTAATAAACCTTGACTTTGTTAATGAAATCTAACACAAACATAACATGTGTAAATATGTTTCAAACAAAAACTGCCTGTCATGGACATGACAGGATAAATGTTGCCATTAAACCACCCTGAATGAGATGACCACACATAGCAGCGTAGCTGAACTTATCACCAGATTTCAAACAAATAATCTCCTCCTCTAACTGCAGATATGAATTAATTAACATCACTGACACACAAACTGTTAGACCTTGTATTAACTCGTTACTAAACTTTGGATATGCATAGGATAAAACATTCTATAAATAATATAATTAAACTGAAATATTTGACATTTCTTTTTTGTTAGAAACTCAAGAGTTTTTGTAGTGCACATTTAAAAGATGCTATTCATCATCGCCTTTCGCTCCCATGTGGGTATCCCTTGTCTCTGAGCACTATCATAATTTCTCTTCTCCAAGTAAGTCTAGGCCTTTCTCGTTTTCTATTTCCCTGAGGATTCCACGTCAGTGCTTGTCTTGCTATGCTGGTGTCGGTGGCGTTTTCCTCTGAAAAGATGCTATTAGTACTGTAATTATTCACAAATGGTTAGATGGCTCACTATTTAACTCATTCCACTTCGAAAAACAAAAAAAAAATCCACAAAACCACATGAAAAATTTACAGTAAACACTGCTGCCATGTTTTTTACTAGTTAAAATCACTACAGGCCTATCTTATATACTAATTTAAATCTCCCACACAAAGAAAACAGCCTGACAGATATGGCTCATTAAAAAAAAAAAAACTTGGGTCATTTACTGGGCTCATGGAGGGGAACAGAGTCGATTTAATGTGACCTGGAGCCATAATGAAACTAAAGTTACATTGAGTGTAACGACTGTAGGGCACATCAGGTGAGCACACCAACACGCAACAAACAACAAGAATTATGCTGCTGGTTTTAAAAGTAAATATGTTGCTGGTTTTAAAAGTAATTATGTTGCTGGTTTTAAAAGGTCGCTTTGTACTGTTCCAACTTTTGTTAATCATCTATGCCAGGGGGATCTTAACTGGGGGTACATATACCCCACCCTATAGGGGCACGGGACAATTTTTTAAAAAAACAATCAAAATTAATTACAAATGTTCTTTCAGCTGCTCC
Organism: Achatina immaculata; assembly: GCA_009760885.1. Classification (NCBI taxonomy): domain Eukaryota; kingdom Metazoa; phylum Mollusca; class Gastropoda; order Stylommatophora; family Achatinidae; genus Lissachatina; species Lissachatina immaculata. The sequence goes on along the minus strand of CM019715.1, from coordinate 2,808,142 downwards.
GTTCCTGGTTGTACGTAAATAAAGCTAGTCTTGGCTACCGGCATCTTTGGAAGTCACACTAGTACAAAGCAGGACTGGCGATGAGGATGAGGAATGATTTCGACAGTCTGGCAAAGATGTCAAGGGGAAATAATGAAGCAATCTATCATGTTGGCAACCATGTATATCCACAATATCAAATCTCTTGTTTTCCATCAGTTCTGTTGTTGTGCTTCTTCCATGCCATTTTCTCAAGCCAGCTAAGATTTTCTCGCTTTTGGCACACATCTCCCACTTCTGTCCCCGATTTTTCCTTTTGTCACGATATCTTCAATTCCTCCTCTTCTCATTTTATGGCCAATGAACCTAGACGGTCTCCCCCATAATAGGTTTACTGAGGTTTGTTTCTCACCAGCTTTTCTTAGGCATTCTTCATTTTGTTATTTTGTAAACATTATTCATAGGAAGCACATTTCAGCTGCCTCTAGTGCTCTCATTGTTGCTTTTGTTAATGATTCACTTCCATACACTGGTTTGATATAGCATTTCAAAACTCTTTTCTACAGCGTTCATGTGTACAGCACAGGACAAGCTTGTCAACAAGTTGTACAAGGATTGAAACATCACCATGAAGCATGCAGCAGTTGCAGATGATGGTAGGAGTGACATTATTATTACCTGCACCCAAAACCAGACCTCACTGACACATGATGAGACTCCAATCACAACAAACAGATAACTGTCAAAACATAACAGAATTTATGAATTTAAGCAGAACTGACATACAAATGAATCTGGCATAACATAACTGCTGAATTTACATCATTCCACATCACCCCCCCCCAAAAAAAAAAATGACAAGCAAGTGATTTTGATCAATGAATTGAAACAATAGCAACACAAGTTCTAGCCAGATAAAACAGTAAACATAAATAAGTTTTTACCCAAGATTTTAGATCACACAGAATTATAAAATGAAACCAACATAAAGATGACAGCTAATGTGTCATTAAAAAAAACTGAATTTAACAATAACACGTGAAAGATGGATGCAACATTAAAAATAAGTTTAAAAATTCAATTTATTATTATGCTAATCTTAGAGAGCCATTTTAAAGTTTACCTTTGTCTTTCTAAGATAAATAGTTGAAGAAAACAAAAAAGCCATTTGTGTGTAGTAGGGATGTGAGGCCTTAATGTCTCTACATTTATAGGCCACTACAGCATTTAGTGTATGGATGCCAGCATTTGTCCTCGCTGTCTTTGTTTTCCTAGGGAAACCTCCAGGTAGGGATGCCAGCACCTGTCCTCGCTGTCTTTGTTTTCCTAGGGAAACCCCAGGTAGGGATGCCAGAACCTGTCCTTGCTGTCTTTGTTTTCCTAGGGAAACCTCCAGGTAGGGATGCCAGCACCTGTCCTCGCTGTCTTTGTTTTCCTAGGGAAACCCCAGGTAGGGATGCCAGCACCTGTCCTCGCTGTCTTTGTTTTCCTAGGGAAACCCCAGGTAGGGATGCCAGCACCTGTCCTCGCTGTCTTTGTTTTCCTAGGGAAACCCCAGGTAGGGATGCCAGCACCTGTCCTCGCTGTCTTTGTTTTCCTAGGGAAACCCCAGGTAGGGATGCCAGCATTTGTCCTCGCTGTCTTCGTTTTCCAAGGTAAACGCCAAGTAGGGATGCCAGCACCTGTCCTTGCTGTCTTTGTTTTCCTAGGTAAACGCCAAGTAGGGATGCCAGCACCTGTCCTTGCTGTCTTTGTTTTCTTAGGTAAACGCCAAGTAGGGATGCCAGCACCTGTCCTTGTTGTCCGTTTTCCTAGGGAAGCCCCAGATAGGAATGCCAGCAGCTGTCCTTGTTTTCCCTAGGGGAACCCAAGTAGGGACGCCAGCATCTGTCCTTGCTGTCTTTGTTCTCCTAGGGAAACCCAAGATACCCATATTTTTGAGGCTGGGTTGACCCCCATGCCAGATGGTCTGAAAAAATTCCACCCAAGTGTGTAATCGAACCAGGGACCTTCTGACTGACAGCTAATTGCACTAACCTCTACACCACATCATGATTGGCTGGTATATAATTTCTAAGACTGATTGAGACAGAGCCTAGATCCATCATCATCAATCAGTCAGTAAAGCTGAGGGAAGTGTACGGTGAAATTTGACAAAAATATGGTAAAAGTTAGTTAACGGGGAACAAGTGCAACGAACACAATTATTATTTAACCCTGAAGACCACCGCAAGCAACTGACTCTAATACTTTTGTTACTTTACTAAACTCGCACGCTTTTGTTTCACGGTTCCTAGTTTTTTCAGCTGATGTAAATGCTAAAAACAGGCTTCATGTCATTTCCTGGTAAAACATGGTGATCATGAAAAGTAATAATACAAAAAATGTTTGCATGATGTAGAGTTATTTCACAGCCTAGGATTTAACCAAACTCAATTCTGACAAAAGAACTGGGGGGGTGGGGGTGTGTGTGTGGTGGTGGTGGTGTGTGTGTGGGGGGGTGTGTGTGTGTGTAAAAAGAGAAGAAATAAAAGAATCATTTATCAGCCACAACCTCCCATTATGTGCTGAAATCTAATATGAAACGCCTTTTCCTGTTTTCCATGAACAAGGTTTTTTTTGCTGAAATATTAGCTGTTTTGACTTTTTTTTCATATATCTCACCATCTTTCATAAAACAGCATCTATTTACTGACATATAGCACCATTTAGAAACATTATGTTTAGAGAGAAAAAAAAACAAAACTGGCCATGCTTAAAAATATTCCAGAAGAATTTGTAAAAGGACATTGCACCACACATTTTAGAACATGGGAGGTTATGGATAGAATGTTGTGCAGGAGAAAGGCACTTGCTGAACTACTATTTCAAAACAAACAAAAGAAACACTATAAAAAAAAAAAATTGTGACAGTTACTGTCATGACCAATAAGCTCTTCTTTGCCATACACAGATCAGTAGTTTATTTTCCTAACATTAATCAATAATTAATTTCAGTTTTCAACAATTTTTTCTTCAATTTACTCGTTTCTGTGCTTGCATGCATGTGCTTTTTTTTTTCTTTCCAAGTGAACGTCTGCCACATGATGCAATTTTATTTACTGCTTATTTGTTAATTTGTATTCATTGAAGTTTTTTTTTTTTATTCTTTGTATTCTAATTTCTTTGTTAAAAGTATAAAAGTGTGCACAAATAAGTAAACTGATGGAATTACTTGATAAAATTTAAAAGTAAATCAAGTCAAAATGAAACTTGTTGCATGGAGGCACTTGCTGAGAAAGACTAAGAATAAGCTTTTTCTCAGGAAATAATGCAATAGAAAGATCCACCATGACTGGAACCTGTGCCTTGTGGCATCTACATTCTGTTGGGGGGGGGGGGGTGTGTGAGAAGTGTTAGTGTCTTCACATTTCCAAGTCACTACAGCATAAGAGGTGGGGATGCTATCCCATGAAGGAGTTTTCTCCTTGCCCTAAGCTTGTTTTGAGAAAACAAGGGAAACAACACTTTATTTATTTATTCTTTTTTTGCTTCGTGATGTTTTCTTGTTCAGTTTTGGTTGTTATAACAGTGGCTCTATCACAGCTGAACAACATCGGAACAGGTAAGCTGGTGTATAGAAAAATTATATGGCAATATTAAGACAGAAACAGATTTTTCAAAAATCAACCCCACTTCCAAACCAGTGTCAGTATAATTAGCAAGCAGAGCACACATTTGGCCGACTGTGATCAAAAATGCTATCAGACTTGCTACCTGAACCTGCGTACACCAAAGTTGGCCTAAAAACAGCCAGCAGAACTTCATGTGCCACATTGGATGACACAAAACCAAATCTAATATTGTCGGTTGCCACAATTAAGTACATCCTAGCAAGTCCGATATTTTAAGTAAGGCAATGAGCTCTGGCCACTGAATGCAGCTGTAACTAAATCTTGGCATGCACAATTATACTCTTGAAATGAAATCAAAGAAGGTCAAGATAAACGGCTTTTTCCCCCTTTGTTCTTAAATTTGGGATATATAAATATACTACAAAATTTATGTGACAATTATGATTTTGTAAAAATCTGTGACACAATATTTACTTATGACATAAACATAACAATAGCAGCAGTAGTAAAAAGAAAACATAGCAGCAATTATTTATAACAATAGGTTATATTACTACAAAACAGTATCATAACAATTTACACATATATACACTGTACAATCAGCATTTGTCAACTTAGGATCAACAGATACAACAGATCAGATAAGAAAATTTGAAAACAGAAACCTCATTTTTATCTTTTATCCACAGATTCCAAACACTGCATAGATAATATTATTCATTATTGAACATCAGCAATAATAAATTTCTATGTAAAAATAAGAAACTGCTAAAGTTACCCCCTAAATATTGCCATATTCAATGTGACCCTAGCTTTGTCTAGATCACATTTAAAAAAGAAAAAAGAAATAACACAAAAAGAAAACTGGTTCTATATACAAACAAAGATGCATCATTTTTAAGCAATTGAAATTTAGATTTAAAAAAAAAAAATTAACATTTCTGGTTAAGATTTATTGCTGCCAATATCTTCAGACATTCTTCTTACACATTATTCCATTTTCACACCCTACAATTTCACTGGTATAGACTTCTCCATTTCCCCATGTACAGCCCAAATGTTTATTTCTATTACTCTGTTTCTATCTCATTTATGATGGCCCTCTTCATAACCTAAGAGAACCATCACTTTCAAGATAAGGCAACAGAGAGAACCAATACAGATAAAACAGTTTTGGCACGGTTTCTTACAAGTCAACATTTCTTGGCACCCAAACTTAGAAAACAAGAGACAGCTCGGGAATATCAACCAAAGAAAGACAAACACACACCACATCTTTTGTTAGCAATCATGCCACAGCTGTATACAAATATCCTGTTGTACTGTGAATGAATCAGTGAACCATGTAAGCTCTGCTGTACAGGCAGTCTCTGAGTTACGTACGAGTTCAGCTTCTAAGTTTGTTCTAAGTCACATTTGTATGTACACAGGAAAAGTTAGGTATGGTTCATATTTAATGTCAGTTATATAATATATAGATTGAAACAGGCGTGAAACAAGGATGTATACTGTCTCCTTTACTTTTTGGGATTACAATAGACTTCATAATGAAAAAATGCAACACAGGTATTGACTGGGTACATGGGACCCAACTAGAAGATCTTGATTTTGCTGATGACATAACTCTTATCAGTAATAATGTGAATTCCATGCAAGAAAAAACAGATAGCCTATCTTCACTGGCTAGCAAAATAGGACTTGAAATTAACAAGGACAAAACAAAAATAATGAAAATTCCCATCAATCAAAATGGAAAAATACACATAGAAGGGACAGATATTGAAGAAGTCAATCAATTTGCATACCTTGGCAGCTACATAGACCAGGATGGTGACACTAGAAAGGAAGTTAGGATCAGAATTGCAAAAGCAGCATCAATCTTCAAGAATTTTGAGAACATATGGAATTCAAAAGTTATAAGCACAAAAACCAAGTTAAGACTATTCAATTCAAATGTAATATCCACCCTCATTTATGCATGCGAAAGCTGGAAAACAACTAAAGAAATAGAAAAGAAATTAGACTATTTTGAAAACAAATGCCTAAGGAAAATACTCGGCATCAAGTGGAATGAATTCAAGAACAATGCAGAGATAAGACAGATGACTGAACAACAACCAGTCTCACGGGTGATCAGGAAAAGGAGATGGACATATGTTGGCCACTTGATGAGAAGAAATGATCAGAGAATCCCAAAACAAGCTATCAAGTGGAACACAACAGGCCGAAGAAAAAGGGGCAGACCGCGTGAAACTCTGAAGAGAACATTATTAAGAGAGGCCAAGTTAACAGGCATAAAATCCTTTGTTGAGGTTGAAAGACTCGCCGAAGACAGGAAAAATTGGCGAACTACTTTGCGAGCCCTATGTGACGTCTAACGGCACGGGAAGGATATAAGATAAGATATATAATATATGAAATACAGTATATCTTTCTACGTATAAAAAACACTAAAGAAACTGATGAACTGCTGTAGATATGCAATGTTTTGATGTGTGCGTGAAATAGCACCCGTTTGTTATTACAAATCATTAAGTCAAACTCTTAATGTAACAGGCTTTCCTGGGGTCAATCCTAACTACAGGTTGCATGTAAGTCAGACATTCATAACTCAGGTACTGCTTGTATATCAAAGCTTTATATGAGCCCTTTTGTATATCAGATTTGTATATAAGCCATTTTGCATATTAGAGCCTTATATAAGCCCTGATGTATATCAAAGCCTTATATAAGCCCTGGTGTATATCAAAGCCTTATATAGGCCCTATGTATATCAAAGCCTTATATAAGCCCTGATGTACATCAAAGCCTTATATAAGCCCTGACGTATATCAAAGCCTTATATAAGTAAAAAAAAAAAGTAAAGGTAACCCTGTCATGCCTACAGGCACATAGGGATATGGTGTTAGTGCCCATATTTTCCTTGACCTGTCAGCACACTAGAGGGTGATATGGTCAGTATCACGCCTGGCTGCCTTTTCCTTCCCCAACTCCAGAAGAAGTCGGGTACCCATTTCTACAGCTGGGTGACTGGGGTGCCGCCGGCCGGATTCGAACCCCCGACCTTCGCCATGAGAGACCAGTGCACTAACCACTTCGGCACTCAGACACCCATTATATAAGCCCTGACGTATATCAAAGCCTTATATAAGCCCTGATATATATGAGAGCCCTGCTTTATAGTGAATGTTTTTCAGCCTCCTGAACTGGTTTTTTCTCATGCAGATAACAAGCAAGAGCGTGGGCAGCCACAGCAATGACAGAATCAAGCATCAATACATACACAATGTACTTCTTACAACCCCTATCACTTCCTTTACTTTGGACTGTGAACTCCCAGTAAAATTACAGGCAATCAAAGGGAAAAAAAAACCCAACAAATATTTCTTTTAATAAGGAACATTTATAAACCAAACCAAACTGATCAAAACAGACAAAAACTATACCCTTATTCTTATTCACTTTTAGAAAGGGGAGACCTCATACAGTATCCATTCTATTCATACTTCCATTCAATCTTGGTTTATTTGCATGCTATATTTTTTTCACTGCCTTGTAATTTTGATTAATTTGTGACATTTATAACAGATAACTTGATGAACAAACTAACAAGTAACTTGGACAAATTATATGTTCTTCTTCTTCATTATAATAACATTCATTTCTCAAATGAACTGTTTTTAATAAGAAAACTTCAACACAGATTGGGGGGGGGGGGGTGGTGGGGGGCGTCTCAGAAAAACTTGGACATGGATTTTGGAAATCCTGTCTAAGAAAACTCTGACACAGATCAGGGAGTGTGTGTGTGTGTGAATGTGCTGGTCTAAGAAAACTTTGACACAGAATTGGGGTGGGGGGAGCTGCTCTAAGAAAACTGAGAAAAGGATGAAAATGAGCTAGATTCAAGTTTAAAAAGTATCTTTATTTAAAATCTGAGATCTTTTCTATGTCCTATAGTACACAGCCAAAAATTGTAAGCTGTTTGTTTTAAGAATATTGAGCAATCCAACTGAACTTTTCAGTTATTTATGTTTAGTATTATGTTTTAGTTGTATCAAACTTTCAGAACATATGGCAGATATAAGTACACAGTATATCTGATGCTGCTGAAAAAATAACATTTACATTCCCCCCTCCCCCACTCATCTTATAAAGGGAAAACAATCTAACCAAGACTAACAGTTTATCCCATAATTCAACATCATCTTTTTCAGTTCCTGGCATACCAGTCAGACAACAAGTATAAGCAGTCACATTATTCCCTTTCACAGTGGTTCCAAACATTTTTTCAGCCTGCAGACCCCAGACAACAATGATAAGCTATCTTTCCCCCCACCCCCAACCTACAACTACTTAGTATATAAAAAAAAAAAATACACATTTTTGGTACTCGGTACAAGCCAAACATTCCTCATTCAAATATTTGTATTTTGAAAACTTATGGACTTGGGTTCTCTGTGCTATACAAAAGCAGAAACAATTTCAAGATCTAGACTCAATACGGGGAACCTGAAATGAGCCTTCATGGGTCCTACCGAGCTGACAGACTTCCACCTGGAGGCCAATATCCTAGGATTTAATACTGCATTTCAAAACTGAAAACCCTCTCCAAATCTTATAGGTTTCAGAATGGACTAGTTATCAGACCAAACAGAAAGTCATACTTATTTTTTTTTTTTCAATTCAGATTATAGTACAATGCTTTTCTTTATATTTTTCTTTTCACCTTTACATCTATCTTTCATACCACACATGCTTTAGCATTGAACAGGTCAGAGAAAAAGTTGACAGCATGGATTACAATTAGTCATTTACTGCAGAATTGAAAAAGAAGAGTGTTTCATTTTTGAAATACACATACACCACACATATGTTCACATACACAAGCGTATATTTTTATGTCTTTTTTTTTTTCTCTTCAGGCTGACCAAATTTTCTTTCATTTATCAAAAGAGCTGAAGGAAAAATCTACTTCTGCCACATCAAAAGTACCTGTAAGTACTCGGCTCTGTTTAACAGGAATGTGTTATTCTTTTTCTTTTGTAAACTGCCATTTATAAAAAAAAAAAAAATCCTACGGACAATGTTTTTTGTGTTGTGTTTAAACATGATTTTTATTATAATTTATTGCTGAGAATCATAATAATTCACTGTTAAAATCTAGGATCTGGTTATGTCTGATCAAGAGTACTCTACATTCTGGTGAAAGTATTATATACCTATTTGGGACTAAAATGATATTTCTAAATGAAACTGGGAAATACTCCAAATCACGCTGTTGAACATGGAAACATACTCTGGCAGGAGGATGTGGATCTGATGCAGAAGCTATGGGGCTGTCATCAAAATCTAGCCAAAAAAAAAACAACAAAAAACCCCAAAACTTGCATACTTTATCCTGGTGCCTGTACTGGCCAGATTGGGCAAGTCCTAGTAACTTTGGCTCTTGATTCTGAACCTGATTAAAAAAAAAAATCTGATGAAAGTCCCTGTAAGCTTCCCTACCTGAGATAAATGAAAGCAGAGAATGTACTCCTGCAGGGCAAGGCACACCTGATTACACTGCATGCACAACAGTGCATGAACTGAAAACAGCATATCACATAATAAACAGCACCATGAATGTAGGAATACATTATGAGACCATAGTGGATGAATATGGGTCCAAAAAACAAGAACAAAAGTTTGTTCTATATGTTTACAGATAAGTTGAAGTTTTTGTTTTTTTTTCTGTTGATATTCTAAAAGTAAGTGTGAAAAACTATGCAGGTTAATATGTGGATCAAAAGCCAAAATTTTGGATGATGCATCTGTAAAAGAGGATTAACGATGTGCAGAACTTAAGCACAAGGTAACAGAACAGAAAAAAGAAACCTTTTTCCAGCATGTGACAAGCTCAAGACACCAAAACCAGACCATCAAAGACTAAAGCCATAAGCACATCAACAAACAACACCAGCTTTGTCACATCAATGTTCCCGCCACACAACCTGTGCTTGAAACATTGGATGATCACATCAAACTAAAGCAGGCAACTTAACGCCTGGCTAGGCGAGACAATTTTGAGGTTGATGAGCTCACTTTAATATAGGGGACAATTTAATGGTTGATGGGCTGATTTGACCAAGGGAAGCAATTTACGGGTTGCTACGTTTGACTAAGGGAAGTAATTCAATGAAACAATTCACACCTGACTGAGATATCGTTAGAAAAGAATGAAGAAATTACAGATCACCAATCATTTCTCGAGCCATGCATCAGCAACGCCTTGAACAGCACAGGAAACTACATACTGTACAAGTCAACAATGTCAGCAATATGTTAAATATAGTGATTTATTCTGCCTATACCAGTTATTTCAAATATTAATTTTCAAACTTCTTTACCAAAATTATGATAACAAGATTGGATTCTTTATAGGATATGTGCAACTTTGTTATATAAAAGAATAAAATCATGTCTGACTGATGTAAACTACTTTCTTTCCTGTTTTTATCTTTATACCTTGATTGTATGCACAAATGTGTTTTATGTATTTCGGATTTAACATACTATGGATCGAATGAGAATATAAAATACACACAGAAAATAACTAAGAAACACAGAACCAGCTTCGATGTGAACAAAGATATGCACATTTTACTTGTACTCATGCTTTGTGTCTCTACTTAAGTTCACAAATTGTCATTTTATCAGATTTACTCTAAAACGCACTCGTCCTAAACTAAAAGATGCTTTTGCCAAACGTACTCTAAAACACACCCAAACTATCCTGATGCATCTTGCATATAGAGGTAGCATAATTTTGCTGCTGACATATCTTCACTCACCTCCTATGCTTGCCACATACAAACACAATCTTATCTTATAAAACAATTAACACTTTACCAAATACAAATATAATTTTATCTTATAAAACTGTTAACTCTTACCAAATAGAAATATAGTTTTATCATATAAAGACATTAAGCAAAAGACTAAAAAAATCAGCAGCCAATTTCAACAAATGTTGAAAGACATAATTACATCTGAGAATACACTGTAGTTCAAAATGTGATAATTAACTGCACATCTTTCTTCTCTCCCATGGACATCATCCCACAATTCCTATCATTCACATTATACTGTCTGTAGAAGAACAATCAAAAAAGCAACCCTTGAAACAACATTAAAAAAAATGAAGGCAGCACATAAACGAGTACTCACTAAGCCTCTGGCTGTGTAGAGAACACTCCATTCTCAATAACTATGCATACAGGGCAACTTTCATCCACATGCTCGACACTGCACCAAACAAAAGAAGTAAACCATGCTAAATCATTTACAAAGTCAGTCTGATGGTGGAAAATCTCCAGAAACATCCATCGTGATAAAAATCCTTTCCTGGCCCACACATTGAACCGAGACACATAACAACTAAAATACACCCGCTAACTTTATTATCTGACAAATGGGAAAAAATGGAGCAAAACTTCATCAATTCAGAGACACATAACAACTAAAATACACCCGCTAACTTTATTATCTGACAAATGGGAAAAAATGGAGCAAAACTTCATCAACTCAGAGACACATAACAACTAAAATACACCCGCTAACTTTATTATCTGACAAATGGGAAAAAATGGAGCAAAACTTCATCAACTCAGAGACACATAACAACTAAAATACACCCGCTAACTTTATTATCTGACAAATGGGAAAAAAAATAGAGCAAAACTTCATCAACTCAGAGATACATAACAACTAAAATACACCCGCTAACTTTATTATCTGAAAAATGGGAAAAAAAATGGAGCAAAACTTCATCAACTCAGAGTCACATAACAACTAAAATACACCCGCTAACTTTATTATCTGACAAATGGGAAAAAATGGAGCAAAACTTCATCAACTCAGAGACACATAACAACTAAAATACACCCGCTAACTTTATTATCTGACAAATGGGAAAAAACTTCATCAACTCAGAGACACATAACTAAAATACACCCGCTAACTTTATTATCTGACAAATGGGAAAAAATGGAGCAAAACTTCATCAACTCAGAGACACATAACAACTAAAATACACCCGCTAACTTTATTATCTGACAAATGGGAAAAAATGGAGCAAAACTTCATCAACGCAGAGACACATAACAACTAAAATACACCCGGTAACTTTATTATCTGAAAAATGGGAAAAAATGGAGCAAAACTTCACCAACTCAGAGGATGGGAAAAGCTAAAACTCTCCCACCGCAAATCTGACAGCAGAAAATAATATACGTAAAATAAACATTTTTATCAAAAATTTGCACAAAATATAAAAATTCGAAAGTTAAGTTTATCAAAATAATTTCCTATATTATTTAACAATGGCACTGTTATACTATTTTGTATTTGTTGATAAATGCATTTAATCTTTAACTATGAAGGGAGAAATACACCCAATGCATTACTATAATGCAGTTGGGGGGGGGGAGGTCGTACACGAGGCCATACCGCAAGTAGTTACCAGCGGATCTGATGAGGCTAGATGATAAGACAAGGGTCCACTAGCTGTGTTTAAATGGGTTCACATTTGATCAAATATTACTGAAACATTAGTTTTATTTCATTTTAGCTGTAATTAGCTAATTAGCCATTTATTTTCAACATCAAAACTGCACAGCATACCACAGGAGGCTGTGGTCCAGGCCAATTTCTCGACAGATTTGAGAACAGAAGCAGCCCCAGACCGCGCTTTACAGACATGACCGTGCAATATGCTACCAGCAGCCATCCGCGTTCCCCTTGACCATCCAGTCCACTATGAGGTGATGTGGTTATTAGGATGGCTTTATAAACGTATGATTTAGTGCAGCTAATAGCTTGATTCAGTTTCATGCTGTGACTCTGTTGTAAGTTTGTAAAACTCCATGACAAAAAAGCAGAAAGGATATGCTGCTAATAAAAGACTGCATTTCTTCTCTGTTTTCTTGTACACCTGTTATTTTTTTTAATTATTTCCAACAACTGATTTTCACTGGAGATTCCACGACTTTTAAGGTAGATATATAGAGCAACTCAGTGTTTCCCAATTTTCTTTGGATCATACCCAACCTCAATGCTCCAAATATTTTGATCACCCCTGAGCATAACAGTAACCATGTTCTGACAAAGTATAACATAAATATATTCCAACTGCCTCTCAAAATGTTCCAATCACTTCTCCCCCACCTCCCCAATGGGGTGTGCCCACATTGGGAAACATTGCTGTAACTGAAAATGGTCTGGCTCATCTAGGTACTTCACACTTCATTTTGTTTCAAGGATCATAACACTCAATTCTTCTGGTAATCTGGTAATTTTATTACTAATTTCTTTCTCATCCAGCTTTTACATATACAGATTCATGGTACTAAAAACTAATTCATAAATAGCTTTTCTAAACACTGACAGACCTTGAGAAAGACTCACTGACGAAACGACCCCTTACTGTAAGAACTTGAGAACCACTGTCCTTGCCCACATTTACAAGGGATATACAGTAAGTGAAACAGAACACAGCAGAAAATTACATTGCCAAGATAAACAAAAATGCAAAATGACAAAGAGGAAACATTCTAGTTACAAGAAAACCCCTTTAAAAATTCTTTGCAATTCTGAAGTCAAGATAATAAAATATCACAATTTCATTATGCTTAATTCAAAACTATTATAAATATATTAATATATAAACATATATCTGTGAGTCCCCAGCAACTATGACAGCATATATTACATAACACATCAGCAAAGTCAATGCTGAGAACATACTACAATATTTAAAAAGAAACAATATACAAGAATGAACGACAAAGACGCTGGAGGTAACAAATGATCAGCTGAACATACAGTTTGTTCTTTCAGAAAAGATGATGAGGTACTGTCAACAGGTTATTTTTCTTAATAGATTTTAAAAACCTCTGATAAACACCAAACACAAACTTTTTCATTAGATTAAAAAATAATTTTAAAAACTATTAAAAAATTAGTATTATTCTGTAGGTACATACTCTCATTTTCTACCAAAATTTCCCCCCTCCATTCACCTGCTTTCTCCTGCAGTGAAGGCTGTATGTGTATGGAACTGATATTCACATAAATGTCTATTTATATCCCTCGAAGAGCTTAATTCCTAGAATTCAATACATTCTAGCGTGCCTTGCCTTGCATGAAGATGATATCTGATTTTCAGGGGTAGTTTTTTTTTTTTTCACCAACACAATGTCCACTTCTAGATGGCTCAGCAGTAAAGGCATTCAAGTACTGACCTAAAGGCTCTAACTTTGAATTCTAGCAGATGACAAGGTAATTTTTAATTATGACTCCTCTGTCATGCCACACCCTCTAATCTCACAGGTAGTGAAATCACAGCAGGGAGACAGTTCAAAACCATGAGGAGGTTATATAGACCAAAGCGGGACAACACAAAAACCACACAAAAACTTTCTGCATTAAAAAACTTGTAATCTCAACTCACACTAGCATCTGAGACAACATGTGCAATATACATTTGCTCGATATCATTACATGCACATGTACAATAGCATTTTAATAGTGCTCCTTATAAAGAAACTGAAGGTCAATAGCTTTTAGGTGGACTTAAAAAGTTTTGCACAGTTTTCAATAAGCTTCAGTGACATGTCCTTTAAGACCTTTTCAAATGAATATATACAAGAAGGAAGCCAAGCAAACTCCCAAAGAGAATACATTGTCAAAAATAAACCTTGAAGAGCCACCAAAACAAACATTAGAGATGAACAGCAAATTACAGATCCTGAAGAACAAAGATGAAACAATATAAGGTAAGCAGTTAAAAAACATACTAGAAGAGTCAGCACGAGACAATGAGAAAATAAGCAGCCAACAACAGACCTAGAAGAGTCAGCATGAGACAATGAGAAAATAAGCAGCCAACAACAGATCTAGAAGAGTCAGCACGAGACAATGAGAAAATAAGCAGCCAACAACAGACCTAAAAGAGCCAGCATGAGACAATGAGAAAATAAGCAGCCAACAACAGACCTAAAAGAGCCAGCATGAGACAATGAGAAAATAAGCAGCCAACAACAGACCTAAAAGAGTCAGCATGAGACAATGAGAAAATAAGCAGCCAACAACAGACCTAAAAGAGCCAGCATGAGACAATGAGAAAATAAGCAGCCAACAACAGACCTAAAAGAGCCAGCATGAGACAATGAGAAAATAAGCAGTCAATAACAGACCTAAAAGAGCCAGCACTAGACAATGAGAAAATAAGCAGCCAACAACAGACCTAAAAGAGCCAGCACTAGACAATGAGAAAATAAGCAGCCAACAATAGAACTAGAAGAGTCAGTACGAGACAATGAGAAAATAAGTAGCCAACAACAGACCTAGAAGAGCCAGCATGAGATAAGGAGAGAACAAACAGCCAAAAAAAAAAAAAGAGACTTAAAAGTGTCTGCATGAGACAATTAAAGAACAACTAACCAAAAACATGACTGGAAGAATCAGCAGAAGAACCAAGTTGTGAGATAAACATAAAAAAAACAATGATGCAAAATGGTGCTGAAGACAGAATCTGCATAGTATCAATAAATAAATAAAAAATAATATGATTATACAACACTACATAAACAAGACATCAATGAACTAAATACATGAAATATGGCCCAGCAAAACACCATACATAACTGCAATTATGACCAGAACATTCCCCACAAGGAAAAAAAAAAGTATGGACCACCATGTTAACATGAAAATTCCTACATGCCCTGAATACAATTTCCTCATTATACCAACAGTCCCAATTACTTCAAGCATAATGTAGCATAGTTCAAAGTTCACGCATCCCATTCAACACAGTCCCTTTATAAAAAGCCATTAAAAATGCAATACTTCATGGTACTTCAGATTAGAACATCAGAATTAGACACAGATTAGAACTGCCAACATTTTCTGCATGAAAACCATTGCCAGAAATGTGGAAGTTATTTCAGGGACTTTCACAATGTGGGCACTTGGGGTAACATACCCAGAATGCAACAGTATGTCAGACTTGCTAGGAGACAAAGGGATAACACGGAAACCCATGAAATTTTCCCACCTCAGTTATCTCAGCTCAAAGATACTGTCCCATCATGGACCTCCATTTTTGCATCTACTGACCACTACATTTTTTTGTCAAATAAAACACTGGAAGACATGGAAAAGATAAAAAAACTCAAAACTGGAAAGAGTCAGCAAATAGAAAAGTTTAAAACAGAAAGAGATTCTAAAGACAACCCCCCCCCCCCCACTGCTTTCATCACTGGACTTTCCAGCACAAACTTGGCTTACAGTTACTGTGGCTGATTACAGGTAAAGACTGTCCTGTTATGCCATGAAGGCACCCAGGGGATTTGGTGTGAATGTCCATAAGCCTAGAGGAGTGATGTAGTCAGCATCAAGCCTGGCTGCTTTTCCTTCCCTGGCTCTAGGAGAAGACAGGTACCTGTTTCCATAGACAAGATGACTGCGACACCTACAGCCAGACTTCAACCATCTCTGCCATGAGGTATGTGCAATAACCACACTTCACCTTTCAAACACCCACAGCTGATTAAGAAAACCAGTTACTGATAGAATAGTTATGAGACGGGTCATTCACAAAAATCATGCTCAGAAACTTCCACAAGCCTACCAGTTTCAGAACCATCTTCTAATGTGAGAATTCTCATATTATTATTATTATTGTTTATAAGACACAGTTGGTACCCTGGAGCATAACTAACATCCATGTGTGAAGACAAGAATACAAAATGAGGAATTTGCATTGCACAGATTCCTGATCTGATATGAAGAACTATTAAAGACGTGCTGGAATGGCCCGAAAAAAAGTAGAACAATGCTGAAAAGAATATCTGATGGAGGCCAACAGAAAGCAGGCATCCAATTAAAACTGTAAGGAAAAGCTAACCAGGATTTGACAGGAAAGCATCATCACAACAGGGGAGATGAAGGTAGGCAATGTAAGAGGTGAACACCACAGGGGAACAATAGTAAGAGTAGACCAAAGAAGACATGGAGAAGAACAATAGAGAGGATGCTGAGCAATAGAGGGCTCAACTGGGTAAGAGCAGAAAAAAAAAGGCAAAGGACAGGCATTTGTGGAAAACCTTTGCAAAAGTCCCATGTGGTTCAGGCACCTAAATGTTGAGAGAGAGAGAGAGGGAGGGGCAGTGTAAGAGTGTAAGATTGAATATAGAATATCACTAACAGCCTAACACTACAGAGAATAGGAAAGATTAACTCTGCTCATACAAAGCATCAAGGACACACATCTAGAGAGAAGCATAAACAGAAAACAACAAAATCCTTTCACGCAGGTCCTAGAAATAGATATTACACAACAAAGAACATAACAGGAAGGAAGTAAATAAGTCATTTGATTTACTTGGTCACTAGAAAACAAGTTCCTGAAAACATCATGTGAGTATATATAAACTTTTGTTGAATCCGTGTGCTTTAACTCCTCACTACTATCCTGGATGACTCGATCTTCCCATCCTCTATCAAGTGTGGAGACAGCTGAGCAAGCATGCCATTGTTTATCTGCGGAAATACCTGACTTCCCGCTTTATAAAAAATGAAAACTGGGACTCTCGAGAGCCGCAGAAACTTGGCCAGAACTTTTCTCCCACTTGACGACGCAGGGAGAAAACACTTGCGTCTGAAGTGTTTATGACAGAACGAGGAAGATGGGGTCAGCTCCCTGTTGTAATCGCACTCTCCTATCCCAATGTTTCTTCAACATTTGGCAGAAAAATGTGGATTAAAGCAAGGTTTTTCACACAAACCTGCAACATATCTTTTAAAGTATACCAAGGAGGATGTCCTCAAGAGATGCAAAAAAAAAAAAAAAAGGTCCAAAGACATAAGAAAAAAAAAAACCCCAGAAAAGTAGCAGTGGGGTGACTAATCAACTCTACTTCAGTTGGATGAGCAACAATCATTCAGCCTGGAGAAAAGAATGCATTAATCACTCAGCCACAAAGCTAATAAAAAAAAACAAAAAACTTTCTTTTAGTTTTTTTTTTTCTAATAAATTCCCCGTTCTCCCCTACAGTTGTGCTCTGATTATCACATCTTAATTTGAGTCATAAATAACCAAACAAAAGAAACAGCGTCCCCACTTATCTGTAACCATATTGTCCTATATTCCAAAATACACCAGTAAACCATGCACTAGACCTATGTGAATCATCAGGCACTTCAAAGTCTTCTGTTGGGAGTAAAGACACCATATTCAAGTGGAATGAGACAGTGATAGCTGAATCCTTGCATCCGGGTTGCCAAATCATAGCTGGCCAAGACCCTAATCCACCTCCTAGTGGTGGCCCCTTGTAGCAGACAGCAGTTTCTCCAAGGGAACAGGGTTCAGAACTAGAAGACAATCCCAGTCCTAAAAATACACAGAGGTGAAATCAGATATGTTGGATTACAAGGCCCATATTATACTGACACAATGCTACTAATGTTCTTTCAAGGATGAACACCAAAGAAGAGGACTTCAGTTCTCTTTGCCTCACCATCACACGTTGCATCTTCTCCTATGGGCTATTCCCACCTTTAACTTTGGCACTCTGCTTCCCTGCAAGATTCTTTCTTCCACTTCCATCTTTTGCTTGTAACTTCCACACAGACACCTACAACTTTCTCATGACAGGCAGAAGCAATCTTTAGCTTGCTTCTTTTATAGATCCTCACATCCATTTCTCCATCTGTTCTTCACTTAGTTCAACAAAATGGATCTACAATAGGCAAAAAGATTATAAAAATAAAACAAAACTTATGACAGGTGGACTTCATTGGGTGCAAAAAATGAAAGGAAACTTAAGACACCTGGACCTCATACATAAAAATGAAATGAAACTTATGACAATGAAACAAAATATATGACAGCTGGACCTCTTTGATCATAAAAATGAAACAAAATTAATGACAACTAGACCTCACAGATAATAAAAATGCAAATTATGACAGCTGGACCTCACAGACCATAAAAATGAAACAAACTTATGGCTTTATGATAAAAACACAGAATAACCCGGACTCTGTAAGTTTCCTACCGCTGTTACATAAATTTTAAAAAAAAAAAAAAGCTGCAAATTACAAAAATACTGACAATAAAACACTGGTTGATTTTTTTTTTTCAATGGCACAATTATTTCCAAGTTCAAAACAGCTTACAGGACAACTAGATCAAACTCTTATCTTTAGAACGTGTACAACAAAGAGTCACTCACTCTTGTGTCTACTTAAGGTGAGCAGTTGCTTGCTCTACTGTTACGGCTGATAAATAAGAGCCCATCTCTTTCTTCCTTCAGAGCCCATCTCTTTCTTCCTTCAGGTAACCGGCTGCGCCACCAAAGTCTGGTGAATGAGGCATGGACTTCTGTGTTCTATCTCACCGTATCTTGTGCTTGCCATGTGACATATGGCAAGCAAGCAAATAAGGCACGCAGGTACATCATCAATACCAATGAAACCAAGCCACATGTAATGCTGACAACCTGAGGTGGGTTGCTGTGTTCTTCAAGTACATCCAACTTTACATGTTAGAACATTCAAAGAAGATATGGCAGCCCATAAAATATGTGGCTGGGGCAGTGCTACCCAGATGCCTTACTAGGCAGACAACACAGACACACACTTCAGATGCAAGTAATTCCAACATCTCAAGGCAGAGTTTTACAGAGATTTATGAGCCTCACACTTGGCAAAATATAGCCTTGGATTGGCATTATATGAAAACCAACTTTCATCATCATCATCATCATCATCATCATCACTAACAGACAGATGAGCACAGCGTTCCATTTCATGGCATTCACAACAGCAACACAATCAACCAGCATTTCAGAAAACATATAACAATAGAAAGGGCTGTTTAGTTCTACTTATTCCACAAACAGTAATAATAAAAATAACAGTGACACAGCATAACATTCTAAACTAATGGCGTTAGTACTGGCATTATTGTAGGCATCCCATCCTGTGAAACTGTTCTTACAAAAGGCTGGCAAGGATTCATAAATTTAAGGACGAATCAACAATGTCAATGAACAAATTCATCTCTGGCAATGAAGTGAAATATTCCGCATAATAATCCACGAATTGGTCACTTATCCACCATCCACATGCTCACAGTTATGGCAAAAATAATGCTTTGCTGCATCATGAAAGCATTACTATCCTCCCATGAAATCGGTAAAAAATCCCATGTTCAGCAGGTATATATTGTTTATAGCACTCTGAAATAGGCAAAAACTATGAAATATGAAATATACTCCAAGAATTTGACCTATATTGTCCATGTACAAAGTTATTTTTGTTTTATGGCATAATTTGTGAATTCTAGCTTGAGAACACAATCATTAAGTCAAATCCTTGACAAATCTGTGATCCAGTAATGCTTCTGCCGAGGGACGATCCTGGCCAGTTCGTCGAAAAGTGTTTATGAGGAAGTCCTTGACAGGGGGCGTACAGTTTGATGGGAGTTCGTATTTCGGGTGCTTGCAGGTTACAATCTGAAACATTGCTGCGAATGGCTCATATTCTGAGAATGGAGGTTTCAAAGTCAGCATTTCCACAACAGTGCAGCCAACACTCCTGAGGAATCACAACAGAAATGCAAAAATAAGTTTGCCAATACCCTACTTTACTCTATGCTGCTAACATGCGATGAAATAAAGACACTAACGTAACAGAAGCCATGAAAGTAAAGATACTAACGTAACAGAAGCAATGAAAGTAAAGATACTAATGTAACACAAGCAATGAAAGTAAAGATACTAATGTAACACGAGCAATGAAAGTAAAGATACTAATGTAACACAAGCAATGAAAGTAAAGATACTAATGTAACACAAGCAATGAAAGTAAAGATACTAATGTAACACAAGCAATGAAAGTAAAGATACTAATGTAACACAAGCAATGAAAGTAAAGATACTAATGTAACAGAAGCAATGAAAGTAAAGATACTAATGTAACACAAGCAATGAAAACAAAGACACCAATGTAACAGAAACAAAGGAAGTGAAGATGCAACATAAGCCAACACTCAATACACTAAACAAAATTACAGAAGCTTAATGTGACAGTACTTCTAATAAAAATAAAGACAGAAAGAAACACAGTCATCAATTCTGATGAAAGTAAAGAATGAATATACAGTGACATTGATATATCTTATAAATTAATACTTGTACTCCCCTGGGAACAACTGTGTTAAGAACACACTTATCTTAACATAGTGTTTGTGTAACAGGGAACATAGATCTGTTTGCTTAAAAACTCTGACCTACTTCTGTAGCCCAGAAACTTGTAGCAATCAACATTAATTGTAATTGTTATTTTTGTAAAATGTAATGTCAGGTTGGTGAACGGATGGGGACATGGAGATCTCCGGCGGGGATGAGGTTCAGAGTATCACACGGCTTGAGCCTGTATTCTTGGTGGGTCTCAGAAGCGGGATTGCATGACACCGTGGTTTTCGTTGCACCAGTTTGATCTAGAATTGGACTTTCTCACCGGAAAACCTCAGCATGTTTTGGATATCAGTATATCCCCAGTGGGTGAGAGGTAGTAGCCCAAAAAGGCTAGAGTTGGACATTCTCACTAGAAAACCTCGACATGTTTTGAGATACCCATGTATGAGTAGCTCTCGGCGCGATATACTGGACATACCGATTAAGCTTCACTTTATCCTTTCCATCACCTTTACCCATCGGCGCCACACAGCAACCCTTTTCCGCATTTTCTTCCTTGGCCAGGAAGAGCTTCACTTCACATGCGGCATCCAAAGAGTCTCGCCAGTAGTGTCTTTTCAGGCATTTTGCCCGATATAAGTGCACTTAGGATGTGGCCGACCTCCAGACCAGAGGTGCCGTGATTCGACTACTGTTTACTTCGCTTATTCCTTTCTTTCGCCTTTTCCTCAGTGGTGCCGCACATCAACCCCATTTGCACTTTTCTTCATCGGCCGGGAGGAGCCCCACTCCACGCACGGCAGCTGAAGAATCTCGCCAGCAGCATGATGCACCTAGTAAATTAATGCATTAAGACACTGGTGCACCTAGTAAATTAAACAAATTGATGTTAATTTTTCTGATGTATATAAAGAATGAAATACAAACACACTGAAAATACAAGAATTCTGACAAAATTCTGCTCTGAAAGTGGAAAGCAGAATAACAGCGAGCAAATAACTTATCCATTCATTTCACGTGGAATGCTCTATACATGAATCATAAGCAAAGACTACAGGCTTCTATCTGTAACACAGCATTGTTCCCATTCATACTCTTCAGTTTTCACTCCTGACAGCTATCCTGACTCACCAAAGATCAGCCTTGCGACCATAGCCCTCCCCATTTATGACCTCTGGGGCCATCCAGTGTGGGGTGCCCACAGCGGTCTTGAGACCAGTGGCACTTGTTATAGTCTGCAGTCGTTTGGAAGCTCCGAAGTCTCCAAGTTTTATATTGCCCATTGTGTCCCTTAGGACATTGGCAGCTGTAAGAAGAAAAGAGAAACCTCAGACTCACATACTAATTCTGTTTCTCAATTCTCACTTCTGTGAAAATGAACTTCTTGTTCATCTGTTGAGTGACGATACATATAAATGAATCTGACTATTTGTATATCTCATTTCCCCCCCCCCCCCACAAGGTAGAACAATACATCAGACTATTTGTATCCCCCCCACCTCCCCGCCACGTACAAGACAGAACACTAAGTAAACTTAATGCTAGGCTTCTTGATAAGTCCATCAAAGTTAGGATCACATCAATCTCTACCTTGTTCAAATGATTTACTAACTTTTAGTTTCAGCACTTGTGATATAAGAACCTGCTACCAGGACCATCTCACTGTATGGCTTGTCAATTTTTTTTTCTTGTTGGTTTTCTGCATAGTAATTTTTTTTTCTCGGCGAGCAAGAAAAGTGCTGTTCTAGCTCAACAGTTCTTAATATAATTACCTAGCAGGCCTGTTCTAGCTCAACAATTCTTAACCTAATTACCTAGCAGGCCTGTTCTAGCTCAACAATTCTTAACATAATTACCTAGCAGGCCTGTTCTAGCTCAACAATTCTTAACCTAATTACCTAGCAGCGCTATTCTAGCCCAACAATCTTAATATAATTACCTAGCAGCACTGTTCTAGCCCAACAATTCTTAACCTAATTACCTAGCAGCGCTATTCTAGCCCAACAATCTTAATATAATTACCTAGCAGCACTGTTCTAGCCCAACAATTCTTAACCTAATTACCTAGCAGCGCTATTCTAGCCCAACAATCTTAATATAATTACCTAGCAGCACTGTTCTAGCCCAACAATTCTTAACATAATTACCTAGCGGCACTGTTCTAGCCCAACAATTCTTAACATAATTACCTAGCAGCGCTGTTCCAGCACAGTAAAGCAACAAAATATAGTGTCACATGGTTAGACCTAAAAAAAAATCTCTACATCATTGACAAAGCACTTTTACACGTGAGAGGAAGAGAACTGACAAGAGAATTATCTGAGACTTGAACCACAGACTCCAGCAGGACAAGCAATCATCTAGCCATGAGGGAACAGTATATTAATGAACTTGGCCATCTCTCACCACCACCATCAGTTATTGTTTGCTAACCCTGACGACAACAGCTAGCTATGGGTTGCTGCACGCATCTTCCTTGACTCTCATAATTGACAACATCATTACAAACAACACCTACCTTTGATATCTCTGTGCACAATAACATTTTTATGTAAGAATGCCAGGCCCTGCAGCATCTGTCTTGTGTATTTGCGTGTCACGTTCTCTGTGAGTGGGCCATACTGCTTCATGTGGTCCAGTACTGAGCCCTGAGAAGAAACAAAAGAAACTGCTTTATGATTTTACCATGAAAGCTGTGATATTCACTTTATGCTGTAGTTTACAACGAAAACTTACATCAAAGTCAAAGTGTTTGCAGACAGTCTAGTATCAAGTAGCTTCCAGTAAAACAGGTAAATAAGATGGGTTTTTTTTTTTTTTGGTGTTCTATTGCCCTTGCCCTGAGTGAAATCCTTTATTTGTAGAGCTGGACTTGAGTGAAATCCCTTAGTTGTAGAGCTGGGCTTGGGGTGAAATCACTCATTTCTAGAATTGGTCTTGGAGAAAATCCTTTATTTGTAGAGCTGGACTTGAGTGAAATCACTCATTTCTAGAACTGGTCTTGGAGAAAATCCTTTAGAGCTGGACTTGGGGTGAAATCACTTAGTTGTAGAGCTGGACTTGGGTGAAATCCCTTAGTTGTAGAGCTGGACTTGGGTGA
Organism: Achatina immaculata; assembly: GCA_009760885.1. Taxonomy (NCBI): domain Eukaryota; kingdom Metazoa; phylum Mollusca; class Gastropoda; order Stylommatophora; family Achatinidae; genus Lissachatina; species Lissachatina immaculata. Next base: position 2,784,203 of record CM019715.1, on the reverse strand, counting down.
AATCCCTTAGTTGTAGAGCTGGACTTGGGGTGAAATCACTCATTTCTAGAACTGGTCTTGGAGAAAATCCTTTATTTGTAGAGCTGGACTTGAGTGAAATCACTCATTTCTAGAACTGGTCTTGGAGAAAATCCTTTATTTGTAGAGCTGGACTTGGGGTGAAATCACTCATTTCTAGAACTGGTCTTGGAGAAAATCCTTTTATTTGTAGAGCGAGACTTGGGGTGAAATCCCTTAGTTGTAGAGCTGGACTTGGGTGAAATCCCTTAGTTGTAGAGCTGGACTTGGGGTGAAATCACTCATTTCTAGAACTGGTCTTGGAGAAAATCCTTTATTTGTAGAGCTGGACTTGAGTGAAATCACTCATTTCTAGAACTGGTCTTGGAGAAAATCCTTTATTTGTAGAGCTGGACTTGGGGTGAAATCACTCATTTCTAGAACTGGTCTTGGAGAAAATCCTTTTATTTGTAGAGCGAGACTTGGGGTGAAATCCCTTAGTTGTAGAGCTGGACTTGGGTGAAATCCCTTAGTTGTAGAGCTGGACTTGGGGTGAAATCACTCATTTCTAGAACTGGTCTTGGAGAAAATCCTTTACTTGTAGAGCTGGACTTGGGGTGAAATCGCTCATTTCTAGAACTGGTCTTGGAGAAAATCCTTTACTTGTAGAGCTGGACTTGGGTGAAATCCCTTAGTTGTGGAGCTGGACTTGGGGTGAAATCGCTCATTTCTAGAACTGGTCTTGGAGAAAATCCTTTACTTGTAGAGCTGGACTTGGGTGAAATCCCTTAGTTGTAGTGCTGGACTTGGGGTGAAATCACTCATTTCTAGAACTGGTCTTGGAGAAAATCCTTTACTTGTAGAGCTGGACTTGGGTGAAATCGCTCATTTCTAGAACTGGTCTTGGAGAAAATCCTTCACTTGAGAGCTGGACTTCAGTGAAATCCTTCTTCATAGAAACTTTGAATGATATCCTATTTTCCCCTCAGTTCACTGATAGCACATGCCAAGACAAGCAGACAGATATACTCTATCTCAAGTGTCAGCTTTCCTTGGCACATCTCTACTACTGGATCTATCTGGAAAATGTGCCAGTAACAGGTCATGAACCCATAATCTCCTGGATGAAGTAGAAATAACTGTATCAGGACCTTTTCGCCTGTATAGTTCTTGGCTCAGATGAGGTGTGTAAATCTTTAATCAAAGATTAAATCAGTCATCACACTGGATAAGGGAGTGAAATATGGTAGCTTGCTTTCACTTCCAGAGTAGACCGAAGCAAGTTTCTTTCACTAGGCTCCGCCTACAAGAAAAGAACATCAACTCCCATCCTGTAAGACAAAACAAAGTAATGCTGGTTCCTTGAAAGCTCCTGGTCAACTCATGTTTACTGCGACATCTACCTAGCATAATCTTCCTCGAGCACTTGATAGGCTACTAAACTTTCTCTACTAATCAGCCCCCGTTTTCTGCTCTTTTCCTTCTGTATACCATTTATGACTTATTATCACATGCACATGTATGGAGGAAGGATTGGCTGAATCAACAGCCACGCGGCGTCTCAGTCAACTTTGAACTTCAGGTGGGGGTTCGAATCTTAACCACCATCTCCAGTTCATAAGAGTTCTTGCCAGTGCTACAGAGCACGTGCACTATGCTGATATCCTCCTTCACAGGGTGAAATTTGAGCACTTATGGGCTTGTCCGATGTGGAGCGACGATAACATTTTTTAACACGTGCACACACATACACACACATAAGGATATGATGACAAATTTTCTGTACTCACTCCTGCCATATACTCCATAAATATAGATAAAACCTTGCTCTCCTGCTGACATCCATAGTACTGTACAATTCTCTCATGCTGGAAATTCCGAAGCAACTGAAGTTCATTTTCCAAAGCTCTGACTTCCTGTTATAAAAATAACCACACAAAAAAAATTTCAATAAATAAACAAAATTAAAAGCAGTATTGGCTCATAAAACCTGGGACAAAGATGGGCATATTCAAAATGCATTAGATGATGGAAGAAATTTATCATGAGTGCTACAATATGCTTGTCTGTAAATCGTGCATGTTTTTGAACAATGCAGGCAAATCATTGTTTCACAAGTTAGGAATCACAGGAAAATTGAAGGCAAAAAAAAAAGGGCACCAAAAAAAAAAAAAAAAAGGCAGAGTCTGATTAAAGATATTACACAAAACAGGAAGGTATGGTCACCTCTGTCTGTGGATATGGCACCTGAAGATAACAAAGGAGTGAGGAACAAAACAAGTCAGCCCTCATCACCACCATGCTATGAGGTGTTTTTAAACACAGATAATAAAATGAAATCTTATAGAGGTGCCCAGGAAATATGATGCCAGTGCCCATATTTTTTTTCCTTATGTACTGGCTCACTAGTGGGTGAGTACACAAGTTGACAACTGGGAGATCTCTGTCTGGACTTGCACCACTGACCTCACCATGAGAGGTGGGCACACTAACCGCTATGCCACTCAGACATCTGGTATGAGGTATACCTTACCTATCAACCTGCAAACTCTCAGGTATTTATGCTGCCAAAATGAGATAAAAATCACCACAGGAAAAATATTTACATATTAAGTATACCCAATTACCAAAAAAAATACATGGCATTTTAATATTCTCCTACAGTAGTCATAAATGGCACTCAATAAAGTTTCTGAAACATTACAGTATAGTACTGTTTACATCATGAATCTAGCCTACAGATGTATACAGCAGACATGCATGTACATGGACTGAAAGAGAATAGCAACAATGATGAGAGCAGAGTTGAATCAATATGATTATAGCCAGCAATTACCTTAGAAACTTCAGCATTCATAGATCCCAGCTGCACCTGCTTGACTGCCAGCTCTATAGACGAGTCAGAATCGCAGCACAGATACACTTCCCCAAACGCTCCCGATCCAAGAAGCCTGCCTCTCTTCCAGTTTGTTGGCGCGCGCGGGGCTGAAAGACAGAAAGTACATTCTTCATTATTGTACGGTAATCTTCATTTATTCCAACATATTGAGGTGAAACCCCCAACACCACGGACTGGGGAATCATGGTTGGTCAGTCCGCTGAACGAGGCAGGGAGCACTGTGGGACATATCATGGAAGAACTTGCTAGGGCAGCATTATTTCCCCCCCCCCCCTTGCACACAGCATGTGACATGGTAGAAAAAAGCCCCAGCACCGTTCGGACATGCATGTCATGAGGACCTTGTGCATAACATTCAAAACAAAGCCTCAAAGCATGTCTCATGGCATTTGCCTGCCACAGGGGTGTGAAGTGATAGTGCCTTCACATTTCTAGGCCACTGCAGCATTTGAGGCTGGGATGCCAGCGCCTGTCCTTGCTGTCAGTGTTTTCCTGGGGAAACCTAGATGCTCATTTTTTGAGCCTGGGTTGACTCCAGTGCTGATCTATTTGAAAAAATTCATCCTGTGTGAAATTTGAACCAGGGACCTTCTGATCGGCAGGCGAATGCACTAACCATTACACCACTGAAGAACTACTACCTCAAAGTATAACATTTTAAAAGTATAACATAAAAAAAAAAAAGGATACCAGGTATGTACATTACCAATTACAAACTCCATTTCAACAAAGTTTTATATAACTAATTATTACTGTGATTATTCAACTTTTATACAACAGAATGTACAACACATCATTAAGATCAAAGTAAGCTGTACTTCCTACACCTAAATGTAGTCTAACCATATCATCTAGCGATAAGGATGTTAGTGCCCATGTCTAACTGCTCTTCCTTCCATGACTCCAAAAGAGCTGTGTACCCATTTCTATAGTTTGAGTGACAAGGCCAACCTCTAGGCTGGACTTGCACCATCTAACTACTCACCATGAAAGAATAGCCCCTACAACCTTCCTTCACCTATGTGGACCTGTAATACTGGAAACTTTTTTTTGTTTTTAACCTCTAAAGCATTCATGAGCTTCATGCAAGAACAAAGAAAATGACCCTGACTAACACACATTACTTGCTCTTACTATCAAACAAAGATTAGTTGAATTAAGTACAGGAGATGTTACTCTGCAAACTAAAGCAATCTGACAGTTATCTGCTTCAAAACCATTTCCAAATGCAAAAAAGTCTTTTAAAATCTCTCTCCTTCTGCACCTTTAGGCGCACAAGGATCATGAGGCTTCCACAAGGGTTTTCCACTAATACCTGTCCTTCACCCTTTTTTTCTGCTCTTGCCCAAGTGAAACCTCTGTTACTCAGCATGCTTTCTGCTGTTCTCCATGTTTCCATTGTTCTGCCCTTATTCCTCTTCCCCTGATGTTTCATTAACATGACATCATCATCATCATGTGCAGTGCCGACTGGCGTTGGCTATTATGCTTCTCCAGAGTACACAATCCTTCATGCAGGCCATCAGCTCAGTTGGTGATCTCCTCTCACACCATCCAGTCAGACTGTCCAGTATCATTCTCTTGGTCTTCCTCTTGATCTTCTTCCTTCTATTTTTCCTGTTGTTATAATATTTTTAATGCCCCCTCTTCTCATTGCATGTCCTATGAAAGTACATTGTCTCTCTCTTATCTTTTTGACAAGGTTTTTTGTCTCTCCAGCTCTTCTCATACATTCTTCATTAGTTATTTTTGCTGTCCAGGGAATTCAAAACATTCTTCTAATAAACCACATTTCTGCTGCTTCCAATGATTTTCGTGCAGGCTTGCCTATTGTCCATGATTCACTTCCATATAACAAGATAGGTTCAATATAGCATTTTATGACTCGTTTTCTAACATTCATTGATAAGGATGTGTTGGTTAATATGACATATGTTTCTTTTCCCCGACACGTTCCAGCACATGTGGCCAGGAAGGCTTGAAATTTTTCCCTGATGCTAAAACCAAGAACTCAAATTGACACTCACATTTAGAAAACAGCAGCCCGCTCATAGAGTACTTCCCCCCAGGTGAATCAATATCTGGGTCTGCGGGTAACCCACTACTGGATGAACTCCGGGAGTCTAGGCTGCGTGTGTCCAAGGTGCCCTCAGAAGTGTGGGAAATCAGAGAGTTAAGAGACAGCTCATTGTCAAGTCGTCTAATGGCTGACCTAGGAAACGTCTGATGCCCTGTAAACAGAAAAAAAAAAAGATTACTTACAAATCTTTCTAACATACATACCACATGATAATGCAATTAAATGTCTGAATAATCAAAACTGTAGACCACTGAGAAATTTTTCTGATGATTTATACATTCTGACTACCTATCTGAAGATGAAGGTATGTTAATGTTAGCTCCATTGAGCCATGGAAGCATCTAGGGGATACTGTCCTAGCGCCTATATTTTTCTAGACCTGCCAGCACAATAGATGGTGATGTGGTCAGTATTACATTCCCTCTACTTCAGAAAAAGCCAGCTGCCCATTTCCACAGCCTGGGTGGCTGGTGTGCTTCTAACCAGACAGAACCTGTCTGAGGGATGTCACCAAAATACTAAGTCTGATGTACATGGCTTTCACATGCAACTCCAATATGTATGCCATTTTCAAATAATCTTTAAAAGGGTTAATGTATGTGATGCTGGACTGTATCTGCTATGTTATTATTATTTTATGGTCTCTGCAAATCACAATATTCAAGTGCTAGAATTAGCCATACTGTAGTTGTGGTGGCACAAATGAGCAGACATTTATATCTATTACCACCATAATAGTACTACAAATCTCTCTCTACTCACTCTCCCTCTCTCTATCCAACTATAGATCTAACACTAAACATAACCAATATTTAAATAATTGTCTCCCGCCAAAATAAAAAAACTTTACTTGTATTTAAAAAAAAAAAAAAGCTTTGCTTATTCTACTGCACACCTGTGGTATGGCCTTCCAACCTATTTAACACTCATGACCAATACTGGCACTTGCAGTTTCAAACTTAATCAATACATGTTAATGTTCATTATTATGCCTCCTTAACATTCTAAATCCCCCATAGCTGTAGAATTAGCACAAGTATCAATACTACACAACTTCTCTGTAATGCTGCAAAAGCACTGCAAAATATTATACTGTAATGGACTTTTGAGTATGTTATATGTATATGATCATTTCATGTTGCTGAGTGTATGCAGACATGAATCATGTGAGGAAGTTCTGCTGTTGAATATGTAATTAGAAGATGAATGTAAGAGTTTGTTAATTACATTTTTATGCATGTAGTATCAAACTGACACACGCATAAAAATGTAATTAATAAACCTTTATTTTTTTTACATGTGTAGTATCAAACTGATAAGGGGTGCGAAAAAGATGTGTACTATCTCCAGACCTTTTTTCTCTGTACAATAAGAATATTCTAAGAAGGATCATCACAGAATCAGGCATAAAAGTTGGAGGATACAATATTAACAACCTTCAGTATGCTGACAACACAGTACTGATAGCTGAGAACCAACAAGACCTGCAAAATCTCTTAGATAAAGTCGCCAAAGAAAGTGAACAGAAAGGCCTTACTTTGAACATCAAAAAGACAGAGACTATGGTTATATCTAAGAAACAGAATCCACCAACATGCAGTATAAAACTGAATGGAACTATTCTAAAGCAGGTGCAGAAATTCAAATACCTTGGTGCAGTAATTACTTCAGATGGGAAATGCAGAACAGAAATTAGGGAACAGAATAGGCCAAGCAAAGAATTCATTTAAGAGAATGAGAAACATATTACCCAACACATCCTTATCAATGAATGTTAGAAAACGAGTCATAAAATGCTATACTGAACTTATCTTGTTATATATGGAAGTTAATCATGGACAATAGGCAGGTCTGCACGAAAATCATTGGAAGCAGTAGAAATGTGGTTTATTAGAAGAATGTTGTGAATTCCCTGGACAGCAAAAATAACTAATGAAGAATGTATGAGAAGAGCTGGAGAGACAAAAAAACCTTGTCAAAAAGATAAGAGAGAGACAATGTACTTTCATAGGACATGCAATGAGAAGAGGGGGCATTGAAAATATTATAACAACAGGAAAAATAGAAGGAAGAAGATCAAGAGGAAGACCAAGAGAAATGATACTGGACAGTCTGACGGGATGGTGTGAGAGGACATCGCCAACTGAGCTGATGGCCTGCATGAAGGATTGTGTACTCTGGAGAAGCATAATAGCCAATGCCAGTCAGCACGGCACCTGATGATGATGATCAAACTGATAAAGAATGTGTGTGGCTGTCTAATGTTGAGTTATGAAGGATGTAATGTTAAGCAGACCTATGTACCCAATTATTCCATCTGTCCATGATTTTTTTTTCTTTTTTTAAAGAATGATGTGACTAAAAATGCATGTGAGAATGTGGTATTAAGTTACTATGACGTATCAGAATATTCTATATTTGTGAATATATAAATAAATGGATAATTTTTTTTTTATTTTATATTTTATTTATGCTCCTCCTGTTTTTATATACTTGAATTATTGAGAAGAGTGAAAGATGAGAGACAATTGGGGCAGAATGTCAGATGGCCCTGCATGCCCAATTCTTCACCATTTCCAAATAAAGTTGAAACAATCAATCAAATCAATCAATCAGTCTCCAGCTGTTCACTCTAAATTCTCTTAATTCCTCTTCTCCATCCCTGCTTTGGTCTGCTCCCCCCCCCCCCCACCCCCACCGGGTGTTGTCCCTTTCATCTCCGGTACACAGGGAAGTATGGTCTAAAGGCTCTTCCATTCTTTTTCTCTATATATGACCCATTACTACAAGCACTATACACAGTACTGTAATTAACACAATCTGGAAACCTACAGTACACTTTACAGTGTGGTAAGATTACACTCTGATAAAGCTTTAAGAATAAAAAAAAAACTTACTGTAAATGAACAAGAACACAGCATGGCATATCTATAAGATACATGAAATCTGACTTGATGCCGATATTTCAAGATGTGCGCCACAATGCATCAGATACATGCGGCCACATTTTCCTTGACCTATCAGCACAGCACAGGGTGACGCAAGCAGCATTACGCCCGATCATCTTCCCTTCCCCAGTTCCAGAAGGAGCCAGACACCCGCTTCTGCAATTACTGAGTCGAGCATCTCTGACTGGATTCAAACCACTGACCTTCACCCTGAGGAACACACGCTCTGACCACTTCACTACTCATGCATCCACACCACAAAGAAGACTGTAAGGTAACCCAGAGCTCCATTACAAAAACAAAAACAATCAACAAACCAACCAACACAATGAACTTCTTACCATTGTTTTTTCCTTCGATGGTTGATTCCAGCTGAGCCCCTTCAAACCCACGTGGGAACGTGCCGAAATGTTTACGGCCTGTGAATAACAACAAAATAAAACTTTATGATGAACCGAAAACTCTTATTCTATTTTCTTGCAAAATGTTCCACTTCAAAATCAGAGGACATACTCTCAAAAGTGGCCACACAAATGGAAAAGAGAGATGACGCTTTTCTTCTTTTCATTATTAACAAACAAACTGCCACATTTTATGAACACAAAATATAAGCAGGCATACTAGAATGTGATGGCAGTCTTATGCCCACCTCCTGATGGATGTCACTCACAAGTTAAGTGTATCAATGTCACCTTCTTCATGTTTTGTCCTGGACTTTTTCATGATCTCTTTCTAATTAACTTTCACTCTTTGCTGCGTCTGCAGTTTCAATACTTACTTCTTTTATTTTTCCCTCATGAAACCTGCGCCCCAACTTCTGCATGTCTACAATTCTGGGCTCTCAGCTTCTATTTCTGTTTTCTTGTTTAATGTCATATTAAGCAATGCTGAGTAACACTAGACAATTCTAAAATTTATATCTAACTTTTTTTTTTTTAAATGGCAATTTTAAAAAGTAGCCTTACAGATTACAAAGAAAAGAAAATTTGCGAAGTATGGCTTTTTTTTTATTTTAGCAATTTTTTTTTTTTTTTTGTGCTTTTGTGAAGAAGTTAAAACTGCCTCGTGGACAGCTTGATGAAAACCTGTATTGGAATCTACATGTGATTTCCACAAAGCCTTTCGGACTACAGGGCAGATGACATAAAAACCCACCCCCAAACACACACTGCAGTTTTCATGTTACATTGTAGTTCATATTTCTGCACTGGATGCTATTTGACATTGTCGCACATGCTGGGGTTGGGTTCCATGTGCGCCACTCTGTGTGAGGGAAAGGAACAACACCTACCAACATACATGCATTATATTTTTTAAAATAATTATACATTATTTTTTAAAATAATTTTTAAAAAAACATAAATTTTTAAAAGTATAATATATTCAAAGTAACAATAAACAGACAAGGAATCATACAGTATATCAATATAACTTAAAAAGAAAAAGAAAGACAATATATCCAAATAAAAAAAAAGCACTCAAATAAAACAAATACAGTATACAACATATCTACATAAACAGGTCCAAAGCTTACAAACATCTAAAGCACGAAGGGTGGTTGATAAATTCTCGGTACACGGTACAAATACTTGAAACACACAGTTGATATTAGGTGCATTTGTAGATCAAGTTAATGTAGGATTAAACACCAAGTTTCAAGAAATTAACTGCAACCAATTTTTTTTTTTACAGATTACTGAAGTGGTAAGGAGTGGCAGAAATTGAGAAAATGGATAACATTTCTCATCGAGCAGTCATTTGCTACCTCTGCATCAAGGGCTTAATCATCGAAGGAGATCCATGAGGATATGGTGGAGACTCTAGGGGAGAGTGGCCCTTCTTACAGCACAGTGACAAGATGGGCAGTTCAATTCAAACATGGAAGGGAGAGTTTGAAAGATGATCCCCATCCAGGAAGACCAAGAACAGTAACCACCGATGAAACCACCGGCAGAATCCATGACATGATAATGGAGGATCGACGACTAACTGAGCGCCACACTGCTACTGAGTTGGGCATCTCCCAGGAACGTGTTCATGCCATTATTCACAATGATCTTCAAATGACAAAGGTCTCTGCTTGATGGGTCCCGAAACTTCTTGGAGCTGATCATAAACGACAGCGTCTCAACATGTCAAGAGACAATCCTGGCCATTTTTCTGCAGATCCTGAAAAGTTTCTTCAGCAATTTGTGACTATGGATGAGACCTGGGTTCATCATTTTCAACCAGAAACCAAAGAACAGTCAAAGCAGTGGAAAAATCATGGATCCCCACCTCCAAAGAAAGAATGGGTAGTTCTGTCTGCAGGTAAAGTGTTGGCTTCCATGTTTTGGGATTCAGAAGGTGTGCTATTGGTAGACTATCTTCAAAAGGGCAGAATGGTCACCGGAGCCTATTACGCTAATCTTGTGAAGCAACTGCGGGTCAAACTGAAGGAAAAGCGTGGAGGGAAATTGATGAGAGGAGTCATCTTTCAGCAAGATAATGCTCCAGTTCACAAGTCGGCGGTGGCAATGGCTGCCATTTATGAATGCAGCTTCCAGATTCTTGAACATCCTCCTCATTTCCCAGATTTGGCCCCTTCAGACTATTACCTGTTTACCAAACTCAAAAAAAGGAGCTCAGTGGTCGCAAATTTGCTTCAGATGATGACGTCATTCATGCTGTAGACCACTTTCTACTGGCACAATATGCCGACTTTTACAAAGAAAGGATCTGTATGCTCCAGGATCGCTGGACTAAGTGCATAAACTTGCAAGGGTTGAGAAATAACCCCAAAAAGTTGTCCACAAATAATCCGTTGTACCGTATGCCAAAAACTTATCAATTATCCCTCATACCTCAATAAAAGAAATGACCAACATACCCAAACAAGCATACATACAACATATACCAGTATAGACATACACACTCACTATTGTCTCTCAGTGGAAGCTCATCTTTGGAATTCTCTGACAGAACACTTCTCCTAGAATCCCGTCTTCTGCCCTCGCTGCTGCAGATATAATAACAAACTATGGTCTTCCCACACTCGTATTACTTATGACATACATTTTTCAACAGCCGTAAAATATTATAACTCCGTATGTTGATATTTATGAGTTTTAAAGTAAAATGGTGATGTGGGAAAGGTGTAGTACAGGTGGTTCCTATGAAAAGCTTGTAGGTGATATATAGCTTATCCTAACATGGGAGCTGTTTATTCATATGCCTGGAAATTTCCATGAAAAGCTAACATGAATCTATTTCATTATTTATCATTATTACATATCAGCAAATGAGACAATGGCAGTCTGGCTGGCTGAGTGGTTAGGTGCTCAGTCTACTAATCTGGCAGTACCTGGTTCAAGTCCCAGCAGTGGGGACTTTTTTTCTGGTACCTCCACAACAAAAAAGCTCCCAGGGTCCACCCAGTCTCTAAAAATGGGTACTAGAGAAATCTGGGAATGTTAATGTGACCAGGTAACACTGACCACATTACAATTTCATGTGCTGAAGGTCTTGGAAATCCAGGCCTAACACCATATCCCCAATATACCTTAATGGTTTGGAAATGGGTATTTTACCTACCTTTACCTAAATGAGACAATGCTTGAAGTACATGTGCGGATATTAAGACTAGAAGACATAAAGAGAGGGCCGGAAGCTTTTTTTTTATTAGAAAATTATCATCCCGGGAGACTGGAACATGATAGTTTTATAATCATACTGCACCTGTCTCAAAATGCAGAGAAGGGATTCAGATGCTGAAGAAACAGAAGATGATAAGACTGTGAGAAGATTCTAGCATGAGAATAAAGGATACGAATGACACACCTTGAGATGAGAATGTCTTTAAAAAATGTGCAAACAATTAAAATGAAATTGTAACGTCATTATCTCAAATGTCATCATCTTTTGCTAGATCCACCACTCTGGAATTCTGCTCTAATGTAACCAATAACATTAATGTATTAGACAATATGATGACCAGCTAGTCTGTTTCACATATGTCCAGGACATATTTTATTATAATAGTATTTCTAAAAAATATTCAGATATGAAAGGCATATATCGAACTTCAGACAACAGCAAAATCAGTGCTTCTATCTCCTCTTTTGAAGGAGAATCTCGGAAGGATGCCGACTCTGACAAATGAAAGTCACTGGTGGTGCCATAAATCATTAACCTCAGTCATTATCAATTCTGCCATTCCCAACCCTAGTTAAGCAATATATGTTGCTTTCACAAGACATTTATTAGCTACTTTGTTTTTAATAAATGACTAGCTGAGTACCCGGCATTGCCCTGGTATTTATTTATCCCAATCAACCTTCTAGATGGTTCTACAAAATTCTGCTCATTTCCACAAACTTCTAGAAGTTTCCACAGTCTAGACAGTTCTACAGAGTTCTATTCCTTCTATTCGACTAAACGTGGGCTTAAATGTCATCATGACTGTCACCAATCAGCTTAGCGACCCCGAACACTATGGATTCAACACAAATCTCGGTCAATTTGGACATTTTAGTTTTCATCCCCACCCACCCCCCCCCCCCCCAAATGCCGATGGGGGCTGAACTTGTGAGTGCCACTATTCATCTCAGCAACCCCGAAAACTATGGATTCGACACTAATATCGGTCATTTTCAATTATTTGTACATGTCACCACCTCCCACACCCACCCCAAGGACCCCGGCTGATTGGGGCTGAGCTTGGACTTAAACGGCATCGGGTGTGTCACTATTCATCTCACAGACACCAAACACTATGGAATCAACACTAATATCGGTCGTTTTCGATTATTTTTACATGTCATCCCCATCCCACCCCCACCCCTAGGCCCCCAATGGGGGCTGAACTTGGACTTAAACAGAATTGGGAGTGTCACTATTCATCTCAGTGACCATGAAAACTATGGATTTGACACTAATATCGGTTGTTTTCTATTATTTTTACATGTCACCACATCCCATCCCCACCCCTAGGGCTCCCTATGCTGTTGGGGGCTGAACTTGGATTTAAACGGCATCAGGAATGTCATTATTCATCTCAGCAACCCCCAAAACTATGGATTCAACACTAATATCATTCATTTTCAATTATTTTTATATGTCACCCTGACACCTAGGGGTCATAGAGATGATCTAACCCCCACGGTGCACTGTCCAGATTGTAAGTCATTTGTGTGCCAAGTTTGGTTGAACTTGCTCCGGGCATTCTAGCGTGATGCTCTAACATACACACACACGTTCATTTTTATATCACCCCATCCTATCCCAACCCCTAGGGCCCCCATGTTGCTGGAGGCTGAACTTAGACTTAAATGGCATCAAGAGTGTCATTATTCATCTCAGCAACCCTTAAACTATGGATTCGACACTAACATCAGTCGTTTTCGATTATTTGCACGTCACCCCATGCCACCCCCACCTCTAGGGCCCCATGCCTTTGGGGGCTGAACTTGGACTTGGCATCAGGAGTGTCACTATTAATCTCAGTGACTCCGAAAACTATGGATTCAACACTAACATCATTAATTTTTTATTATTTTTACATGTCACCCTGACCCCTAGGGGTCAAGGGATATCCTAAGGGTGATCTAACCCCCACGGTGCACTGTCCAGATTGTAAGTCATCTATGTGCCAAGTTTGGTTGAAACTGCTCCAGGAGTGATGCTCTAACATACATATACACATTCATTTATAATATATATATAGAAGATGGTGTCACAGTGGTGTAGTGATTAGTGCATGTGTTGCCAATCAGAAGGTTCCCAGCTCTATTTCGTGCTGGGGCGGAATTTTTTCGGATCGGCCAGCATCGGTTTCACTCGGCCTTGAAAAATGGATACCTGGGGTTTCTCTATGAAAACAATGGCAGCAAGGACATGTGCTGGCATCCTTATCTCAAATGCTGCGGCAGCCTTTGGAAATGTAAAAGCACTATCACTTCACACCACTATAGTATGCACAGACAGAAATAACTGATAATTCCATCAGCTGTTTTATATCACCCAGCATTTATAATACATGTATTCACATCAAGACAGGTCTCAGGTGATGTGAGCGGAAAAAAATACCTGAAACGGCAGCATAAATGAGGTTTTCTGTTATCACAATCAATTACAGCAATCAAAGACTGGTGGAATCAGTCAGAAGATTGTTAAACAAAATAACGCTTTCAGGTTCCTTAAATAGATAATACATCTACCTGCTCCGAAACCATTTTCAAAAATAAAATGGAGCTTTAACAGAACTCATCTACAAATTTTTCGACATTTGTTTTTTGGTCTCTAGTTTTCACATTAGAATTTTCTACACAACCTCTATAAACGCTCAGCGTAACACACATTTTCCACTCAAAGACCTGTCATAGACATAGCAACATTTCCTAGTCCATATTTAACGCTGTCTTAAAGTATGAAACAGCTGTATACGTACTGTCCACTTATATAGCTGCTGTCATTTGAAGACAAGGAATCAGTTATGGATCCTTCTCTGTGATGCCGATAGACACCCTGTAATAAGAGAAAGACAAGAATCTGATGATAACAATCAGGGAAATGTAGGTGGATTATTTTTATCATTGTCATTGTTATAAGAGGTTTGTTTATTTTTCTCATTGTAAGAAGAGGATTATTTGATTCTTGTTCTCATTGTTATACAAGGTTTATTTCATCATTTTTCTTATTTGTTGTATGAAGTTTATTAGAGTATTTTTCTCACTGTTATAAGAAGTTTATCTGACTCCTGCTCCCCACCCCCACGTGTTTAAATGGTTTTCCCCTTTTATTCATTATTGTAACATTACACCTTTCTCTTACTTGATTTCTCACCGTTACAAACCATTTATTTTGCTCTTCCCCTCACTGGTATAACTGTTCTGTTTTACTCTTGTTCTCACTGTAATAACATTTTATATTTTATATGACTATTTCATGATGAATTTTTTCATGTGGATCAAAGACCACAAAATCTTCCAGCCATTCATTTCTACGTGTTTAAATGCCCTCTCTTTTCCGTGTAAACAAACAGGAGCATAAACCAGGCATAAATCTCCACTCTTAAGGAGTGGTATAAAACTCCCCACTCCCTGTCTTCATAGCTTTTCTTTATTGCTCACATTTCTGGACTGTCACCTGGGCTAATAGACCCCTAGAGATAAGAGGTAAGCATTCCTCCAGTACTCTTGAGAAGCAACCAAAAGGATTGGTGGAATCTGTTAACTAAATAACCCAACATGACATATTAAGACCATATACCTCTGCGAATAAATATGCATATATGACCCTAGTTTATTTGGCAACTGGGAATGTTGCCGTTATCCTGAGAAGGACACAAAGGTGGTCAAAGCCCGACTCCACCTCTATATAGTGTTCTCAGTAAGAGGCTGTTGTAACACTACTGCTACCAGTGGCCACCTTACACAAAAAAAAAATGTGCTCTCAGCAAGTTTGGAGGTGGATAAGATCCCTCTTAGATACACTCCAAGAAGCAATGAAAGGTCATGGCAGTGCTCTCTCGTGGGGTCAAGATGCTGACAGATTTGGCAGTCGGTGAACCATTAGCCGATATGCTAGCATCAGGGGCTGGTGAACCAAAGCCAACCATGGCTCTATTCCACCTCCCCCTTATTACCCCCCAGAAACTCTGGCTAACAGGGCTGAGATCACCATATCCCCCATGATGGTGGTGTCTGATACAGTAATACTGCACATCCACTGCTCTTTAGCTTCACTATGGGAAGGAACAAAAAAAAACAGTCAATATAACTCACTCCCAACACAGAATAATGATGTACCTCAGCTCTTTCCCCACCTATGCTATCATGCTGGCAGTTCTTGGCAGACAGAAGAAGAAGATACTCACTCACCTAAAGTTATGTTTTTATTTGATGGTGTTCACTGTAAGGAAATGACAAAATTCTCTGGATGAGTAATGAAGAAACAAACATTACAGAAACCCACACAAGGGAGAATCAAAAAAGTAAAAGCAAATCTGGGGACATAACCACTGAGACATAAAAGAAAAGACTTCAGGACGAGTCAGAAAATCTCTTACTATGTTTTTCACTGGTTACATTCCTTAATTTGCTGTTTTTTTGTTTTTTTTTTTACTCATCCATAGAGTTTAAGTTCTTTGGTGGTTTTGCTGGGCCAGTAATTGCTTCTCAGTGTCTCACTGCAGTTTTGAAGGATATGTTCTGCAGTTTAGGCACATGGGCACATACACAAAGAGTAGTAGTAGCAACCTATGAAAGGGAGTGCACTCCAACTCAAAGGTAACACCTGAGAATGCCAAAAAAAACTGGGCAGCATGACTGCCAAACACACACAGATCAATCATCTTTGGCATCAGTTGCCAAGAGCTTGCACATCTCACCACTAGGGAGATTGTACTGTTTCACCTCGAAACTTCACATACCGAATGTCCAAACAACACCACTGACAAGATTTCCATACCTACTGCAAAATACTGCAACAACTTTGATGCAGAAGTCAGGGCAATTATTGGCGTGGTTGAAAAACTATCAGACTCCAGAACTGATACATGCCCCATAGTATGAGGGGCATTCAGATAGTAATGCACCACATCGTTTTTCTCACGAGCTGTTTATTCAAAAAGCATGAAATTTATACACAATATACACGGATGTGTCATGTAAATATTGGTATTATTCAACATAATCCTCATCAACTTGTACAGCTTTATGCCAGCAAAACAAGTGCATATATTCCTAGCCCATATCAGATTTTCTCTTCATTATGTAGCCATTTCGCTGTATGAATCACTCCTTCGCCACCTTCAAATCTTACCTCTCAGATTGCACCTTTAAGTGGTGATCTTCAAATCTTACCCCTCAGACTGCATCTTTAAGTGGACCAAAAAGATGGAAATCAGAGGGTATAAAATCAGGACTATAGTGTAAATGGGATAGTACAGTCCAACCCAATGTGGTGATTGCTTCCTGTGTTGCCAGACTTGTTTGAGGGTGAGCATTGTCATGAATGAGAAGCAGGTCTGGTGGATTCTTGTGCAGCCAAACTCTGCGAAAACGATTGAGTTTTTTCAATGTCTTAATGTAAGCTTGTGAATTGATTGTCTCTCCTCTTGGCATAACATTCACAAGAATCACACCTTCAATGTCCCAGAAGACAGTGATCATGACCTTTCCAGATGAAGGAGTTGTCTTGAATTTCTTTCTTCGTGGTGACTGCGGATGATGCCACTCCATTGACTGTCTTTTTGTCTCAGGTTCAAAATGATGTGCCCAGGTTTCATCACCTGTTACAATCTTAGCCAAAAAGTTCTCTCCCTCAGCACTGAAACGCTCCAACAATTCTGAAGAAACTGCTTTCCTTTGCAACTGATGGTCATTTGTGAGACTTTGAGGAACCCATCTTGCACAAACCTTAGAAAATTCTAGAGCTTTTATAACTGCATTTGCACTACCATATTCGGCTGACTGTCAGTTTTAAGGCCAATTGTTGAGTAGTGATATGCCCATCAGTAAAAATAATGTCCTCAGTGCATTTCAACATTTCTGCTTTGGTAGCTGTGGCAGGACATCCACAGCATGGCCAATGATGCAACTCTTTATTGATTCTTTGATTCTCTGAACCCAGCGACTGACTGTACTCCTGTCGACTGCAAAACTTCCATACACATCACATAGACGCTTGTGAATGTTCACAACAGTTTCCTTCTCTGTAACGAGAAATTCTATCACAATTCACTGCTTATACCGCAAGTTGCTAACATGCTCGCTCTCAACTATTAGAGCAGCCATATTCTTTGGCCGGTTGTGGTGCAATTTGGTTCACACAATCGGCACATGACATATTTAAAGTTTGCAAAATTTCATGCTTCTATCTTCATTATGTGCTGAAAAGATGTGGTACATTACTTTCTGAACGCCCCTCGTAATTCTCACAGATGCAAGATCAGTATTGGAAGCCCGTCAGTGCAACAAACTATCAGACTCTAAGGATGCCTTGTCAAAAATTGGCTCACAACACAGAGTCACCTTGCAGTGGATTCCCTTCCACTACTAGATACCAGGCAATGAGAAAGCTGACCGTCTGGCCAAAGAGAGCACTAAAATGGAGCGACCAGACATACCAACCACCTATAATCAGAAGAAAAGCATGATAAAAACCTACAGGAAGCCACAAACACTACCATATGATGACTATCACATGTTAAACAAAAAGGAACAAATCACCATTTTCCATCTCCAAACAGGACACAGCCGACTCTGAAGTCATATGTATACAAAGTTTAAGGTTGGTACTACTACTCTTTGTACATGTGCCCCAAACTGTGGAACATATCCTCCAAAACTGCACCAACTACAAGACACTGAGAAGTAGTTATTGGCCCACTGAAACCACTAAAAAGGATAAGCTTTATGGTTCTATAAATGAATTACACACACACACAAAAAACCGGTGAAATTTATCCAAGAAACAGGACTGCAGATATAGACAGACAATGCGTAAGAAGAAGAAGAAGACCTCAAAAATTCCCCCACTCTCCATTCAATAGCTACTGTATTTCCACGGAAAGTAACATATAAAAACTACAGCTTCAACAAACTACCACGTTGTGACAGGCTATAAATTCCGGGGGGGGGGGGGGAAAGAGAGGAGAAGCTGAATCCCTTACTGCGCCTGTTTTTCAAAGATTTCTATTCTGATTATTTTTTCCCCCTTGAATGTTTTCTGTTGTAATATTGAGCCACAAACGGGGAGTTATTGCTGTTTCCCTCATTTTCATATTTCAGTTTTCCTACACATGTTTTGGAGTACAACAGATTACAGTCTGAAAAGTGGGCGTGGGTTTGGTAGACGCTTTTCTTGTTCTCCGCATCTCATTCTTTACCACTGTCCTGGAAGTGGTCAGTTGTCTTCGTTATCTATCGATCACCTCATCAGCCCACCTGATGTAATATAAAGGAATCTAAACTATCCGTGAGCTAATCACTACAAAAGAGAATAATAGGATCTGAAATGAAATGTTATAGAAGTGCATTCAGAATATCATGGATAGAAAGAAAATCAAGTAAACAGATACTAACGGGATTAAGTGACGCAGAAAACTGGCCGGTAAACACTATCAAAATTAGAAAGCTGAGATACTTGGCCACATCAAGAGAGACAATGGCTGGGAAAAGCTGACAGAAGAAGGCAGAGTACGCGGCAAAAGAGAGAGGGACGACCTCGCAGCAGGTGGACTCTGGACATCACGGAAATAGTCACACCAAAGCGCTGGTCAACTTACGCAAGATCGCATTTCATTCGGGAGGGGGGGGGCGCGGTGAGAGGGACAACGTTCTTGAAAGGACACGTCACATGAAGAAGAAACTACCCACAGGTGTGCAAGTTTCATCTGTGATCACAAGACATGAGAACGCCTTTGTTTAATACCCTCGCTACCGGACTCTGTCAATCTGTGAGCCTGTCTTCACCTTTTCTTTATCTCTTTCCCGGCAATGTTGACACAGCGGTCCCTCTAATATCAATCAAACATCAAAGTAGTTTGTGACTGGTCTTCTAGCACTGAGCAATGATGACAGTCTAATGACCGGGCCTGAGCTTCTATATCAAGGGTCAAACATTTTATGTCTAGATAGAAAGGTACACTCCTGTTATACAAGACCTTCTCTGAAAGGTTATGAATGTACAAGACCTAGCAGAGCCATAAATGTGCGGTGACAGTCATTCCCGTGACCTTTTTTTTATATTCGTCATTTGTCACGCACCGCTGAACACCCAAGTGCTACACGTATCTGACCAAGTTCAGCGCCTACATCTCAACAGAATAACCGGCGCTCTATAGCCTGAATGCGCTGTAATCTATCAAAAAGCTACAATGAAGAAGGTATTAATCAATGGTTCTTAACCAGTGATTCTGTGACCTTTTCTATCCATATAACTGATGGGAGCTAAGAACTATCGTATTTTCAATAAGTGAAACCTCCTTGAAGCTAAGAGAAAACTAAAATTAATAGCATATTCCTACCAATGCCAGACATGGGCACTTACTAAGAAACTACAAAAGAAAATAACAACGTGTGAGATGAGATGAGATGAGATGTCTTAGGGAAGAAGCAGACGTCACCGGGTTTGACAAACTAAGACGTGACACCATAAGACCACACGATGGTAGGAGCTACACCATGTCTACGACACAAAGAGAAGCTAAGAACTGACACCATAAGACCACAAGATGGTAGGAGATACACCATGTCTACGACACAAAGAGAAGCAACGAACCAAGTGGTTCGGCCACTTAATGAAAATGGCACACTCACAGCAAGTCCCGAAGGCCTTCAACCAAAGAACTACAGGACACAGATAAGAGGAAGACCCAGAAAAAAACACAGAGATGGTATCAGAAAGACACTCGCTAACTGTGGCATGACCGTCACTCCTCGACACTTCACGGTACAAGAGGGGTGGACGAAGTAGAGTAAGAAACTCAGTTTGTTCTTCCTTTCCAAATACTGAATGTCTGGAACATATGGAAACAATTATCTTGGATGTCAGTAAATCTCTGAATACAAAGTTACTGTTTTTCTCCTCAAAGTGAGACTAGCACGAATTACAGTGGCTGGTCTGTTATTTTATTATTTATTTCATGGATTAAAAAAAAAACACACACACAAATCTTGCGTATGATGTCTGATACAATAATTTTATAAGTTTGTCTGTCGGACTACCGCACTCCACTACGTCACTGAATGAGAGTAGTCAGAAGTCTATGCAGATAGATTTGTTTCGCTTCACTACATGTGCTTAAGCTTACAGTTGCTACTTGTCATGAGCACATGTCAAAAAAAACAAGACAGGAGATTTTCGGTAGTAATAATCACTTGCGCGATGCGCTTCAGCCTAAAAAGTCAGAGCCCATAGTATTATTTTCTGGAGATGGTAAACTTTCACCGGGAAAAGTAACTAATCCGTGTTTAAAAAAAACATTTTCATTTCTGTTCCCGTCATTTCTGAAATGCTATAGGTCGTTGTTTTAAAGTGTACTTGATGATCCAAACAATCCAGCGTAAAGATGACAGGAGATAAGAGAGATTGTGTTTCTGAGAAGGTACTAACAATATCCTGAACAGCTGGGATGCTGTAAAGAATTCAAAAGACAAACTAGTGAGGGAAAGAAACGAAACTAATTCAGTGAGGAATTCAAAAGACAAACTAGTGGGGAAAAGAAACGAAACTAATTCAGTGAGGAATTCAAAAGACAAACTAGTGAGGGAAAGAAACGAAACTAATTCAGTGAGGAATTCAAAAGACAAACTAGTGGGGGAAAGAAACGAAACTAATTCAGAACTGTCCTGTATTTTTCTAAGAGACAATAACTATTCACTGGCAACGTAATGAGACGACAGCCAATATACATCGTATCAACACAAATATAATACAGAAGGAGGGGATGAGGAAGGCAGGAGAGCTCTGACGTGATGGCAAGGTAGGAAAGCACTAAACAGAGCTGAAGGTAGGGAAGAAACTCCCCATCCAAATCAAGATCTGCAGAGAGGCGCGCACACACAAACACGCACACATCTATGGTGGGGACGACATCTAATATGGATATCTATGATGGGCACGACATCTAATATGGATATCTATGATGGGCACGACATTTAATATGGATATCTATGATGGGCACGACATCTAATATGGATATCTATGATGGGCACGACATCTAATATGGATATCTATGATGGGCACGACATTTAATATGGATATCTATGATGGGCACGACATTTAATATGGATATCTATGATGGGCACGACATTTAATATGGATATCTATGATGGGCACGACATTTAATATGGATATCTATGATGGGCACGACATTTAATATGGATATCTATGATGGGCACGACATTTAATATGGATATCTATGATGGGCACGACATTTAATATGGATATCTATGATGGGCACGACATCTAATATGGATATCTATGATGGGCACGACATCTAATATGGATATCTATGATGGGCACGACATTTAATATGGATATCTATGATGGGCACGACATCTAATATGGATATCTATGATGGGCACGACATCTAATATGGATATCTATGATGGGCACGACATCTAATATGGATATCTATGGTGGGCACGACAACTAATTTGATGTTGATGTGTGAAAAAAAAGGGGGGGGGGGGTTGTTGCTGGTACGTGGACGCACATTATTTCACCTCTTTTTGCTCTCGGTCAAAACAGTGATTTTTTTTTTCTTTGGGGGGGGGGGGACAGTTACATAGATGACGTTTTTTAACAAGGGGATGAGAGGGAATGGTGATAATGTATGTGCAGGGAGGGGGAATGAGGTGCCAAAATACTGATGGTGCTTTCAGGAGAAGGCCACAAAATGTAATTCCAGAAACTACTGTAACTAAGAAGAGTAATACAATTTTTTTTTTTTTATTTCTAGTGTCCTCATTTTCTTCAGCTGCTGCTGCTGCTGCTGCTGCTGCTACTGCTACTACTACTACTACTACTACTCTCTCTCTAAACCTTAAGTGCCCAGGGCACATGGGGCTTCCGCAAGGGTTTTCCACAAATGCCTGTCCTTCGCCTTTTTTTCTGCTCTTGCCCAGGTGAGCCCTCTATTGCTCAACATCCTTTCTGTTGTTCTGTCTGTTGTTACTACTACTACTACTACTACTACTATTAATATTACAACTAACTACTACTAACTATTGCTACTACTACTAATACTACTATTATTATTATTATTGGCGTCCTTTTTTTTTCTCTCCTGTGGTAGATATTTGTTTTCACCCTTTTGACAAAGAAAAACCCCAGCATGAGTGTCTTCTCCAGGATCTGAACAGGTGAAAACAAAGATGCAGCACTGATTATGTTGTCAGTCTTCTCGACGCTCAGAATCTTGCTGCTGTGACTTCATGTGCTAAAACTCTAAAATGCAATCCGGCATATAAACTTGGGAGACTCCTGAAAGGATTGAAAGCTCAACTGATATCAAAGTGTGTTCAAATACCTACAGTGAAGCACTGGCCATTAAGTGTTTCTAACGATAACGCGATAACAAGTCATTTAAAAGAAAGAAAATCTCAGACTGACAAACTGATAACGATTTTTTTTATAGTGCCTACATTGTTGACCGAGATATGATTTTAAGGGCGCGTATTCAGCCAGAACATTATGCTTCATACAACACTGGACGTGCCCAATTCTTCACACTTTGAGAACTCTCTTCAATCGTTCATGGCTACCTTTGCTATTACGTGGACACGCCGATGAGCCCTGAATAACCCTTCCCAATCCTTTCTCAATTACTGATCCCCTTCCCAAAAGTTTTCCTACAAATTTTTCATGCTAGAGTTTCTTTGGACAGAAACTAATGAGTACTTTACTGAAAACGTTCACAAATTCATACATTTCTAGTATTCTTCCCCGTCCGTTCTCGCCTTATTTGCTCCTATCTGAACCACAGGCCATCAACAAGGGCTCTCCATTTATTTCTGTCCTGGGCTGTTTCTTCTATACGTCTCTACGTGTAGTCCATTTTTTTTTTTAATCTCCGCTTCGACTCCTTTACCAGGTGTTTCTATTTTCTAGTTTACTGTAGATAACCCACACTTGTAGACTGAAACCTTTCGCCGATCCCATCTTGAAAACAACTGACTTAACCTATTCACCACATCTGCAGAGCCTGTGTGTAGTACAGCTGATGTGTACAGTCTGCTGCTGTGGGGCTCAGTGACTTGTACTTGATCCACTGTTATAATGGCTTATCTGGCAGCGATTGTTTGACATTTTGTCATCTCAAGACAATCAATCAAGTGCCGTGCCGCGTGGCGTAGGCGATTATTTCTCTCCACAATTTCCTGTCTTTAGACTTGATTTTTAGATCCGCAGCTGACTTTCTTCCTAGCCACACTGACAGCCCATCCAGTAATTCTCTCTCTGTCTTCCTCTGTCTCTTCTTCCCTCAATTTTTCCAGTTGCCACAATGTGTTACAATTTTCCTCGTCTCAGAAAATGTCCTACAAATCTCGCTTGTCTGCCTCTGATCTTTGCTGTAATTTGCCTTTTAACTCCAGCCTCTCTTAAGACTTCTTCATTGGTTTTCTTAGCTGTCCATGGTACCTTCAACATCCTTCTTATGAACCACATTTCCATGACCTCCATTTCTCGCATCTCAAGACAAACTAAAGAGAACACTACCACGGCACAGCTTTCGTTTTCAAGGGACCTTCCTGAACTGGAACCTTTCCCTAAACGTTCGCGGCACACCTATGGACCCTTGGTAATCAGTTCACTGGCGTACTGGAACAATGCCCCTGGAAGGGGAGAATATCCACATATGGTCAGGTAACTATGGCTTGCAGTATCAGTGCAGGAAGATGGAAAAGATGCCACTACAGTCGATTCCTACAATACTTAGATTTGGGGGGGGGGGGGGAGACAGAGAGAATTTCCCGCAACTCAATTATAGTCTACATCCTGTAGTAGCCATTTTCAAGGACAGAGAGAGAGAGTGCGAGAGAGAGAGAGAGTGTGTGTGTGCGAAAGAGAGAGTGCGCGAGAGAGAAAGACAAATACAAAGAATGTGCGAAAGAGACAGACAGCCAGAAAGTACGAGAGAGACAGAGAGTGCGAGGACAGACAAAGAAAGTGTTAGAGAGAGAAAGAGAGAGAGAGACGGTCAGAGTGCGAGACAGAAAGACAGATACAAAGAGTACCAGGAGAAAAACAGAGACAGAGAAAATGCGAGAGAGAAATACAAAGAGCCAGAGAATGCAAGAGAGAAAGACAGTGACAAAGAAAGTGCAGAAGAGAAAGACAGAGAGTCAGAAAATGTGAAAGAGAAAGACAGAGACAAAGAAAGTGCAGGAGAGAAAGACAGAGAGTCAGAAAATGTGAAAGGGAAAGACAGAGACAAAGAAAGTGCAAGAGAGAAAGACAGAGAGCCAGAGAATGCGAGAAGGACAGAGACAAAGAAAGAGCAAGAGAGAAAGACAGAGAGACAAAGAATGCAAGAAAGACAGAGACAAAGAAAGTGCAAGAGAGAAAGACAGAGCCAGAGAATGCGAGAGAGAAAGGTAGAGACAAAGAAAGTGCAAGAGAGAAAGACAGAGAGCCTGAGAGTGTGAGAGAGAAAGACAGAGAGCCAGAAAATATGAGAGAGACAGAGTGTGAGAGAGAAAGACGGAGACAAAGAAAGTGTGAGAGAGAAAGTCATAGTTAAAGAGAGTGCAAGAGAAAAAAGCAGAGTCAGAGAGTGTACGAGGGAGAGAGTCAAAGAGTGTGCGAGGGAGGGAGGGAGAGAGAGAGTGTGTGTGTGTGTGTGTGTGAAAGCAAGACAGATACTGAAAGCGAGAGAGTGTGTGTGTGTGTGCGAGAGAGAGAGAGAGAGTCAGAGCGAGATGGAGATAGAGTGTGTGTGTATGTGTGTGTGTGTGCGCGCGTGAGAGAGAGAGAGAGAGAGAGAGCCAGAGTGTGAGAGAGAAAAACGGAAAGCGAGAACAAGACAGTCTGAGAATGAGAGAGAGAGACACAGAGAGAGAGAGAGAGAGAGAGAGACGCACACACAAAGACCAGAGATGATTATTTCTCACTCAAACAAGGTTTTAAAAAAAAAACTTGACTCATGGGCCCACTGAACGCTATCTGAATATCAGGAATGAGGACAAAAATGATTGCAATAACAAGAATCATCGACTGTATGTAAGTCTACACGGCTACCCAAATAATACAAGAAACGTTACTGGTGTCCGTGCACGAAATAACAAGGATAAAGAGGGAATAAAACAACGAAGAATAAAAATAAGGTCAAGAGTTATCAGAAACATGATATCTCTGACTGTGTGTAACTAGCATGGGTATGGCAAAAGAAATGATACATTCTTAGTTGGGGATAAGATTGTTTTAAATTCCGACGTGTTATCGCAAGTCTATAAGTGAGTGAGAAAATAATGGAAGAAAGGAAATAGTATACATTCCTACATGTTATCATAGGTCTATAAGGGAGAAAATAATTGGAGAAAAGAAACAGTATAAATTCCTACATGTTGCCACAGCTCTATAAGTGAGAAAATAATGGGAGAAAGGAAATAGTATACATTCCTACATGTTATCATAGGTCTATAAGGGAGAAAATAATTGGAGAAAAGAAACAGTATAAATTCCTACATGTTGCCACAGCTCTATAAGTGAGAAAATAATGGGAGAAAGGAAATAGTATACATTCCTACATGTTACCACAGCTCTATAAGTAAGAAAATAATGGGAGAAAGGAAATAGTATACATTCCTACATGTTAGCACAGGTCTATAAGTGAGAAAATAATGGGAGAAAGGAAATAGTACAAATTCCTACATGTTAGCACAGGTCTATAAGTGAGAAAATAATGGGAGAAAGGAAATAGTACAAATTCCTACATGTTAGCACAGGTCTATAAGTGAGAAAATAATGGGAGAAAGGAAATAGTACACATTCCTACATGTTAGCACAGGTCTATAAGTGAGAAAATAATGAGAGAAAGGAAATAGTACAAATTCCTACATATAGGTCTATAAGTGAGAAAATAATTGGAGAAATGAAATAGTATAAATTCCTACATATAGGTCTGTAAGTGAGAAAATAATTGGAGAAATGAAATAGTATAAATTCCGACGTGTTGTCACAGGTCCTCAAATGGGAAAACACTGAGCTGAAAACGTTATAAAATGTCCGACATGCAGTGTGGAAAACAAGAAGTATAAAGATTAAATATCCTATAAATATCTAAGAACATCGATAACTCCAACATTATAAGAGATAAGGGGTAGAATACAAGCTGGGAACAAGACACATTTTACCCTTAGACAATTGTTACAATCAACATTTTCCCCCCACAACACCAAACTAAACATATATAAGACATAGATTATATCAGTTGTACTACATCGATAAGAAACACGGAATACAACTAAACAAGATGAAAACCAAATATAAACATCTGAGAAGGTAAGAGACCATGTAACAACACAACAGTGGAAGATTATAACAAAGAAATCTATACATTATTTAACTCTCCGCTTATAACAGACATTATGAAAAACAACAGACTTAGGTGGCTCGGGCATTTCGTGAGAATGGAGGAGAACAGACAAACAAAGATGGTCTATACAGAAGTGATGAAAGGGGACAGACCATGAGAAAGATTTTCAACGAAGGAGAGACGAAGTAGAAGAAGATATACGCGTTCTTGGAATCGACAACTGACAAGAAAAGATCAAGAACAGTGAGGGACGGAGACATGTCTCGTCTGCAGCAAATAGCCTCAGTGGCTCGGAAAGTCGCCGAATTCAGCAACTGCTCAAAGAAGTAGGGAAAATAACAGTCGAATGTGAAAGTTACAAACTCCAACATGCTGTAGCAGGTCTTTGTATGCAGCAACAAAGGAAAGGGGAAAGCTATAAACTCTGACATGCTGTAGCAGGTCTCTGTGTGCAGCAACAAAGGAGAAGGGGAAAGCTATAAACTCTGACATGCTGTAGCAGGTCTCTGTGTGCAGCAACAAAGGAGAAGGGGAAAGCTATAAACTCCAACATGCAGTGGGAAAATACTGCAGGAATGGAAATAATAAAATTTCAAACATAAGTCACGATACCAGTCACGATATGGAGATATTTACGTCTTACTTACTGTACAATCTCAGAGCAGAGTAAAGCAAAGCGGTAACTTCAAAATAGCACATGATTCTAACTCTAGTTACATGCTGTTTCGAATCATCTGGGTAGTTTGTTTTTTTTTACCTAAGTCTAATTATAAAGACTATAATAAGTAAGTCTAATTATCCTAACTATTTCAACTAAGTCTAATTATCTTAACTATATCAACTAGTCTAATTATTTTAACTATATCACATAAGTCTAATTATCCTAACTTTCACCTAAGTCTAATTATCTGTACTGTCTATCTAAACTAGAGTTCTAGGGGGTCTGGAAACCAAGCGATAGAGTATAGAACTATATCTCTGAACACTTTTCCTTTTTAAAATTATTCTTATTTTTTTTCCACTGGGTTGCTATCTATAAAAGCAAGCTCTTGGCAGTAATTTTTAAAGTCAAACTTGTATCTAACGGGACTGATTATTATTATTATTATTTCGTCAGTAGGGGGCACGGCGGGCATACTGGTGGGGCATGAACTTGCGCACAGATTTAGAACCCCTGAACTAACAGAACCGATCCTGGTTCCATTCAATGGCATGCCTACTGCAAGGTTCAAAACCACTGGCTTGATCACCTCCCTTAAAGCAGTTGACAAGCTCTGTCCCAGCTTTCTAACCCGCGTGTCGAAGAGCCGTCATACAGTACACGTAAACTTCTAGCTAGTTTTTTCACTATGTTAAAACCTCGTGTCCTACAAACTCCCTTTTTACTTCTCTCTGATTAAAATAAAGGAAACGTACCAGCAATACGTTGTGGGAAAGAAAAAAATGAGAGAGAGAGGAGTTTCAGACATCAGGATAAAATTCTACGTGGCAGCTGGAAATTGTTCACACCAGAAGAAACTTCTCACAGCAAATCTGTCTAGCGCATTGTTGTACGGTCAGCGTTCTAAACATGGTGGTCACAGCTCCCTACACGTGACAGGACAACAAGAATTTCCTAGGACTAGACGCACGGTGGATGGCGACACTAGAAAGGAAGTTAGGATCAGAATTGCAAAAGCAGCATCAATCTTCAAGAATCTTGAGAACATATGGAATTCAAAAGTTATAAGCACAAAAACCAAGTTAAGACTATTCAATTCAAATGTAATATCCACCCTCATTTGTGCATGCGAAAGCTGGAAAACAACTAAAGAAATAGACAAGAAATTACTCCTTTGAAAACAAATGCATAATGAAAATACTCGGCATCAAGTGGAACGAATTCAAGAACAATGCAGAGATAAGACAGATGACTGAACAACAACCAGTCTCATGGGTGATCAGGAAAAGGAGATGGACATATGTTGGTCACTTGATGAGAAGAAATGATAAGAGAATCCCAAAACAAGCTATCAAGTGGAACACAACAGGCCGAAGAAAAAGAGGCAGACCGCGTGAAACTCTGAAGAGAACATTGTTAAGAGAGGCCAAATTAACAGGCATAAAATCCTTTGATGAGGTTGAAGGACTCGCCGAAGACAGGAAAAATTGGGAACTACTTTGCGAGCCCTATGTGACGTTTAATGTCCCGGGAAGGATATAAGAAGACGCACGGACTCCGGGAGGGCGAGCAGTTTCTCGTGGCTTGCAGGCTCCTTGCCCTATAGGAGCCCGTGGTTCGAGTCCCATGAAGTAATTCCCCTGTCATTTTTCTTTCATATCTAAAGTGTGTGTGTGTATGAGAGAGAGAGAGAGAGAGAGGAATGAATGAATGGTAAGCATACAACAACGTGCTAAATCACTTTATGTCCCAGCTGCAAATGTAAACTACTGCTGGCTCTCCCCCCCCCCCTTTTTTTTTTACTCTGTGTGTGAGTAAGGGGCGGAGGAGGTCGAGAAGAAAGAGAGGGAAGAAACAAACAACTGCTAAGACAACGTCAGGCTACATGAGAGTCAAACAATCACTGTACTCACTGATTATTCAAGACGGCGGAGCTAAGTGACACGGGCTGGACATATCCTGTGTTACCGGCTCACACATCAGCGTTGATATAAAGATCATGTGAACATACACAGAGAAGATACAGTACCATGCCAAGCACCGTGAGTGCTGGTCTCGCTGCTTACATTACATCGGAGTCTGGAGAGTTTTCATCGTGGTTTTGGGGGGTGGGGGTGGGAGAGAATGTGTACCGGCTCTCAAAATCTCTCTCGGTGGCCCTGATTGGTCTTACCAGTGACTGCCAAGTCATGACCTTGCGTGGTGAACTGGTGTGCATTCAAAGATTAAATCCGGTTCCCGTGACAGAAAAAGAAAAAAAAAAGGCCCTTCCTTGTTAAACGATTACCAAGAATTGTCCACAAGCGGGTTAGAACCACCACACAGGGGAATGGGTTTTACATACACACCCAAGAATCTCTAAGCATGGTTTACGGCCAGGAATTCACACCACGAATGTATGGGCAATAACCTGTTACGTAGCATTTGTTCCAAAGTTAAACATATACGCGTCAAATCTATTTACATTCTACGGAATGTACTTTTACACGCCGTCTTCTATTTACGGTATCAAAGGGACTCAATTCTGCGACCCTGTACACAAAATGACTGATCTCCAAAGCGTTTCTGTACGCACTTTTATGCAGTCAGTGTATGAATGTCCAAAGCACAGAGACAACACAGGTGACTGACTATCCGCTATAAAGTGCTCGAGTTTTGGGTACGGATATCTTTCGGATAGTATAGTGATTATGTCTGCTAATCTTGTGGTGAACCATATAGTACCACGTGTAGCGACATTCTGAAACGTCGAAGTGAAAAAAAACTACAACAAACAAACAATATGTAGTAATGCATTCAATAAATAAAAAGTGACAATGGAGAAAGACAAGCATCCACTGATCCAAGTGGCAGAATTATAAGACAGTATTAAACTGAGAACCTCAACCACTCATACATAATACAGAAATAAACCACATTATGATTGGAGAACTTTAGAAACAGGGAAGGAATGGAGGCCAGCTTTATCTGCAGCAGTGAATCTTAATGGCTCAGAATGTTGGAGGAGGATGATGAGAGGGAATGGTATTCGGGTCAGGCGGGCAAGAGTTGACCAAGAACTTATCCCACTCCTTCATGGTTGCTTATATTAATAAAGTGATCTGCGCTTTCACTCTGGGTTGTGGGCCAAGGTTCGCCGTGGGCCCCCCCGGGCAAATTAAAAAAAAAAAAAACACTCGGTCTGTTAAGGTAAATGATCTGGCCAGACCCCATAGCCTTACAACAGAAGCTCTACGATGATGATGAAAACTGCTGCATTTGTGAGAGAGACTGGCGTCAACGTCTCAGCGGACGACGAAGAAGAAGAGTATGGAATAAACAGCGCCTGGCACTTTTTAAAAAAACCCAGAAACACTCAACCGGGCAAAGCAACGAATACTGAATAGGACAGAAAAGGGATTTAAACTACATCCGAAATGAAAAGTAACATAAAAGGAAATAACGAACTCTGGCATGTAGAAACAATGTAAGCAACAAAGATCAAACTCAACAACAATATCAGGCTTTTTCGTTTATGTATCTCTGAGCGTGCACGACAACAATATGGGGGCGGAATTCGTACCGAACTAGAAAGTGATTCATAATTTTTTAAATAAATAAATAAAAGTATGAAAACTAACAAATATGTCAAATGGCGAGAGAGAGACACAGAGAGAGGTTCGTGGCAACATCACAACCATTTAGATGACAGATATAAACGCAAGGCACTCACTTGTTTTAGAATGAATACAGAAAACTAAAAGCAATGTAAGGCATGAAGGCACTTCCATTTACAGGACAAATAAGACACAGATTTACAAACAAGGGCCCTTGACATATATTCTATAACAACTTACCCCATCATTAAACAGACCAGGTTCTGGGATAAACTTGCCTTCCCCGTCCACAGGGACTGAACTGGTCCTAAGATAGGAGTCCTTGAGAGGAAGGAAGCCAGGCGGAGGGCTCGGTGAATGCCGGCTCTGAAAAGCAGAAAAAAAAGAGAAGACAAATCATTTTTGGTTACAAGTACACCAAATAAAATATATAAATATACTCAAAGTAAATCTACAATAACAAAAATACACGATATTCACTTCAGCATCATTAAATTAAAATTTCTAATGCTTTCATTTTAGGACTTTTACGATGGTTCTCAAACTCTGCAGAGCGGTTCCACTCAGAGGCTACCTTTACACAATCTCGTAATAAACTGACTCAAAAGAGAAACAATTACAAATATTTGAACCAGACTGTCTGAATATTCTGGCCTTATCAAAGGACACAGACATCTTGTACAATAATGACAACCATACGGGGGGAGGGGGGGGGGGGGGGCTGAAAGAAAAAGAAGCAAAAAGATGACAAGGGAAATGAAGTAATGACAACTTCCTCTGATGAACTGAAAGAGTTGTGTTTCACAGTAGAGAGTTTCCTGCATACAGTAGGTGAGTTATACATTTACTTCTTTTTATTGTTAAACTGGTTTGCTAGCTGAAATTTTTAGATGGGTAATGCATATAGTTTAATAGGCTATTATACAACTAGGACATAAGGTTGGGGTTGAGGATTTGGCCTGGGAGAAAATGGGCAGCCCGAACAAGCCTGGGAAACACCGGCCTAGACCAGTGACTTCTGGCACTTAGAACAATCTGGAAATATACACCAGGGCTCTCCTGGACCGCCATGATGAATGCATGAGACTGGAATACAAGATCTCACAGACATACAAGAAAATCTGTTTAACTCTATCAGTCCCGTGATTCCTCTGAGACACACAAGAAAACCTGTTTAACCCTATCAGTCCCGTGATTCCTCTCAGTCGTTTACAAAAATAGTAGCTTTTTTTTTTTCAGCACGTTACAAACGATGGAATTATTAAAACGACTCTCGCCTGAGCGCCCTCGAAGCAGAAAAGAAACTTTAAACAACAAAGCAGAAAAACACGATATTTATATGCGTAGTAGCCCAATATGTTAAAGTTTAGTGCGAGGCAGAAGTTCGTTATTATTGTATTCGTTTGCTGTTTCTTTTCTGTTACCTATGAAGCACGCTTGTCAAAGTACCGATCATTTCTCTGTGTGTAAATCTACACTTCTCTGCCCTTTTTTTTTCTTATCTTCTCTCCGACTGACGAGAATGGACAGACAACAAAAAAACGTTTATACAGATGTAATTAACGGTGACAAGTATAATACTTTCAAGTTGTGAACTATTATTCTTGATGACTGAAGACATTCGTGTTCTTTGGTTCTCTGATCATAACACATCGATGTTTCACAAATATTACAACATTCGCTAAACCACAGCAAGTCCGATGAAATGTTCTCTACAGAATTCATTTAATTCTGACAAATAAGATATTCGACTTAGAATTCACAACATCACTTGTACTAAGATGCAATATGACATAATCTTCGTTAGTTTCGTCGTTGAAGCACATCAATATCAAACTATCAAATTCTACATGCAGCATTTCTCAATGTTCTCAACTTCACATTATTCTACACATTTGATAAGAGGACAATTCTAAACTCTGTACTATATTCAATCTGTAACACGTGATAAATCAGTTACACGACTAAATCACTGTACTCGAAGTTTCAAAGTAAACAAATATTCATAATATCACTTGAATCACTTGAAACACAGATTCAATCTGTCCTAAAACTACTTCTGCAATACTGGTTTTCCTGAGTATCTACTGCTCTAATTGTCCATCTATTCCAGCTGTCGTTACCTACGTCTTCTTTCTCTCTCGTGTCTTCTCTGGTGTGTCTGTATTCTTCTTCTCTCGTCTGGACCGGTCTCAGTTTACTGACCGTCCTTGTTCCTCCGTTTTCGGGGCTCGTTCCTCCGTCTCCTCTCCTCTACTTCTTCTTCTTCCTTGTTCCTATTGTCTGTTCCTCCGTCTTCGAGCTCCCTCCTCTGTCTCTGCTTCTTCCTCGTTCCCCACTACTTGGTTCCTCTTCTGTCTCTTCGTCTTGTTTTAGTGTCATAGAAGTTCTATACCTTTTTCTTCCTTTCCTCTCCATTTTTCTCTGTCGCTATTCGATGTTACTATTTTCTTTACAGTATATTTTCATAATCATATTCATTAATAATAATATTAATAATAATACTAATAATCATTACGTATAAGGCATTGCTACACAAGAGCATGAGGCAGATCGAGACAACCTGAAAGAAGACCTACGAGAACTGGGCGTGGACAACTGGCAGGAGAAGACTAAGAACAGAGAGGGGAATGGAGGCACGTCTTGTCTACAATAATGAGCTGCAATGCCTCGGAAAGCTAAATGAATGAAATATTCTATCTCCCTTCACCCCCCCCCCCCTTTTTTTCAGCACTGTCCCCATATTCACATTTACTTCACTTACAGCACAAGCATTACCTCGGGCACACTTCAATCTCCTACATATTCACAAGTACGTTTTTTTTAAAAATACTTATGTTGTGTTCCATACCCCCCACCCCCCAAAGGGATTCTCGGGCCCCCAAGATGTCCATCTACAAAAATAACTTTTCTTTCCAAAATTCATCAGACATATCATATGAAAGCACGTTATGAGCTACTGTCAGTCACTGGAAACTTACAGGTGTAAATGAAGGACACTTGGAGATAGCAGGGGCAAAAGAGAAAGAAAAAAAAACCGATATATGGGCAGAACAAGCGGCACGGGAAAAAGCAGGCACAAGAAATGGCTGGAAACAGCAAGAGAAAAACGGTGGAGCACGACCGCGATCACCGCCGCCGCTGGCAAGCACAGGACATGATGAAATGATAACATGACCTTGTACCCCACTTTGAGCTGTAGTTTGTTATTCATCTTTAAAATAAACGCCTCCGCTCCTAAATTACCCCAACATAAAACACACGGCCAGGCAAAGAAAGGAAAGACTGTAAGCCTAATTATTGGGGGGGGGGGGGGAGAAGCAGAATTCCAAGAATCATGAATCTCTCTTGGTATATTCCCTCTCAGCGCTTTCACAAGTCGGCAACATCCGCCACCCCGTTCGCTGGCAAGATCCGGGGTAGATGACAGATAAGGAGAGGGGAGGGACGGCAATATCATTAAAACCAATTGACCGAAAAAAAAAAAAGGTTAAGGGGCGCCTGGGATGCAAGGGTGACACCAGACACAAACATTTTGGGAACCGCTGCTCCATCCTGTTACTCTGTCTATTCCCAGCACAGCTTTATCACCAAACTCTCAACATGGAAAAAAAAAGAAGAAGAAGAAAACACACACACAAAAATACAGCGCTGACAAAATGTGGAGAAAATTAATAGTAATAAATCTAAATTAAGTTCTGGCAAAATAATCTAATGTATGATAAGATCAAATATATATGCCGGGGGGGGGGGGGGGAGGAGAGCTAACAGCTACTGATACAGATTTATATCTACGCTCGACAGAGAATGTAAGCAACAATATAAAAAATCCATTTATCCTGAAGGAAAATGTGAGAGCAAGAGGGGGTGGGGGAATGAGGGATGGAGAGAAATAAGGAGAGGCTGAGAGAAAGAGAAGGGCATATAAACAAAGAAGAAGAAATAAATACAGAGAGAGGCAGAAAGACAAAAACAGAGAAAAGAGAGAGAAAGTGAGGCAAATCAGAAAAAGGCAAAGACAGATAACACACACACACACACACAGAGAACATATATATGAGTGAAACAAAGAGAGAAACAATGAGAGTGGGAGAGACAAAAACAGAAACAAAGAGAAACAACGACAGAGAACCAGAGTGAGAGATGCAAGGACAGAGAGAGAGAGAGAGAGAGAGAGAGAGAGAGAGAGAGATGAGAGAAACTGAGACAGAAAAATGGAGAGAGACAGAGAGACAGACAAGAGATACCGAAACAAAAGTGAGACAATGAAACACAGAATGTGAGAAAAGGGAAAACAGACAACAGGAATAAAGAGAAACTAAGATACAGAGAAGACAGACTGAAAGTGATGGACAGAAAGAAATAGATGGAGAGCGCGACTGACAGAGGGATAGGGGTTGACAGATTGATTGAGAAAGAGAGAGAGAGAGTGAGAGAGAGAGAGAGTGAGAGAGAGAGAGTGAAGAGATCTAAAAATAAACTGAAGGAATAACCGCAAGCAGCTATCTAAAAAAAAAAAAAACCTCTGAACAGGAAACGAGATAACATCATTCATCAGAAGTTTCTAAAAACCTAGCGGAACCGGAAACCCATATGCGAGATGTCAAGATGTAATCATGAACAGCCATGTAGATAAAACTGCCGGAATTGATTATGCAGCGGCTGAAACGGTAAGATTGTGCCATGAAAAGGGAGTAGCTGATTGTACAGATAATCTTACAAAGGAATATAACAATTTTAATCGCGGTTTTTATTATATTCCAAGGCGTATAGTGTGGAGGGTGGATGACTTTCCAGCAAAATATGGGGTTGTTTTTTCCCCTCTATGCTAGCACGGTGGTTTGTTGTCTTGTCTCCACTCACGAAAAGAAGATAAAGACTAGGGGAACTACACAACTTATTGCTGGTCGCGGGGAGTTTGTCTTAACATCGCGTCCGTTAGCCGGAGTATCAAGGAAAACCTGCAAGGTTTATGCAGTCTTAACTTCGCCAATCTGGCAGGTTAGTTGGCGAACCTCGTTCACGCCAAAACAGCGCCGGCAGTACTGACAGATGTGTTGACAATCATGAAAACCAATGCTCACAGCGATGTTTACGCGCAGGCTAATTACATGAAAGTTTGAATATGTATAACCCGACCCATATTTTTAAATTATGGAGCGATTTCCTTTCAGTTTCTTTCTACTAATTAGTACTTTCTCTTGTATTCTGACAGAGCATGGAAATTAATTATAAGTGAGAGAGATAATACTACTTGGCGTGAAGCTACAACTTACAGATCAACGGCATCACGCTGACTGGTCAGTTTGTGCAGCTTTAATCAGCTGGTATCAGTGATTTATCTGGACGATGTTCTTGACCGTTGGCGGACCTCATCCGCGGAGTCTGATAGATTCGGTAAAGGTGAAGTGATGAAAATATCGTAGGTCAGCGGTTCTGCAACTGGGCGATACGCATCCCTAGCCCATGAACACTGAAAAGATTCACGCGGGTTGTGAGGGAAAGGCGAGAGCTAGGAGGTGTGAGAACAAACTAAACGGTGGTGGCAGCAACAAGAAACAGAGAAGCTAGGGACTGTGTTAGCCCGAAAGAGTTTGGGAACCACTGCTGCGCCCAATGTTGATGACATGAACAAATTGGGAGGAGGGGGGGTTGTTCTAGACGGAGATCAATGACTGTAACAACAGACCTGATTCACCATAAACGTTAAACTGAACAGCAAATACATCACCCACGCTTACTATTGTGGTGTCTAATGACGATGATTTTCAAGAACTTTCTATGTACTTGTTCATCTGTCCAGCACAATGTTTCCCAACGTGGAGTGTACGACCCACGGGGGTCCGGTAGGGGGTTTGAGTGTTTGTTTTTTTTTGGGGGGGGGGGGCGGAGGCAATTACAAAAATATAGAGAATAGTATAAGATATTTATATGATACTTTTTTCACAACTTGGTTAACTATTACGTTGCGGGAGGTTGGGGGTTGGGTGGTGGTGAGAAGGAACGACATAAAAATCTTTTATGCGTTGAGGTGGGACATGACCCAAAATGGGCTGGGAAACACTGGTCCGGCATTACACTGATGTTAAGAAATAATCGTAAAAAGCCATATTCTTGGTTCTGGAGAAAGACGCAACAATTATCCTGGACTCCATTCATTAACTACAGGTATACCAGCAAACCATAATCTTCCCTCTAAGAACGGGATACTACAGACTCATAAACCACCTCTCTACTCTTAAACTGTCACGCAGAAAAGAACGTCCCTACGGCTTTGGTGTCCACACGCCAGAGCACATCCTGTAGACCTGTCCAACCTGCTCAAACCACCAGGCATGGATCTGGCCCGAGGGTGAGTATCTGAAAGAAAAGCTCAAGCCTCGAGAAGACGGCAAACTTTGTCAGGTCGACGGGGATGTAGATACAGCACGAGCAGTCACTACTCGAGCGAGACCAAAGTAGTGGTACCGTGGGCAGCTTGAAAAACACATGAAGAAAGTGCCAGAAGAAGGAAAACAAAGAAGTGCCAAAAACAAGTTAAAATTACACGAAATGGACCATCAATATTCCTTGGGCATGTCCTGTCGAGACATACGTTAGAGAACACAGTAGCCACAGGAAAACCATGAGATATGTATCTGAATGGGTCGACCAAACGGTATGAGAAAAGACCAGCATATGAAGTGATTTAAAACGCCCCCAAGGACCACACAATAAGACGAAGCATGACCGCTATAGCTGTATGGTGCAGCACGTAACGAATGGACGAGAACAACGTAATAAATAAACATAACAGAAAGAGTGATGGAACAACAAAAAAACCAACAAAAAAAAAAACTTCAGGGATTATCTGTTACACAAAAGTAACATTATAACGGGTCGAACCGCATGCACGTGGGCAGGCACTCTCTGAGATCCGCCTGTGATAGACATAATGAGAGCTGAGTCCAGCTACTGCATCGCTCCACGGCCCTGATGACTTATTTTAAATGGCTCCCAATGTTCCCTCTAAGCTACGCAGCAGCACACCAATTGTATATGCCGTGCAAAATAAAATAAAATGCTTCCAATTTCCTGTGTTAGTTATTCTGTGACATATCAGCGCTGGAGCAGAATACAATAGCGCTATATCAGTTTGTCTTCCCTATGTTTTTTTTTATTTTAATATTTCCTTTATATAAGAACTTTAAATTATAATTTCTAATTTGACGCCACGATGCATATTTGCGCACAAAATTATTTGAAGACATGGGCTCTTCTTCTTCTTCTTCATTCGTTTCTACCACCAAGATCGCCCCGTGATTCTATTGAATTTACTCCTGTGGTTCTCGCGATAGTCTCATTTAGGACGGAGGCTCAGAGTATCGTGGGGCTTTGGCCTATATTCTCGGTGGGTCATAGAAGCGGCACTGCGTGACACTATGGTTTTCGTTACACCAGTTTAGTCTAGAGGATGAAAATTGTGCCCACGAACAGCGAAAACTTCAAGAGCACACTGCATGGCCCGTAGTAAATGAAAACAGAATGGCTATCAAATACGGTAGGCGGATTGCGGGGAATAGTTCTGCAGCACTTAATAAAATTATCCTGCCTCTGACGCCAAACGTTAATTCTTTCACGCCAAAAGAAAACTGGCAGCGTTGGTAGATCTCGCACACCTATGGGAATCAATTCTTAGAGAGGTATTTAGGCAAGACCTAGACAAAATGAAAAGTAGCACATTTCTAACCCGACCCATATTTTTAAATTTTATACTTAATTTCAATTTTAACTCCCCCCCCCCCCCACAGTATTTTTCATCCAAATTTCTTCTGGCAGGGCAAGGAAATTAACCGTGGAGTGAAAGAGTTCAGAAAGAAAAGATATAATCTGGCAAAGCAACTCTTAGGGAGTTATCAACTCCGCTCCGCCCCGTGACAAAGATTCACGTCTTCGTCATACGCAGATGTCAGCTTCGGAAAAGCCAGATTCTCAAATCTCCTAGAGAATTGTTTACGTATATGAGAAAACAAACAAAAAAGTGTGTATGGCTAGCTATGAAAAGTGTTGTAGTAAAAAAACCCACTTCAAACTTGTTTTCTGGGAATTTTTTAAAAGCTGCTTCATTTCCTTGTGTATCGGTTTATTTATTTGTATTTAAGCCTCCTTAGAAAAATGTGACA
The DNA here is from genome assembly GCA_009760885.1 of Achatina immaculata. Classification (NCBI taxonomy): domain Eukaryota; kingdom Metazoa; phylum Mollusca; class Gastropoda; order Stylommatophora; family Achatinidae; genus Lissachatina; species Lissachatina immaculata. The sequence continues at coordinate 2,744,833 of CM019715.1, read as the reverse complement.
GCGCTTAGGGCAGCAATAACTACGTCTCCCTTTAGTTCATGAATTCCAGCCCATCCAGTACCAGACCGCCGCAACTCTTCAACACAAGCAGTCATCTCCCCTTCCCGCCGTCACTCGCCGACTATTTCGTCCTGTGGGTACGTCACGTGACAAAGTCACGACTCTCATCTTTCCTTTATGGGGACTCCCCCCCCCCCCCCCCCCAGGGCAAAGAGTCTCCCACAACACTAGACTCCCACGAGCAAAAAAAAAAAATGTTGCTTCTTAATCGGAGCTGTCTCGGTTTATGCGAGGACAAAAGCTATAACGTCAAACGAGCCCTTTCCGTCTTGGCTTAGACGGACATCTAACATGGCCCGTGATTTTCGTCCTATTCCGGGACATAAACTGACAATGCCGGCGTGTTGCTGTGGTTAGTGTAAAATATGGCTCCTTCCCAAAGCGCTCTGTGAAGACATGGAGTATCGTCTTTACCGGTTAACGCTCGACATCCTAAGCCACTATAAAATGGCTCCTTCCCAAAGCGCTCTGCTAGAATGTGGGGTTTACTCTTTACCCGCTAAAGTTCCACATCCCTGGCATGGTAACAGGCATTAATGCACATTCCTTGTCCAGGTCTGTGTTTTTGTTTTAAATGAACCAAGATGGGTATTAGAGGGATCACAGAGTAACAAGCTTTTATGTGATTTTCTGAAAAACAATTTATTTAAAATCTACAATTCTTTATGAACTCCTGGCCATTATAAAGTGCCAACCGTAATCAGGGGTGGCTTTCTAAATACTTGTAATGCACATTTAGACCTCTGCAAATACACTGTAATGTACTTTAGACTTCTGGCAAAGTGATAAACCGGTTCTACGTTAGATACACTGGCTATGTATAATACCATCTATCTTATTTTTATTTGTTACGTCTTTTTGTCAAAGTTTCCTAGGACGAAAGAAAAGTTGAGTTTTATGTTTAAATTTATGTTCTGTCAATATGACTTTGTTCGCTTTTCTTATCATGAAATGGGGGTTGATCTGTTTTCAATTAAGTCGATACATAAACAAGGTTCAGCTGTATATATATATATATATATATATATATATGAAGAATAGGAGCTAGGTACTGGACGTTCTACACAAAACATCCAACTAGTGGAACCGATGCTCAACATATCACGAAAGACTTTCTATCCATGAGCTATATATTAAAAACTGTCCTTTTCTTTCCATTTCAAATACTGCAATATTTTTGTTTTGTTTTATAGTTTCTATGTAATTTTACTTTTTTTTCTTAGCATGTAAAATACCAACATTAAAAGGTAAGGTTAAAAACCCCCGTTAACTGCCATTAAGGCATACCAGGGTTACGGTGTTAGGCCCGTATTTCCAAGACCTGGAAGCACATGAAAGTCTGATGTGGTCAGTATCACACGCCTGGCCGCATGTACCGTCTTAGATTAGTGACACTAAGACTACTATTAATTTTATTCTAACTTTACTTTTTTTCTGCCTATTTATAAACCTGACATTAATTTAGTTTCTCTGGCTTCACTTTCATTAATAATAATGACACTGATTTTTTTTTCTAACCTCATTTTTTTTTGGTACTTTCCACTTAATAATACTGACATTACATTTTCTTTCTATAATGTGCACTTTTTTTCTCTCGGTTTCAGCACCGTATTTATTTATATCCGTCTCAGTCGTGAGTCAGCTTCTGTCTTTTCTTGCACTTATCTCTTCAAAGCTTACATCCGACGAAGGCGCCAGGAGAAACGCTGTACTATTCTGGAATGTTCCTTTTCCTGGATTCAGAATAATCGGCTCAGCAGACTGATGATGCTGAACTCGCATGTAGGAGAATCAGCCGGTTCTGGCTCTGGTTTAAGCAAGTGAGTATTTTGTCAAGATTAAATCTGGCCGCTAATACGACGTAAGAAAAAAAAACGTTCACGCAAACATTTCTGACGTTCTGTAAATCATGTTTAATTTTACATTTAAAGTACCGAATGTTGTATTGAGAAAACCGGTTATTTCCGAAAGTACTTCATGCAAGGTGAAAGACAGGTATATTTTACTGGTTTACAAAAATCTTAACACGACGATTCATAAACAAACGCTTGAAGATACTGAAACCAACAAAGGTATGAGAAGCGCTGGTCAAAACAGAACTAGAAGGAAAGGATGAGAGACCAGGGGTGTGAGCTGGAGGTTGCGTAGTGATAACCCGTGGAATATAAAACCTGAACTTCTTTCTTCCAGAAAACCTATAAGTGTCTCTTACCCAAGGGTCCAAACTATCACCTCCTGATAATTTTTTTGTCTTCCTTTTTTTCATGTGCACATCAGCAGATACGATAAATGCGTCCACGCAGCAGCAAGCAGGAAGGGTAGAAGGATGAGGCAGATAAGCATGCGAAGACGGGAGATACTACTTCTTAACAAACTCCACCGCTTGCGAATGTTGAATCCCTACTGCGCTAACGACAAGATGGGGGAGGTGGGATAACTGCAGCAGATAACGCATCCACTTCTGACACGTAGAAAGAGCTGCAAATATATAGCACAGCCCTCATGGACCACCATGATAAATGTATGGAATACAATATCTCACAGACAGGCAAGAAAACCTGTTTAACCCTTTCAGTCCCATGATTCCTCTCAGAATCATTTACAAAAATAGTAACTTCTTCTAAACTACCTGTGTAAATATACTGTTAAGGTTTATGCTTAACTCCATGTTTTTTAAGCATACTGGAAGCATATAGAAATCTGACTCCTCGGCTCCACCGAGAAATAAAAGTTATCCTTGTTTTGGTTATAATAACGCAGCGGATCCAAATATGTAGCCTGCAGAGCATTATCAGATGGTCAGTGGCAATGCTGAATAAGAACAATGTAGGGTTTATAGCATTATGATATTAGACATACACTGGTGGTCTGTAATTTACAAGTACTGTAGATGATAAAGTGGTCCTAGGTGTAAAAAGGCTGAGAACCACTGTATTAAACGAAACGATGGCTTAGAGGGAACATTAGTGTAGGTTGTCGCTTATGACAAAAAGTGGGTAGTTGATTGGGGGGGGGGGGGGCGAGTGACGGAAGGGATACTGCTATTATACTAAACACCATGCTATCGAAGCATATATCCTGGCTGGACAATGGAGACGTCGTCAGGTGGGCTGTCAAGACTGAAACTGTCTACATTGAACAAGCAACAAGAAGGTAACATTTTATAAGTGGAGGTATGTCCGTTTCATATTTTATATTTTCGCTGGTGTATAACAATGAAAGAGAGAGAGAGAGAGAGAGAGAGAGAGAGAAATCGGAAATGAAAGAGTTAAATGGGTTCCTACTGTTAACCCGACACAATCTATTCTCGCCATATGAATGTTGTTAAAAATATAACCTAATCTCAGATGTCGAACGTTGCAATTACAAGTATAACCTAGTCTTAGATGTTGTACATAGCAAATAATGAAGTTGCCATTTCAAATCATGGAACTTTTCCCCTCTTATTTCGCTTTTTATAAATCTGATATAAAATACTGGACTTCGAATCTTTCTATGTTGTTCTTCATGTCTCCTTTGGTCTACTTTCCTATACCCTTGAGGTGTCCATTTCAGTGCTATTTTTGGTAATGAGTCACAAGTCAGTTGGAGCACAGCTTTCAGCGACTATTGCCTCTTCTGTTGTCACTTCTACTCTACTCTCAACTCTTTCCTTCACAACAATGGTTCCCAAACCTCAGGTCCACGAAAGGTCGAGTGGCGGGGCGTGTCACAGACCTACATTTTAACATTATTCTTCACTTGTTCACAGACAAAGCCCATACTATCTCAAAATACGGAGAATTACCACTGTCTCTAGCGGTCCGCGATACGAATAAGTTCGGGAACTATTGCTTTCAGAGTTTATTTAAGGTTTACCTTGTGAGTTAAAAACATGTAAAACAGTGACTTACGCCTTACACGGAAGCAGAAGAAGATAAAGAAATAGTACAGGATTTTAGTATATAATGGATAAATGTTTGGACTAAACATCCAAGAAATAAACATGTCCATCAATCCATCCGTGCCCTTTGACATTTCTTCTTCTCGATCCACGGTTCTAGCCTCACACTTATATATTTATTTTCAGGATAAAATGTGGAGTTTTTTTTTTTTTTTGGTGCAGGTCATGCTTTGCGCTCCGAAGTGTGTCTTCCAGTATTGGTCCCTACAGCAAAAGGGCTTCTTGTCAGAGGCGCCAGTGCTGCAGAATGTGCTCTAGAGCCTGGATGCCTGTCTCTGGGGTTTGTGATAGGTTGAGGTCGTATAGGTGTGCTCGCATTCGGCAGTGCCCGTAATCAGAACATACATGGGGGTTTGTTCTTGATGCAGGAGCTGTGGCATCTGGTCGTTAGAAGCGAGTTATATGGTGGCAAGGTTCTCTTCATTTCTTACGATCTGCAGTCAGCCGCTAGCTGTTGTATCACAGTTGTTTTACATGATGCCTATTTCGATTTGATCGCTTCTTAACAAAACTGTCCTCGTTAATCCTTTCTTGTCATCTTCTTCAAATGCCAAATCACAATATTTATTCATGCAAAGAATGTTTGGGGGTTCTTTCGGAGTACATGTACAATCAATTTTTCTGTATCTTCTGCTACAAGGTGTCTGAATAGCGTAGTGGTTAGTTTGCACGCCTATCAGGCAGAGGTCGGTAGTACAAGTCCGGCCGGAGGGTCAACAGTCGTACATATGTAGAAAGGGCTACTTGGCTTCCTGTGTGACTGGGGAAGAAAACTAGGCGTGGTGCTGACTACATCTTTCTCTTGTACCCCGTCATGTCAACGAAAATACCGGCACTAATACTACATGCATAAATACCTCTATGGCATCATCACAGGTAAGTCTTCTAGATCGCTCGGTGCCAGCAGTTTTACACTGTGTTTAAAATACAAGCCGAGCTGTTACCTTGCCGTGGTGAGAGAGCTTATATTCATGACCCAAAGACCTATGCTGGCGGGAGCAAGCGGTTCCTGGCAAGGCTACCCAAGCTAGACAGGCCTGAGAGTACTGGCCAGACAAAGAACAACTCAAGACTCTGCTGCCTTGTACAGGATGACAGGGGACAGCTAAATGATACGGGAGTAGACCCGAAAGAAATGCTTGCTAAATACAGATGTACTGTGCGCAGGGCGCAAAGGGAAGGAGATATGCGAAGAACTACAGTGCAACGAAACTCTCGCTCACAAGGCATCACAATAAATCCCAGAGATGGAGCCACGCCAGACAGGGAAAACGCTGGGCCCAAAGCCTCGAAGGGGTTCACTCAAAGTTGACAGTTACACAACCCACTCGGGCAAAAGGACCTGGCCAGACCCCAGCCTCTTACAAGAAAAACTCTACGGTTATGCTGAAAACCTGAGATGAACTGCTGAAAATTGTGAGAGAGAGATTGGTGTCGATAGAGAGCGACGAAGAAGAAAATACAAACAATTTCTTCAAAATAAACGCACACAAATGTACAAGGCGCGTTCAGAAAGTAATGCACCACATTGTTTTTCTCAGAAGCTATTTATTGAAAAATGCATTAAATTTATACACAATATACATGGATATGTCATGTAAACATCGGTATTATTCAACATAATCACCATCAACATTACGCCAGCGCGAAACAAGTGCATGTATTCCTAGCCCGTACCAGATTTTCTCTTCATTATATAGCCATTTCTTCGCTGCATGAATCACTCTTTCGTCATCTTCAAATCTTACCCCCTCGGAGTGCATCTTTAAGTGGATCAAACAGATGGAAATCAGAGGGTGCCAAATCGGGACTATAGGGTAAATGGGGTAGTACAGTTCAACCAATTTGGTGATTGCTTCCCGTGTTGCCAGACCTGTGTGTGGGCGCGCATTGTCGTGAAGGAGAACCAGGTCTGCTGGATTATTGTGCGGCCGAACTCTGCAAAAACGCTGATCTAGTGTTTTCAGTGTCTTAATGTAAGCCAGGAATATCAGTTGGCAGGTATAACCTTAACAACTTAAGATATGCAGACGACACAGTCCTGATTGCTAAAAGTGAAGGGGAGCTACAGGTTCTTCTGGACGTCGTGGTTCGTGAAAGTAAAAAATAAAGGCTGAACACAAAAACAAAACAAAAAAAGACTCAAGTGATGGTCATTTCAAAGAAAAGAATAACACCAAATTGTAGCATTACCATCGATGGCACCAATCTGAAACAAGTTGATGAATCTATTATAACAACTGATGGGAAATGTCACAACGAAATAAAATGCAGACGTGCTCAAGGCAAGTCAGCATTCCAGACAATGAGACATATCTTGTGCAACAGATCCATATCAATGGAAACAAGATTCCAAGTACTTAAATGTTACATCGAGCCAATTTTGTTTTATGGGTGTGAAGCATGGTCTATGAATAAGAGAGTACAGAGAGAAATGAAAGCCATGGAGATGTGGTTTATAAGAAGGATACTGAATGTAGCATAGGCAGTAAAGAAAACCAATGAAGAAGTCTTAAGGGAGGCTGGAGTTGAAAAGCAAATTATAGCAAAGATCAGAGGCAGACAAGAGAGATTTATAGGGCATTTCCTGAGAAGAGGAAAATTTGAACACATTGTGGCAAATGGAAAAATTGAAAGAAGAAGAGACAGGAAGATAGAGAGAGAGAGAAGTTACTGTATGGGATGTCAGTGTGGCTAGGAAGAAAGTCACCGGCGGATCTCATGATCAAGTCTAAAGACAGGGAATTGTGGAGAGAAATGATCGTCTACGCCACGCGGCATGGCACTTGAATGAATGAATGAATGAATGTAAGCTTGCAAAATGATTTTCTCAGTTCTTGGCATAACATCCTTAAGAATCAGACCATCAATGCCCCAAAAGACAGTGATCATGACTTTTCCAGCTGAAGGAGTTGTCTTGAATTTCTTTCTTCGTGGTGATTGTGGATGATGCCACTCCAATGACTGTCTTTTTGTCTCAGGTTCAAAACGATGTGCCTGGGTTTCGTCACCTGTTATGATCTCAGCCAAAAAGTTCTCCCCGTCACCACTGAAATGCTCCAACAATTCAGAAGAAATTGCTTTCCTTTGCAATCGATGGTCATTTGTGAGATTTCGAGGAACCCATCTTGCGCAAACCTTTAAACAATCCGAGAGCTTTTATAACTGCATTTGCACTACATTGCTGACTGGCAGCTTTAAGGCCAACTGTTGAGTAGTGATACGCCTATTAGTAAGAATAATGCCCTCCGCGCATTTCAACATTTCTGCTTTGGTGGCTGTGGCAGGACGTCCCCAGCGAGGCCGATCATGCAACTTCTTATCTCCACTTATTGATTATTTGATTCTCTGAACCCAGCTAATGTCGACTGCAGTACTTTCATACACATCGCATAGACGCTTGTGAATGTTCACAACAGTTTCCTTCTCTGCAACGAGAAATTCTATCACAATTTGCTGCTTAAACCGCAAGTTGCTAACATGCTCCATTTCAACGGTTAGGGCAGCCACATTCTTTGGCCGGTTGCGGTGCAAATGTGGTTTCACACAATCGGCACATGCCATATTTAAAGTGTGCAAAATTTCATGCTTCTATCTTCGTTAATAGCTGAAAAAAAAAAAAAAACGATGTGGCGCATTACTTTCTGAACGCCCCTCGTAGTAAACACAGACTGAAAAAACAAACACATTTCGGCCAAATATATCCTGTTTCTGGCTTGGCTGTCATTATTTATTACTATTATCTCTTCCACAGTCGTTCCGCTGCCGCTAACTTCAAGCGTTCATGGTAGACCGTGCTGTGTTGAGAACGATGACGCAGAGTTAGTGCTGGCGAATACATGTATTTTCAATGGAAATGTCAGATAAGTCTACAATTTATGACCGTCAGATGGGGCACAGCCAAGAATTATGTTACAGACAATTTATACAAAATAAATAACAGGTATAGAATAATGCGATGACAAACCCCGCCGTCCCGTAAAAATGAAACTGGATGAATGTATTAGTGGGAGGGGGAGAGGGAAAGAGAGAGGGAGGGAGGGAGAGGGAGAGAGAGAGAGAGGGAGAGAGAGAGAGAGAGAGAGAAGAGAGAGAGAGAGACACACACAGAGGTGAATGAAAAATAAAATGTCCCGTGGCACTTTGTATGAGCCAGTGACTTGAACTGTTAGTACCTTGGTACCGCTAATACCACAGAACTGTGAAGTAGAGACCAGCCCTTGTTCCTGTCCTTATTTTCCCAGAGAACACGGAAATGAAACAAGCGAGGAACACAAAAACACAAAAAAAACACACAGGCGATGTTTAACGAAACAACTGATGAACACAGAAATGAATCAGGCGAGGTTTAATGAAACAAGCGAGTAAAACATACATGAATCAGGCGAGGTTTAATGAAACAAGCGAGGAACGCAGAAATGAACTAGGCGAGGTTTAATGAAACAAGCCAGGTATATATCAAATGCAGGGAAAGCTCATATGAAAGTAAAAGAACACAGTCCACAGGAAACTAAAAGAACACAGTCCACAGGAAACTAAAAGAACACAGTCCACAGGAAACTAAAAGAACACAGTCCACAGGAAACTAAAAGAACAAAGTCCACAGGAAACTAAAAGAACACAGACCACAGGAAACTAAAAGAACAAAGTCCACAGTAAACTAAATCATCACCGACGGTGTGAAAGGCAAGCAGCTCCCTCATCGCATAGAAGAGATAGGCTGGTGCCCAAGTTTTTCTCTAGCTAGACCAGAAGGTGATGTGGTCAGCATCACGTCTAGCAAGTTTCCTTCTCCAGCTCAAGAAGGAGTCATGGCCCCATTTTCTACAGCTGGATGACTGGAGCGCCCTCTGGCGTGTTTTGAACCAATGATCTTCGCCATGAGACATGAGTGCGCTAAGTACTTTGCTGCTCACGCGCCTTAAATAAGAAGGCTAGTAACAATAACTCAGAAATGCAGATGAAACCACTGACAACAATTATTGAGGAAAGACGCTGGCGATGGTTGGGACATGTGCTCCGAATGACTGACAACTCACTACCAAAAATAGCACTAAGATGGACACCACAGGGGAGCAGAAGTAAGGGTAGACCAAAAGAGACACGGAGAAGAACAACAGAAAGGATGTTGAGCAATAGAGGGCTAACCTGGGCAAGAGCAGAAAAAAAGGCGAAGGACAGGCATTTGTGGAAAACCCTTGCGGAAGCCCCATGTGCCCTGGGCACTTAAGGTTCAGAGAGAGAGTAACAATAACTGTACATCATTTTTTCTGTTTGTATGTTTCAAAATACCTAAGAAAATGTATTTTTCACACTGTCCCATCCCTGTACCCATCCATGTATTGACTGACATAGCCGTAAGCTTTCAATACACCTACTGGCATCTTACAGGACCGCAGCCACTTCTCGGGGTCTAATCTCTGCACGCTGAATGCTGTCAGATGAAACAATTCTTCACCAAACTGTCTTTGACTGGTCTCTTTACCTCACATTAACGTAACCAACACATGGCTAAAGTATCACTTTTAAAACTAAACATTTACGTAATTTAAAACAAATATATCCCTTACTGGCGTTAACTTGACCATTACATCCCCTCCCGACGTTAACTTGACAATTGCTTATTGGCGTTAATTTAACGATTATATCCCTTGTTGATGCTAATCTGACCATTATATTCTTTATTGCCGTTAATTTGACCAAAGCCCCACGCCGTGTAAAAAGAAAAATTCCTCTATTCTGAAAATAGTACTCTATGTCTAGGGAGGGACGGCCATAGTTCCCCTGATGGTGGAGCCTGCTAAGAGGTATTAGATATCCCCTGCTTTTTATATCCACTCAGGGACCTCCCTGCAACCTGCTCCCCATCCGACACGATGCTGTACCTCAACACTTTCACCGGCTGAAAAGAGCACAACTAGCAATCCTGAAAAAAGGGGGGGGGGGCTCGAGAAGAAGAAGAATGTTATACAGTCTACAAGTGACTTAATGGTAGCACTAGCGGTTCCTGTGTTACGGGACGGTAGTCTGTATCCGAGTCAAGCGATAACGACGACTGTTACCAGCTCTGTTGAAAAGGTCAACTGATAATTTAAAGATACTGTACTAAAGGCATGTGCTACAGATTGGGTCTACATGTGCTACTGTAGAGAGGGGGGTGGGAGGGAGAGAGAGAGAGAGAGAGGAAGATAGCTCACAAACTATGCTCATTATGTCTTATTTCATATTGCTGTCTTTTCTTCAGTGTTCTCAGTGTTCATTATGTTTAGTATATACGCATAATAACTGTTCAATGTCTGGAACAGAGAGAAAGTTGTGCGATAATGGGAAGAATGTCAGACTATTCCCAATTCTCAACCCTGTGGAAATAAGTCTCAATCAATCAATACAGATCAATCGACTGCCTTGTCTTCTATCACCCTGGAAATGCGAGCCGGTGTTCTTCGCAGCCGATGCTGTTAATGTTTTGTGGCACAGCATCGTATCGGCGTGGGAGTGGGTCAGTCCCGGAGTGCAGCTAGAAAGCAGGCGGTGTGCAACATATCCTGTAGCAAACTCCACCGCTATGGGGACTATGGTGATCCCTGCACGGTTACTCAGGCTGGGCATCTTACTGGGGTGAGACAGGGTCTTGGTCGGCTACGGTTCGTCAACCCTGACGCTAGCATATCAGCTATTGGCAGATGACTGCCAAGACGGACAGCGTCTCCGCCCCCACAACCCGGCTCTTACAAGTGTCTAGACACCCAGGGGCGAGTAAAGCGCTGCTATCATTAGTTCTCACTGTCTGCTTTATGAGGAAGTTACTAACACTCTAAAGATTGAACACGATTTTTCTTTAAACACATTCTATCTAAAACTTTTTTAAAACATTTCTCTCTTTCCACATATTCCATCTAAACCTTTTTTTTTTTAAAGCACGGTTTTCTTTCGACATCTTACATCCTTCCTGTGCTGTCATGCGTCACTCTGGCTTGCAGTGTGTCTCGTCATTAGACTATTCTCAGCGATCTTCCAAACCTCATCAAGGGATTTATGCCTGTTATTTCAGCCCCTCTTGGCAGTGTTCTCATTAGGGTTTCTCTTTTTTTTCCAGATGTTTCCCTTCTGTGGCCTGCTGTCTGATTGTCTCTTCTCATCACACGGCCCACATATGCCCATCTTCTTTTCTTCATCACTGCTGAGGCTGTCGCATGCCTATTTCTTCTATCTCTGCATCAGTCTTTGAGAGTATTTTACTTAAACATTTGTTTTCAAATGGGCCCAGTTTGCTCCCTATTTCTTTGGTTGTTTTCCAGCTTTCACGTGCCTATGTAAGGGTGGATATTACGTTTTGAGCTGAATATCCTAAGCTTTGTTCTTGTGCTTTGTAGTTTTGATTTCCTTATTTCCTTTCGGCACATTTCACCATAAACTTTTTTTTTTTAATTCTGTAAATGTCTTTTTCGAACATAACTTTATCTGATTCAGAACTTGTGCCCTTAAAGAATCTTCTTTCCCCCCTCCCCCCCAAAAAGGGGAGGGGAACGACATAATGTACAAGAACCAGGAAAGAACACAGTAACCTACCTCTCCATTACACTGCGTGAAGAAGATATTCAGCGCCATATGATACATGTCCTGCAACCTGCGACCCAGCTCCGCGTATTGTGCCGGACGCGGGACTGACATCACCCTGCAGGATACATGACAAAATGGAATAAGGCAATACAAACATAGCTTCTGTGTGTGTGTGTGTTTGTTGTTTGTTTGTTTGTTTTCTGTAGGCTGCAGGGCCAAACGCCTCTGTTTATCATGATCATGCTATGAATACTGGTGATAACTCGCTGCCACAGATTTGAACAAAAAAAAGAAATTTCTCGAGGCACACAAGATTGGTCCATACCCTTCCAACAAACTACAATCATATCTAGGATTCTTATTCTTCATGTTTATCATAATCCTATCCAGAAGTCTTCTTCTTCTTCTTCTTCTTTGTTCCCCTTCAAAAGGACTGACTGACTGAATGCTATGTGTCGCCGTTATGGCCATGACAAACCCGACTTCGGTTTGGTATATTTCTGAAAATATGTTCACCTTCTCATTGCCATTGTTATTCGACCGGCCACATTTCTGTCTTTTTCCAGGGACATCAATGGGTGGCAGAATGTGGTCTTAATGCTCGTGTAAGAGCATATTACTCATTACTATGGTGTAAGGGAATTCAAGTTCAAATCAATGATATCCAGCGCCTGCATTCAGAGTCAAAAGTAATGAGAAACACTTAGGAGAGTGCGCTAAAGACGAGGAGCAGAGCAAGCATGGCTTTTCTTAGACAATTCAAGCCTAAGTTTTGAGAGAAGAATATTGTTTAAGCGTTGAATAAACCTTGGGTTAGATTCAAAGTTAGCATGGATAAGACTGAACCGAAAACGAAAGACGCCGTGAGATTTGCAGTCAGCGACACACACGTGGCGTGATAGCGTCAGGGTTAGCGAATCATAGCCAGTGCAAACCCCGTCTTACCTCTCTGTTGGTACTCTCGGTAACAGGCCTAGCTTGGCTAACGTTGCAGGGATTGCCATAGCACCCATGGTGGTGAAGTCTGCTAAAGAAGTACTGCAAAGCTCCTGCTTTTTAGCTCCACTCGGGGATTGAAAAAAAAAAGCCACTTAACTGGCTCCTAATCCTACACGATGCTCAACACCTTCACCACATCGGATGCGAAGAACATCACATCCGCAGTTCCAAGAAGAAGAAGAAGAAGAAAGGTGGTGGTGGTGGTGGAAGGAGAAGATGGAGGAGGAGGTAGGAAGTAGAGCAAGGCAGTATGGTCTAAATGTTAATGCTAATACCGACAGTCTGACGAAAGGTAAACGTCGATAATAAACGCCATAAGAAATAACGTTTTGAAAAGCTTTGTTATATCAGGAACGATGTACTGTAACAAATGCGCTGTTGGCGAGGATTAATAAATCATTTTTTAAACACCAAAGGAACTTTAAGCGGCAACAAAAAGAAATAGACACCTCAGAGTTTTATTACATCTAAGCCCAGGATGACCTGGAGCGCTAGACCTGCCGGTAGCATGATTCTGGCCTGGTTGTCAGCTACTTTCCGTTTAAAGAAGCTGTAATCCATTTATATTTCCAGCTGAAATGTGCTACGGGTAGTCAGGTTTTCAGGTATTCTTTCTCTCATTTTACCAGATCTTGGGGGGAAATTGGGCTGGATACGAAGAGAGAGAGAGAGAGAGAGAGAGAGAGAGAGTGGAAGGAACTCACTAAAGAAAAACAGGCAGTTGGAGAGGGGAGGATTCAATTATTTTGGTGTGATCTGAATTTAAAAAACTCTTGTTTATTATCTGATTTCACTGTAGAAGAAGGTACACTCTCTTAAGGATTAAGAAGAAACTTTCGTCTTCTGCTCTGTGATATCACTCATACGAAGTCCTTCCTTTAAGAAAAACGTTGCTACCGGGAAACAGCATTTTCTGATAGACCTTACGCCGGCAAACAAGTAAAATTATGCACTTGCATTAAATCATTACACTTTATTATGTGAGTTTTGCCACTACAAGCTTCGTAAATTTCCCAAATGTTAAAGTATGTGGCCCGCCTGAAAAAGGAAATTTTTTTTTTTTGGCCCACCCTACAGAACATTTGCCAATGTCCGCTCTAGGGAAAGCGTAAAGTCCAAACCTTATACAAGGAAAAGAGCATACATGGAAACTGCACGGTCATGCACGAGGACTTGCTGTAGGTAAGATTCAGTAAAGTGACTTGTCTCTCTCTTTATACATCCGAGTACAAGACAATGAACGTAGAAGCCAACGGCCAAGCATTCTGATGATCAGTAGAATATTGACATAAACACCATACCAGAGTCAAATGCTGGAGGGAAAGATGCAGATGACTAGACACCATCAAGAGACTGACAAACTGCAACTTGGCTTGTCCCATCAAGAAAACACACAGAAGAAACCGGAAAGCATCAAGAGATTGATAAACAGCAACTTGGCTTGACACATCAAGAAAACACAGAAGAAACTGGGGATCTAACTTCCTCTTAAAATCCCAGAATCACTGAATCCAGCGACTTACGGCTTTTTAAGCATGATAACCACTTTCTATTACGTCACACTAGTACTCTCAAGATATCTACTAGGGCCAAACATGTAAAAAGCTTCCTATGGTGGGAATTCTGTTCTGATATCTTAAAGGAGCATGATATCGTCTACGTGAAATATGCTGGAGTGAACTGTTTCCCAGGTGGCGAAAGACTGAAAAAGGAAACAAAAATCTAGTGCAACCATCCCAGGCAACCGGCGCTGGTCATATTTTAATTTAAATATGAAATCTGCAATACTGGAAGCAGGGTTTAAGAGTCAGTATGCCACACCTTCCACTTCGACTATCATATTTTTCTAATGTCCTACCTCCACTCTTCTAAGTTTCGATCTCGACTCTATTTCTTTACGGCTCGACTTCGATTTTTTTTTTTTCTTTTACGGTTCGACTTTGAGTCCTTTAATTTTTCACGGTTCGGCTTCGACTCGTCTTTTTTATACTGTTCGACTTCGACTCTATATTTTTCTACGGTCGATTTCGACTCCTATGTTTTCCTACGGTCGACCTCGACTCCTATATTTTTCTACTGTTCTACCTCGACTCCTAAATTTTTCTACTGTTCTACCTCGACTCCTATATTTTTCTACTGTTCTACCTCGACTCCTATATTTTTTTTTACTGTTCTACCTCGACTCCCATTTTTTTTTACTGTTCTACCTCGACTCCTATATTTTCTTACTGTTCTACCTCGACTCTTATATTTTTTTACTGTTCTACCTCGACTCCCATATTTTCTTACTGTTCTACCTCGACTCCTATATTTTTTTACTGTTCTACCTCGACTCCTATATTTTTTTACTGTTCTACCTCGACTCCTATATTTTTTTACTGTTCTACCTCGACTCCTATATTTTTTTACTGTTCTACCTCGACTCCTATATTTTTTTACTGTTCTACCTCGACTCCCATATTTTCTTACTGTTCTACCTCGACTCCTATATTTTTTTACTGTTCTACCTCGACTCCTATATTTTTTTACTGTTCTACCTCGACTCCTATATTTTTTTACTGTTCTACCTCGACTCCTATATTTTTTTACTGTTCTACCTCGACTCCTATATTTTTCTACTGTTCTACCTCGACTCCCATATTTTCTTACTGTTCTACCTCGACTCCTATATTTTTTTACTGTTCTACCTCGACTCCTATATTTTTTTACTGTTCTACCTCGACTCCTATATTTTTTTACTGTTCTACCTCGACTCCTATATTTTTTTACTGTTCTACCTCGACTCCTATATTTTTCTACGGTCGACTTCGACTCCTATGTTTTCCTACGGTCGACCTCGACTCCTATATTTTTCTACTGTTCTACCTCGACTCCCATATTTTTTTACTGTTCAACCCCGACTCATATTTTTCTACTGTTCGACCCCTATAACATTGTTGTATTGTGACGTATATATTTGTCTTTAAATGACTGATAGTAAAAGTGTTCTTTGGTTCTCTGATCATAATACATCGATGTTTCACAAATATTACACTTCATTAAATCAGAGGAGAGCATGTCCGACGATGTTCTCTACAGAATTCATTTAATTCTAACAAATAATATATTCGACTTAGAATACACAATATCATTTGTACTAAGATACAATATGACATGCTCTTGGTTAGTTTCGTCGTTGAAGCACATCGGTATCAAACTATCAAATTCTACATGCAGCATTTCTCAATGTTCTCCTATTTCACAATAGTCTACACATTTTGTTAAGAGGAGAGTTTTAAACTCTGAACTATATTTCATCTGAAACACATGGTCAATCAGTTACACGACTAAATCACTGTACTTGAAGTTTCAAAGTCATAAATATTCATATCACTTGTAACACAGATTCAACCTGTCCTAAAACTACTTCTTCAAAACTGCTTTTCCTGGGTAACTATTGCTCTAATTGTACATCTATTCCAACTGTCGTTACCTACGTCTTCTTTCTCTCTCGTGTCTTCTCTGGTGTGTGTTCTTCTTCTGCTGTTCTTCTCTGATTGTCTGTCCTTCTCTTCTTCTCTTGTCTGGATCGGTCTCAGTTCACTGATCGTCCTTGTTCCTCGATCTTCGGGGCTCCGTCCTCTGTCTCCTCTTCGTCTTCCTTCTTGGTTCTTCTTCCTCGTTCCCCCCTGTGTTTGGTTCCCCTTCTTTCTCCGTCCTCTGTTTCCTCTTCTTCTTCCTTCTTCCTCGTTCCCCCTTTGCTTGGTTCCCCTTCTTTCTTCGTCCTCCTGTTCCTGTCTCCTTTTTATCTTCAAATGCAGCTTGGTGGATTAACCAATAAGTAATTTCGCTCCACCCTTCAGATGTCCACCGGTTCCCATGCGCGTTCTGATTGTCCGTTATTGAAACTGCTCCGTTGCTTATATGTCGTAAGTCAATTTCCAATAGCCCATGCCTCTAAATATTTAATTGGTCAGCTGGCCAAGTTGGTCATCATCATCATCAGGTGCCATGCCGACTGGCGTTGGCTATTATGCTTCTCCAGAGTACCCGATCCTTCATCCAGGCCATCAGTTCAGTTGGTCACTCCTTTAAATAAACACTGTGTGCAAACGCGCCCTAACGCGTCACTTGTGTCGGTTTCGTCTATACAATTGTTATTTACCTAAGACATTATCTTGCTATTTCATGTCGGAGGTTTTATTGTGTCCTCGATTTTCATTGTGTCTGCCTGTTCTATTTGTCTTTTCTATTTTGTTTTCACGTGTCAACGTCCAGTCACTGCTTTGTTATAACTGAACCATCCTACTTTCTGGCGCCCTTCTTTTGTGGACCTACATGTCAGAGTCACTGTTTACTTTTGTCCGCGTCTTATTCTATTGTCATGGAAGTTCTATACCTTTCCTCGACCTACTTTTCTCTGTCGCTACTCGATCTTACTATTTTCATAATCATACTCATTCATAATAATAACAACAACAATATTCGTTACTTACAAGGCTATGCTACATACCTCCCCACGTTTTAGTCATATTGTTAACATTATGATTACAAAAAAAAAAACCTAGCAAAGTGCCTAGTAAGTAATAAGGTACCAAAATATGTTTCCATCTAAACAACAATACACGAAAAAAATCACTTTGCAGTAACCTCCCCTTGTTTTTAGTCAAAATGTTAACCGTCACCTATATCGACTGCTTTGTCTAAATATGTGGTAATTATATTCTCTCAATACTTCATAACCATCATAGAAAAAAACATGTATCACAATTTTTACATCGTCTTAAAAAATGTGCTCATAAAACACTAATTCATTCTTCTTCTTTAGTTGATACATATTCCGCATCAAAGTGTCTTCCCATACACACTAGAGAAAAAGAAAAAAAAACATACATTCTTTCAAATGACAAAAAAATAATGTCAAAACATTTGAGGCCCAACCTCAAAACAAATCACCTTATTGACCTTGTGATGGATTTACACTGGCTAACCTCCCGATTCTCATCTTCAGTGGCAACAACTGGATATATCACACAAGTTTCCTGATACATACTCAGTGTGATAAATGTGATTTACTGGCTCCTTGAAAACCATAATACTCATATCCTACCTTCGACGAATTTTCTTCCACTGACATCAATTATTCTACCCCCAAGTACCTATCTATCCATGATAATTCTGGGGTCTCCATCCCTCTATGTCAATCTTGCTAGTGCTGAGGATGCCCTCATATTGTTACTCCCAATACAACCTTGTTGGTTACACTAATCAATATGGCAAAACCCAAGTATTCCACTCGCATGTATCTATTTTACGCCAGAGTCTGTCTCAGTATCTCAAAAACTGGAAACATATAATTCATCATCATCATCATCAACATCATCATCATCGAAAAAAAATATATACCTAACTAATACCTTGTATAACACTGACATTCACAGTTTTATGGCAATACAATAGTAGTAATACAAAAAAATTTACATCATCAGTGCGAGCTATATTAGTCTCGTCTCTCGTACACATAAAAAAATTGTCACATTATCATCGATAAAGAATGACCACTTGTATATTTATATACATGTAGGCGCATCAAACTGAACCCTGAAAAGAACGTTAGAGATCTCTCACTAGTATCACCTTCTATTTCCTCTCGTTCCTCTGCCCCAGTAACTATTATCGCTGTTTCCTCTGGGGTTACTATATCCCCTATCATACCTTCTCTCATCGTTAAAAATTCTCTTGTTCTGACCTGACATAAAACTATTTTATTTGTTTCCTGTAGTAGTATTATTATATCCCCTCTCATAGATTCTCTCATCATTAAAAGCTGTCCTGTTCTGACCTGACATAAAACTATTTTCTCTGTTGCCCTTAGTATTATTTTTTTTACATTATCTTCTTTCGTTTCAGTCTTCGTCTATGACATACGTGTATAACTATCTCTTACTACTATATCTACCGTATTTGTTTCTTCATCTTTATTCATATAAAATGACTGAGAAGATACGCCATTTAACACGAGCTTGTCTGCTTCTACGCTAATATCATCTGTTTCAGTGGGTACAGTTGTTGTGACTACATCCTTCGTCTGTATTAAATAGTTTTCATTCATTGTAGTACCTACATGAACTGTATTTGTAACTTTTCTGAATAACTCAGTAGCTGTACTCGCATCTTTCCCGCCTACTCTGTAGCTGTACTCGCATCTTTCCCGCTTACTCTGTAGCTGTACTTGCATCTTTCCCGCCTACTCTGTAGCTGTACTTGCATCTTTCCCGCTTACTCTGTAGCTGTACTCGCATCTTTCCCGCTTACTCTGTAGCTGTACTTGCATCTTTCCCGCCTACTCCGTAGATGTACTTGCATCTTTCCCGCCTACTCCGTGGCTGTACTCGCATCTTTCCCGCCTACACTGTAGCTGTACTTGCATCTTTCCCGCCTAGTCCGTAGCTGTACTCGCATCTTTCCCGCCTACACTGTAGCTGTACTTGCATCTTTCCCGCCTAGTCCGTAGCTGTACTCGCATCTTTCCCGCCTACTCCGTAGCTCTACTTGCATCTTTCCCGCCTACTCCGTAGCTCTACTTGCATCTTTCCCGCCTACTCCGTAGCTGTACTCGCATCTTTCCCACCTACTCCGTAGCTGTACTTGCATCTTTCCCGCCTACTCTGTATCTGTACTTGCATCTTTCCCGCCTACTCTGTATCTGTACTAGTGCTACTGTCTTTTAGTGTTGGTTTGTTTATCTTTTCTACTACAAGATCCCTGTGTGGTTACCTCCTTTGTCTCATGTTTATGTCTTCGTCTGTCTTTGTCTGACTTCCTACTCACTATAGCATTCATTTCTTTCCTCTCAGTCCTGACCAACCTTTCAGTGTTGTGTGGCATATATCTGCTGTTATATTTCCGTTAAAAGAATTGTGCTAGTAGTTTTCTCTATACCTTGTGTCGTTGTAGGCTGTTTATCTGTTTTTATAACTCATGTCTGTATAGTGTCCCTGGTTTTGATATCTGTTTCTTCTTCCATGTCTCTCATTTCTATAAAAAGAGTTCTGTGTTTGTCTAAAGTCTGTTCTAGGATAAAAACTGCAGTTTGTTCTCATATTTCTTTCCTGTCTCAACTCTTTACCTAACCTAGCTACTTCTCTCCTCAGATATCTGATCTCCCATTTTAGTATATCTATTTCAGGTGTTTCTGCAATTTGTTGTGTCATTCTCTAACATTCTCTCTGAAAATTCTCGGTATTATTCTCACTCTGTGAAATATTCAATAATTTCTAGTGAAAAAATATACTAACAAAGCAGTATAAATCAAACAAATATACACTGTAATCGCAATAACAATCTAACTAATATATAACTTAACTGTCTCTTGTTCTTGGCCGAATACACTGTCCCTCTGTCGTTGATGTTGTCTCTCTTTGCGAATGTCTAATTAATGTTCTCTGTATATCATATTTGCGGTGCAAATATGAGTGAAGTCCGGAGTCGGCAGAATTGTGTTTGTGTGGATGTGTATGTGTCAGAAAGAGGGAGAGAGAGAGGGGTCAGAGTGGGGAGTGAGAGAGGAGAGAGAGAGTGTGAGTTTGTGTGGATGTGTATGTGTTCGTTCTAGCACGTGATTGTACTTCGCCTTGTCCTATCCTCGTTGATTTCGTTGTTAATATTGATCATGTCTGAGTTCTGAATACTACCACTGTTAGAAAGATGAAATGTTCTATGTCTGTGTAAATCACAAAATGTTCCGTTATAACATCACACGTGATAGTTAGTACTTGGCATTGTGTTCGCTTTTACGCCAGGTCGTCTTCTCCCGAATTTCGGAAATAGGCACGGGCACCATTATAGCAAAGTCAATGTGTGAATTATCTATCAATGATGGCACCATTATAGCAAAGTCAAAGTGTGAATTATCTATCAATGATACCACCATTATAGCAAAGTCAAAGTGTGAATTATCTATCAATGATGCCACCATTATAATATTGAAGATTGTGAATCATATATTTCTCTTTTAGTGACTAGCTATGCTACATCCCGACTCATATTTTTCTACAGTTCGACCTCATTCATTCATTCATTTGCATGTCCCTTGCTGAACTTTGCCTCCTTAACAGCACTCCTGTAGGCCTCTCGGTTGTGAGCAAAGATGGCCTGCTGCTGTTGCATCCATTTGCAAGATCGTCAACGATGTCTTGCAGCCATCTTCGTTTTGGTCTTCCTCTTTTTCTTTTTCTCATTATGTATCCTTCCAATACGGTCTTCTCTAAATTATCATGACGTTTAATGTGTCTAAAATATTTAAGTTTTCTCTCTTTAATCCTCTTTACTAGCCAGCCTTCTTCAATATTAAGCTCTTGTAGTATAGATATATTTGTTCTTTTTTGTGTCCACGATATTTGGAGAACTCTTCTGTAGCATTTACATTCAAAGGCATTTATGTGTTTCTCAGCTGTTTTGTTAAGTGTCCATGTCTCACAGGCATATGATGCGATAGGAAAGATGCATGCCCTTAAAAATCTTATTTTTGTGGTTCTGTCTGTTCCTCTCCACATATTCTTTATTTGTTTTACTTTATGAAGAGCGATAGATGTCCTCCTTTTAATTTCCCTCATTGTATCTCCATTATTAGTTAGTAGTGATCCAAGATATTCAAAACTC
Source organism: Achatina immaculata (assembly GCA_009760885.1). Taxonomy (NCBI): domain Eukaryota; kingdom Metazoa; phylum Mollusca; class Gastropoda; order Stylommatophora; family Achatinidae; genus Lissachatina; species Lissachatina immaculata. Next base: position 2,723,631 of record CM019715.1, on the reverse strand, counting down.
TCCACTTCTTCCAGTTTTTCCTCATTGATACATATTTCAGTTGCCTTGTTTGTTTTGTCAGTTGTCATCAATTTAGTTTTCTTTGCATTAAGATAGAGGTTCTGCTCTTCACTGTTCTTACGGACTGATATAATTAGTTTTTCCATTCCTTTTTGTGTTGTGGACAGTAATACTGTGTCATCAGCGTGTCTAATCTCTGGTATTTCACAACCTCCAATTGTTATGGCATCGTAATATTCTTTGTCTACATCTTCTCTAACATTCCTCATTATATTTTCAGTATACAAGTTAAATAAGTAAGGTGATAATATGCACCCCTGACGGACCCCTTGTTTTATATGAAACCAAGTTGTTGTTTCACCATTTATTCTTACTGCTGCTTGTTGGTCTAGATACAACAGTGATGTTAATTGTATCAAATGTGTTCGACCTCAACTCCTCTATTTTTCTACTGTCCGACGTCGACTCCTGTATTTTTATACTATCAGATTCCGATTATTTAATAAACGGTACCCAGGATACGATTCTGAGAAATTTTTGTTTAAGCAACTTCACCGACTCCCACTACTTCGTAACAATGAACACACCCTTAACTTACTGGCAAAAGCTCAGACTGAAGGCCTCGCCTAGATCTATTGTCCTGGGGACACGGGAATTCATGTTGATTAACCAGCCCACTAGCAAAAGCCTCAAGCAAGGTGTACTGAGATTGGACAAGATGGACAACTCCAAGGATATTATGGACAAATTTGGAGGAGATGATGAGCAGAAACGGAAGAACAACCTTTCACGCGCGTTGAATGAAGGAAATGGGAGGTTAGGCAGAGTGGAGGAAGAACAAACTCCATCTGTGGGAGAAACAACGAATCCACAATCAACGCGCGACACAGGCAATAAGTACACGCAGTTTTCCCTGGTTACAACGGGCAGCTGACCAGATTTGAGAACGCTGGTGAGACTGTGGTCTAACTATCTCCTGATATCAATCAATCAACAGGCTTCGATCCATCTATTTGTCTACTGTTCTACATCGACTCCTATATTTGTTTACGGTTCTACCTCGACTCCTCTATTTTGTTACTGTTCGACCTCGACTCCTCTATTTTTCTACTGTTCTACCTCGACTCCTCTATTTTTATACTGTTCGACCGCGACTCTCACATAAAAATGACTGCCCGTGTATAAGAGGAGCACAAACTCCAGAACACGTACCCCAACATAGCCCAACTTCTACAGACCTAGGCAACCAGACATGATCACAGAGCTCGGACCTAAGGCGGCAGCTGGGGGTTGGGGGGTCCTAGGAGGACCTGAGGAAAAATAAATGTGGACTTCATCCTGAATGCTGATTTAGGCTGACCTTCATCTTCATTAACTTGAAGAAGAAGAAGAAGAAGAAGTCAAACCATCATTACTTCAGAAATAGTACATTTCTGTAAACTGGTGGAATACTCCGGACCTCACATACAAAACTGTTTCAGACTCCAAACTCCACAGATTTGGTTTCAAAATCTACAAGCTAAATATAAATCCCTTAATTATTTATCCCAGTGACTACTTAAAAACTGCTAAAAGCAGTACACTACCTTCTTCTTCTTTTTCCTATGAAAGAAATCTATGTTTAACAATCCCGGATTCTGGTCGTTTCACAACGCCTCGTTTCCTCTCGTAATGACACTACAAGTTTTTGGATCGACTGTGCGTCACTATCACAATAAAGTCGCCCTGCATGAGTGCAATGACGATCAACACTCGACCGGATGAGAAATAAGATAATGCAAAAAAAAAAGGGTTAACTACAAGATAACCTTTCCATAAACTGAAAATACAATACATGCTCGTTGTTTTCCAGCACAGTTAAATATATACAGCCATTCCGCTGTCCTGTTAGCTACTCTTGTTATCGAATGTTCTCTGAGCATATGGGAAAAAAAACGATGACTGTACTAGTACAGTGTGTCATGGCCAGGGAATGAGAACTGGCCAAGATCTTGGTCCATCCATCTCTCCGCAGCTGCTCCTTGTTAAAAACACAGTGGGGGTAACAGGACAGGGCAATCGTTGGTGGAGTCTGGGTGGCGGTGGCGGTGGCGGTGCAAATATGAGTGAAGTCCGGAGTCGGCAGAATTGTGTTTGTGTGGATGTGTATGTGTCAGAAAGAGGGAGAGAGAGAGAGGGGTCAGAGTGGGGAGTGAGAGAGGAGAGAGAGAGAGTGTGAGTTTGTGTGGATGTGTATGTGTCAGAGAGAGTCGAGAGTGAGAGAAGAATGAGATAAATGAGTGAGAAAGAGGAGAAAGACAAGAGAGATACAAAGGAGTGAGGGTGATGAGAAGTGTGCGAGAGAAGTGAGTGAGTGCGACAGAAGAATGAGGAGTGAAATGAAAGAGAGAGAGAGGAGAGAGGAGGAGGAGAGGGGAAAGAAAATGCTACAGTCGCCATCTTCTTGATTTACAAAGGCTGTGAAATAAGAGCTATATTCAAACTTTCCTTCCTTTTCCCGTTATTCCAATGGAATAACGATTACGGTCAAGAAAAATTTAACTGTTCTTTCCCCGTCATTTTTGAAGGGTTAAATGTATATACACGAGTATACCGTTCCACCAGTATACTCAACCTGCATCTTGAAATAAGAAGTTCCGTTGTTATTCATCTGCTGTCGACTGAACTATCTATTATGCCATGATGAAAGCGTTCCTGTTATGCAAGATAGCTGGACCAAGTCACTGACTCAAGAAACTCTGATGTAAACAGCAGACCCGGGCTGGGTGACCTGCTTTGCGGAAACTTTGAAATGACTTAGCTCCTAATCTCCGCCGAGATCTTGTATATTCTGTTACTTTCTGCCTCCGATCCCCGCTGGGCTGGAGCTGGGTGCTGCGTTCCCTGCCATCAGTTCTCTCCCACTTTACTGCGCAAATGCTGAGTTTTCGTCAGTGCGTTTGTCAGGCCCAGAGTATCGGCGCCATCTGCAGCAATCCATCTCCGGCTTGAAATAAATAAAAAAAACGACGATCTGTTACGCTCCCTTCTTCAGTTAGCCATCAACTGTTTGGTCGTGAGCTCAGACCGTCTTGCTCGTTCTGAAGACATTCGATATGTACGCCCTGGCAGCTCAGACGGTCTGTCTCCGCGACTTAGGTTGATGAATCATTATGAGGTGTGGTCGGAAATTTTCCAGACATCATATACTCATCACGGCTCCTAGTGGCAACTATTACCCTCGGAGCAGTTCTTTTGAGCAAGGACACGCCGGTCTCAGCGCTTCCTCCATTACTGGAACGCTCTAGGTTGTCGAGAGCACCATCTGCGCTTGCGCCTGGATGTCCTCAATGTTGTCAAAACCACACCTTTTCTGCTTCATCTTTAGGTTTGGCAACAGAAGTCGCGGTGGCAGATCCGGCCAATAGGGAGGAGGGAGGACGAATGTCGTGTTGTTCTTGGTCAGAAAAACTGCTCAGCGCACTGTGAGCAGAGAAAATGTCCTGGTGAAGCAGCTCATTTTTTCCTCGTCACTTCTCACATTTCCCACTCGCCGCATAACATCACACAAGAAGCTGAAATTTACAGTCTGGCCAGCAGACAAAACATCACACAAGAAGCTGAAATTTACAGTCTGGCCAGCAGACAAAACATCACACAAGAAGCTGAAATTTACAGTCTGGCCAGCAGACAAAACATCACACAAGAAGCTGAAATTTACAGTCTGGCCAGCAGACAAAACATCACACAAGAAGCTGAAATTTACAGTCTGGCCAGCAGACAAAACATCACACAAGAAGCTGAAATTTACAGTCTGGCCAGCAGACAAAACATCACAGTACAACCTGAAATTCACTATCTGGCCAACATGGACAAATTCTTCGTGCACAACTCTCTTGATACCACAGAAAATAATCACCTTGAACGTGGCACTGTTTGTGCCTGGTGTTTCTGGGTCCTGATGACCCTAGACGTTTTCACTGGGACTATTGGTGTTTTAACTCCGGGTCATAATCATATGCTCAGCTCTCATCACCAGCCATGACGCTGGACAAGGTTTCATCCTCTGAGGCGAGTTGCTGAAACTCTGTAGACACTGGTGAGTTGTTGCATTTGGTCAGCCGTGAAGACCCTGATAACAAATTTGCCTGCGATGAGGCTCAAGCCCAGTTATTCTAGGGCACTCTTCTGACATGCCCCAACATCAATTTCCATCGCCTCACAGAAATGGTCAGATGTCAGTTCTTAGGGACGAGCTGCTGGATCTCTGCGACACTTTGAGGAACTCTGCAGGTCTAGCATGCCCTGTGTGGCTGTCGTCGTCTATTGCTCACAACCACCTTTTGAATAATTCATTAGGTTTCTTTGGCAGTTTGTTTGAAATTCACACAAAATCCTATGCACACTCGCTGCTCCTTTTTTTTTTTAACATCCATCTTGAAAATCGCCAGACGACAAACGCACGACGTCAAACAAACTTCCTACGTAAGCTTCGCTCCTGGCCACCGGGCACACTAGTTCACACCGCACGCTAGTTACTGCCACCTGATGTTGCATCGCGCCACTCCAACAGGTTTTTGGTGTCGTGGTCTTCATTCGGATAATTTCCCACCACATTTCGTATGTCAAATATACGCTTGTCTGAGCACACTCTATACTAATGTGTCCATGTACCCCAAAAATCCTTCCGTGGTTCTCTTGAGGGTTCATGAATCCCTATCTATTAACCGCTGCGCTGGACGGATCAAGGCATACTTCTGTAGCGCCCCCCCCCCTTTTTTTTAAAAATTATAGCTAGCCCATACAGCGAAACCATTCACATATTTTCCATTCACCTGGAGCGTTTTATAACTGTTCTTGTTCAGATTCTACATGGACACAGCTTGCTGCGCCTCGGTCCCAGTGTTAAGATTCTGGAGAGAGTATAGCAGTATACTGAATCTTAGGATGTAAGATAGATAACTCATTTGAGAATTGGAACATTTGTATAAAATGAGTTATCTTCTAAAGTAATCAGCTGTTTGTGAGTAGAGTCCATCTCCTTTGTCTCGGGTTGCACGAGGGTCACTGATGGGGAATGATAGGAAAAAGGTCAGGTGAGAAAGAAATCATGTGACTGAGGGACAGTTGTGTTTTTGTATCGTCTGAGACAGACGTAGATTAGGCTGTTAGAAATGTTGATGTTTAGTGAAACAGATGTAGAATAGAGTGTATTAGGATGTTCTGATGGCGACAGTAGTCTGCCGGGAACATATATCGTGGAGATGTCCAGTCTTGTGTCCATGGATTTTGTTGATGCCTTTGTCGTTCTCGTCATATCGCTCATCGACTCATCGTCACCCTGTGCATCATTAAAGTCATTTCAACTGTAAAGTTGCTGTTTCTGTATTACTATTTCTATTGAGAGAGAATGAACCTGGGAGCAAGTAAGTCTGTGAAGTGAGTAACAAAACAGACGCAAAACAACGTAGAATAGTAATGTAAGAAAGAACATTATTCCAGTGGACAATAATGGAAATATACACAGAGATGAATAGCAATACATCTACAGTTTACATTCTACACACAGAGAATCACCCGAGAATCCTGCTTTAAGAGATAACAAAGACGAATACGGCAAACTGTGACGGGCTTTCCTCATTTCTGGTAAACAAAGCAAAAAGTTAACGAGCTGCATTGCTGAGATTCCCTGTAGGAAGACATCATTAGATTTCTGTCCCGTTTGCCAGTTCTGAAGGTCTTACTGGAAGTCTAACATCTCTGTTTACACATTAAACAGCCCCAAATCCGACGATCCGTGACCCTCAACTTGTTTTTGGGTCATGGCCTCCTGAAGCCACCGACAGTTAGTATGTTCTACACAACCTAAACAGCCAGGCGTGATACTGACTATATCACCCTCTAGTGTGCTGACAGGTCAAGGAAAATATGGGCAATAACATCATATCCCTATGTGCCTCTAAGGCATGACAGGGTCACCTTTACTTTTTTTTTACTTACACAACCTAAACTTGCTACGCAGACCCTTGCATGATGTTTCAAGGCGGATCCCAAGATTGAAACCGATGCCTCTGAATGTCTGACGTCTGCTTATAACAACTACACCTCCTGAAACTTGTGCTCAGAAAACCGAACTCTGCCCATATGTCAAAGCTCAACACACCAAGCCATACACTATCATAGCTTTTCTTATCAGGCGACAAGTCATCATCGATGAAGTCAGTATGAAAATCTAGCCAAGTCATTCTGGTTCTCCCCACTGTTTTCTGTGCCCTCGAGAAAATCTGCCTCTAATCTTTTCTTCAAGGTCTCCTGGCGCCGGCGCTCTTTCTTTGCGATGCAAACTCAATGCAAAACTGCGACAAACACAACAGCTCCAATGTATGACACTGTTCAGCTCTTCGTTCACATGAACAGATTCTCTATCTCAGTGGTTCTCAACATCCTAGGCCCCAACCCTCCCCCTTCAACCCAGTCTGCCTCTAAATCCTCCACTAAATATTAAATCATCGTTCAGAAGGATTTTCACCATCACAGATTCCTTTCCTATAAAGGATCTCCAAATGTTTCATTTGAACTCCGTCTTGCTTGAAATGACTTGCCATACAAAACGACTTTAATCGAGCATACCACCGATGTTTGGCCACTTTTCTTACGTACCCGCTAACTTTATGTTATGATGTGTACACGTTATCACAATGCGACACGTATAGCCCGCAGGTAAATCCCACACTCTACGGATACGTTTTATACCGTAAAACGCTCATAAAATAACACTTGAAATGCTGGAATTAACTCGGAGGGGCGGAGTAAAGGACGCTGAAAAGCGAGATCATAAAATTCTAAATTGCTTTTATCACTGGCCTGTCAATCTGTGCATAGATATCATATACCTGGATTGTCAATTTTAATATCGAAAAGGGAAGAGAACCCCCCCCCCCCTCAAAAAAAAAAGAAGATCCGGCACACGAGACCCAACTCTGAGCTCTATAGAACAAAGGGTAGGTACAGTACAGTACAATGTTTGAAAACCCGTTACTAATCCAGAACTGCAGTAATCGAGTACAGCGATATCTCGCCCAATACTTGACCTGATGTTACCGCAATGACGTTACAGAATCGAGAGAACGGGGAAAAACTGAACGATAACTACCAAGCACAAACTGTGAGATTCCCCCTTTATCTCTTAACTTTCACCTCTGGAGTCCTGTACTAGTATTTCTAAACATATAACAAGAATGAGTGAAATTTTAAATAGCAAAACGTTTACATTCAACCTCTCATCCATACATTTCACTTTCTTAAGGAACAAAATACATTCTTGTCACAGGAGAGAGAGAGAGAGAGAGAGAGAGAGAGAGAGATGGACTGAATATTTCTGATGAGGCTTAGCATGGGGGGTAATCTCCACAGGCCGTGTCCTGTCCTGTTAGCAAGTGTCACCTGTAGGCGACTCTACCTTGCTGTGCGAGGTAAACTATCAAATGTAACAAAAACTTAAATTACTCCCAGTCCTCGCACTGTGTTGGAAACGTCTATCTTGTTCCCTCTTCTGTACTCATGTTCTGATTACCCTTGAACTGCCAATATCTGTCTCGTGCCGACGCTGTGGCGATCCAGCAAACCGCCGTTGTGATTGAGGAGTGATTTACAGAGGTTCTTCCCCCCCCCCCCCCCCAAACTCTTCAGCGTATTCTCATCACGTAGCCGAGCCCCACCCCATTACCTGAACCAACGATTGTCTACTTTTCCCAAAGCTTAGGTACTCTAAACAAGACACATCGTTAGTTTTTAAGGGGGAAAATTCTGCTACTTGAAACCTTTTTCTATTACTTCCCCAAACTTCAGTGGCATACAAGCAGGCCTTCTGTGACATATGACCGTGTGCCGTCGCATACAGGCTCATAATAACGTACCTAGACTTAAGAAATTTGAAGCACCACTAAGAGGAGACGCCCTTGTCTGTCATGGCGAATACTGGGGATTTGAATCTGTCTGGATGCGCCCCAGTCACTCAGTTGTGGAAATGGGTTCCTGGCTTCTTCTGGAAGAAGGCTGATGCTGACTACATCATCCACGGGCTAAGGAAAATATGGACACTAACACCGTGCCTCTAGCTGCCTCCGTGAGGAGAAACAAGGTCTTGACCAAATCTAGACCACCCGCCCTGATAACCATGCCACCACCGCAGCACGCACATTTCCTCCAACATACTGCATAAAGACTGACAGGGATGAGACCAAATCGACTGGGACGCGGCTTTTCAGACTGCCGTCAAGGAGATAAGAATTCTTGCCTGGTGTCATGGAGTACGTGCTCTTTCTCTGAGATTCTCCTCGAACATTTCAACATTGAACACTGTGCACAGACTGTTTATGTCCTTTTTATTTCTGAAGATAGGACCAGTTTTTATTTCGGCCCTGGGATCTCCTCCCACTTGTTCTTGTATATTTAACAATGCCTTGGCCACTTGTTTCTGTTCAAGGTGCGTCTTATCCCCTGCATTCCTTAGCTTAGCTTTATCAGTCTCTCCATACCAGAAATACCGCAATGAGAAGGGTTCCACGGTTATGTCGCACCTCTTCTGATAAGCTCACATATTTTGGACAGTGCTTCTCAAATCACTTCTGCGTTTCCTTCATGTAACTGATGAAGGTAGCGGCTATGGCTGAGCGCATCCTTGAGAAACACCACTGTGCCGGACACAATTTCAGTCAGTAATTAGATATTTCCTGTGCACATGTAACTCTCTCGTTACTTGAAAATGTTGCTACTATTAGAGACAGCGTGTAATACTGTATGACAGCTATATCGGACAGACGAAACATTACTAACAAATAGGCAAAAGGGCCTCATGTTCAATAGGGCTTTTTATAGTAGACCATTGGCATCTTACTTCGCGTTATTTAACCAGAATATCTGCTTCAGTGAGTGTGGTGTTCAGAATGCTAGTGGTACCCCAGGCCTATCATGTGCCCCCCTCCCTCTTTCCTTCCTTGTTTCCCAAGGAACCGTATTCTCCATTACTGTTCTCTATAACTGTTCAGAAACTTCCACCTTCAGTTCAACTACAATCAAAGATGAGCTGAAGTGAGCCCCCTACATTCTCAGGATACTTGTCAAAATTTAAATATTCACACATTTCTAATACACTACATTACCTAGACTTGCTCTGTCGGCCATCATCTGACCGTTAGTGGATCACAGTTTGGGAACCACTCTCTCAGGATATCTTGTCGACAACAGCGGCCAAAAGGGCAACCATGAGGTCCATGACAAGTGATCCCCAACACCATATAGTTACCACAGACGTTCTTTGCACAATCGTCTCTGTTCTTTCTGGTAATCCGTGTTTCTCAGTACATGATTAAAAAGGTTCAGAGCTGAGGAGCTTTCGTGAGATTCTGTACCAATAAGCCAGTGTCTGAGTGGCGAAGTGGTTAGTGCACTGGTCTCTCATGGCGAAAGTCGGGGGTTCGAATCCGGACGAAGGCACCCCAGTCACCCAGCTGCAGAAATGGGTACCCGGCTTCTTATGGAGTTGGGGAAGGAAAGGCGGCCAGGCGTGATATAGACCATATCACCCTCTAGTGTGCTGACAGGTCAAGGAAAATATGGGCACTAACACTATATCCCTATGTGCCTCTAAGGTATGACAAGATTACCTTTACCGTACCTCACATTTTTTCTTAACCCAAGCAAATTTGATCCGTTTGATAAATATTATATTTTTCAGTTCGTGTATTCAGTAGCTGGTTAAGGTGATCTTTCTATTTTCTCAACTGTTAATCTTATATCTTGCCACTCTCCTGTTTCCTTACTCCCCCTTCCCCCCCCCCCCCCCCCCCCCGCCCCCAAATGAGTTCAATTTTGCCAAATTCTCAATTCCCTTGTTTTCCCAAGGGGAATGAGATTCTTGCAATTTCTTTCTTCTACGTTTTGTAACTGTTAATTTTTTGTTGTTGTTGTTAAATGTCATCTGTCCAAGTGAATGTTTCTATGCCTTCCATATCAGACATAAACAAGCGCTAAAATATTCCAGCACTTGGGCGTCACTTTATTCAAGTCCTGGTAAGCTCACAATTACATCAGAGGACAAGTCCTGGTAAGCTCACAATTACATCAGAGGACAAGTCCTGGTAAGCTCACAATTACATCAGAGGACAAGTCCTGGTAAGCTCACAATTACATCAGAGGACAAGTCCTGGTAAGCTCACAATTACATCAGAGGACAAGTCCTGGTAATCTCACAATTACATCAGAGGACAAGTCCTGGTAAGCTCACAATTACATCAGAGGACAAGTCCTGGTAAGTCACAATTACATCAGAGGACATCTATTTTCTCTCGAGCCTTAAGTGGCCATTAATGGTACACTGAGGCGCCCATGAGGGTTTTCAACAAATGCCTATCCGTCACCTTTTTTTTTCCGCTCTTGCTCAAGTGAGTCCTCTATTATTCAACATCCTTTATGTTGTTTTTCATCTCTCCTTTGGTCTATTCTAACTCTTATTCCCCTGTGATGTCTGTTTCCGTGTTAATTTGGTATGAGTCGTCAGTCATCCGGAGCACACGTCCCAACCATCGCGAACGTCTTTCTTCAATGATCGAAGTCAATGGTTTCATCTGCATTTCTGCCAACAAGGTGTTATTTCTTATGGGGTTTTTCGTCAAAATATTCTTCTAATCCTTCAGTAAACATTCAGTTTGGAAAGAATTCAGTTTGTCTTCTACAGCTGCGTTGGTTTTCCAGCATTCACTTCCACAGTGTGATACACTTAGGACATTACGCTAAAATATCTTGATTTTCGCAGGACATCTATTATCTAGAAACTACACCTTTCTATCCGCGGCACCTGTTATTATGGCTCTCGGCTCTTATCTCTGTGTAAATAATTTCATATGGCTTGCCACTATTATGATGGGAGTAATGTAAAGAACGCTTGTTATTTGCCGAGTATTTACCCTTTATCTTCACGGAAAAGAGATGTACCAGAGCAGTGGTTCTCAACCCATTGGCCGCGGTCCAAAGGTGGGCCGTGACAGGGAGTATTTTGAGCCGCGCTGAGGTCTCAAAGCAGCAAAAGGAAAGAGAGGGGGAAAAAAGTAGATACAGTTTTTTAAAAAAAATTATTCTCCATTTTTCACGCAATGCATAGGGGCAAACTGCACAGATGCAAGCCGCAGAACTGTAGTCGCTTTATTAGTAAATGAAAAGAATTTTTGTGTAGCGATGAATATGCAGTTACGTAATAGAAAATATTACATAATACTTTATAAAATTAGATTTATACCTTGCAAATATAAAGCACTTTATTAGTGGCCCGCAAAAATGTTTAACTTTTAAATGCGGGCCGTGCAGCAAAAGGGTCTGAGAACCGCTGTGTTGGAGCCAATGCGCAGATATGAGGGAAGTGAACCAACCAGACCTGGCCAAAGCATTATCATACTCCCTCCCTCCATCAGCGCTTCTTAACTTGAGCTCCATGGACCTCCAAGAAGGTGAACTAATTTTGTTTTTTTATTGAACCCTCGCATCATAAGAATTCTATTTACTGCTTACTTTTTATTAGGGCCTACAGCTGTCCTCTGACCGCAAAGGGAGTCCACGGCCAAAAAAGGTCGATATGGGGCCTGCATAGAAGACTGGTTCTTTTAACACTTTGCTATCCAGAGATTATAGACCTATAAAAGGACTGACTCTCTTGAGTTACAGCTTCGCTAGTCAGAACATTCCCATACCTGCTCTGCCGCCCGTTCCAATAACCAATGCGACAATGTCTGTTTGTAAATCAACATACCCTTCTGTTTATATATATATATATATATATATATATATATATATATATATATATATATATATATATATATATATATACACGAGATAAAAGTCCCCGTTTCCATGCCAAAAGACATACTGGGGATATAGTATTAGGCCTGCATTTCCACGACCTTCGGCACATGAAGGTGCATTTTTGTGCCAGACCTACACGGAGGTCACAAGACTACGACTACATATTTTTCATACTTCTTTCTTTTTTTGGGAGGGGGAGGGGTGTTTTTATCTGTTGTGTTGCTTTTTTTTATCCTTCAAAAAGGCTTTTGCCGAAATACTGTATGTCCATTTATACGTACTCGTTTTGCTTTCTGCCATTCTTGTTTCTGCCCACTTTTCTCACTATTTCTATCTTTTTTTGTAAAACTACCATACACCCGTCTATTTCATAGCGTAGCTTTATCTAAACCTATCTGTCTGTCTATCAAATCGAAGCCTGAAATCTGCCGGCACTCAACACGTAATGAAACCTGTGATAGACAGGACGGCGAGGCTGAAACGAGGTGTCCCAATGCGCGAGTGAGCCGGGCTTGTATTCAGAGAGCGTGACCGCACGTGTTTGTCTTCCGTAGCGCTCATTTGTCAAGCTGATTAAAGAGCGGGGAAAACCCAGGGTAAAGCATTATTAACCCAAAGCGCTGGCGTATGCCGCAAAACTCTGGTGCACTACACCGGGGCGGTGATTCCCAAAGTATGAGTTAACGAGACCCAGCGGCTAGCAAGAGTTAACATTAGAGATGGCCCAAGTGTTTATCTACATTTTATGGTCTCTATATAAACCAAATGCTGCAGACTATATGGAAATCAAAAAAACTAAGCATAAATATGAAAATCAGGATATTTAAGAGTAATGTTCTAAGTCTACTACTCTATGGAAGTGAATGCTGGAAAATCACCAAAACCATAGAAAACAAGTTGAATTCTTTCCAGACTAAATGTTTACGAAGAATTAGAAAAATACTTTGGCCAAACATCATAAGAAATAACATCTTATTAGCAGAAATGCAGATGAAACCACTGACAACAATTATTGAGGAAAGACGCTGGCGATGGTTGGGACATGTGCTCCGAATGACTGACAACTCACTACCAAAAATAGCACTAAGATGGACACCACAGGGGAGCAGAAGTAAGGGTAGACCAAAAGAGACATGGAGAAGAACAACAGAAAGGATGTTGAGCAATAGAGGGCTCACCTGGGCAAGAGCAGAAAAAAAGGCGAAGGACAGGCATTTGTGGAAAACCCTTGCGGAAGCCCCATGTGCCCTGGGCACTTAAGGTTCAGATATATATATATATATATATATATATATATATATATATATATATATATATATATATATAAAAACCAAAACGAAGACGATTTCATGACTTAATGATAGCAAAGGTGATGAAGTCTGTGAGACTGCTTAGTAAAATAAGGGTATTCCAACACATCGTAATTTCTTTTAGGATAGGAAAGGCAGCTAGTGTGCTTTGCTGGTCACATAATCGCCTTCCAGCTTGCCGAAAACTGCAGGAAAAAAAAAGCAGTGTCACCGCAACATGCCAATATTATCAACCACACGAGATGTTTTTCGATACAGTTTATTATGTTATAATCAGTTCTGAATAAGGGTGGAGTCTATCTATGTGAAGCATCCTTCTATGAATAAGTCCGTGAATTACTGAAGTGGTCGTTGTTACTTTCAGAATCTAGCAACAACCAAGCAATTAGACTGATGTAAAAGCGAGTGTATTGTCTTAAAGGTTTAAAATGAATAAGTGATACACATAATAACGATCATCTTCGTACGCAACTTAACTCTAATACCTATTTGCATGACCTAAGTTAAAATCCCAATTCATTCTCTATTAACGCTTATTCAGCATATCTACGAGTGCGAGTCAAAAAGTAACCGCATATCAAGAGACGTAATCATATATGGCAAGAATCCGACTCTCTCGTGTTTTGCATATATTTCTCGGTGGTTACGTCCTTTGATTTGGGGTCATTTTTTTTTAAACTTTCCCTCATACTTTAAACTCGACTACATTTTCTGTGTATGGAGGTCTCTGAGTAGCGCAGCGGTTAGTGCTTTCTGTCTCAAACAAATGTCCAATGTTCAAGTCCCCGTGGAGGCGACCCAGCCACCCGCTGGTGCAGAAACGGGCACCAAGACCCTTCTGAAGCTCGGGTGCTGAGCACATCACGATGTCGTCCGCCGACAGGTTAAGGAAAATATGGGCAGCAACACCATACCCCCACGCAAGCGCCTCTATGATACTTTCTATGTCAAGATATCGGCGATTCTACCCCAACTCTAACAAAACAGATGCACTACACATACCTCTGAGAATCACCGAATCCCCGCAGCTGAACGCGTTTTCAATATGCTGGTTTTTCCAGCCCTTCGTCCCGACCCTTTCCAAGTGGATGTACTAAAACGCTGATGTTATGGGTTGAAAAGTTAGTCGTTCAGACCTCTTCCCCCCCCCCCCCTCCAACACACACACCCTCCCTTAAATCACGTAACGAAAGTTCATGTAAAGTCCGGAAGTGCAGGACTTACTTAGTTATGCTAAAATTGCCATTACGCTATTTATTTCGGTCCCCCACCCCCCACCTTCTGAGCGAAAGGAAAAGGGGATCTGTTTCTCTTTACAACGCAGCCCCGGAAGACCAAGCGCTTTACAACCCTTTAGTTTCCTTTCTTTTGTGTGCCGGACGTACACTTTCCCAACATATGTTTACTGTAGGGATCTTGAGGAGACTGCCGAAGGAAGGAAGGTTCACGAGAAGCAAGCGAAGGGGTGCCGGACAAGGTTATATTAACCCCGGGATGCTCTTAAAGTGATACCCGGTGTATATGTGAATTTAAATATAAGAAGAAGCTCTCCCATACTACAAGAACTTAATACTGAAGAAGGCTGGCTAGTAAAGAGGATTAAAGAGAGAAAACTTAAATATTTTGGACACATTAAACGTCATGATAATCTACTAGAGAAAACTGTCTTGGAAGGGTATATAATGGGAAAACGAAAAAGAGGAAGACCAAGGTGAAGATGGCTGCAAGACATCGTTGATGATCTGCAAATGGATGTATCAGCAGCAGGCCTACAGGAATGCTGTTAGGGAGGCAAAGTTCCGCAAGGGACATGCAAATGAATGAATGAATGAGCTCTCCGACCACCACCACCATCATCATCATTATTATCTGTCCTCTCCCCACAGAAGGCTGGCTGCAAGGATCATCCAAATATGTTTGTCTTTTGTTTTCACATCGAAAACGGGTCAAGCTGAATCCAGTTTTGGTCAATTTCTTTCTTTGTGCAAGCGAGTGCACTACCCACTACACCACTGGGGCACTAGAAATGTGGTTTCCCAGAGAAAACAGTCTCATTATGAAAAAGCACCCGTCTTATAGGCCAACTGGTGACGCGGTCGCATCAAGCTTGGAAAATAGTGACCTGACATACCTGTGTTATGGAAATCGCCCCTAAAAACCGAAAATATCCTCCTGTAAGGCAATATAGATTTAAAATAGTATTCTCTACATTGGCTGCTAGTTGATTAAGAGAAAAACAGAAAACTAACATACAAATCGATACCATGAACGCTGATATGTTGAGGACTGTGGTAAAACTGAATCTAGCACGGCAGAAATAGTAAGAGCTGTATGGTGTAGTTTAAAAAAAAACTTGACGTAAAGGTGAGATGGAAGGCAAAAGAGGCAACTGGATGACAAAAATAATGAAACAGCGAATAAACACAAAGACAGCACTTAGCTGACAGAAATCCCCTTGGTAAGGACGTTAAGCAAGTAATATCTGCCAGTTAAGTGCCACTACTGTTGCTTATTTGTCTGTTTGGTTATTCTAGTCGTCCTTGATAAAGGATTACCGCCGAGATATTGACTTGCTACACATTTTTTACACGCTTATCTCACTACCTCCCCCCCCCCCCTATGTTTTTGCAATTCCTTCTCAGTTTCACGTCTTTCTATCTTTTCTATAAAACTGGACCATAAACAAAAACTGGTAAATGATAAAAAGTATTCGATTAGACTAACCCCCCCCCCCCCCAAAGCCGTCTGTATATGGACTGGTAATGATGAAGGTCATGTGTGCCTTCCAGCAACAGTTAACAGACTGCATCGTTTGCTGAACTGTCATTCAGCTCGTGAAACAGGTGTACGACTATCAGGTGTCACGACCGTCCTTCAATCTATTGAACATGTGCCACATTAAAGCTGTTGCGACCTGAGCATTTGTCTCAAGATAACGGCTTAAGATCTGCTCTGCTTGTGGAAGCTGCTACTTTTTATTTACGACCTACAGACATGTAATTATTTTTCTGCAACGAATGACTTACTTTTAATTACTTTATTTACGACCTATAGAGAAATATCTACTTTCTGCAAAGAATGACTAACTTCTGAGTACTTTATTTATCAAAACTATGTCGTTAACCATTACTATGCCAAAATCACTGTTCTAACTTTTCTAACCCCCAATCCTTGCCGATTTGACAAGTAACACGGCTTCTCGGATTGCAAGCACAGGGTTATACTCCCTGCCGCCGCCGGTATGGATTCTCGCACATGCTGAGCAGCAAGTGCAAATGCGCTGATCCTCGCATATGCTGAGCAGCAAGTACAAATGCGCTGATCCTCGCATATGCTGAGCAGCAAGTAAAAATGCGCTGATCCTCGTCCATGCTGAGCAGCAAGTACAAATGCGCTGATCCTCGCCCACGCTGAGCAGCAAGTACAAATGCGCTGATCCTCGCACATGCTAAGCAGCAAGTAAAGCAGCAAGTACAAATGCGCTGATCCTCGCACATGCTGAGCAGCAAGTACAAATGCGCTGATCCTCGCACATGCTGAGCATCAAGTACAAATGCGCTGATCCTCGCCCATGCTGAGCAGCAAGTAAAGCAGCAAGTACAAATGCGCTGATCTTCGCACATGCTGAGCAGCAAGTAAAGCAGCAAATAAAACTGCGCTGATCCTCGCCCATGCTGAACAGCAAGTACAAATGCGCTGATCCTCGCCCATGCTGAGCAGCAAGTAAAGCAGCAAGTACAAATGCGCTGATCCTCGCATATGCTGAGCAGCAAGTAAAAATGCACTGATCCTCGCCCATGCTGAGCAGCAAGTACAAATGCGCTGATCCTCGCCCATGCTAAGCAGCAAGTAAAAATGCGCTGATCCTCGCCCATGCTGAGCAGCAAGTACAAATGCGCTGATCCTCGCCCACGCTGAGCAGCAAGTAAAGCAGCAAGTACAAATGCGCTGATCCTCGCACATGCTGAGCAGCAAGTACAAATGCGCTGATCCTCGCACATGCTGAGCAGCAAGTGCAAATGCGCTGATCCTCGCACATGCTGAGCATCAAGTACAAATGCGCTGATCCTCGCCCATGCTGAGCAGCAAGTAAAGCAGCAAGTACAAATGCGCTGATCTTCGTACATGCTGAGCAGCAAGTAAAGCAGCAAATAAAAATGCGCTGATCCTCGCCCATGCTGAACAGCAGGTACAAATGCGCTGATCCTCGCCCATGCTGAGCAGCAAGTACAAATGCGCTGATCCTCGCCCATGCTGAGCAGCAAGTACAAATGCGTTGATCCTCGCACATGCTGAGCAGCAAGTAAAAATGCGCTGATCCTCGCCCATGCTGAGCAGCAAGTACAAATGCGCTGATCCTCGCACATGCTGAGCAGCAAGTAAAGCAGCAAGTACAAATGCGTTGATCCTCGCACATGCTGAGCAGCAAGTACAAATGCGTTGATCCTCGCACATGCTGAGCAGCAAGTAAAGCAGCAAGTACAAATGCGCTGATCCTCGCCCATGCTGAGCAGCAAGTAAAAATGCGATGATCCTCGTACAAAGGCAAAGATCATAGCTCATGGTGGGTGCTCTGACGCACTGGTCATAATCCTAGAATAGTTTTAATATTTCTTCTTCTTCTCCGTCTGCTTCTTCTTCTGCGTTACATGGTTCTAGCCTCAGACATCTGCATTTATGTCCGGATAAAATGTGCACTCTTTTGGGGGTCATGCTTTGGACCCAAACCGTATTTCAGTGTAACTAACTATGGTCAGAGCAAGGTTCGGGCTTTTGGAGCGCGCGCGGGGGGGGGGGGGGAGAAGGGGGAGGGTCAGAGCTGCAGGATGTACTCTAGTGTCTGAATATCTGTTTCGCTCGCAAGTGCAGTCATAGTTCTGTGACAGACTGAGGTGATACAGGTATCCTCTCTATCAGCAGTGTCCAGTGCGTAGTCGTAAGATAACTGTTTGTTCTTGGAGGGAGAGTTGCGGCACCTGGTTGTTAGAGAGTGGGCTGTGCTGGACAAGTCCACAGCTTCTTGTGCTTAAAGCGGTCAAGAACTTTAGCACCAATTCTCTCTCTCTCTCTCTCAAATCTCAGCTGCAACACCACATCTTCATTTCTCGTCCATTAATTTTAATATCTGCTGCACTATCGCTAGCAATAAGAAGACTGTGAACTTCAAGCACGATAACAAGGCCAACAAAATAAACTCATCCAAACCAGTCAGCTGTAGAAAAGCCCTACACACTGAATCTAGTTTATAACTGATACATCCCCCCCCCCCTCTCTCTCTCTCTCTCTCTCTCTCTCTCTCTCTCTCTCTCTCTCTCTCCTTTACATCTTTCCCCTTTATAAAAGCTTGGAATACTTTTATAATTAAAAAAGAAATCGAGAAGAGGACGACTGACAAGCGACGTAATACCAGAGATATAGGTTGGAGGTGGGGAATTCCAGCCATGAATGTTTTTACGTTGCCGCACTCCGGGTAAATAGATGGGCAAAACAGAGACCTGGGAACCTCAGCCTCAGCTGCGACGGCTTCGCGGCAGACATCTTCGTGACGCTGACAGCAAGTTCATGATTAGGGTAATTTCGATCTACTAGTGGAGGGAACAAACAACCCCCCCCCCCACGTCATTTGTGTAACCTGGGGGTTTCCCAGCGCGCAAAAATAAACGGATCTAACAGCTTAAGATTACCAAGCAAAAGGGGGGGGGGGGGAATCTATCACGTTATGAAAGTGTATTTTCCCCGCTACCAAACTATAACTGCGACAGATGAAGAACATAAAGAATTAAAGAGGAGTTAATCTTCTTCTTCTTCTTCTTCGTTCGCTTCTACCACCAAAACCGCACTGTGATCCTACTGAATTCACGCCTGTGGTCCTCGTTAGGTCCCGTGGTATCCTGTGTGGTCCCCGAAAGGACCACACGAGATCCACGAGAGGACCACAAGGGAGAGGAGCTAATAAAGTCTGTGAGGCTGGAGAGGAGGCTTTAAAAAAACTGAACAAAACATGAGAAGTGATATCTTTTACTCAAAACCCAATCCTGGCAGTGTTGGGAGATATGGCACACCTGTTGGAACCCACTGCTTATAGCGATATAAAGTGAGAACTAGCACAGTTCTAATCCAGCTCATATTTCTGAATTATACAGCAGCTTCCTTCCATCTTCTTTCAACCAAAATTTCTCACTAAAATTAATTCCTGCAGAGCATGGAAACTAATTCTGGAATGAAAGAGTTAACTCGCTTTCTGCGGTGAGGCATGGAGATGACTTCGTAAAAAGACAAAAAATTACACATGCAATAACCGCATCTAAATAGTTTTACAAGTTGCAGATTTTAAAGTAAGATATAAAGCTAAGTATATGAAATGAGTCATTTCCCTGCTTGAAAAAAAAAACAGAAACAAAAACAAAACATGGCGGGTGTCTCTGTATAATTATAAAGTTGTTTGCACGATCTTGTGAGCTCTGGTGCTGCAGCATACAACATTATGAACACTTTATGCAAATATGATTGTGCTCGCGGTGATGACTAGCTTTCCTCATGCACCGGAAAGAAGATAATTCCGTAATGTAAGGTCAGGCTTCTTATAAACCTCCACCATCGCTCTCTGCAGAGGAGGTCAGGTCACGGTGCTACAGGAAGTTAAGTGGCAGCGCTTCAAGGAAATGAGGGTTGGGGGAAAAGGGGTGGGGGGTTCTCGTTCAGCTGTGGTTTGCTGGCTCAAGAGAATTTAAGACAGAATGGTCACGTGATAAGAAGATGGTTTTGGAAGTGGTTTTAAAAAAAACCCCAAGAAATGACCAAGAGCACTATCTATGTCAGAAGCTTAAAACTGGCCCAAAAGATCTGTGTGCTTACAGCAAAGAGCAACAGACATCACGCCATATCCTTCAGAGTTGCCAGCTACACAACCCACTCAGGCAATGAACCTGGCCAGACTCCAGCCTCCTACAAGAGAAGCTCTACGGTGATGCTGAAAACCTGAGATGAGCTGCCGCGTTTGTGAGAGAGATTGGTGTCAATGTCTAAACGAGCGACGAAGAAGAGAGAGAGAGAGAGAGAGAGAGAGAGAGAGAAAGAGATCTTTTCTTCTTATTGAAAAAAAAATCTGGAAAAAATGTCTAGGAACTAGCAATCGGCCTCTGGCAAAGATTTTTTAAAAAAAAGGGGGGGGGGTGAAAGAACTCTGAAAACCTCATAAGCATAAGACTTAAAACCTCACAGAGTTAAACTATGAACTTGAAAACCTCAAAGAGTATACCTAGAGACTGAAAGCCTCATTACAGCACACCACCAGATAAAAATATCATATAGTAATTAATACACGAGACTGAACATACCATAGCTATACCGCGAGACTGAACACCTCATAGAGTTAACTCTTGAGATTCACTGAAAACCTCGCATCATAGAGTTAACTTTTGAGATAGAATGAAAACTTCGTATCACAGTGTTAACCCCTGAGATTAAAAACTGTGTACAGTATATACCATGAGACTGAAAACCTCAAGAGTTATACTATGAATCTGAAAACTTTACAAAGAATATAATGAGACCAAAAAAAAAAAAACTCGTAAAGAATTATAACATATTCACTGCAAATCTGTCAATTTTACATAAGAGAATTATTGTTCATCATTTCTACATAATGTGATTTATTGTTCTTGTTCTTATTCAATTATCACTGGTAAAATGAACTTTCTTTTACTCTGTTGTGATATATATCCAGTGACTAAACGTATTTCGTTCAGGGGCTCAGTGGTAGAAATGATAGACAATATATCAAGATCAGCTTGTAAATCAATACGTTTATCACTCGGCCCTACAGGTGCCCGAGGCTTTGTTCCGCATACTGCATAAAGACAGCCCATGCTTCCAAGTAATGATTATAATCCAAATATACAACATGCTGAATTCCGACTCTATGCGAAAGATATATTCTGGTGATCAGGCTGAGAGAGGTTTTGTTGCTCTATAATTGATACTGATTCCTTATAGTAGTGGTTCTCCAAACCCCAATACCCAATCCTCTCTTTTCAATCCAGGTTACCTCTGAAACAATCATCATCCGTAACGGATTTTCACTATTATACATTCTTTTATGGTGGTTAAAAGAAAAACAAAAAAAAAGCATTCCCTAATTCCTCCCTTGGAGGAAATTCCTCTTCTTTGATTTAAAATTCCTCCCCCTGGAACCACCTGCCTCCCTGTCTAGAATCAACGCCCTATAAAATTCTTACCTGCTGGTTACAACCCTCTCTGTTCAATGGTTCCCGCCAAACTGCTTCTGTTTGCCCTCCTGTAAAACTGACCATGTGGGGACATTGTGGCAAAGCCTGTGACTGACCAATCACGTGCCTACTTCATGCTACTCCACTAATCCGACGTCATCTTACACCACCACCCCACCCCCCCTCCTCATCGGCCAATCCCTGATCAAAAGATCAGGTGTTCACTTTGACTACTGCAAGCCATCACACTTCCTCGAGTTCTCTTCCTGGGACCAGTAGAGTTACAACATCACTAAACCAAAACTAAAATCCGCACACACATAAATGCAACGGAAAATTTGCTCTGCATAAAATTATCTTTCGTGCAGCAATGAAGAACGAAACTGAGTGTGCACTAATGCAAGGCAAACGGCCAGAGAGAGAGAGAGAGAGAGAGAATACCAGTAATGATAGTTGCCAAAACTGGGTGCCTGATCATTTTTTACCTAATTACACAAATTATTGGCCACGATGAGTGAAAATACCTAGTACGTGGAAGCAGATTAGAAGAAAGGCGACGGAATACACACACAGTGATCTATCCTTGTCTAGCATCAGAACAGCCCCCACGATCAGGGTAAATACATTTGAAAAAAAAAAGTCTTCTGGGTCTCATTGAATTAAACAACAACAAAAAAACTGTTCTTTTTGTGGATTCCGGAGCTAGCTAGGTATCTGTTTCCATGGCAACTGGCGCTGTGGTCTTGCTCTTCCCACAATTCTCTGCTGCGAGAGCTGAGTATAAGCTGCGCTGGCGTTCTCTGTCAGTGCCGCCATCTTGTTAGCCCGTCCAGCATTTCCTCTTTCTGTCTACCTCGATTTTTGTGTTTTGTTTGAGGCCTCTAACTTTCCTGATGTCACAGTGTAATCTAGCTTGCCTAAGCGTAGAAGATCCTATGAATCTGGACTCTTTTTCTTACTCTTATTACTGCTAGCGTCATCTTTGAACCTAGGGCTATCAGGACAAACCATACACAACCCAGCAGAAAAGAATGGGAAACGACTCTTGCACTTCCCTTGTAAAATCATGCTAGAACACATCCCGGGGCTGCAGATATCAAACCACCCGGTTAGATTTATCAGTATATTCTAGTCGTTCCCCATTATAACACAATAAAGTTCCACAACATGAAGTATGTCCGCGCACTCTCTTTACAGCAGAGGAGAGGGGGTTATGTCCACAGCCATCACTCTTAATAATTCCTCTATTGCAAAGCGTTCACAAAGCCCCCTTTTCTCTCCCTTTACAGCCAGCAAATATAAGATAAGCAACTCACAAATGACCAGCGGTTATCAACCCTTTTTGGACGCGACCTTAAACCAGCAAAGGTAAGTGACCTGTGACTCAAAACCAAAAATGGCACGTGACCCGATAACCATTAAAAACTTTTTTTTTTAAATATTGAAAATAAACAAAAATTAACTAATGCCATTTCAAAACATTTGACATTTAAAGCCACTTTAGTCGGACAACTATACTCTCTTCGGGCCACTGTCGGACAACTATACAATCTTGAAGAAGAAATGTGAACTTGTCAACTGGGATGGGAAGCCCGCCCTTGGTGAAATGGCACATTCATTTCCCCTCTCCCCCCCCCCCCCAATCTATACAGAAAGCACAATTCTATTCAGCTTCTTCTTCTCCTCTCAGCAGCTGCTGAATTCAGCAGTCTTCCAAGCCACTGAGGCTCACTGCTGTAAACAAGTCACGTCTCCATTCCTCTCTGTTCTTCATCTTTTCTTGCCAAATGTCGGCTCCAAGAATGCGTATATCTTCTTCTAGGTCGTCTCGCCTTCGTTGTCTAGGTCTACCGCCTGGTCGAAACCTTTTTATCATTTCTCTATAGGCCATCTTTGTCTATCCACCTGAATTCTCTCTAAGTACCACAGCACCTCAGTCCGTCATGTTTCATAATGGCTGTTACAAGCGAAGAGTTAAATAATGTGTAAAATTCTTTGATACGTCTTATTTTTTTCTACTCAGCTGCTATACAATATTCCATTTATATTAATAACAACATTTCAATGATTGTCAGTGTGGTTCTTCTTATTTTAACATTCAGCTCCGAATAACATTAGATAACATTCAGCTCCGAATAACATTAGATAACATTAACTCTGTTTTTTTTTTAATTATATCTTTTCGGGACCCTACTTTGGTCCCCTTGTGAACTGCGCTGGGAACCACTGCAGCAGACAAGCAATTCAAACAGACAATTCCCTGAGTTGTGTAATAAGATATGACATTGTGGAGTTACATGTCGCATCTCTGTATTACAGCATATTATACACGTATATCATTCACAATCCAACCTAGTAACTCTAGGAAGTTACTATTCTTGTTCCTTCTCATACACCCCCCCCCCCCAAACCACACGCATTGACCGAGCACAGCAGTGGTTTCCAACCTGTTGTCCGCAGCGCATCATCAAGTGCCCCGTGGCTGCTTTAACAAGTTGGGTATTAAATGTCATTTACTGGATAAAAAAAAAACAATTACGAGTTTGTGTCATTGCGATGCTGTATATAAAATGATGCACAGCAATTTACGTGTAGTTGGAAAAGGGGGTCCTTCATTTTCAACAAAGGCTGGGGACTACCGCTCTAATGAATAAGACACTGAATTTTACAGGCAATGGTCTACATACACCGGGAAGGTGTCCCATCTTCACAGACATCAGTGGACAAAACTGTTTGCATGAGTTGAGTGCTAAGCGTGCAGCTAAATCACCCATTCCCCTCTCCCCCCGAATTACATAAAAATGAGAAAAAGTGAGTCTGAGCAGTCGTAATTTCTTTCTTTTGCAGTATAAAAAAATCACAAATCATCCTTTCAACAATAATTTGAATAAAATAAATGACATTTTCAACTAACTTCGGGACCGCAAAATATGAGCCCAGGCCTGGTCTCCACATAAAATAACGAAGAAAAAAATGGGTCTTCAACAGAAAAGCGAACCCGTAAAAGAAACATAGGAAAAAAAGTAGGCACGTACCTCCTCTCTCCACCAAACTCACACTTGACCTTCAGCTCGCTTCGCTTCTGTAGGTGGCTGATGGCCAGCTGTTGGGCTCGCTTGTTGCCTAGTATCAGACCCAACTCCAGACTGGACTGAATGGACGCAACCACATCCTTCAGACTTCGGTCTTCTTCTGCAAGAAAGAACAGAAAGAACGGCGGTAAAGGCCGAGAAAATACTTCATACGATGCAGTCACTCTGTTTTCTATCTACAGCGTGTCCGTAAAATCGTGCTAAGTTTTGTAAAATATTTGTTTTTATGACCATACATATTATACAAGGAAAATATAATTAAATGAAAGAGTAAACCATAACGTTTTGTTGAACATGTTTAACGTACTTTCAGCGCTGTGGATATGAACTGATGCGGACTAACGTTTTGTACTGCGTCACCATCACGTGACTACCTACCATCTGAAATCAAATGCACAATCTGTTCTTGCACGCAGCTACAGTATCATGGCTCCACCACGTTTAGTTCGGATTCTTTACGAGTTTCAAACCGCACCAAGATTTGACGGACACGCTGTACTATTCTGATTAACAATATCACAAGCAACAGAATGTCCAGGCGCAAACGAATTCCAAACATGTTACTGGAACGTTCTGTTCATGCTCAAATCTACATCACCATATGTGGCCGTAAGGAGTGGATCTGAAGCAGATTTACGGAACTGCTACCAAAACCCGGATTTAAAAACTGAGAAGATCGCTCTAGTAACAAGGCTCCATCCAGATTTAGCATAGTGACAAACGTCCCACCTAAAAAAAAAACAAAACAGATAGATGGCAATAAAATTACATCAAATTTCACATATTATTCACTAATACTTTTTCGTGCTAGTAACTATCAAGACGTAATTTAAACACACTTGTTCTGTTCTGAAGTTAATCAGATAAAGATGAACGAAGTTTCGTTTGACTGATCTTTGTTACCTTCCTCGATTGGCCCCGTCTGCGTGTTTATTTCTGTCTCATTTAAGACACGGGGGAATTCCCAACTCTTAATATCTATATCACGCACACGTGAGTCTAACAACAAACCTGGGAGATGACGTGAGGAGAAAATGAGGGCTGAGAAAGTCGACGTAATGAGTGGTGGAAGGAGGCGGTAATTGCGGGTGGTGACGGAGAGGTACTACAACACTGACGTACTTATCATGTGAACGCGTCATAATCTACAAGATGAATGATAAATAAGAATCTGTGAAGGCAATACATCAATAAAAAATCTGCGAATACGTTTGGTCATTCGTCTCTCATGGCGAAGGTAGGTGGGTTCGAACCATGTCAGGGATGATTCTTTAAAGACTGAGAAAGAACATCGTGGCCAAACGTGATTTTCATCACATCGTTCTTGAGTGCGCTGCCAGGGAAAGGAAAATATGCTCACTAACACCACATACTCTAGATATCTCTACGGCGTTACATCCATGTTCCTGGTAAGATATCAAGCAAGAAATCATCGCCCAGTACATCTTGTGGCGTCCTGCAGTGCAGCAACTAACTCTCTCCGCTTTTCACGGCTTGCAGCCAAACTGTGTATGGTACTCCAGCTGTGCTCTACATTGTTCATCTCTGCCTCTGCAGTTCCTCGCCAGGTTGTCTTTGCTCGAGCTATTTCTCTTTCCCTCATGTGTCCACTGCATAGCTGTTTTAGCGATATTGCTGGCCAGAGTCATTGTACAAGGCAGCGGGTCGCATACCAGTGACATAATGCGAACGATTCCAAGTTTTAAAAAAATGGTAAAAACCTTGCCATTAAGGCGGTTACGTCTGTATTTCCAAGACCTTTAGCACATGAAAGTATGATATGGTCAGTGTCACGCCTGGCTTCATTGACCTTCTCAGATTTCTGTGCAAACCCATTTT
The DNA here is from genome assembly GCA_009760885.1 of Achatina immaculata. Classification (NCBI taxonomy): domain Eukaryota; kingdom Metazoa; phylum Mollusca; class Gastropoda; order Stylommatophora; family Achatinidae; genus Lissachatina; species Lissachatina immaculata. The sequence continues at coordinate 2,697,330 of CM019715.1, read as the reverse complement.
TTAGAGCCTGAGCGTGCCTCGGGCCAAGTGTATACAAAAATATTAGACGATAACATCTCAGTAAGAAGCAGTGACAGACTTCTCAGAAAGGTCCAACACGACCCAGGTTCAAAGCTGACCCAAATCCTGTTCTCCAGAATAGTGTGAGATAGCATATTACCAGAAAGCAGCGCTGCTTGTAACTCGGGTATGGTCTTGGCCATTATTAACCCCGACGTTCTTAATCTTTTTTTTTTTACTATGGACTCCCTTTCTGGCATGAGAACAGATAGACTCGTTAAAAATAAAGTAATAAATAGAACTCCGATGATGCTAAGATTTATTTAACTGAGCTAATCTTTTTCTGACCAGATGGAGTGGACAACACAGGGGAAAATGAGAGACCGTTTAAAATGGAGAATCATGACTGTCTATGTCTCTGAAAATTGCAACTCAGTGAAACAATGGATGAATCTATCTCATTAACTATCAGAAAATCGTATCAGAAAACAGAATTAAAATCCTGCCCATGGAAGTTAATCGTGGATAATAAACATTCCAGTGGAAAGATCAAGAAGATACCAGAGATAAATAAGGTTTAGAAAGAAAGAAAGAAAGAAAGAAATGGATGACAAAGATGAAACGAAAATCAAAGGGTGGGGGTGGGGAGAGAGGGAGAGAAGGTTCGAGACAAACAAGAATTCCATTAAAACTATGATGAAAAACCACACAAAAATTGAACAACAAAGCAGGTAAATTTCATTAAAACCCTGACTTACAACCACAAATAAATGAACAAAACAGGAATGTCATTAGTACTATAAGAAATGACTCAATCAACACTCGTTACTAGTGATGGCAAAGAGGAACTCAAATACCCCTCAAATCTTCACCTCTTTTATTTTTGTCCCTACTGTCCTAATCCGACCTCTTCATAAACGATGCACTTCTACTCGTCTCTGAGTCATGATGTGCACTTACAGCGGTGGTCATTACGTCTCCTCTTTGCTGTGTATTCACTGGCTGAGTACGTTTCCGCTCACAGCAAGCTAGAACAAAGACTATCTGTTAACCGGGTGCGCACACACACACAGGGAGCCTGTCTTCTTGTCCAGCGTATCTTATCTCTCACCTACTTAAATCTACACCTGTGTCAGCTTCTTTCTTCGTCTTATCTATTCTCTTTATTCGCAAGTCTTAACAAGTAGTCCGTGTCGCTTCACAAGTGCGTGTATTATCTTTCGTCCAGTTCCCCCCCCCCCCCCCCGCTCTCTCTCTCTCTCTCCCTCAGACTGTGAATCCATACACCTGCACGTTAGTGAGAGTATGCCAATTTTTCTCATTGTTTATCACCAATAACATTCATTATCTTTAATGAACAAGACAAACAATATTTTTCTCATTGTTTATCACCAATAACATTCATTATCTTTAATGAACAAGACAAACAAACAAAAACATTTTTTAAAATGCTAAGGAAACTCTCGACTCCAGCTTTTCTACTCTCCGACTCCTCTATTTTCCTGCTGTCCAGCCGCGACTTAATAAAACCTAGATTTCTACCGTCTTCTTTTTCTTCTTCGATCAGTTCTGCCTGCTCAGCTTATCGCCATTCAAAACTGTTTTCGACACTGGCTACATATTTAGCCCCGACTCCTTCATAAATATTACACGCCTACTGATTCTAACACGTCCATAAATGTTGTAGGTATACTGACTCCGACTCCTTAGTAAATGTTCCATGTCTACATACTCCGACTCCTTAGTAAATGTTAAATCTCACCTGACTCCAACTCTTTCATGAATGTTGCATGTTTACTAACTTCGATTCTTTGGTAAATCGTAAAATCTTTCTTTTAATCTATCAGCTGCCTATCGTTCTGTTTTCACCGATATGTCTTGAGTTTTCATCCATAATTCAATCTATCTGCTTCACCCGCACCGAATATGCTTGTACATAACTTTTCAATGCCCTTTTTTTCCCACCAGAATGAAATGTTTCCCGACTCTTGGCTCTTCACAAATGGACTCTGTTAAAACTGTTTCCTATACTGAATTAGCAGTTCTATCGCTGGCACTAAATCTGGAACAGAAGGTAGAATGTCTTACTGCCAATTCCCCACAATCGTACACTCAACACTGTGAATGGCAGATATCGTCCGACTAGGCATTCAGCCACCAACAGCTAAAATGCTAGTGCCAGAGCTAACCATAGCGTCCCACCTCTCCCAGTACATGCCTTGCCTACCCAAGCTAGTCCCCATGGAATCTACTATAGAATTACTGCACACTCTCTACTTCCTTAGCTTCATTCACTGACCATAATGTGGGTTCTACGCCTTCTGAGGTTGGACAGTTTCTATTTGGAGGCGCGAAAAGCACAAATTAGTAGCCTGGTGCTGTCCTGTGTACACACGTCAACACCACATCCTCGTTTGTGGCTAAAGGAGGCTCCGATTTGCTTAGGGAGACTGGCTCCCCTGTGTTAAATTCTGCCCTCAAACTGCGACTGGCCCAGCGAGCCGGCGGTGGGTCTCTTTACCGCTCACAGAAAACACATGAATAATAGACGGAAGCACACCGCCACGCCCCATCAAGACATCTCGTTGTCCCCTGGACACTGAGAGGCATATGAGGAAGGAGACAAGACAAGACAGAACTGACCGAAAACAGGCGCCGTAACCTGCTCACAATCCAACACGATGCTGTGCTTCAACAAAACAACAAGTTCCCAGTCTCAGGGAGATACAAGAAGAAAAAGAAGGCCCAGGCCAGCGTGGGTTTTCTAAAGAATGTAAACTACTTAGAAGAAAAATCTTATTTCTTTTCAATGCATGGAAATCCCCTACAAAAATGTGGCTGTAGAATTTTAAAAAAAAAAAGGTAAGCAACTGATGGGATAAGGTTTTTTAGACTCCAACAGAGGTTCTGGCGTTAATTTAAATATAGTGCCGCAAAAAAAAAACACAGCGCACCTGCAGCATATAACTACGCCAACCTAATCACAACCTCTAGCGTGTGTGAACCACCGGGTTCAATGAACGCCGGAAACGAGAGAACATTCCGGAAGTGAAAAATAATAACAAACTTATTTTTTAAGACACGGTAGAAAAAAAAAGACTTTAAAAAACCTGACGGAAACGAAACTAATGCTATATTTTAAAACAAGATAACAAAACATCATGAAACACTAAAAAAACATAAACGAAAAATATGAAGGAAAACATAGAACACACTTGACTTGACTTGACATCTCTGAATAACTGAACTAGACACAATGTCCTGGCCATCGTCGTCAATGAAATGTATCGCGATCAGGGACACAATATAGCTAAGATAAAAACTATCCGTTCCAGCAGGTCTTCGGTTACTTCCGGTCTGTGTCCCATATTGTTTTTTCCATAGTTTCAGAGTTCTGTATGAACCATGCGTTGGTCAAGACCCTACATTTCTTCTTCGTTGTGGTCGCTGGAAAATGTATCACAAGGGTCTGACGACTGAGATTTGAAGGACGGTCTTCCATTTCGTGGTGGAGCTAATTCAGAACCCTAGAACTGCCTGGGCACTCGAGTAACATCAGATGGAAAATGCACATCCGAAATCAAGGAAAAAAAAAATACGCCAAGCTAAAACAGCTTTCCAACAACAGGCAAATATCTTGTGCAATGCAAGTCAATCAATGAACATCAGAAACATCCTTAAATGCTACACTAAGCCTATCCTACTCTTTGGAAGTGACCCACGGTCAATCAACAGATCGATGGTAAGAACACTAGAGGCAACAGATCCATGGTAAGATCACTAGAGGCAACAGATTCATGGTAAGATCACTAGAGGCAACAGATCGATGGTAAGATCACTAGAGGCAAGAGATCGATGGTAAGATCACTAGAAGCAACAGATCCATGGTAAGATCACTAGAAGCAACAGATCCATGGTAAGATCACTAGAGGCAACAGATCCATGGTAAGATCACTAGAAGCAACAGATCCATGGTAAGATCACTAGAAGCAACAGATCCATGGTAAGATCACTAGAGGCAACAGATCCATGGTAAGATCACTAGAAGCAACAGATTCATGGTAAGATCACTAGAGGCAAGAGATCGATGGTAAGATCACTAGAAGCAACAGATTCATGGTAAGATCACTAGAGGCAACAGGTTCATGGTAAGATCACTGGAGGCAACAGATCGATGATAAGATCACTAGAAGCAACAGATTCATGGTAAGATCACTAGAGGCAACAGGTTCATGGTAAGATCACTAGAGGCAACAGATCGATGGTAAGATCACCAGAGGCAACAGATCGATGGTAAGATCACCAGAGGCAACAGATCGATGGTAAGATCACCAGAGGCAACAGATCGATGGTAAGATCACCAGAGGCAACAGATCGATGGTAAGATCACCAGAGGCAATAGAGATGTGGTTCATATTAAGAGTACCATGGACAGCTAAGATGACAAACAGGGAATGTCTAACAAAGGCAAATGTACACAGAAGCCTAATTAAAACCATCAGAAAACGACAGTCATCATTCATCTGGCATATAATGAGAAGAGGAGGGCTTGAAAACATCATAATATGAGGGAAGGTAAATTACTTAGAGAGGTAAAAGAAGATCAAGAGGGGAAAAAATCAATGACAGTCTAACGAGATGGCACAACAACAAAAAATCACTGACAGTCTAACGAGTTGGCACAACAACAAAAAATCACTGACAGTCTAATGAGATGGCATAACAACAAAAAATCACTGACAGTCTAACGAGGTGGCACAACAACAAAAAATCACTGACAGTCTAACGAGATGGCACAACAACAAAAAATCACTACAGTCGAACGAGGTGGCACAACAACAAAAAATCACTGACAGTCTAACGAGATGGCACAACAACAAAAAATCACTACAGTCGAACGAGGTGGCACAACAACAAAAAATCACTGACAGTGTAACGAGATGGCACAACAACAAAAAATCACTGACAGTCTAACGAGGTGGCACAACAACAACAACAATCACTGACAATCTAACGAGGTGGCACAACAACAACAACAATCACTGACAATCTAACGAGGTGGCACAACAACAACAACAATCACTGACAATCTAACGAGGTGGCACAACAACAACAACAACAATCACTGACAATCTAATGAGGTGGCACAACAACAACAACAACAACAACAATCACTGACAATCTAACGAGGTGGCACAACAACAACAACAATCACTGACAATCTAATGAGGTGGCACAACAACAACAACAACAGCAACAGCAACAATCACTGACAATCTAACGAGGTGGCACAACAACAACAACAATCACTGACAATCTAATGAGGTGGCACAACAACAACAATCACTGACAATCTAATGAGGTGGCACAACAACAACAACAACAACAATCACTGACAATCTAACGAGGTGGCACAACAACAACAACAACAATCACTGACAATCTAATGAGGTGGCACAACAACAACAACAATCACTGACAATCTAACGAGGTGGCACAACAACAAACAAATCACTGACAGTCTAACGTGGTGACACAATAAAAAAAATCACTAAGCTGATAGACAATATCAAAGAATGAGATCCGTGGAGAAGTATGGCCGTCAATGCCTGCCGGCATGGCACATGATGATTGATGATGATGATGATGATGACGATGACGATGATGATGATGAAGGCCTTTACCTGTGATCTTGTGTACGCTCCAATAAAAGAAAACAGCCATGACTGCCTACCCTCATCACATCATCAAAGAAACAGCAGCCACCACTTATATGAAGGAGCAAAGGGCTCAGCCCTAACCACGAACATGATCGCCAGTGATAATTCTTCGCCGGCTCTCTTTAAACAAACGAACAATACACTACCGATCTATGGTTCTCTCGAAACAACGTAAACAATACTACCAATCTAAACCAGGGAAATCGAATCCTGATCCCAGGGCCGTCAAGCAATTTTCGATGGTGTTGGAGTATCTAGAAATACGCCATTAATGACGAGATCGGAGGGTAGAACACTTTGGGGGAGCAAAGTTTTCACCACGTGTAGGTGGAGACGCACTTTGTACAAGTACTATTTTATAAACAAGCACAAGTTAGCTTTGAAAAGAAAAACCCAGCAGCGGGAGCAGAGTGAGATCTTGCGCGCTCCGACTCCGTAGTCATGAGCTTTCCCTCCAATTCTTTCCCGTAAAAATTGTGGAATACGTGCTCCACTGTTTGGTCATGCCAAAACGAAACTTCATGTTTTATTATACACAAATAAGCGCACACCTCGTCTACGTTACCGGATAATACGGAAATAATGACCGGAAACGTAACAGCCCCTCCTTTGCGCTAACAGAAACAACAAAATCTTACCTACAGGTTTTACAACGTGACCAGCAAGTACTTAATTGGATGGGTTTTTCCCCCCTCCTCATCAATGTTTAGCGAAAAGCTTGGTTCTCTCGCGCCCCACTCCTGTAGGCAAAGCCGATACTGTCAGCTTTTGTGGTTTAGCACTGAGATAACAGGGACTACAATGAGACGGTATGTACTGAACCTGCGAGGGAAGATGATTATGTCGTGGTGACGGCGCGGTTATGAGAGGCAGCGACCTAAACCTGGCCAAGACCCTGGTCTCCTCTCCTTCTGTGTCGATGCTTCCAGTACCTTGTTCATCCTTGCATAATCCACGCACACTTGACGCTTTCTAAATCAAGTGTCTATGAAAGATGTGTTCTGGTCAAATACCAACAGAAATGACATCCTGCATTCTGTTATGACAGGCAGACATGACATCACTAGCGGTAGTGACTGAAAGGAGAAGGTGGCGATGAACTGGGACATTGTAAGAATAACAGCTGAATCTTTCTACCACGAAATCCTTTGATGTGGACTCCACAGAGTAAAGGAAGCATGGGGTGACACAAAGAGATATCTACGGAAGAGAAAATGCTGGTAAACAAATGATTGACAAGGGGGACAGCCAAGAAGATGTACCTACAGAAGTGATATTTTCTTAAAACTCCTGTGTCCTGGGCGCTGAATAAAAAGAGATAAAGAGAGATGAGAGGGAGAAAGATGGAGAGAGAGGTAGAGGGGGAGAGAAAGGAGAGACGGGAGAGAAACGAGGGAGGGGGAGAGAGGAAAGGAGAGGAGGGAGCGAGACAGAGGAGGGAGGGAGAGAGAGGAGGGAAAAAGAGAGGAGGAAGGGAGAGAGAGAGAGCATCTCCGAGGCCCAGATAAAAAATACAAGCCTGTTTTTTTCTTTATTTGTCGTATTTCTCCTGTCTTCAAGCTAACCACCGTAACCCCACTCCAAAACCGACATCATTCTTGTGTTCCAAAAGCTTCACAACGTCATCTGTTAAGAGCATCTAGCCAGCACTTCCAGTGAAATATAACAACAACAACAACACTTACAGTGCCTGCTAGCGCCCTGAATCAATGTTATAACAGCAAAGGATCGGAGAGAGAGATTCTGGAGCGTTGAGCATTATTTATCAGTGTAGGCCAGGTGTCGGTTTATAGCTTCTTCTGACATAAATCACAGTTGCGTATTTTCTGGTTGCGCCAAGGATCTTATCCCACAACAGGTCTCTTTCATTGCTGCTCCCTATATAGACGTTCTTTCTTCATATGCCAATATAAGTTCTTGATACGCAGTTTTCTATGCAAGGCGCTCTGTGTGTGTGTGTGTGTGTGTGTGTGTGCGTGTGAGTGTGTGTGTGTGTCCCCCCGTCCGTCGTTCGCTCTGCCTGCATGCCTGCCTACCTACCTATCTCTGGCTGCGGCTCTATTTCTTTCTATCTGTATTTCTGTGTCTATCAGTTCCTTCTTTTCTTACTTATTCCGTTTTTTATCTCGTTTTTTTTTCCCTTGCTCACTGAGAGGGCACTCTCTCTCTCTCTCTCTCTCTCTCTTTTTTTTCATTTCATATATTTCATTTCCAATTCATCTCTCTGTTGCATTCATTCCATACATATGTCTGTTGATTTACACTCTTCTATTCATCTGTCTATTTCACTGTCTATCGTTATGTTTTTACTGATCTGTCCGAATTTCCATCCATATTTCAGTCTATCTGCTTCATCTGCATCCGAATATGCTTGTACAGAACTTTTCAATGCCATTTTTCCCACCAGAATTACATTAGCATTTCCATGAGCTACTCTAAAGACATTTTATATTACTGTATTTACATACGTCACATTTAACATAAGAACCAAGAGCCATTAACCTTTATGTCCGAAATTCCAAAATCCGAAGAGTTCCGAAAACCGTTAGCTTTAGATAGGGGCGGGTAACTCGTGTACATAGTGCTATAGGTTTTATTTTCCCACATATATCTTATTCAGGGTCTACATTTATTTCACTGCCATTTAAAATAGTCACAAAATGGAAATTTACTTGTACATAATAAACGTTTTCTAAATCACAGGGATTGGAAAAAAAATTCTTACAATGGTTATGTGGACCTGTATCAAATCAAAACAGCTGAGAAACGCATAGATGCCTTTGAATGCAAATGCTACAGAAGAGTTCTTCAAATACGAGTATACTGGACACAGAAAAGAACACATACATCCATACTGCAAGAAATTAATATTGAAGAAGGTTGGCAATATATCCATACTGCAAGAAATTAATATTGAAGAAGGTTGGCAATATATCCATACTGCAAGAAATTAATATTGAAGAAGGCTGGCTAGTAAAGAGGATTAAACAGAGACAACTTAAATATTTTGGACACATTAAACGTCATGATAATTTAGAGAAGGGTGTCTTGGGAGGATACATAACGGGGAAAAGAAACAGAGAAAGACCAAGGTGAAGATGGCTGCAAGACATCGTTGATAATCTGCAAATGGACGCATCACCAGCAGGCCATCTTGCCTACAACCGAGAGAACTACAGGAGAGCTGTGAGGGAGGTAAAGTTCCGCAAGGGACATGCAAATGACTGGCTGACTGGCCAAATCAATACTTTTCTCTTACTGATTTAACAATAACAACAATAATAATAATAATAAATAATGTAACTAATACACAAATTCAACCGAACATTTGCCTATGCTGGCGGCTGTCACTCAAGACTCCAGAGTCGAGTTTCGAGTAATTCTGTGCGGAACCTGAGTCAATATGCTGGAATCAGTAGGAAAAAAATGTAGGAAGGCGGGTTGGAAACAATTCTGAGTGAAATCTAAGTCAGAATCAGTAGAAAAAAAAGTAGGAAGGCGGGTTGGAAACAATTCTAGGTGAAATCTAAGTCAGAATCAGTAGAAAAAAAAGTAGGAAGGCGGGTTGGAAACAATTCTGAGTGAAATCTAAGTCAGAATCAGTAGAAAAAAAAGTAGGTAGGCGGGTTGGAAACAATTCTGAGTGAAATCTAAGTCAGAATCAGTAGAAAAAAAAGTAGGTAGGCGGGTTGGAAACAATTCTAGGTGAAATCTAAGTCAGAATCGGTAGAAAAGTAACAATTATGAAGGGGTTCAGAGTCACAAAGGAGAAAACTAGAGTTAAAATAGTCTGGCGTGCTTACAGCATACCCTTACGCTTAACATCAGCCTAAGGTCTAAAATAACCCTCCTACATAAAATACCACAAACAACATTCCTCATGACAGACAGATACAACTGAAAACGTGTCATTTATAGCTTCGTACTGGTGGGATTTGCTCGACAGATCACTGCAGCCCGTCAAATAGATTTTAAACACTACACTTCAACATAAAATATGGCTGTGCTACCGCTCCCCTGAGCGATTCGTAGCCAGGACTTTAAACGCTATGGCGTTTTCAGTAGCAAACGCTTGTCATTCTTAATTTCTTTCACATTTGTTGCGTGATTAGTCTGCTTTACTAATGAAATCGAATCCTTAAGAAAAAGTAAGAACTGTGAGATGTAGAGCCGAATGTCAGACCTTCTCTCCAATTCCTGGTCATTTGGAAAATTAAAGTTCGTTATCTGTCTCAATCAGGTTGTCAGGTCAACTGCATATAACTGTGACCGCAGACACGTATACAAGATGCCCTCACTGATAGTACGTCCTACAACCCTTACAAGACCCTGTCGTATTCATTCGAAGACATCATCATCGTCGTCAAGTGTTATGCCGGTAGACAGTGTTGGTTCTAATTCTCCATACATCTCAGTCCTTGATACACCAACACAGCTCGTGACTTTCCGTCATGCCATCCAGTTACACTGTTCGTAATCTTCTCCTCTGATCTTCCTCCAACTCTTTTTCTTGTTTATCTGTTGCGGTGATGTTTTCAAGTCTTCCCACTTTAATTATGTGCCAACTGATGTTGACTGTCGCGGTTCTCATCATCATCATTAGGTGCCGTGCCGACTGGTGTTGGCTATTAAGCCACGATCCTTCACGCAGGCCATCAGCTCAGTTGGTGATCTCCTCTCACACCATCCCGTCAGTCTGTCCAATATCATTTATCTTGGTCTTCCTCTGGATCTTCTTCCCTATATTTTCCTGTTGTTATAATATTTTCAATGCCCCCTCTTCTCACTGTATGTCCTATGAAAGTACATTGCATCTCTTTCTCTTTTTTTTTTTTTTGGACAAAATTTTTTGTCTCTCCAGCTCTTCTCATACATTCTCTTAAAAAATGAGTAAAATAAATAAATAAATAAATTGGCTAACACACTAGAGACAGACGTTGTCGCCGTCCTGGTGAATCTTACTGAGAAGTCTGACACCGCAGCTTCTAGGCATCATCCTATCTTCTTGTGCCCGCCACAAAAATGTAACAGCCCACGCCGAGAACACATGAGAAAGAGCAACCTGGAGATTTATTTCAGCCAACACGCACTCTGGAGATTGCACATGATGGTGATGATCTATTCACACAAGAGCAACAGAGTGCTAATCTCTCAGGTCCGGTGGTTGGAACACGGCGGAAGGCGGCTCAGTCATCCAGCTGTAGAAATGGGTACCTGGTTTCTTCTGAAACGGGAGAGGAAAAGCAACCAAGCGTGACGCTGACAACATCACCATCTAGTGTGCCGACTGGTCAAGGAAAATATAGAATCATATCTCCTAAATGCCTCCAAGACATAACAGGAGATGTTGAGGCACAGCATCGTTCTGGATTGGGAGCAGGTCACGGTAGCCACTTTTTTTTCAGTTCCTGGCTTCTTAAATTTGATAATTTGGAGAAAACCGTCTTAGAAGGCTACATAATGGGGAAAAGAAAGAGAGGAAGACCAAGGCGAAGATGGCTGCGAGACATCGTTGATAATCAGCAGCAGAGCATCTTGCTTACAACCAAGAGGGCTACAGGAGAGCTGTTAAGTTCCGCAAGGGACATGCAAATGACTGACTGACTGGCGTCTTAAAAAGCAGGGGGTATGTAATATTCCTTCAGCACACTCCTTCTTGAGCACACTCTGCCAGCCAAGTGGACTATGACTATCCCTGCACCGTTACTCAGGCTAGGCCTGTTACTGGGGGTATAAACTAGGCCTGTTACTGGGGGTATAAACTAGGCCTGTTACTGGGGGTATAAACTAGGCCTGCTACTGGGGGTATAAACTAGGCCTGCTACTGGGGGTATAAACTAGGCCTGTTACTGGGGGTATAAACTAGGCCTGCTACTGGGGGTATAAACTAGGCCTGTTACTGGGGGTATAAACTAGGCCTGCTACCGGGGGTATAAACTAGGCCTGTTACTGGGGGTATAAACTAGGCCTGCTACTGGGGGTATAAACTAGGCCTGTTACTGGGGGTATAAACTAGGCCTGTTACTGGGGGTATAAACTAGGCCTGTTACTGGGGGTATAAACTAGGCCTGCTACCGGGGGTATAAACTAGGCTTGTTACTGGGGGTATAAACTAGGCCTGCTACTGGGGGTATAAACTAGGCCTGTTACTGGGGGTATAAACTAGGCCTGTTACTGGGGGTATAAACTAGGCCTGTTACTGGGGGTATAAACTAGGCCTGCTACCGGGGGTATAAACTAGGCTTGTTACTGGGGGTATAAACTAGGCCGGTTACTGGGGGTATAAAAAAGAGTTTTGGCAATCCCTGACGCCAGCATGTCAACTATGCGTCGCTGAATACCAAATCCGACAGCGTCTTCGCACGGAAATAAAATGGCACAGCTGTGCCTGATAGAATGAGGGGGGGGGGGGGGGGAAGGGATGTTTCCCCCAACCCCCCACCCCACAACCAAAAAAAGACGTACAGTCATACCAAACGTTTTGAAAAAAAAAAACACACTACACACAGTACTCCCCATGTGATTACAGAGTTCACTGAAACGAAAAAGTGTCTAGATATCTATACATGAAGCTTGCACGTCTCAAACTAAATACAAATAGTCCTCTCTTTTCCACAATTCCTTTTTCCGACCACTTGTCCACTGGCATATGAAGGGATAGAAATTATCTTTTTAATTACTTTTTAAAGAGTATATAGTATTTATTTAACGTAAAACTACTAATTTTAAAATAGTTGTATATACTATAAGGTCATTTTAGTTTGTATGCATCCAAACAGTAAAGTAAAGCGGGTGCAGAAAACAGAAAGTTGAAAATAGCAATATTTCTCGAAACATGAAAGCCACCTGTCTTAGCCAATGATTGCTAAAAATGTGCCCTCAAAGAGACAGGCGAGGCGTGGTCTTGTGGCAAGAGATAGAGAGAAAGAGAGGAGTAACAGGTAGGGGCGCAGTTTTTCTGATTTCAGTTGACCGTGACGACGCCCCGCTGGTTAGCCCCACACTCAAGGAACGGGTCACAATTGGCTGATTCCCATCAACGCCTGGTTTATATGAAAAGACAGCTGCAGTACGCTTTCTGCTGAGCTGTCTTGCCGTCAGCAACATCTACGTTATAAAAGCGTGATAACCATGTAACCCTACTCTGGTCTAGAGGGCCTTTTTCTTTCATGTAGATCTTTTAAGAGTCTTAAAGATCATCCCATCAATTCATCTTGTTTCCAGGCTCCTCTTCCCTCCCCCTCCCCCGACTATAAACATTTCTTACTATTCCCCCTCTTCGGGAAAACCAAAAACAACATGGGGGGGGGGGGGGAGAGAAAGAAAAAAAAAAGGGGGGGGGGCTTCGTTTCCTCCGGGAAATAAGAGAATGTATCCATGTATGCGTTCATGTATGTGATCTGCAAATTTACTTGTGTAAACGTTGGAGATATATATATATATATATATATATATATATATATATATATATCGTATATCTTTCCCGTGCCATTAAACGTCACATAGGGCTCGCAAGATAGTTCGCCAATTTTTCCTCTTTTCGGCGAGCTTTTCAACCTCATCAAGGGATTTTATGCCTGTTAAATTTGGCCTCTCTTAACAATGTCCTCTTCAGAGTTTCACGCGGTCTGCCTCTTTTTCTTCGGCCTGTTGTGTTGCACTTGATAGCTTGTTTTGGGATTCTCTGATCATTTCTCATCAAGTGACCAGCTTATGTCTATCTCCTTTTCCTGATCACCCATGAGACTTTTTTATATACCTTTTTTATATAACTTTATAACTTTTTTAAAACTTGATTTTTGTGCTTATAACTTTATAACTTATATATATATATATATATATATATATATATATATATAAACACCATACACACAAATGCTTGTACGCACACTAACAGCACTCCTGTAGGGCTCTTGGTTGTAAGCAAGGTGGCCTGCTGCTGATGCATCCATTTGCAGATCAACGATGTCCTGCAGGCATCTTCGCCTTGGTCTTCCTCTCTTTCTTTTTCCCATTATGTACCCTTCCAAGACGGTCTTCTCTAGATTATCATGACGTTTAATGTGTCCAAAACATTTAAGTTTTCTCTCTTTAATCTTCTTTACTAGCCAGCCTTCTTCAATATTAAGTTCTTGTAGTATGGATATATTTGTTCTTTTTTTGTGTCCATGATATTTTAAGAACTCTTCTGTAGCATTTACATTCAAAGGCATTTATGTGTTTCTCAGTACCTTTGTTAAGTGTCCAGGTCTCACAGGCATATGTTTCGATGGGAAAGATGCATGCCTTTAAAAATTTTATTTTTATAGCTCTGTCTGTTCCTCTCCACAGATTCTTTAGTTGTTTTACTTTTTTAAGAACGATAGATGTCCTCCTTTTAATTTCCCTCACTGTATCTCCACTATTAGTTAGTAGTGATCCAAGATATTCAAAACTCTCAACTTCTTCTAATGTTTCCTCAGTGATACATATTTCAGCTGCCTTGTTTGTTTTGTCAGTTGTCATCAATTTAGTTTTCTTCGTATTAAGATAGAGGTTTTGCTCTTCTGTAGGGCACTTTAAAGATATTGTAAAGTCCTTTGTGCTTTTGGGTAAGGGAGAAAAGAAAAATACTAGAAGCACAAAGCACTACTTCGTTAGTGCGTTGCTCTCTCGTTAGCTAAGGTGGTTGCTCGTCTTCCCAGAGTTGGTCTCTCCTGGGGACCGGTAATGCCCACTTTGGACTGACCGCTGTAGCTTCTCCCATTAATCATAGTTCTTAGATCAAATGTATAAACTTGTCTTTTATGCCCATCAATTTCTGTGTTTTTTCTCCCATGTATTAGCTATAGAGAACATGGATGATGTTCAGTATTATGGAACTGCTTTTCTGGGTCAACATCGTTTTCGCTTAATTAAACACTCACTGCAGGTGTAGACTTAAACTCTAGTGCGCCCTGCTCTGCGATAATGTCCGAAATACAAGTGTGTCACGTGCTCATGGAGGACTGAGATTTATAGGTGTATATCCATATTTCCTTTCGTCTAGGTGTATGTCCATATTTCCTTTCGTCAAGGTATATGTCCATATTTCCTTTCGTATGGGTGTAAGTCCATATTTCTGGGTATATGTCCACATTTCCTTTCGTCTAGGTGTATGTCCACAAGTCACTGGTCTCGGTGCACATACATAAGTCCCTGGTCTCGATATAAGTCCATAGTCCTTGTTCTCAGTGCAAGCCTATATCCCTGGTCTTGGTACAAGTCCATATGTCCTTGTTCTCGGTGCAAGCCTATGTCCTTTGTCTCGGTATAAGTCCATATGTCCTTATTCTCAGTGCAAGCCTATGTCCTTGGTTTTGGTATAAGTCCATATGTCCTTGTTCTCAGTGCAAGCCTATGTCCTTGGTTTTGGTATAAGTCCATATGTCCTTGTTCTCGATGCAATCTATGTCCCTGGCGTTGGCGTATTGCTACACCTACTTTGTGTGCCAGTCTTCTTTTTCCTTCCATGGATGACTTGAACTCAACAAACCCTTGTCAGCGGGACAGAGAGAACGTAAAGAAAAAATGTATTTTAACCTCTCATACTGTAACCATGATTCTATCCCAGTGTTTTATAAAGATTTTAAAGGCTGTAGCACACTTGAGTAACTTGACAATGCAAATTTCTGTCGCGCCTTCACGCCTGGTTGCTACTGCCAGTCATGTTAAATGAAATAACAGGCGTTACTGGGTAATGTATGTTATCATTGTTATATTGCTTGCTGGAGATTTAGTTTAGCATTTACAGCAAAATAAACCTATGTTACACAGATATTTAATGGCTATACAAATATAACTAAAGTATAACACAATATGATATACAATGAACATATACTTGTATAAAAAGGCACAACCTTCGCTACCAGCCAGGTTGTGGAGTCGCTACGCTAAACCTTCGCTACCAGCCAGGTTGTGGAGTCGCTACGCTAAACCTTCGCTACCAACCAGGTTATGGAGTCGCTAGGCCAAACCTTCGCTACTAGCCATAATGTTTAGTCGGTACTCTAAATCTTCGCATACACACACACATACATATATATACTATTTTTAAAAAAGCAACATTACTGTAGTCGTAATGGACACCAAATTTCAAACTTGGATCAAAATCTTATTTTACGGAATTAATGTTTCAATCTTCGCATGAAGAAACTTTAAGAATTGAAATGATGTTCATTAAATTTGGTGTGGACTTTTATTCTTTGCGACTGTTTCAGTTTGGTATATGACCTCCTCTGGCCTGTGTCAGGGAACGACATCTTCTTGACATGGATCCAATTAGTCGTTAGATCTGTTGTTGTGGGATGGCTGCCTACTCTTTCCGCAGTACAAGAGACAACTGTCGGAGATTGGTTGGCGCCACGTCTTGCTGGCGGATTTGTCTGTCGAATTAATCCCAAAAGTGTTCTTTGGGTTCATGTCTGATGACATGGACGGCCATGGAATGGTCTGGATGTTGATGTCAGCGAAGAACTGGGTGGTGAGTTGTGCCACATGAGATCGAGCGTTATCTTGCTGAAAAATCAACCCTTGTGCAGCCAGAAGTGGAAAGACGTGAGGACGAAAAATTTCAGCAAACGTATCGTTGGGCATTCAGGCGTCCTTCAATTTGAACCAGGTAACTACTTCTCATGAAGTTGATCGTTCCCCACACCAGTACAGTTCCACTACCAGTTCTGGGCGTAGCGCTCATTGACTCTGCGGTAAACTCTTCTCCATCTATCTGCTGGAGCAGAAAGAATGGTTCATCACTAAACTAAACCCTTTTCCAATCACTCGCAACGGTCCACTGACGATGCTGGTTCGCCCACTGCACTCGGTTCTGGTGATGCCGATCCCTAAGAACAGGACCTATGTAGTGTGTTCTAGCCCAAAGACTAGCGTCATGCAGCGGGTTCCTGACCGTTTGATCTCAAATTTGACGAGCTGCTGTCATTGACTGGACTGTTGAGGACGCAGATGCAAATCGATTCCTGAGGTGACGCAGCCGTATGAAGCGGTCTTCGACAGGAGTTGTGACTATGGGTCTTCCACTGCGTGGCCGGTCTGCAACTGAACCAGTTTCTTGAAATCGTCTCCAAAGGCGACTAATGGTGCTTCTAATCACATTAAATTGTCTGGCCACTAAACTTTGTGGCTGTTCAGTCCGTAAACGCCCAGTGATGATGAGTCGTTGTTCTGTAAGTGAGATGAGCCATACTTGTTGCATTGAATTTTCAAATGAACTGATTAGAGGAGCGTCAATCTTTTATAGGCATTCAATAACATGGTCAGTGAGTTTTGTGTTCATTAAGTTTCATGGGATTCTCGTGAACCTGTCTTGAGCTACTGTCAAGAATGCTGTTTTGACTAGCGTCGCCTTTCTGTGCTCATGAATCATCTGCTGGGTACAATTCAGGTCAGCACGTGAGGCTGACGTCCAAGTGAACGTTTCAGGCAATTTGCCCTTGTCTGGTCAGTAAACTTCAGTTGAAATAGCAACATCGTATTTGTTGCGTTTCTTTTTTTGAACACCATTTTTTTAAACGCTTTCGCCGGCATGCAGAAATCAGTGAAATTCCACTTGATCTGTCACATATCTTGTACCGGGAGTTGGGCATAAGGCTAACAACCTTATCCTGGGACCTAACTAGAGGCAACCCTAGATGGTAAAAAATATATCATTACAGAAACTCGCAGAGAAACCAACCAAGCATCAGGGATGCCAACTCCGAAGAGCTCATTCGTCGGCTCCAAACATGTGACAAAGATTGGATTCTGGAATGTAACAACGATGGCAGCAACAACAAAAACAACTCAGGCCATCAAAGAAATGGAGAGATACCACCTAGACGTACCTGGAATCAGTGAAATGCGATGGCCAGAAGCTGGTAAAAGATCGGCGGAAAACGGTAAGTTAATAATACATTCAGGCAGAGAGGACGGGAAACACCAAGAGGGGGTATGTATAATTATGTCAAATGTAGCAGCAAAGAGCCTTGTAGAATTAGAACCAGTGAACAGTCGTATAATAAGACCACAATACAACCTAAGACACGGAAGAATGACAACAATACAGTGTTATGCACCCACGAACGATGCAGATGATGAAGTGAAAGATGATTTCTATCACCCATTACAACAAATCATCAACAAAGTCCCTAAACACGACATTCTAATTGCTATGGGGGACTTCAACGCTAAGGTATGGAAAGATAACACCGACGTTGAAAACGTAAAGGGGAAAGAAGGAACTGACATGATAAATCAGAATGGAGAAAGATTAATTGAAATATGTCTAACAGAGGGCATGGTCATTGGAGACACACTATTTCCACACAAAGAGATACATAAAACAATGTGGATATCTCCAGATGATAGAACTAGAATCCTGATAGATCATTCTTGTAATAGACAGCAATACAGAACATCTCTGATAGATATAAGGGCATATAGGGGTGCAGATGTCAACAGTGATCACAATCTGTGTACAGGAAAAATAAAATTAAAATTTAAAAGCCAACACAAGAAATCAATACACAGAAAGATAAACACCAAAGCCTACAAGAAGACAATACTAATAGTAATTTCAATCAGGAACTTGCCAATCACTCCACAACACTCAGTGAAGTAGAGGAGATAGGTATAGATGAATTATGGAATTTTTACAGCACAGCCATAATCACAGCAGCAAAATCAAGCGCTGGACTGAAAAAACAAACAGAAAAGCATGGATATCAGAAAACACATGGAAGTACATACAAGAAAGACGAGCAGCCAAATTGGTCATGCTGAATGTAAAAACAGATCTTGGAAAAGATCTGGTGAAAGCAACGTACAAAGAAATAGTCAAGAAAGTGAAAAGTTCAGCTAGAAGGGATAAAAGAGAATAAATAGACAATATGGCGAAAGAGGCAGAGAAACAACAAAGCTCGAGGTGAAGATGAAATAACATCCAAAATGTTAAAAGCTATCAATAGTGACAACGTGGGAAAACTACAGAGAATGTTTAATAAGATTTGGAAAGAAGAAAGGGTCCCTTCTAAATGGAAAAAAGGAACCATTGTTAAAATTTAAAAAAACAACCTTAGTGATTGTAACAACTGGAGAGGAGTAACCATAATACCAGTTGTGGCAAAAGTATTTTGCAAGGTCATTTTGAGTAGACTTAAAGATACAGTGGATACCATCATGAGAGAAGAAGAAGCAGGATTTCGAAAGGAGAGAAGTTGTCTCGGCCAGATCTTTACTCTCAGAATAATACTTGAAGATTATATTGAAAAGCAGAAACTATTAATACTGAACTTCATAGACTTTAGAAAGGCATTTGATAGCATACACACAGATTCACTGTGGAGAACTTTAAGTCTATAGGGAATACCATCTAAAATTGTGAACATCATTAAAGGACTTCTACAATGGATATGTTTGTGCAGTCAAAACAGAAGAATAGATGAGTGAATGGTTCCAGATTAAAACAGGCGTGAAACAAGGATGTATACTGTCTCCTTTGCTTTTTTGGAATTGCAACAGACTTCATAATGAAAAAATGCTGCACAGGTAATACAGGTACTGACTGGTTATATGGGACCCAAATAGAAGATCTTGATTTTGGTTATGACATAACTCTTATTAGTAACAATGTGAATTCCATGCAAGAAAAAAAGCAGATATTCTGTCTTCACTGACTAGCAAAATAGGCCTTGAAATTTACAAAACAAAAATAATGAAACTTCCCATTAATCAAAAAGGAAAAATACACATAGAAGGGACAGATATTGAAGAAGTCAATCAATCTGCATACCTTGCCAGCTACATAGACCAGGATGGTGACACCAGAAAGGAAGTTAGAATTAGAACTGCAAAAGCAGCACTGCTCTTCAAGAATCTTGAGAACATATGGAATTCAAAAGTTATAAGCACAAAAACCAAGTTAAGATTATTCAATTCAAATGTAATATCCACCCTCATTTATGCACGCGAAAACTGGAAAACAACTAAAAGAAATAGAAAAGAAATTAGACTCTTTTGAAAACAAATGCCCAAGGAAAATACTCGGCATCAAGTGGAATGAATTCAGGAACAATGCAGAGATAAGACAGATGACTGAACAACAATCAGTCTCATGGGTGATCAGGATAAGGAGATAGACATGCTGGTCACGTGATGAGAAGAAACGATCAAAGAATCCCAAAACAAGCTATCAAGTGGAACACAACAGGCCGAAGAAAAAGAGGCAGACCACGTGAAACTCTAAAGTTAAGAGAGGCCAAATTAATAGGCATAAAATCCCTTGATGAGGGTGAAAAGCTCGCCAAAAAGAGGAGAAATTGGCGAACTACCTTGCGAGCCATATGTGACGTTTAACGGCACGGGAATATATACTATATAAACTGGTTTATATTATCACAAGCCTAGTTTAATAAAAAAAAGCAAGCAGCGAAATCTGTTGGGGGATATAATGGAACCAGCACACTGATGATGATGCTCAGTTTGCAATGAGGAGACTCAGCCAGTTTAGACAGTTCAGCATGTGAGTATTTTATCAAGATTAAGTCTCACCACAAATAAGACAAGAAAAATAAGTTCATACGAACATTTATATGTCGTTGATGTTTGTTAATTTTGTTCAATTTTTACATTTATTGTGATCTTTCAAGTCTTCTAATGTCTAATTTTGACTTCAAAAATGATAGATTTTTACCTGCTCTGTGGGCATTGTATATACTACTGGATCTATCTAAAGCTCTGTGGGCACTGTATATACTACTGGATCTATCTAAAGCTCTGTGGGCATTGTATATACTACTGGATCTATCTAAAACTCGTTCCCACTCTACAGCCCTGCTTCCAACGAACTGGAACCCTGTGCTTCTTAATAAGCCCCACCATGGAGAAGAGCAGAAGCTACTCTTTTTATGTGTTAGGTAAAAGTGTATCACGTGTTGTGTGTGCTATAGCCTAAATAACAATGATAAACAGTGAAACAGAATCATGGACAGCGTTATATAACAGGGACAATCTCACCCCCAAGGGCAGACAAATAACGTTAACTTAAAAGCTTGAAACCCCCATACCCAGATGAGAATCCTCACGTTCGGCGTTCAGCAAATACCAGGTTTTAACTCTCTAACAAACAGGCTTATGACTCAAAGCTCTGGGGGCCGGTGGGGCTGACACGACCAGCAAATCGCAGCGTTCTGTTGCAACATTTTGAGTGCATGACCTACTTCCACAATGACACACAATATGACGCCGCCAACTCTCCGCGGGCAAAGCAAAGTGCGGAAAGTGGGGGGTAACACTGCGGGAAACCTCAGACAAAATGGGAACGTTTTCTCTTGTTTAGCCACGTTGTGTTGAAATGCGCGCCGGCGCACAAGTGCGGAGCTGCGTAATCTAAGAACTTGGCAAAACGTGAAAAGTGTGAGAGTAAAAGCTGCTCTGATAAAACGTTGAAGAAATGTATATGGCGTGAGAGGAAGTCCATTTTACATGAGAACTGTCTGAGAATACAACTTCACGACAAACATCCGAGGCGGTCAGGTGAGGGGAAAAATAGTTAACCACTCGGCCATGAAAGCATTCTGCCCTGGTCGTTCGCTCAGACATCGATGCCCGTCTCTCATAAATGTGGCAGCTCGCATCGTATTTTCAACATCGCTGTACGGTTTCTCTTCCGTTTCTCTTCTATTAGCCGTGAGTACGGGAAGACCTGGCTAAAAACTGAGTCACGTAAAGGCGCAACATCATTTTAGGAGGAAACGAGGGCCACATCTTTAAAGTTCCATGACACACGAGAAAAGTGTACCTTGCGGCGAAAGTGGCCAACTGTTCCCTACTTTCTCCTCTCCCCATACCCTGACTGAGCATCATGTACTTGAAATTAGATAAGACAGGTCAAATAAAACAAAAAATACTATTCCCATTTCAACGCCATTTAAGGCACACTGGGGATACGGTGTTAGGCCCGTATTTCCACGCCCTTCGGCACATGAAACTTAGTAAAGATGGTCAACACAAACATTTCCTCTTGATGTATTATGCAAACCTAACACTGGTAGAGTCGGCCATGGCAGGATGTTCGGCAACGCCTCACCCTACTTGTTTCAAAGCCGACTTCCTAGACTAAATGTGCCAGTCAATATCTCTTGCTGGGAGGGAGCCGAAATCTAACCAGATCCTTTTCCTGAGCTAGCATCTCTGGAAGACCATGTTATGACGCATCGTCCTACCTACTCTCACATTTTGCTGTACCAAGCCATGTTGTTTCCAGCTACTGAACTACCGCAACAGATACACGTCACCTACACAAAACATTCTATCATGCATCTACTAGAATCAAAACTAAAGCTCATTTAGCCACTGCACACACATACACAAAAGATCTGAAATATTAGACTATAACTGCCTAAACCTATTTGCACTAACTATCAATGACAGAACAACTTCCAGCCAAATGGCAAAGTGCTTGCTGACTACAGAATAATAAATTTACTGAGTTCGATAACATGGACAACAGAACAGAATACCGCCAAGGATATAAGCGCTAAATATGCGAAAAGCCACAGCAATTACGATAGCTAACCGTAAGTTATATACATACGAGTTCAAAGTTTACAAGTTATACAAAAGAAAAAGAAAAAGAAAACTGAGGAATTAAAAATATGGATAAGAAGACGAAAAGAATGTATTCAATAAATAGAAGAGAAGATAAGGGATAAAAAAGGGACTGAAACAACTGAAGACGAGAAATACTGATCAAGAATTGTGGACACGTTAAAGAATATACTAATGTAAGGTGTAAACCACACTGAAGGAAACGAGGGATGTTAAACCCACCCTGGAGGAAATGACGGAGGTTAAACCCAACCTGGAGGAAATGACAGAGGTTAAAGTCACACTGGAGGAAATGACAGAGGTTAAAGTCACACTGGAGGAAATGACAGAGGTTAAAGTCACACTGGAGTAAATGACATACGTCAAACCCACACTGGAGGAAATTACATAGGTTAAACCCACACTGAAGGAAATGACAGAGATTAAACCCACACTGAAGGAAATGACAGAGATTAAACCCACACTGAAGGAAATGACAGAGATTAAACCCACACTGGAGGAAATGACAGAGATTAAACCCACACTGGAGGAAATGGCAGAGGTATATAATCAAAACGCTAACGACGAAATATGTTGGTACACAACATCAGATGGACAAAGGACAAGCTCATGGAACGCGTTCTTCCTCTTGTTTTTTACTTATGCTCTACTTCACAGAAAGTTCTCTCTCTCCCAATGCCCTGGGAACGATGATCTCACACCCCAACTGCAATGCCTGGGCTAATGTTCCACTACGTCCGGGGCTACGACCTTCATCTGTCTCTTTCGATGCTGGCTGTTTCCGGGGATCGCCTGCCAGTACTTACCTCAGATATACTCTATGACATCAGCAAGAATGTAAAGCCGGTGCTGGTTATCGTACCTGCCAGCATACGGACACCTAAGTACAGTGGTTTCCTTGTTATTTTTATACCATGGTTCTCCCCTACCCCCTTCTTTTCGGCCCGAGAACCGCTGTGGGCCCCCTCATTAAAAATAAAGCAGTAAACAGGAACACAGATGATGCTATGATTTTTTAAAATCGCGCCAACCCAACTGCTGGCTCTTGAATTTCCGAAAAATCTACCCCCCCCCCCCCCCCCCGATCCACTGCCCCAGAAACACAAAACCCCTAAGAAAAAAGAGTGAGAAAACGTCCAGCAGAATACGTCTGGGAATTTACGCAGCATGGAGTCATGGTTACATCACGCGGTGAAACAAATAATGAGAAACTTTCCTATTCCATGTTAAAGATTTCTAAAGCTTATGAGCCTACCAACCCTCACTCGAAACATTGTATTATTAATTACGAGTGGCGCTCAGAAAGTAATGCTCCACATAGTTTTTCTCAGGAGCTGTTTATTCAAAAAGCATGAAATTTATACACAATATACATGGATATGTCATGTAAACATTGGCATTATTCAACATAATCCCGATCACCTTGTACGGCTTTATGCCAGCGCGAAACAAGTGCATGTATTCCTAGCCCGTACCAGATTTTCTCTTCATTATGTAGCCATTTCTTCGCTGCATGAATCACTCTTTCGTCATCTTCAAATCTTACCCCCTCGGAGTGCATCTTTAAGTGGACCAAACAGATGGAAATCAGAGGGTGCCAAATCGGGACTATAGGGTGGATGGGATAGTACAGTCCAACCCAATTTGGTGATTGCTTCCCGGGTTGCCAGAATTGTGTGAGGGGGCACACTGTCGTGAATGAGAAGCAGATCTGCTGGATTCTTGTGCGGCCAAATTCCGCGAAAACGATGACTGAGTTTTTTCAATGTCTTAATGTAAGCTTGCGAATTGATTGTCTCTCCTCTTGACATAACATTCACAAGAACCACGCCTTCAATGTCCCAAAAGACAATGATCGTGACCTTTCCAGCTGAATGAGTTGTTCTGAATTTATTTCTTCGTGGTGATTGCGGATGATGTCACTCCATTTTCGTCTCAGGTTCAAAATGGTGTGCCCAGGTTTCGTCACCTGTTACGATCTTAGCCAAAAAGTTCTCTCCCTCAGCACTGAAACGCTCCAACAAGTCAGAAGAAATTGCTTTCCTTTGCAATCAATGGTCATTTGTGAGAATTCGAGGAACCAATCGTGTGCAAACCTTAGAAATCTGAGAGCTTTTAGAACTACATTTGCACTACCATTGCTGACTGACAGCTTTAAGGCCAATTGTTAAGTACTGATACGCCTATCAGTAAGAATAATGCCCCCAGGGCATTTCATCATTTCTGCCTTGATAACTGTGGCAGGACGTCTACAGCATGGCCGATCATGCAACTCCTTATCTCCACTTTGATTCTCTGAACCCAGCGACTGACTGTAGTACTCTTGTCGACTGCAAAATTTCCATACACATCACATAGACGCTTGTGAATGTTCACAACAGTTTCCTTCTCTGCAACGAGAAAATCTATCATAATTCGCTGCTTAAACCGCAAGTTGCTAACACGCTGGCTTTCAACTGTTAGGGCAGTCATATTCTTTGGCCGGTTGTGGTGCAAATTTGGTTCACACAATCGGCACATGCCATATTTAAAGTGTGCAAATTTCTTGCTATCTTCATTATTAGCTGAAAAAAAAAACAAACAAACAAACGATGTGGTGCATTATTTTCTGAACGTCCCTCGTATATAAAATATAAATAGGATATCTTTCTGGAACTGCCATGGCTCTTGTTGCTGACATGGAAGGTTAAAAAAAAAAAGCATGAAAGTGCAACGCCTCTTTAGCAGTATGGTGTTTCCATGATGAATTATACTTTATTATTCTTACTTCGTGGTGGGGCATCATACTACTACTACTACTACTAAAACTACTACTACTACTACTACTACTACTACTCTTGTTATTGTAATATCTATTGACTACAGTTCTTTTGCTCAGACACTCAGTGGTTGCAACAAAGAATAAAGCATGTGGGTCAGCTTGCAACCATAAAAGTTTATTAATCACTCGGCCCGGTCGTGTGTCCGCTTTGTGTCCCATGGCGGGTTGAGGACTGTTGGCATTCAAGCTGAAAATGAGCAAGCGTTCTTAACGGGGAGTATTCATGCCCCCATGGGGCCCAAGGGTCTTGATCTCGGAACAATTTCAATGTATGAAAAAACTGCTGTTAGATTAGAATTTTATTTCAGCCTTTCTGTTCCTGCGTAACATTCCCGTGTCCAAGGGAAGGGAATGTTTAAAGCAGTCACCGACCAACAAAGAAAACCTCTCAGATATCTTTTGGTCTCAGATAAATACTGACACGTAGAGCTAATGTAGTTTAAATTGCCTGGTATTACCTCATGTGGCTTGGTCAGAATCTAAATAAGTCGTTTAAACGGTCAGCCACTGACTGGACAACGCTAGAACTCGAGTATTGAACGGTGACTGGTCACGGACACCCATGTCCGAATAACAAACGAAATGTGGGAATCTGAACAGAAGCTAAAGAAAACCTCTCTGCCAGATGGTATTTACTCTTACATTTACAGTCCAGTGTGTAAGTGTTTGATGTGATTCCAAATCAGCATTTGAACGAAATATAACCAGACTATCTCTTGTGATGTAGCCGGGTGCTTGTCAAGCACGTTTATGATGTACAAGCTGATCGTCGTGCTCTTACCGGCCGGCCTCTGATAGCACTAAGTCACAACACTGACAGAAAGAATGAAAGAGACGAGGTGGATATATTTACCACAACGCCAGTGTTAAATATGAACAATTAACACTTAACTTCACGTTGAACAACAGCTCCTTCAATTCCGTTGTTTCAAATTCCATATCCATCCATACATTCGCAATAAATATTTCACATCAGCTGTCCAGTCTGGTAAAGAAGGTATGGGACTGACTGGACAATCCAATGTGGTATTTTATTGTCAGAAAAAAAAGTTTTAAGAACATCAG
Organism: Achatina immaculata; assembly: GCA_009760885.1. Lineage (NCBI taxonomy): Eukaryota > Metazoa > Mollusca > Gastropoda > Stylommatophora > Achatinidae > Lissachatina > Lissachatina immaculata. The sequence continues at coordinate 2,671,104 of CM019715.1, read as the reverse complement.
GTTCTGACAGTGTATTAACAAGAAAATTACTGATATAAAAAAAGGCGAAAGTCTCTCTCTCTCTCTCTGAACCTTAAGTGCGCAAGGCACATGGAGCTTCCGCAAACGCTTGTCCTTTTTGTCTTTTTTCTGCTCTTGCCCACGTGCTCAACATCCTCTCTGTTGCTCTTTTACATGACTCTTTTGGTCTACCCTTACTTCTGTTCCCCTGTGGTGTCCATCTTAGTACTATTTTTGGTAGTGAGTTGTCAGTCGTTCGTAGCACATGTCCCAATCATCGCCAGCGTCTTTCCTCAATAATTACTGTCAGTGGCTTCATCTGCATTTCTGCCAGCAAGATGTTATTTCTTATGGTGTTTGGTTAAAATATTTTTTCTAATTCTTCGTAAACATTTAGTCTGGAAAGAATTCAACTTGTTTTCTATGGTTCTGGTGATTTTCCAGCATTCACTTCCATAGAGTAGTACACTTAGAACATTACTCTTAAATATCCTGAGTTTCGGTGGTATTAAAAATCGATGCGCACAATAAATGTACACAATAAGTACCATCATCATGTGCAATATTTCCCACGCCGATTAAGGCTACTGCTTGATCAGTCCCCTTGCTTACATGATTCACCTGATCCAGTTACTTTCTTTTTCTTGGTAAAGTCCACCTACCTTTACCTTCATCGTCCTGGTAGTCCTTTTTCTCGTCAACCCAATCTCTATGGTATTATTTTTCAATTCAGTACACCGCCTTTTGATATGGCCAATATATTTTACAGGTTTTTAAAGTACTTTACATTTCAAATTAAATTATTATTGATCCTTGTACCTCCCCTTTTCCTCCCTTCCTCCTCCCAAACACGCTTATATTCTTGTGCACGTTTAAAATTCCAAAATTCTCCTGTCCCCATTCTTATTTGGCGATTACAATTGTGTGCACATAAAGCATACACTGTACGTAGATATAAGAAATGGAAAGCACTGGTCGTGGAAGACGAGGCTGTGAGAGATGCATACGTGTGGGAGTGTAAAAGGTCACGGACGATTCAGAGCAATAAAAATATGTGTAGGGTGGTTTATTTTTGAGCTCTCCTCTGCCCATGACCTTTCCTTACTAATAAATACATAGCATACATAAATACATCCCCGTCTGTCTGTGTTCTTCGTTCTTTAATCTGTTCCAATCTGCCTTACAAAAATACTGGAAGATTTTATATATTATTAAACTTTTTCAGAACTTCCAGAAGGAGAAACCAATTACAGAACCAGAAGGCATATCTCGTGACACACAAACATTTATTGTGTATAAATACACTAAATAAACTACACTCAAGACGTTAGGCTGAAACGTTACAACTGTGTGCTTTGTTAATGAAAGAACTTTGCGCCCGCTTTAAAAAATTTTTAAAAGTCGAAATAGATTTGATATTCTAATTCTTCTTTTCATCTCTAAAACACTTCCACGTATTTCAATTTGCCAGGTCTGCAGGAAAAACTGTGCAGATGTTTCAAATCATGTACTGTAACAAAATGAATTCCTCAGCCAGTGCCGTCCTTTTAGTTCTGTCTCTTGGAGGCTTCCGACTACTCATTAAAAGCCAACTAAAATGGCGGCCTGGTTAGCTGACTGGCTAGGCGCTCGGTTTTCTAATCAGACTGTACCGGGTTCAGACTCAGCAGTGCGGTTTTTTTTCTGGTACGCACCAAAAAGGACCCGAGGTTCCCACAGCCTCTAAAGATTGGTACCAGAGAAATCTGGGAAGGTGGAGCAGCCAGGCGTGATACTGATATGTGTTGAAGACCTAACACCGTATTCCCCAATATGCCTTAATGGCACGGAAACGGGAATAGGAAAAATAAAAAATAAAGTGCACACATACTTAAGACAAGCAATGTCCACGAAGTCTGACAAAGGAAAAAGCAAATAAATGAAGGAATTAGAAATGTATAAAGATTATATATATATATATATATATATATATATATATATATATATATATATATATATATATATATATATATATAAAAAGAATTACTACCATTTAACAACCTGGTAAGAAACAGTTTTAAGGTAATGCAAAATATTCAAAACACACACACACGACCTATTACGAAACAGTTTTAAACTAAAGGAAGATTTTTTTTAACTGGCAAAGAAACTGTTTAAGCTTAAAAAAAAAACAACCTGGTACCTGGAAAAGAAACAGTTTTAAACTAAACAAATTTTTTCTCTGTAAAAAAAAATCCAGCTGTGCAAGAAAATGTTTTAAACAAAAGAAAGACATGAAAAACAACAACCTGGCAAGAAACAGTTTAAACTAAAGCATGATTTTTTTTTTCTTTTAACTGGTAAGAAACAGTTTAAAGCAAGATTTTTTTTTAACTGGCAAGAAACGGTTTCAAACAAAAGCAAAAAATACGAAAAAATGATATAACCGACAAACACACTTCTTGGGACTGAAAAAAAAAAAAGGTTGGGTTACTTGCACAAATAAATTTACGTCTTCTGTAAACAGGTTTTTTTTTCTCCCTTTTTTTTTAAATAAGAAAGTCTGCTGTTGCTAATGGAAACGAGGCCAGGCCTATTCTAGTTCTCACGCCTCCGACAAGAAAAGAAAAGGAATCGTCTCCGGCGGTGCTGGCAGTCGGAAAGGAAAAATACAACGGGGAAAACAAAACTCCCCAGCTCGTCTGCGCGGTGCCGTCTTATTCAGTGGCGCCGCTGTCTCGACAACAAGGTCTCCTGCCACGTTAAGGGCCTCCCACGCACTGCCTTCCAAAGCCACTATGAAATGCTTGTCTGTTGTATCAATGTACTCCGTTAACTGTAGAAAACGTTCATTCTTTTATATTTAGGACGTTAAGTTCCCACAGTTTTTGTATACTGGACGCCATGAAAAATATCTCCTCCGTGATATTTCTCCCCCCGCTTCTGATAAACTTTACTACTGTTTCCTGGGATAATGTGCCTCCACAGAATTTCTCATTCACTGGCCTGGTCAAATATCACGGCTGTTTCCTTTAGTGTGCTGACTTGTCGAGGATAGTAATGGGCACTAACATCACAATGCCATGAAAGGCATACTTTTACTGTATATAAACAAAGTATTTGTTATTTCAGACAATCAAGCCATGCTTATCTCAGCTCTTGTACTGTCCTTAAGTCGCATCATACCGCGCTACGTATAAATATCTGCAACGTACACAGGCTGATCAGTCTTGACGTTACAAGAACCAGAATCATCTCCCTAGAACTGGGGACTACTCTTTTCTTTGCAGCCGACGCTATGAAGATGTAGAGGCATATCATCGTGTCGGATTGGGAGCAGGTTATGGCGGATATTTTGTTTTTCAGTTCCTGAGTGGCGGGTATAAAAAGTGTTTCTTTATGAGAACTCACCACCGCGGGGACTACGGCGAGCCCTGTTCCATTAGCCAGGCTAGGTCTGTTAAATGGGGTACCAACGAAGAAGTGGAACAGCATCTTATTCAGCTTTGGTTCGCCAACCCTGAGGCTAGCATGCCAGCTAGGACTCGCTGATTGCCAAATCGGATAGCGCGTCCTCGTCTCCAACCGGATACTGATACATTATTATATACAACTATCACCATTTTTAAAAAATCATATCTGGCCCATTATGAACTACTGCTTTATAACGTGCGTACGAAGGCTTCGTCTTCTTCTGCGGTAAGCTTTATATGCTCAGCTATCTAGACAAGGAGATGAGTTGACACCACGAATTCCGCCGTCAGCAGGATGACTTCCTTGTGTGCCCCATAGTTTTTCATCCATGTTTCCCGCCACCCCCACCCCACCTGGGGCAGATTTTGGCTTCTAGTTCTCTACAGATATTGTAGATTAGCAGGATGTTTTGTAATTTATACTTTGAACAGTTCCTCCTAATATAGCTTCATCCACAATCACAATCTGTTACAATCAAGAGGCGTGACAGGGTATCAGGCAGGTATGGTTCAAAGATCAAAAAAATTTCGAATGCTGCCCATTTTGGCAGACATCGACCTATAGCTGACATCCTGGTGCCATGGCTGGTGAACCACAGCCGACCACGACTCTGTTCCACCTTTCCGTTGGTACCCCCCCCCCTCCCAATAAACAGGCCCAGTATGACCGACGGTGAAGGAATCGTATGTCTGGCGGTGGAGTTTGCTACAGAAACATTGCAAACCCCCCCCCCTGCGTTTTAGCTTCATTCAGGGACTAAAAAAAAGACTTGCCATGATCCATTTCCAATCCGACACGACGGTGTGTCTCAACATCTCCACAGCATCAGCCGTAAAGAACACTAGTTCGTAGTTCCATGGACAAATAAATAAAAAGTAATGGGAAGAGGAGAAAGGAGGAAGAAAAAAGGAGGAGGAAGAAGAGGAGAAAGAAAAGGAGGAGAAAGTAGGAAGAAAAAAGGAGGAGGAAGAAGAGGAGAAAGAAAAGGAGGAGAAAGTAGGAGAAAGGAGGAAGAAAAAAGGAGGAGGAAGAAAAAAGGAGGAGGAAGAAGAGGAGAAAGAAAAGGAGGAGAAAGTAGGAGAAAGGAGGAAGGAAAAGGAGGAGGAAGGGGGAGTAAAAAGGAGAAAGAAAAAAAGAGGAGGAGAAAGAAAAGAAGAAGGAGGAAGAGGAGCTTCGAACACTTGTTGCTGAATTTTTTTGTGAGGCAAACTTCACTCAGTTCCGCAAAGTGTAAACTAGCGACATGGAAAATTCACAGCGATGGTTTGTCATAACAGACAGTATTAGCCTGTGTTTTAACTTTATGTGTGTGTGTGGTGTGGTGTGGTGGTGAGAGAGAGCGGGGGGGGGGGGGGAGAGAGAGCATAAATACTCTTACCTCAGTAAGTTTATAAATGAAATTCTATGAAGATCTGGTGATTACACACAGGAAACAGAAAGAGAAGACGAATTCATCATAAAAAAGGTGTATCCCAGTAGTTTTCAACTTTTTTCGCATCGAGTGCCCCCGAAGTCAATGACTGATCGCCATGGCCTACCTGTGCTCTCCAGTCACGCCATATCAAATTAAAAACCTTCTAGATCATACGATTCTGAACGCTCTTTACGAATTCTAAAAAACAAAACTAGACCTTCCCATGACCCTCCCGGACCCTAAATATGACCCTTAGAGAAGACCTTGTTGGGATCGGATCGTGTAATCCCAAATGACATTTAATGTTTAAAATTAAGAAGAAAAAAACTTTTTTTTCCCCCGGAGTAAATTTACATATCTATGGCAGCTGAAACTTTTCCATATCGTCCGTATACCGGCAAAACTGGATAATCGCAACAAGTCATACATTAAGAATGAGATATTTCTTCATCCTTGATAACCCTTATTCCCCTGATACCGTCTACTCGGGGGGGGGGGGGGGAAAGCACACAGCGCGACATTTCGTTGAGCTATTTTCGGTGACGGAACTGCAGATCTGAGCAATTCGCGGTGGCTGATGATTCAGAGCTCCCCGCGTGGGCTGGCAACCTTCAAACAGCAGTTACTTCATACAAAATTAGCCTTTTATCTAGCAAGCTTTCGGTCATATATCTAATGTGTAAGCCATGGATGATGTGTGTTGGGAGAAGATCAGCACTGGAAGCTTGTCTCAAACTCTCAGCTGTTCACTGACAAAACTTTCTAAATATCAAGTTTTAGTCTTTCTAATCCAACGACAAAGTCTTAACAAGAAAGGCAGCTAGCAATATTTTTAATCTTTCTAATCCAACGACAAAGTCTTAAGAAAACCAGCTAGCAATATTTGTTACATTAAGAGAAAAATAAATTTGCATGCGTTATAATTAGCAGGGGAAAAAATACTTTACTTGTGGTATGATTAAACTCAAGAAAAATCATTCATTTAGATGAGTTACCAACCTATTAATATGATGAGCTACACTCTGAAATAGTATAAGACAAACAGAAATAATAAACGATTTGAAATAAAATTAGATAAATGATTTTTGGTGGAGCTGCATTTTAGTTTCATGCTTTCGTTTTCTTTGGAGTGATCTCCTTATTAAAAAAAAAAAGCCACTGAGGTGTACGCTGACTTGCTATGATGTTTGGTGTCATTATTTTCCTTCATTCTTGGAACACGCAAGAGGATGATGTGGTCAGCATCAAATCATTCAGGAAACTCTATCTCCAGGAGTAGCCAGCAACTTATTTTTCGGTCTGGGTTGACTATGGCTACTAAGGCTAGATTTAATATCAGTGACAAGTGCCATGAGGTAATGTTCTACTAAACATTTAACACCTGTCCACTTAGACACTACTGAACTAACCACCGACCTGTCCACTCAGACACTACTGAACTAACTACCGACCTGTCCACTCAGACACTACTGAACTAACCACCGACCTGTCCACTCAGACACTACTGAACTAACTACCGACCTGTCCACTCAGACACTACTGAACTAACTACCGACCTGTCCACTCAGACACTACTGAACTAACCACCGACCTGTCCACTTAGACACTACTGCACTAGCCACCGACCTGTCCACTTAGACACTACTGAACTAACCACCAACCTGTCCACTTAGACACTACTGAACTAGCCACCGACCTGTCCACTTAGACACTACTGAACTAACCACCAACCTGTCCACTTAGACACTACTGCACTAGCCACCGACCTGTCTACTCAGACACTACTGAACTAACCACCGACCTGTCCACTCAGACACTACTGCACTAGCCACCGACCTGTCCACTTAGACACTACTGAACTAACTACCGACCTGTCCACTTAGACATTACTGCACTAGCCACCGACCTGTCCACTTAGACACTACTGAACTAACCACCGACCTGTCCACTTAGACACTACTGCACTAGCCACCGACCTGTCTACTCAGACACTACTGAACTAACCACCGACCTGTCCACTCAGACACTACTGAACTAACCACCGACCTGTCCACTTAGACACTACTGAACTAACCACCGACCTATGCACTTAGACGCAACTGTTCTAACCACCGACTAATGCCGTAAGAGTCGACACCACTAATCACCGATGAATGCCATGAGATCGCAACAGCCACTAACCACCAGCTAATGGCATGAGACATGACAGCACTAACCAACAGCTAATGGCATGAGACATGATAGTACTAACCACCAGCTAATGACATGAGACATGACAGCACTAACCAACAGCTAATGGCATGAGACATGACAGCACTAACCAACAGCTAATGGCATGAGACATGACAGTACTAACCACCAACAGCTAATGGCATGAGACATGACAGTACTAACCACCAACAGCTAATGGCATGAGACATGACAGTACTAACCACCAACAGCTAATGGCATGAGACATGACAGCACTAACCAACAGCTAATGGCATGAGACATGACAGCACTAACCAACAGCTAATGGCATGAGACATGACAGCACTAACCAACAGCTAATGGCATGAGACATGACCGCACTAACCAACAGCTAATGGCATGAGACATGACAGTACTAACCACCAACAAATGCCACAAGAGACTACCGGGCCAATGCTCTATGATACGGTTCCGTTAATCAGCGACCAATGACACGAAACACAGCAGCACTAACCACTACTGTGTTTCTCTTTATAAATCAATTCACGCCTCAAAAGTCTCAAGCTATAGAAAGCGTGGTCACCACTGTCTATTCCTACGGCACGTTCTTAAATCGTGTCTTACGTACTGAAGAACAGCTCCCATCCAACCCGCTCCTGTGCTTCCTTTCAAACACTTCAACCACGAGCATCAACTGCTCAAAATTCAAATTCGAATATTAAAAACTAACTATAATATCACCTCGTTACTACAATGAGACAAACAAACAATAACAACAAAATATTACGCCTTAGTGCTCAAAGTATACCAAGAAATGCGCTAGAAAACTTGCTATGGTAGGAGGTGAGGGGGCTTGCCTGGCTGAAAAGTTGGAAACTACTGACACTCAAGAATAAAGTTTTAAACAACTACTGAACCGCGGTGTTATTACTCACCGCTTCGATTTTTATCCATCTTTGCGACTGTGTCTCCAACGTCTCCCTTGGTCATGGGCAGTCTAGCCTCCGCCTGAACTGTGTCGCGTAAGTCATAGTAATGTAAGGTCCACTTCAAGGTAAACTAACTCTATGTACAGAAAACCGCTACATCCTTTTGTTGACTATTCACGCCTATTATTACATTACTTGTCTCTGGTTCTGAAAAGAAAAAAAAATAGCGTTTAGAAATCACATATTTTTGCGTTCTATCAACAATTTTTTTTTTAACTAGAAGATTATCTCAATGGGTTAATCCAGACTGCTAAGTAATCATCACCGATTAATGATATTCATTCCAACGAATCGATGAGCACACTATGGCAGAACCGACAAGCTTGGTCCAAATCTTCCAGAAAATGTGTTTCGTAATTTTGCATCATATGAAGTATCCCAGCGTTAGTTTGAAACAGGTATTCTAGGAACCGCCATCCCGTGCACCCTTTGCTTGAAAACGTGAGCACCACTCTTCTTACTGTGGGGGGTGTCGGCAGAAACTGGTTACAACACCTTTCAGAACATATCCTCCAGGAATATTCAACATCTGCCAAGACACACACACACAATCACATTTGGCAACAAGGTCCAAGTCTGAGGAGAAGTGGTGTCACATTAGAAAACTTGATGAAAGCCGCAGTGGACTCCATCCTGGCGACCAGGCTCTAGGGGGGCGGCGAAAAGTCCCATTACTCTCGTCGACATCTGCACAAGTTCCTACACATAACAGGTGCAGTGGGACTTTTCACCCATCCTACAGACATCTGATCTTGAATGCTGAAACAGACGAAGGAACTGAATGATGTAACATCATCACATTCAGGACAGTTCCATACACGCCCTGTCGCATACCCCAGCATCCGCTGAAGTGTTTGTCTCCTAATGGTTCTCGTCAAATGTTGCTTGTTGATAATACATTTTCTCCCATGAAGTTCAGATTTTCTGTCAGCACCCCTTCTCTGTCCTAACGTCATCAAACTCCGTATATACACACTGTCCATCCGCTCATCCTCCCAGAGCCTGTCCAAAACGGCCTTCACAATGTTCTCCTTGTCCATCCCCAGTCCGCCTTATATTTCAGCCTGTCCAGTCAGTCTATCAGCCAACTCATTTCCATGCACACCCGCATGCCCCGGACAGAAGACCCACGTTAATCCCCTAACAAAAATGTAAGTATGAAATGAATGAGCAGAGCGCTGAACCCCATGGACATGACTTACACTTCCTCCTTTTACAAGTGGGCATGCATAACAACAAAAATTTCAAAATTCATCTTCCTGCTTTAAGCAAATAACAAGGCACATTACCAGGACTCTTCTACTATGCAAGTGTAATTATTTTATTACACAGAAATGTCGGTTTCTGAAGCCTGTTCACTGTCTGCTGTACTTCTTCTTCTTCTGCGTTCGAGGTCTCATCAGATCCTGATCCCTATCAACATGGCAAAGCTCGCAGTCCTCTCCAGATCCTGACAGACCTCCAAAGCTTTTGCCCCAAGCTTGTGTCATCTGGCCCTCATGGTTATGGCACTCTTGAAGGATATATCGTGTTGTAGTTTTTCCAATTGTTATGACACCAAAAAGCTTTCTTGTCTATTCAGTGAATAATGATGTTCACAGCACATGATGATGATGAGATGATGATGATGACGACGACGACGACGATGATGATGACTGCCTACCATGTCTTACATTTCTCGGTACGTACAAAAACAGCACAGGCCAATGTTTACCCTGCAGTGCTAGACTTATGAACAGGCTCCACCAAATATGGGGACAAAGTGTGTATCCCAATCTGGATCTTAACAATCTTTTTTACCAAAAAAAAAAAAACAGGGTTGTGGAGCCGACACGTAAAAACTACGACTCCGATACGGACTCCTCCATTTCCCAGACTATAAATCCTGATTCTTCCATGTTGCTCTATCTCCCCTGGAACTGTAAGCAGGTGACGCTGTGAATGTGTCCAAGCACAAGCACCGTATCGAAACGGGATTTTGTTACGTCGGCTAGAAAAAAGGGAGCCTGCCGGCAAACTCCACCACCACGACCAGCCCCGCTTCGTTAGTCAAGCTCGGCCCATTACTAGGAGCACAAACGGAGAAATTGGATAAGTTAGAAATTGGATAAGTTATTAGCCATCTCTAAAAAGAAGTCATCCGTTTTGGCAATCATCGACCCACAGCTGACGTGCTGGCGTCAGGGTTGGCGAACCATAGCTGACCAAGACCCTCTCCGCTGGTGCCCCCACTAACAGGCATAGCCTGGTTAACGGGGCTGGGATCGCCACAGACTCCATGATGGTGGAGTCTGCCAGAGAAGTATTGCACACCCCCTGCTTTTTCGCCGCACTCAGGAACTGAAAGATCGGCTTCCACAACCCGTTCCCAAGCCGATTCGATGCTGTGCCTCAATCTTCACGGCTTCAGCTGCAAAGAACACTAGCTCGCAATTCCAGGAAAAACGAAGTAAGAGAGGTAGTAGTAGTAGTAGTAGTAGTAGTAGTAGTAGTAGTAGTAATTTCTACGTTTTCTGGCCCAGATGATTGTCCCTCACACAGGCGTGGTCATACCTGCTCCTGATTTCTTCACATTTCTACCACTGACCTGTAAGGGGCATTTCCAGAAAGTGAGAAAGCCCAAAATTATTCTCTGCAAACTATTTTATAGAAAGGGCAGCTTCTGTTATTTCCATTAGACCCAACAAAAAGAGAACAATAATGAAGCTTTCTAAAAAATGAAGCATACTACTTTGACCTTGAACTTGCAAATCACGAGCAGCACTTCACTTGCCCGTTTCCGCCACTCGCCGTAAAACGGGAATCTGCAAACAGCGACACAACTTGCAATTATTATCCAGTCCCCAGCTTTTTCAGCAACACGCTTTCACGATGTATCACTTTACAACATATCTGGCGTGGCTGCAGGAAAACAAAACACGTATCTCATTCCACACATACAATGATGTATGGCGACAATGACAGACGACTGCAGTAAAGCTAGACCCTAAAAAGGAGCTTTTGTTTCAGGTTATTCTACTTCGGTTCATCTGACTTCTACTGCAGAAGTGCCACCATAATGCTGAGCGAAGCTGCCGTGGGATAGGACAGTCCCTGGGTATATGCTTAAACAACTAAACGTGATACTAACAGCCAAAACACGATATAAATGAGATATCTAAGCAGAATACTAAATGTGACAAGAAGAGACCAAATAAGAAATGACGTCATCAGCACAGGTTGGAGTAACACCATTATTACACTACATCCAGAAACAGCAAGTCAAATGGTCAGACCACATTACACGGCTACCGCCAGACAATATACCACAGAAAACATTTACATTAAGATTTCTAGGTAGCAGAGAAAGACAGAAGGATGGAGGGAGGAAATTAAAGAACCTTAAATATCCCATTCTATGAAGCAAACTCCCGCGCTCTATCAAGACGTCTATTTGCCTCCTCAACACTGAAAGGTATGTGAGGAAGGAGTCAAGACAAGACAAAACATATAAATATACACAAAGCTACAGCAGTAAATCTTTTGCTTGTAACAAGTTCCTGAAGCTACTCCTGGCTTATGCTATTCGGCTCAGCGTGGCGATGATACAGATAAGACTTCTTTTTTGGGTCCACTCCGAAAATGCACACAGGCCATGATAAACAAGACTGTCTTGGTAACGAATCGGTTAATGAACTCATCCATCCCAAAGTCCAGTTCCGCGTCCTCGTCGTGGGAGAGGAACAGCCAAGTAAGGAACTGCTGGGTTGGGCGAAGTATGGTGTGGGTTTATCCCATGAGGCCGTTGCTGTGGTCACGAAGGCCAACCCGGATCACCCTGAAAACGGCTGGCTAAGGGGGATCAGCTGAAACTGCGACAGGCCCAGCAAAGCCGACGGTGAATTTTCTCTTGCTACAGAATCAAGAACGGAGACGAAACGGACTGACGAAAAGCCGCTGGTTCAAAATCCAGCGGACTGCTCCTCTATCACAAAGCTATAGAAGGTTAGAAGGTTTCTGACTTTCTGGAGAAAGGAAAGAAAAGACTGTCAAGCGAGATACTGACCACACCCACTCATGCACCCATGAGGTGCATCCAGCCGCTGGAGGGTTTTCATTGTTTTAAAAATGGACCTGGAGAGTGATGGGGGAGGGAAAGAGGGGGTTACACCGACTTTTTTTAATTCTCGAAGAACCTGTATCCACCTCCAGTGCGCCAGTAGTTCAAGCAAAATATGGGCACCATCCCACGTGCGCCTCTGTGTCTGGCACGGCTATCTTTTACAGTAAACAACTACACCTCCAGTACGATATCAATGATCCACGATCAGTACAAAGATCTGCTAGACACAGCACAGGTCTACAGCTAGCCAGGGGCGAGAAGCAGAACACTGGCTAATTTCAAGACGGGGAAACCCACGACTACACACTGTGTAAAGAAAAGTCACGCAACCTTTTTTTCTCTCCCTGTAAAACTGGGTCAACAGTTCACGTGTGTCCAAGCGAATCAGCTTTATTTCTGACACGAGTAAATTGCAGTCAGGAGAGTTTTTTTCCGGGGGGGGGGGGGGGAGGAAACTAGATACCTGGGATTTCACCATACCTGAAAGGATGCAGTGGAAACATGCCGAGATGCAACAATTATCCTGAGCTTCTGAAAGCATTACCCAGTGCTATGACAGAAGGATAGCACAGTTGACAAACTAGAACCGGCCAAAACCCGGCTCTCATTTTCGAACAAAAGGAGTGTCCAACTTATGGCCCGCTGAAGACCTAATCAGGCCCGCGAGATTATTATGAAAATGTAATTTCCTTTTAAAACTGAAATTAATGTTATTAGCCAAGAAACGATGAGTTTTAGTTTTATGCTTCGAAAGTAAGATACCATCATTGTACAGTTAATAGTAAGTGCTGTCAAAAAAAAAGTAAACTTTTCCAAAGCCTGTTATGTAATTCGGTCCAAACGAGTTGTCTCTCGACTCGTGGAAACAATTATAGTCCTCAGTTCCTCTAAAGCTGAACATCCCTAACTTGTAACTCCTCCATTTTAGCTAACGCATGCAGGATTCCAAGCGACCCGCATGGCGGTTGTTCATCAACTTCACGCTATCTATCCAACATGATAACTATGTTTGATGATCTTCAGGGTGTCGGTTGCAGGTTGCATCAGTTCCCTGTTGCAAAAGAAGAAGGCCAGTATCACAATATATGTATGGCATGAGACATAGCTGGGATAAAATACATTTAATAACCGCGCCGACTGGAGAAAACTAACACATAAAATAATTACGACCGACAACGACGAGGGGAGAGAAAGTGGAAAAGGGGCACGAAGTGCTTTACTTGAGAAATGTTTCCCTCTTCGATATATATATATATATATATATATATATATAAACTTCGCAGAAATGGCAGTTGAAGTGCCCGCAAACTACTTCATTCGATGTCTTCGTATATATATGTCAATGACTGTGTGCTGGGCATACTAAATTTCTGACCCTTAATGGTTTCTCCCAGTCTTGCTGACCTCACAGAGCTCGCTGTTGCTTCTGTCTTCTTCTTCGTTCGCTCAGACATCGAAGGCAACACAAAGCGCACCACGTAGTTTCTCTCTTATTCCCCTTACGGCTTCTTTTGTAGGACGTTGGGGTCTGGCCAAGTCCTTTGCCAGAGAAGGCTGTGTAGGCATTTCTGGAGAAATGCGTTGTGCCTCGAGTCTTAAGTTGATTCTGGAATTTTCACTTTTCTCTTTGTTGCCATGTGTATCAAAGGACGTTTCCACACTGGACAACTAGGTAGGTTAATATGTTTGCTGGGTTCTATGTCTTCTCCTTGTCAAATTCTTTAATCTGCACTTTACATGCTTTAAAATTCTTATCCGTGTCTAGGCTGATGTTCCCACTACCAGTGCTTCTCTGGATAGTTTACTTGTGTTCAATATTTCAGCTGCATTCGCCAAACTCCATCTGATGTTGCAGACAGCTAGTGCCACAGACCATCTTTCTGTTGATGCACACGTCTGTTACTAATGAGGACCTGCACTGTTGGCTGATAAAGACAGGGCTTTGGGTTTGGTTTCATATACACCAAAAAGCTCAACTATTTCCGTCATATCAAGTGGCATAATACAATAATGAAAATCATACTACAGGGGGAAAGCTTTGGGGGGGGGGGGAGAGACAACAACGTTACCGATGTCTGGACAACATACAAGAACACGGAGTGGACTCAGTTTGCCAAGCTGCATCGTGAAAACCCCAACTTTGCCTCACTCCGGATGTTACCCTGAAGGACACCATTTGGCATATGAAAAGAACTGCATGGGTAGACACTTGACAATGTGTGGGAAAACTCGTGGTTTACTGAAAGGTGAAAAGTACGCTGAATATCCTAGTAGATTAGCCAGGGCTTCTCAACATTTTTCTACTCGTGCCCTTCCATATAATGTAATAATTTTTATATTATAAAAAATAAGCAGGCATGGACCAACTGGCGGTAGTCTCAGAGAGCGAGGTGGAGTGGTAGGTGGCTCTATTACTCCTATAAAGTGCCTCAGTGAATGCAGTACCCGGCGGGTAAGAGGCGCCTTAAAACCTCTCGCTCCCGCTGCCTTGCGGTAAGACAGGGAGTCCAAAGGCTACCGGAGTGCCCGTACACACAGACTAGAAGGCAACGGGAAACCACTGTTGTAGCTCCCAATAACAATTATGCTTATTCAGAGTAATAGATTTGTCATGAACGACGCTAATGGATGTTCCTCTGGAACAGCCTCGTCCGGTAGGGCAACTCACGAGCCACAGGTGAGACCAGATCGTCATCAAGCTACTGGTTGCAAATCTAACAAGTTCAAAATAGCAACATGGAATGTCATAACTTTATTCCAGGCCGGAAAATTAGAAAATGTAAGGAGGGAAATGGAAAGGATGAAGATCAACATATTAGGAATGAATGAAGTTAGATGGACAGGTGCAGGGAAGATAAACTCTGATAAATATACATTCAGGAAGTGAGAAACATGAACGAGGAGTATGAATATTTGACGAACAAACAGCAAGGAAAACTGTAGGATATTTAAACATCTCGGACCGAGTCCTGCTAGCCCAAATGAAAGTTCTGAAGAAGATGTACAGCTATTTTATAATGACACAGAAACAGCCCTGAAACACACAAAGTCACATGAAGTTACTATAGTCATGGGAGATTTTAATGCCAAAGTTGGTAAAGGAAGAACTTCAGACATCGTTGGTGACTATGGACTGGGGGAGAGGAATGACAGGGGTAGTATATTAATTGAATTGCAAGAATATATACCATAGTTGTAGGAAACACCTAGTTTAAACAACATCCCCGAAAACTGGCAACGCGGTGCAGCCCAGACAAAAAGACTTTTAACCAGATAGACTAAGTATTAATCAACATTCCAGAATTATTTACTGACAACAAAAACCATGTCAGAAGCTGACTGCAATAGTGACCACAACCCCACTCTATGTAAAAATTAGAATAAAGCTAAAGAAAGCATGGAGAAAAGTGAGAAAAATCAAAGTGAATTCAGAACTTATTTAAAATGACCAAAAACAGCGAGAACAATATAGAGTTAATATAACAAACAGATACAAAGCAATAGCGAAGGTAAATAGTAGAGATGAACAATGGGCAATGTTAAGAGATTCTATCCACCAAACTGTTAAGGAGGTAATACCACCGAAAAAAGAAGCCCTAAAAATAACACTTTAGGACTGATGGACAAGAGGAGGAGTAGTAAAGATGACCAAGAAAAATATAGCAAGATAAATAAAGAAATAAGACACAAATGCAGAGAAGCAAAGGAAGTGTTAAATGAACAGTGCAGACAAACAGAGGACTCTCATAATAAAGACAGCAAAAACATGCACAAACGAATCAGTGAACTCACAGGCAGGAAGATAAAATATACCACAGGATGCCTGAAATCAAAAGAAGGTAAAATGTTAATGGGAAAAGAAGACATTGTGAACAGGTGGACAGATTACATCGGTGAGCTATATGGAGGAGAAAGACCAGAATTAACACGATACTGAAAACTGTGATGAACCACTAACACTTGAAGATGAAATCATAGATGCTATCAAACACAGATGCTATCAAACACATGAAGAAAGGAAAAGCGACTGGGTCTGATAATATAACAACAGAAGAAATAGAGGCGCTAGAGGAGATAGGAATAAAAATAATAACCAAGTTACTGAATGACATTTACAACAGTGGTTATATGCCCAGTGACTTGCTTAAGTCCACGTTTACAGCACTACCAAAGAAACCAGGTGCAAAGGTATGTGATGACCACCGGACTATCAGCCTCTCATGTCATATAACAAAGCTACTTCTGAGAATTATTATGAGAAGAACAATGAAAAAGATAAAAATGGAAACAGCAGATGAATAGTTTGGATTTGCTGAAGGAAAGGGGACACATAATGCCATTTATGCTTTAAGAACACTAACAGAAAGAGCTTTAGAAGTACAGAAAGATCTCTACTTATGCTTCATTGATTACACCAAGGCATTCGACAAGGCGAAAATTAATGAAATTATTAAAATGCTTGAAGACATCAATATAGACGGCAAAGACCTGAGGATTGTAAAACATCTATACTGGCAGCAAGAAGCAGCAATTCAACCTGAAAACAGAACTGGAAAATATCAACCTATAAAATAAGGAGTGCGACAAGGATGTGTACTATCTCCAGACCTTTTTTCTCTGTACAGCGAGAATATTCTAAGAACGATCATCGCAGAACCAGGCATAAAAATTGGAGGATACAATATTAACAACCTTCGGTATGCTGACGACACAGCAATACCTACAAAATCTCTTGGATAAAGTCGCCAAAGAAAGTGAACAGAAAGGCCTTACCCTTGAACATCAAAAATACAGAGACTATGGTTATATCTAACACATCCTTATCAATGAATGTTAGAAAACGAGTCCTAAAATGCTATATTGAACCTATTTTGTTATATGGAAGTGAATCATGGATCTGCGCGAAAATCATTGGAAGCAGCAGAAATGTGATTTATTAGAAGAATGTTGTGAATCCCCTGGACAGCAAAAATAACTAATGAAGAATGTATGAGAAGAGCTGGAAAGACAAAAAATCTTGTCAAAAAAATAAGAGAGAGACATGCAATGAGATGAGGGGGGCATAGAAAATATTATAACAGCAGGAAAAATAGAGGGAAGAAGATCCAGAGGAAGACCAAGAGAAATGATACTGGACAGTCTGACGGGATGGTGTGAGAGCAGATCACCAACTGAGCTGATGGCCTGCATGAAGGATCGTGTACTCTGGAGAAGCATAATAGCCAACGCCAGTAGGCATGGCACATGATGATGATGCCCTACCATCTCCCTCTCTTAAGCCCCAGTAATGGTTCGAAATTTATTCTCCCATCATTATTCCCTCGTGATATTGCACATATTCCCTCAAAAGAAGGGGAAAGAGAGAAAACACCAAGGAATGTATAAAGAATAGAGCACAATGAATGTCCTAAAAGCAGAGAAACTCATGTGGAGTGACTTGGAGAACAGACCCAAGACAGAAATAGATGGACAGCCATTGTGGCTCACGCTCTGAAGGTGGGTTACTTGTATTGACCGATTGATTGTATCTATCGTGCTCACCTCGCACAACACTTACACATGCGTTCTATTACCTATTTCTTTTTAACAATGCGACAAGACTAGAAGGATTATATTCAAAATCAGAATCGCTTCTAACAAGTAGGTAGGTATTCGTTATTTGCTATATTAAACCTAAGCAACTGGTTCCGCGAAGTATCATGTGGGATCTGCACAGCACGTCTTGATTATGTGGAACGCTAGAAATATGTAAAGTATTTTAATTTAATATCAAGCGGAGCTTGAGCGTAAACTGAGGAGAGGAACTTCAGGCGCCATGTACCTGAAAAAAAAAACCTTGAGAACCGCTAAGCAAGCACTGACCGGGGGAATTTCGCCGAAACATTTAACCTAAGTCTTATGCTACGAGAAATTGAACTAAGTAGAGACAGAAAGACCCTAAGCTCTGGCGGGGATCTGCTGTCAGTGTCAAGATAGCAGCGGAGTCTTGCATCAAGTGCCCTCTTATTTAGCATGTCTATGACACCTCGTCTAAGTCGGTTCAGCGTGTTATCTTTGGAAGAAAAAAAGTTACGCAGGGTAAACAGCGCCCAGCGGCGCAGTAAGTACACACAGCGCCCCGCCCCCCTCCCCCCCTTTACAAGCCAACTAACTCATATGACCTCTGTTTTCCTTTCTTCTGTCCCCAGTGCTGGGAAAAAGCAGCCTAGATTGAACTGGGTCAGAAGGGAGTGTTTGCGGGTTGGTGTTACAACTCAAAAGAGGGGTTAAATGAAACCAATCTTGCCCTGGTGGTCTAGTGACGATCACGGGAATGATGTATGGTGGCATGAGAATTTACATACACTCAATGAATTCTGTTTGTTTTTTTTATGCTGATACTCTTCTGCAGCTTTTCTCAAATATCTCTTACTGGTATTCGACGTGCACCAGTTAAACAACTCCACACAAGACAGAAAGATACGAATGTCTGGATTTTCCTCTGGCTGGAAGCCTACATTCTTTACTTGGCTGGATGGCAAATACTGCAAGTCTCTTGTGCCAAAATATTTCATTTGATTTTCACAAAATCAGACAGGACTGATACCGGTTTGTTTGTTTTCCCCCCATGCTAGCTGATTCCTATAGGCATTTTATATATTTAAATGCGGCCAACGACCGTATTCCATCCGACTGTCGTGGTTTGCCGACTCCTTGTTTAAAACAATGTGTCAACGACGGCACTATCATCTGCGCTATCAAACTATGGATGCTCAAGACTTTATCCAACTTTCAAGTGATGCTTCTGTTAACGTGTTTTTTGTGACATTACAGTTTGTTCAAATAATTACAGATCAAATGTGTTGAATGTGGCAGTTTTCTTATCAGCTCCACTCCTACAAGCCAGGACAACCGCCGTAGCCCACACCACACCCGATACTACACGTGTAACAATTTTCCTCCACAACGAGATTAGCTACACAGGCACATTTTCTTAGTAGTTTTATAGAGGCACTCGCCAGTTTCTCAAACTCTGTAGCAGTAGTAGTAGTATACCACTGCCAAACTGTTAGTTCCCCTTGTAGTGATGTCTGTTAGTTCCCCTTGCAGTGATATCAGTGTTAGTTCCTCCTGTACTGATGTCAGTGTTAGTTTCCCTTGTAGTGGTGCCAAAATGGTTGGTCCCCTTGTAACGATGCCAAAGTGTTAGTTCCCCCGTAGCGATGCCAAATTGTTAGTTCCGCTTGTAACGATGCCAAATTGTTAGTTCCCCCTGTAGCGATGTCACATTGTTAGCTCCGCTTGTAACGATGCCAAAGTGTTAGTTTCCTTGACAATGATACCCACAAGAAATCCTAGCCTAGTACTGCATTTCTCGCCAACCTGGCGGTTCCCAAATTTTCTTGTCTGCCCCCCTCTTTACCTCAGACCACACATCCCTAGCGCCCACATACAAATCTCACCAGGTTCTGGCGTCCCAACGGCTCTCCCTTCTCCCCTCACTGAGTCCTGTATCTTCCCAACGCTCGCAGGGAGGTCGGTATGGCCCACGCTCAGAGTCCTTTACTGGTCTCAGGACACCCCACCCATTCACTCGTCGCACCGGTCATATAAGGAATGGGAAACTGCTTATTTTTAAGTTTTCGGACACCGGGCATCAGACGTCTTAAGCTGGGACCATTCATTCATTCATTCATTTGCATGTCCCTGGGTATATGTTTAAACATATATACATATATAAAGCTTGGTATCTTTCTCATACACAAGATAACAGAAACGACGATCAACATAAAACTAGTACTAATAATAAAGATAGACAGCGGTATATGGCCTGTGCATCCCATATACTAAGGCGAGTCAAAAAGTAACACCAAATCGAGGGACGTAACCACTGAGAAATATATGAAAAGACTTTCTCTGACTCGCCTTCGTATGTTTATTATGTTTATGTATCCAATCAAGCTCTCATCATCACCCCACCCCCACCCCCTAAATCCCTAATTCCTTATTATACGGACAAAGTTTTTATTTCAGTGCACGGCTCCTGACACTGGTGAGACTCGTATTACACTAAGCAACCCTCAAACCGGTCTAGATGTAACAAAATATGACGAAGTCAGATGCCAAAGTCGATGAGAGAAAAGAGCACTCAGAACATCGGAGTCAACTTCTTTATTTCCTGTGCTACAGGAGAACAAATATAAATCTTCAGACCTGCATATAAATCACAACGCGCGTGTGTACAAGCAGATGAAAGACAAGGTGTCTGAAACTATCACAAGGAAGGAAATATGACGGCTCAACGCCTGAATGAAGGACTGATCTAATACTTAGGAAAAATCACGGCACAGATGGTCTTCAGAAACCACTAATCTTGGCATGGCATTATGAATATATATTGTTGCTTTTTTTTCGGGGGGGGGGGGGTATGTATTTCATTTACTTCACTCCCCTAATGGCATCAATAATCTATATATATATATATATGCATTTACAATTTACACTATGCATATGTACGTATGTACACGATATGAAGGAAATAAGATCGAGAGGTAGACCAAAAGAAGCGATAGAGAGACAACACAGAAAAGGATATACAAGAAAATGGTGTCACCACCTGGAGACAGAATATCAGGAATAGGGAGTAATGGAGGCGAACTTTATCTGTAGCAATGAGCCTTAATGGCTCGGAAAGCTGAGGAAGAAGAATACCATGCCCACCATATACACATGATACACGCCCAACCAGTCAAAGACGATGCCAACAGCTTAACTGATGAAAGACCAGTACACGGTCTTCACGCTGCGCACAGGACACGACGCCCACCATAAGCATTTACACAGACTGACAGCTGACCACACACTACACCGAATACACCGCAACAGACAGTGTACAGGAAACTGCCAAACACCACCTGCTGGATTTCAGAGCATTGAAAGATCTTGCTACCATCAAACTCCCCTATCACCGGCACACTGTGCGGGGGTAAAGAACAAGTGAATAAAAAGACCTGCACATTCCATCATCTGGCACAAAAGACAAAGACTGAAAACTCAAAAACCCGGGGAATGGAAAAATCAAAAAAAGGTCAAAATCAAGATTACCTGAACGCCCAGTTTCGCCATTACTTGGTTTCTTATTTTGTTACAATTCAAGTCTCACTTCGCATATTTAAAGTTACAAGGATTACAAAACGAAGACTTGTATAACTTAGTGGTTCCCAAACTTTTTTCCATCCAAGGATGATTTTTCCTACTACATACAAGTTGCGAACCACGCGTCGTTGTTTTTTTTTATCCAATAGACGGTACATGATACCAAACTGACAGCACAGCAGAGGGCCACGGGTTTAGAACCACTGGATAACTGGCACACTGCTATCTCTGGTCCTATTACTAATGTAACATTTCTTTATATATTCTGATACATCGGCTCAGTCTTAGTGTATGTTTCTGAAAAGTGGAAGACAAATGTTATAAAGTGATAACCGCTTAAGAACCACTGAAGGTCGTTCAGTTCCAACAGAGCTGGTCTGGTTTGGTTTGAGTGATTAGCCTCGATGGTTGGAGTCTACACTCTGAGAACCACTGAGTCTACGTGCTCAGTGACATTCTTGGGGCAGCCTAGTAGAGACTAAGGGGTGCTGGATTTCTCATAATGCTTCAACTCGATCTGGGACTATTACAAGATAAACAAGGGGAACAACAAAACTCAAAAGAAAACGCCAATAAAATGCTCAAGAAGAAAATTTACTTCAGGATTAAGGTCAAAGGGTAAAGAGAAATGATTCAGGCCACTGGGTAGGAAATGCAGCCTGCATCATTAGTGTTAACTATGGAAACTTTTTTTTTCAATATTACATCTATATATATATATGAACCTTAGGTGCACAAGGCACATGGGGCTTCCGCAAGGGTTTTCCGCAAGGGTTTTCCGCAAACGCTTGTCCTTTGTCTTTTTTCTGCTCTTGCCCACGTGCTCAACATCCTTTCTGTTGCTCTTCTCCATGTCTCTATTGGTCTCCCCTTACTTCTGTTCCCCTGTGGTGTCCATCTTAGTGCTATTTTTGGTAGTGAGTTGTCAGTCATTCGAAGCACATGTCCCAACCATCGCCAGCGTCTTTCCTCAATAACTGCTGTCAGTGGCTTCATCTGCATCTCTGCCAACAAGATGTTATTTCTTACAGTGTTTGGCCAAAACAGTCTCCTAATTCTTCATAAACATTTAATCTGGAAAGAATTCAGCTTGTTTTCTATAGTTTGATGATTTTCCAGAATTCACTTCATAGAGAAGTACACTTAGAACATTACTCTTAAATATCCTGATTTTCATCTTCATTCTTTTTTTTTAATTATTTCAATATAGTCAGCAGTATTGCAAAAGCCAAATTTGGTCTAGTAAATCTGTTGCTGATGTTCTCTGTGCTGTCTCCATCTCCTACTACTCTACTACCAAGATATACAAATTCGTTAACCTCTTCCACTAGCTTGTTATCTGTTCTCTGTAGATTTCTATTGTTCACATTTTGTTCCATTAACTTTGTCTTTCATACACTGATCTTTAATCCTATATTGTTAGCATTCTGAGTTAGCTTATGTATTTTATCTTGCATATCTTTCTGACTGCTTGACATTAGACAAATGTCATAGCCAAAATCAAGGTCCTCCAGCGCTGTGTCGAGTGTCCAAAGTAATCCTCTGTGTTCATCTAATGTTGCCTTCTTCATTAACCAGTCTACTGCTAAAACAAATAATGCTGCTGACAGTACACATTCCTTCTTTACTCCTGTTTGTACCCTAAAGCTGCTGGAGGTGTGTTCTCCGCAGATCACTTTACACTGAAAACCCTCGTATAGGGCTTTGATGACAGTCACTATCTTATGAGGGAGGCCATGCCATCTTAGAATTTTCCACAGTGCATCTCTGCTGACATTGTCGAAGGCTTTCTCAAAATCTATAAACTGCGTATGTTATGCTATGCCACTCATCTGCCCGACTAATATTTGTCTAAGTACAAATATGTAGTCTATGCATGACCTTCCACTCCTAAATCCTGCTTGCTCTTTCCAAAGTTTTCCCTCAAGTGCTGGTACAATTCTGATGACGATTATCTGGCAAAATACTTTGCTGGTGTGTGGCAGGAGGGTAATGCTTCTCCAGCTCCTGCAATCTCTGAGCTTACCCTTCTTTGGTAGTTTTACTATAAGTCCAGTTTTCCACTCTTCTGGGGCTTTCTCTATATCCCAAATTTGTTGCAGTATCCGGCAAAGTTTTTTTTTTTTGGGGTGTTTCTATCTCTTCTGCTTTCAACATCTCAGCAGTCACTTCACCTTCACCTGGTGCCCTGTCTAATTTTAGCTTCTTTATAGCCTAATTTACTTCACTTATTGTTATTGGTCCCGTACTGATGTTTAGTTCTGTTTTTCCTTCAGGTATGTCCTTTGTTTGTGCTGCTTGAGTTCTGTTTAGTATGGTGTTGAAGTGTTCCCTCCATCTTTCAACTGTTCTATCACCACTGATCAATTGTCCCTTACGTGTCCTTACTGGACTCTCATATCTTGTGCTGAAGTTATCTGTCATCTGCTTTGTAATTCTGTAGATGGTTTTCATATCAACTGCATATGCTAATTTCTCTGCTTTTTCTGGTAAAATGGTAATTTGTCGTAGTACTGGCATTTATCTTGACAGCACAATTCTTTCACCTCTTTGTCTTTTTGTGCATAGTTTTTTAAGACATATTCTTTCAGCCTTTGTGATTTGGTGCTCAGTAATTTTTTTTCTTATTTCCTTTCTTTGCTCTATCTTTTCTCATGTGGTCTTGCTTATCCATTCCTCTTTTCTCCTTTTCCGATATCCCAGCAACTCTTTTGCTGTTTCCTGTAGTGTTTCACTGAACTCCAGTATGGACATTTCTAGTTTGTCTTGTAGGACACGGAAGTGGTTCTTAAGTACTAAAGAAAATTCATTTCTTATTTGCTGGTCTTTTAGTTTTGTTGCATCAAAGCGTGCCTTTCTTGGTTCTCTGATTTTGGCTTTCCTTAATTTTAGTTTTATTTTTGATACAGAAGGTTGTGATCACTTCTTACATCTGCTCCTTTCCTTGCTCTCACATCTTGTAGTGACCATTTCCACTTGTTATCAGTTTGTGATCAATCTGGTTTTCTGTTGCTTTGTCTGGGAATCTCCAAGCCACTTTATGGATGTTTTTATGTTGGAAAATTGCCTCTCCAATTATCATCATGTTTTCTTCCCAGACCCTGCACAATCTTTCTCCACTTCCATTTCTTTGATTCCTTCTCTTCCCATGATTCTTCTTCTATCTTCATTTCCTCACCTACTTTTGCATTGAAATCACCAAAGATGAGTAGCATATCATGCTTTGATTCTGTTTCTATTGTGGCTTGGAGTCTGTTGTAAAAATCTTCTTTTAATTCCTCTTCAGCTGCTTCTGCATAACAAACTACAACAGACAGCTTCATGAATCTTGAATTGAACCACGTATATAACAATCTCTCATTTATAGGGGTTCATTTCAGCAATGCTCTTGATGCTTCTTTCATTGTAATCAATGCAACTCCTCCATTGTGAATATCTTCTTTACCTAACCATAATATTGTATCTTCTGCCATGTCATGCCCATCTTGCCTCTATCCCTAATATATCTTGTTTGTATCTGTGCATTTCCTTGATGGTTTATGCTAGTTTTCCATTTTGATTAAGTGTTCTTACATTCCAGCTGCCTATTTGCACCTTGTGTTTAGGTTCCAGGAGGTCTGCAGTCAGGCTGGCTTTCATCCACAACCTTCATGGGCTCAGTTTCTGATATGTGTTTCTCCTTCCACCTGCATTCGTTTCTGTTTCTGTGGCAGTCTGATGGATATTTTTACCAGATAGGGTTGCTGGCCTTATGCCGAACCCTCCTTAGTCACTTTTCACGATCATGCGTGGTAGGGTACAGTGGTCCTATTCTTTGCTTCCCAGGCATGTGCCAATGTCCTGGGTACCAAACAGAAGTCAATATTACATAATGTTACACAAGTGAAATAATTATTATTCACAGTTTTATAATATTTTACTATTAGTTCATTTATTAGATACAGACATGGATATGATACGCATGTCGCACACAGAGAAGGCATCTGGCCCCTTTGTGTAAGTAGAAAAAAAAAGTTGTTTTCCGAGTCACTCTTAGCAAAAGAAAAAAAAAAACAACAAAACAATGAATATGTCTCTCTTGACTTTCATACGTTTGATAGGACGATTGCTGACTCCTCATCTATCATCATCACATCCCGAACAAGTCAAATGGTGATTCAATTCTCTTAGAAAACCTTGTTTATATTCTATTTGAGCTCTCTTGACACTGCCCATTATTTTCAAAGGAAGGACTGTGAGCACTTTCAGGTCAAATCTGTAATGACATCTTTCATCTTATATTTAAATATCTGGGTTCAATGATAACAGCTGATGGAAGATGTATCACAGAAATTAAAAGCAGAATATGCCAAGCAAAAGTAGCACATAAGAAATTAAAACCCACCTTGTGCAATAAGTCACTGTCACTGAATGTGAAAAGTGAAGAATTACTGGGCTATACTGAACATATTTTACTATATGAATGTGAATCATGGATTACTGGCAGGCAAAAGAGATGTGGTTCTTGAGAAAAATGTTGAGGACCCTATGGACAGCCAAGATAACTACTGTGCAGCGTTTCAGACAAGCTCATGGAAAACTTAGTATAATAAAAAGAAAGACAAGAAAAAAGACAACCATCACTCTTGGGGCATGTAATGAGAAGAGAGAAACTGAAAAACATCACAAAGTGGGGCACGTGAGGCAGAGGACGACTGAGGGAACAGATGTTAGAAAGCCTGACACTGTGGCACGGAAAAGAAATCATCAACAGAGGTACTCAGAAATGTCAAGGACAGAGATTTGTAGGAGTATGACCGTCCATGCCGCTTGACATGGCACGTGATGATGATGATCTTTCATCTTCGATGACGGTTCTGCAGAAGGCAGATGTTCGGCGACCTTCACTTTGCTGAGGAGCTTTTGTCGTGGTCGATGCTCCCAGTGTTAAATATGTATTTTAGGCCACTGTAACAGTAAATTATTTGTACTACAAGAACCCTACCCCCTTGTTCTTGGTTCTTCTGTCTTCAAATCTGGCCCCCGCTAACTCTTAAATCAAACAGCCCTGATGCATCCATTTCCCCTCTACATATTCTAGCAATTTATTTCTAACAGCCAGTCACACATCTAGAAAAATGGCTGTCAAATCAGAACACAAAATGTCAGACACCTAAATTGCTGCCTTCCTGTCTGAACCCACCCCACCCCATCATGTCTGTACAAGCAACCACACAAAGCATCCAAACGTATAAAAATGTATCCCTTGTTAAGTTTATTAGTTCATGTACGTCTACAAATTATTGCCCTGGCTCTCAGTGTCATACAAATATGCTCTCTTGTGTCCCGGCGAGAACACTTGACTCATTTTCAAGAACAATAACTTCACCATATGCTACAGAATTACTGCAAGAGAATTCGTTTTGAGGCAAGAATTACCGTTCCTTAGCGCTGTAACAACAACCGTATCTTGAGGAGGGAAAAGCTTGAAAGAGGATTAACAATGATATGAAAGGGGCGGACAATTTTTTAACGGTCAGGAATCAGCTTGGCTGGCGTACGCCATGAGAGACTGGGTGAGCAAAGCTGAAGATCCACTATAGCCAAATGTCTCCCTGGGGAGACGGAAGAAAATGAATAACACGATTCTGTTATTTGTTTGTAATGAACATGGAATTTCTCTGCGCGAATGTTTTTTTTTTTTCTTAAAAAAATGGGAGTCGTGAATTCACTGAACTGGATTCTTCTACCACTTGTGTTGCGTTTTGAAATAATTAGCATACATTAGCATAGACGACTTAACTAAACCAAGAGCACTCAACATCTGCTGGAAGCAGCGGAGATGTGGTTCCTAAGAAGAATGATGAGAACACCAAGTACAGCCAAGGAAACAAACGAAGAGGCTCTAAGTGAGGCTGGGCAAAAAGAGAGAAATGATGGCAAAATTCAAAACATGACAAGCCAGATTTGTAGCACATGTTTTGAGAAGAGGCAGGCTAGAACACCTAGCGACAAAGGGAAAAATGCAGTAATAAAGGTACAGAGGAAGACAAAGAAACAATATACACGACAGACTAAAAGAGTGGTATAGAGCATGGTCCAACATACATCTTACAGAAAGAGCAAAGGACAGAAGCTTGTGCAAATTAATGACGACCAACACCTGATTGGCATGGAGAGAGAGAGAGAGAGAGAGAGAGAGTGCATGCATACAACACATCAAGTTCAACATTTACAAACACGTGTGTGCACTTATGTGAGTGTGTTTGTGTGTTGTTTGTTTCCTTGTCTTTGCCATGACTCTTTAAAACACTGTCACACAAAAGGTTTTAAAAGCTGGAAAAAGAATTTTAAAATCCAACACAAGAAAGGGGATATAGTATTGTAGAAATTTCCAAGACTGCACAGATTAATAACATTACTGATGTAACTAGAAGCAGAGATGATGAAAATGATTAGACAAAACAACATACAGAAATACAAGAAAAGTTACTTTTAAACTATTATCCCACAACTACAACAGTAACTACTTTGTGCAGACTAAACAACTATCTTCTGGCAAAATCTGGACTTCACTTATACAAGAAAATCTTTGCTTATTCTGCTGATTACTTTTGGAATACTTTCCCATATAACCTAAAACATTATTTTGCTCACTGATTTCAACCTGCCCAGCATTCACAGTTTATGTTTCGGAATGGGTGCAATAATTCTATTTCATGTTTCAGAATGGCTGCAATAATTCTATTTCCACTGGCACTTTTCATCTAAGAAGACAACTTTGAAGCTGACAAATAGTAGCTGTTGTGGGTTTTTTTGTTTGTTTGTCAAACATCATCTTGCTGAACAGCTCCTCTCATGGCTGACTTTATCTATGTTGGATATGCATAATTAGTCACAGTAACAGCAAGCAATGCTCTGTACAGCAAGGCCTAGCTTGTGCTTGCATCAATAATTCTATTTAAGTAAAGCTTTTTTTTCTTTTATTCTCATTTAACAAGTGTGAAAGAGATATTGCCTTGGAAGTATGGTAACAGCAGTTGGAGAGAGTAGTAAAAAAGTTTATTATTATATCTGGATTTCTGAAAAGATAAGCCAGATAACCAATTGCAGAAAATTCAAAAGTAATGTTTATGTGTCTTACTATATGGGCGCAAATGCTGGAAAATGACACAGACAACCGCATGTACATATGACACTTTCAAAACTAAGTGTCTTCGTAGGATAAAGGAGTGTTCTGGCCAAATGTCATAAGTAGCGACTTCTTATTAAGAGAAACAGAAATGACACCACTGTCAACAGTAACTGAAAGGAGGAGGTGGCAATGGATCAGCCACATAAGAATGATAGATGAGTCCTTATCACCAACACCTTGATTTTGACTCTCAAGGGTGAAAGAAGCATGGGACGACCCAAAGACATATGCAGACATACAACAGAGAGAAAGCTGGTAAACAAAGAACTGATATGGGAGACAACCAAGAAGATGGTGAAGGACTGATAGACGTGGAAATCTCTTACTACCAGCAGTTCCATGTGTCTTGAGCACTGATGGGACAAGAGGGAATGTGAATAAATATACTCCATTACTAACTTCATTTAAGTCATTGGTAAGAGGATGGTCATAAATATTTTCTCCTTTTCTTATCATGTTCATTATATGTAACAACTCTCTCTGTCTCTCTATCATCCCTTTCCTTTCAATGCTCACGATACATGCATCTGCTGGTGGCATAATTTCACTTTTTCTGATCTCTTGCTATCCTCTTGACTGTCTCCCATGTCAGTCCATATGTAAAGTATACTTATACTAAGCCAGTGGTTCTCAACCCATGGGCCGCAGCCCAAAGATGGGCTGTGACAAGGAGTATTGTGGGCCGTGATGAAGTCTCAAAGCAGCAAGAAAAAGAGAGAGACAAAAGTAGATACAGTAAAAAAACTATTCCGCATTTTTCATGCAATGCATGCTTCACGCCTGAAGACATTAAAGTGTACAATTGGATTCGTAATCCTTTTCAGTGTGCAATCTCTGAATTAACCGGTCGTGCACAAGAAGAATTAGCGGAACTACCTAGCAATCGCACATTACAAATCAAATTTAATGACTCCGCTGTGGATATTTCTTCCTTTTGGTGCACGGTTTCACTGGAATATGTTTTGTCAGCCCTGGCAATGAAAGTTCTTCTAACTTTTTCAACACTTTATTTATGCAAAGTATCATTTTCTGCATTGCCTGCCATGAAAACCAAATATCGTTCAAGAATGAAAGTGGAGGATGATCTCTAAGTGTGTCTGTCACAAATTCCACCCAGAATAGACATGCTATCCAACTGGAAACAGTGCCATCTTTAAGCTAAATGAAAAGAACTTTTGTGTGGCAATGAATATGCAGTTAAACATGTAGAGAAAATATTACATAATACTTTATAAAATTAGATTTATACCTTGCAAATATAAAGCACATTATTAGTGGGCCACAAAAATGTTTGACTTTTAAATGTGAGCTGTGCAGCAAAAGGGTCTGAGAACCGCTTTACTAAGCTGATGCTAAATGTTTATAACTAAATGATAAAAGACAGAATATCAGAATGGAAATACACTATATGAATGAACCTCAAATACTTGGAAAGCTGAAGAAAGAAAGAAAAATATCAGAAAGGCCAGAAGCATGCCTCAAATTCACCACCCTCTAAAAATAAATTTCTCTGAATAACTTTTTCTCCCACATATCACACCAAACTCACATTCTCTTGGTTTTATAAATGTGAGAAGATGTAATTTATGGCTGCAAAAAAATGCAAAAAATGAAATGATAAATTTGTTAAAAAAAAAAAAACTTCAGAAAGGAAAACAAAGAAATGACAGAAATCTTAATACTGAAATCAGTTCTTAGTCGTTAAGTTAACCTCTTAACCATTAAAAAAAAATTTTTTTTTATATTATATACTTATACAGTCATATGGTTTTGTTCCACAGTTGGAAGTTCATAACTTTAGACTGCTGCAAATGCTGAAAAAAAAAAAAAATGACATTTCCTAGCAAAATACCAATGCAGTGCTTTTATGTTTAGTTACAAAACGTTTATGTTATCATGGGTGTTTTACTTTGTTTGGGGGGGGGGGGGGGGGGAGAGGAAAGGACTACGAGATAATTTAGTTAAAAAGTTAACAACAGCAAGTTCCTTTGGCTGTTTTTTACCAACAGACTTTCCATATGAATCTGTTAACAGCTATCAAATCTGGTTAATTAATCAAGAACTTTTCTATACAGTTAACTCCTCCCCCCTCTCCTTCTCCCACACACATAACACTGATTCTGAGCACTACTAAACCAGCAAGGGTGATGGTTTAACTGCTAACTAAAGTATTACATTTTAATTAGTGACAAAAAGTGATATCTTATTTTAAGGCAGCAGTTGGAGGGGGGTGGGGGAGGATGCTGTCAGATTTGTCAGTCAGTTACCTATAACTGCTAGTATCTGAGTTGATGAACCACAGCCACCCAAGACCCTGTCCCACCTCTCCTAGTAACAGGCAAAGCCTGGTTAATGGGACAGGGATCACCAAAGTCCCCATGGCAGTGGAATCTGCTAAAGAAGTACCACATACCCCTTGCTGTCTAGCTCCACTCGAGGGCTGAAAAAAATTGCTGTTAAAACCCTCTCCCAATCTTAAATGATATTATGCCTCAACATCTTCACAGCACTGGCTGCAAAGAACACCAGCTCACAGTTTCAGGAAAGAAGAAGAAGGCAGTGATGGTGACAAACCATACTTGTTGACTTTTAGAACCTGATGGCGTGAAGATCTAATGGTGCATGCAGTAAAGATGTAATGATGAAGCAAAAATATGAAGGTCTGGTGAAGATCTGATTGCAAGATGATGTGTTAAAGGTACGATGATGTGTTGGAATGATGTGCTGCAGATATGATGGCGATTTAAAGATGTGATATGTATTGATGTGATGAGGATATGACAATGTGGTGAAGATATGATGGTGTGTTGAAGAATGGTGATGGTTTGTTGAAGAATAGTGGTGGTGGTAGTGATGATGAAGATCTGACTGTGCTGCAAAGATCCTGGAATATGGAAATCATAAGAGATGGCCAGAGAGTAGCTAATGAAGTGAGTAAGTTCTGCAACCACGAAACCTAAGTCCATACAGCTGCAGTCAGGTGTTTCCATCAAGGTTGTGGTGTCAAGGGAAATGTACCACTTATGAAAGTGTTAAGAATCTGGGCTTGAGTCAAGACAGCAGAGAGGCAGATACATCAGAGTTCAAAGCTCAGCACAGCAACTCCACAGACCTAGTTACCATGACGACTAAATGGAAGAGTGAGACGTGGTATTAGGAGACAAAATCCTAAAGACAAACGTGATGTTATCTCCATGGAACTGCATGAAGGACGTTTCTAGCAGCTGATGTGAGGAACACAAGCTTCATGTCAGACTGGGAGTGAGTTACAGTGACCTGCCTGAAGATTCTAAGTGGGCCCAAAAAAGCAAGCTTCTCAACCAAAAGCACCACTATGTCTATGCCGGGCCCTGCCCCGTTAGCCAAGCTAAGCATGTTACTATGAGAAACATTGGAGATACGGGACGGGGACCCCCTGATTCTGTATCCCTACTCTCAAATAAATGCAAAATAGCAGGTATAATAATAGAAAGGCTATGATAACTACCACCACACAACAATTGAACCAATTATAACGTAAATTTCAAATATTGCACAGTTCGGTTAACTCCTTTCCACCATAAACCTACCTTACACTTCACAGGCACAAAACGACAAACTTTGCGACGATAAATTCCAAGTCTCCTAGCTCTTAGTAAAGCATGACAGCATGAATACAGCGGTAAAGATCTTCACCAATTACTGTGGACCTTTAACCGAAATCACTAGAAGCATTCCAACTGTGAACCTAGTCTAACCACCGTTAACGGTGCAAATAAATAAACATTTCCGACGACACACAGCGTGAAACATTTGTTAACAATGTTAAAAATCCATGTCAGAGTTGGAAACTACAAATTCCACGCAGCTGTAATCAGTAAGTTACTTTTTTTTAACATAACAACAAGCAAACTGTTGCATTACCTACAAACATGACTTCCCCACGTCTGCCATTGTGATGACGTCACTGGGCATACTTTTGGTGGCCGCGCATTGGCTATTGGTAGGGCTGCTGTATTCAAGGAACCCTCTCTACAGCGATTTTCAAACCTACACGTGTTAACGCAAGATTTGGACAGAAAGAATCATAGAAACCTTACAGCATCTCCCGACACAAAGAAATTATCTGAACTCTTCTCAAGAACTTTATTTTCCCATTAGATACTGAAAAGTGTATGAAGGATATAAGAAAGAACAAAATGTATATAACAAATGCTTTTTAAAAGTTAGTGTTTTTTTTTCTGTGTAAAGTTGTTAGGAATGAACAGGCCGTTATCTTTGCTTAAAAAAAAAAAAGCAGCTAAAGGAACAAACATCTCCATCCAGTAAGCTACAGAGAGACGGACAGCACTTTACAGAATAACTGCAGCTTGTGATCGGCACAGAATATAGGTGCCAAAAATGAGGTTCAATTCATCAGCTACGGCGCTATTAGCAGCCTATCCTGTTACGTTAAATCATTACAGGATACGGAGTTATCTCTAGCTTCAGATATCCTATACAAACCATCCATTTTTCTCTATCGACTTCATATATCCTACACAAACGAATGCCCTGATGTGAATGGATACAGACTTTAGAACATGTGTTTCAGGAATGCCAAAGGTTTGTAGATCTACACCACCACCACAATTTGGCCACAGTGACTAGATTTGAACCAGATGCTGTGACAAAACAAAACAAAAATGAACAAATCTGTGGAATCCATCCTGGCACTTGGGCTTAGGATCTGGCATGCCCTATCACGTGAGCTCATCAACAGTAACATTTTCTACAATTGGCAAAGAAAAGAAAATGTAATGCAATAGCATTCTATTAACCCTAAGCAACATTACTCTAGGAATATCCAGAGCGGTAGTTCTAAACTTGGGGTCCATGGAAGGATTTTGCGGAGTCTATTCCCCCAAAGCAACATTACTCTAGGAATATCCAGAGCGGTGGTTCTAAACTTGGGGTCCATGGAAGGATTTTGCGGAGTCCTCTAACCTGCTTTTGGAGTGGTCTGAATACAAAAATTGTAGCGTCACATGGGTTCTGCTCTCTCTCCCTCTCTTTCTCCCTCTCTTTCTCTCTCTCTCTCTCTCTCTTCCCCCCCCCCCCCCCCTTTCTCTCTCAGTAGGAAATAGCTGTTCTCAGGATGGAAAGGGAACCCAAAGCCAAAAAAAGTTGAAGAACCACTGATCTAAACGGAAGGAGACCATACAGAACCTCAGATATTTGTCGCCCGTGAGTGATTATCCAGGAGGACTGGATAAAACCTGATTAATTCCAAGTAGAGAACGCCATTGCCTAGTGCGCTTCTCGTTCCGCGAAGAAATGAGAGCCTTCTTCTTCCTCTTCTTCGTTCGCTTCTACCACCTAAACCGCCCCCGTGATCCTCCTGAATTTACTCCTGTGGTTCTCGATGGGTCCTGTGGTCCCCGGAAGGACCACACGAGATCCACGAGAGGATCACAAGAGGTTCAGAGAATCGCAGGGCTTGAGCCTGTATTCTTGGTGGGTCTCAGAAGCGGGAATGCGTGACGTCGTGGTTTTCGTTGCACCAGTTTAATCTAGAGTTGGACTTTCTCCCCGGAAAGCCTCTACGTGTTTTGGATATCAGTATATCCCCGGTGGGTGGAAATGAGAGCCAAAAACTGAAGACAGAAGATATAGTCGCAAGAAGCTGGGCCAAGTCGCCCGTGAGTGATTATCCAGGAGTACTAGATAAAAACTCCAAGTGGAAAACGACTTTGCATAGTGCGCTTCTCGCTTCACGAAGAAATGAGAGCCAAAACTGAAGACAGAAGACGTAGTCGCAAGAGGCTGGGAGCTTGAACACAGAAATAAGTTGTTGACTGTGTTGTTGTCGTTGCTGCTGCTGGTTACGTCAATCGAGCATATATTAGTAAAATCAGTCATGACAGAAGCTAATGGTGAACTTCTATAAATTGTTACTGCTATCAAACTGCAGGAGATAAGGTCTTGTAGAGATAAAACTGAGGAACTGCTGAGGTGCTGACCAACTGAACTGATAGCCTGCATGAAGGGTCGTGTACTCTGGAGAAGCATAATAGCCAACACCAGTCGGCACGGCACATGATGATGATGATGAGATTAAAAACAAAATCCAATGATTAAATAAAACCGTTTTGATTACTCTAGTTGTGACTGAATAGCGATGTGACTAGTGCGGTTATCTCTTATGGCAAAGTCAGTGATTTGAAGAGGCTCCAGTCACTCCTCTGTAGAAATTGGACCTGGTTTCTTGTGGGGTTTGAGAAGTAAAGGTGGCCTTGCTGATCACATCCCTCGTAGTGTGGCAGGAAAATATGGACACTAATAACACATCTCTAGAACATCATCATCATCATCTTCTTCTTCTTCGTTCACTTCTACCACCAAAAACCGCACTGTGAACCTACTGAACTCACGCCTGTGGTCCTCGTTAGGTCCCGTGGTCCCCTGTGTGGTCCAAAATAGACCACACGAGATCCACGAAAGGACCACAAGGGGTTCAGAGTATCACAGTGCTTTAGCCTGTATTCTTGGTGGGTCTCGGAAGCGGGATTGCCTGACACCGTGGTTTTCATTGCACCAGTTTAGTCTAGGGTTGGACTTTCTCACCGGAAGACCTCGACGTGTTTAGGATATCAGTGCATCCCCGCTGGGTGAGAGGCGGTAGCCCACCCAGGCCAGAGTTGGACTTTCTCACCGGAAAACCTCGACGTGTTTTGAGATACCCGTGTATCACCGCCGGGTGAGAGGTGGTTGCCTATCTAGACTTCCCTGGTCCAGTGTCTCCGACTTCAGCATTTTGCGGTCGTGGCCGCTACCCTTCCTAGTTGTGACCAGGATGGAGATCATCATCATCATCCTGTGTCTTCTTCTCAGTGAAGCCTGACTACAGCGATCCTACAACTTGCCCTGTCCTTCATTTTAAAAAAAATGTTATCCACCAATCTGTCTTGCTCTTTTAGTATGTTTTTCATTATTGTATTACACATCTTGATATGACTTAAATATTTTAACTGTCTGGTTATAACGTTTTTCATTCTCGTCTCAATTTCATTTGATTTATTATGTCTTTGTTTTATTTTCTGGAAAAAGCCGTTTTTATGCGACAGATGGATAGCCCCAAGGGTATACAAGATGAAGCAGAAGACCATCTAACAAGGGATGTAAAGGAGAAACAATCAGCCCTCAATGACAAACTGGATAGAGCTGCAGTGGATCTCTGCACACTGTGGCATTGTAGGAAACGAAATAGCCGAAAGATTAGCAAAGCAAGGCACAAAGAAAGAACAATTCAGATACCTACTATCTCGAAAGGACGTGAAAATACTAGTTAAAATGAAATACCAAAACACCTGGATGTAGAGGACAAATAGCAGATACCCACAGGACTCCATACTAAGACTAAACAAACAGCAGATACCCACAGGACCCCATACTAAGACTAAACAAACAGCAGATACCCACAGGACCCCATACTAAGACTAAACAAACAGCAGATACCCACAGGACCCCATACTAAGACTAAACAAACAGCAGATACCCACAAGACCCCATACTAAGACTAAACAAACAGCAGATACCCACAGGACCCCATACTAAGACTAAACAAACAGCAGATACCCACAGGACCCCAACTAAACAAACAACAAACCACATTTTTCAGGTTACAAACCTGGCACTGTAGACTTAACGCTCATCTCCACAAGATAAAGTCTGCGTCAACAGCCCAGTGCACGTGCCAAAACGCCCCCCCCCCCAAATTCCTCAACACATACTACAAACCTGCACCATATACAGAGACCTCATAGTCCATGTATGGCCCCGAGAGGGAAGTATGGATGAGAATCTTTGGGGTTCCTAGGAAGACCTCCTGCTAACTGTAGGATTCATTGAGACAACCCGACTCCCTGTCTAAAAAGCTGATCATACGAAACTGAACGCAGTTTTACTTTATGCCCATGAAACTGGCCTTATTTTTTTCATATATCAGCATTTCAAACTGATCATCAAAAGCGGCATTTTAATGGTATTATCTCGCACGAAAACAATGTTCGAGAGAAAAAATCACCGAGAAAAAGTGAAAGGATACTTTAGATGGCATACAGCAGCAAAGAGACGGACAGGACGGAGCCAAGAATGATTGACAGCGGTGCAGTGGCAGCAAGGAACAGATAAATTTAGTTATTTACTACATACAGCCTTCAGTGTGAATACGGCACAAGGTGATGTTTTTGGTACGTTGTAAAAAAGAGTGTGCGTGCCCTAACAAAACCCATTCTCCGAATCATATTCTAAGGAAGTGAACAGATCCCGTTGATTAACTGTGCTAATATATTCTTACAGAATTTGAAAAGCGCTGCACCAGACAACGGAGTCCGGTTTGAGCGGGGAAAAAAAAAAACCACTCCTTCCGTCCTACATGTTATTTATAGACTGGTCTAGTTGGTTTCCCCCACCCTGCCCCTCTCAAATTCTCACTGTCTTAACAGTCGAGCGGTTAGAAACCAAAGCAGCGACACTGCCTGGCTAACATTACGCTACCTATGTAGGCCAGTCTATTAGGCGCAGTGCCACAAGGGGGCTGTCAAGTGCAACGGGATTTGCTGTTGCCAAAACAGAGTCAACGTTGGCATGCGGTATAACTGGATCAATGTAAGGAGACGGTGTAGCTTTGTTTTACTGCATTTTTTGAAGTAGAAGGAAAGCTACAATTTATGACGTATTGTCAGTTGTTAAAAACAGACTATACTGTGAACGGTGTGAGGTTCTGCAGTGTTCTAGCAACCATCCATGACCACAACGCTAAGCAAACTGAAGATTTGTAAACTCGTTAAAAAACCGGATTTAATTTCCACTCTCCCAGACTATGATGAGAAATTTTCGCAGGAAAAAAACAAACTGGAAGGAAGTTACTCAATAGTCTAAAGCACTTTGGCTGGGTTAAAAATCTGCCACTTTTCATCTCAGTTAGACTTTGTCACAGACCCGCCATTATCATCCAGAGCACGCTATGCAGCTCTTCCTCATCCACCACCAAGCCCGAACTCAGCTCTAGCCACAGGGGGCTGCACTGGAAGACGGGACGCCAAATATGACTGCACAGTTTA
Organism: Achatina immaculata; assembly: GCA_009760885.1. NCBI lineage: Eukaryota > Metazoa > Mollusca > Gastropoda > Stylommatophora > Achatinidae > Lissachatina > Lissachatina immaculata. The sequence continues at coordinate 2,633,564 of CM019715.1, read as the reverse complement.
TCCGGACAATAAATGAAGAGCTCTCAGACTAAAACCATGGAATGAAGGCTACTACTACTAATAATAACAACAATAATCTCTTCAGTTTCAGTCCGTTTATAATCTGCCGTGATTTAACAAATCCACTGTTCTTTCTAGCTCTCCATATCGCACTGTTTGTTTTCTCTGTGGCGAAAAAACTGTCTTCTTAAGAGGAAAAATCCAGATGTTTTTGGACTACGGTCATTATAACCTCCTCGAGTGCAAGATGTAGATACTATAACTGCATTGGACACCCTCATACTAAAAATAACCCATCTAACCAAGGCTTCGACTGTCATTGTATACAATCCAGTCGTTTCCACTAACTTACGAGTTCTCTCTGAAAGTTTTAATTTAATTTCTTTCTAAAGATCACTTCGCAGATGGTCCATTGAGATTTCAACCAGTTAACCAAGTTGCTCTGAAGGTCAATATTTAATCTCAAAATTTATTGGAGCAGAACAAAACAAAAAAACCAGTTTTGTTCTGTAGAATCTTTGTGGTTTACTGTTTTGGATAATTCTGACGATGGTGTTGGTGACCAGTTGTTATCCAACACATTGTGACGGGAGAATAAGAGATATTTAACCACTGTTACTTTATTTGAACCGTACAATTTCTCCTATTGATATCTTTTCAAAGGAAGATAACGCAAAGAAATTTTAAAAGCTATTAGAAGAAATCTCCCCTTTAGACTTGAGAAGAGATAAATATGTAAAGACAATGCTGCCACTGATAGATATTATCTTAATATTATACCAATATTTTTGAAGATATTTTTTGGTATGAATGATTTATAACGCAGTATGTTATCTCCCTTTTCTAATTATCTAATCATGTTTTTGTGAAGATTTCTGGCCTCCAATGCCGTGTCCACAGAATTGTTTGATCAACCTTTTCCGTATAGGCTTAGTTAGTTTTCTATAAGAACTCCTGTTTTCCGTCAGTGGATTCAGAAGACCATTTATGGTGCAGCCTCGTACAGATGGTGGTTAGGATGCAAATCCATGGATGACTGGCTGCATCAGGACTGGAGAACCATAGCCGACCAAGACCCTGTCCACACTTCTCCATTGGTACCCCCATTAACAGGCCTAGCGTGGCCAAGAGACAGGAAACACTACGGTCCTCATGGCAGTGGAGCCTACTGAAGAAGCTCTGCACTTCTAACTACACTTTTTGTTCACCTAACTCACTCCCATTCAACAGGATGTGTGTTCCTCAGTACCTATACTATGTCAAAGTTCCAGAGAATAAAAGCAACGTAACAGAAGAAGAAGAAGGAAAGGGGTATTGCATTCCATGATTCTGGCCTCAGACATCTCTATTTATTGTCTGGATATATTGCGTAGTCTTTTGGAGGTCAAACTCCAAAGTTTCTCTACAAGCGCAGCTCCCTGTGGTCTGAGATGGGTTAGTGCTTTGTGGCAAAGGGGGTAGAGCTGCAGGATGTGCTCTGGAGTCTGAATGCCTGTCTTGTTATGTGCAGTCAAAGGCGTGTGACAGGTTGAGATTACTACAGGCGTGCTGGAGCGAAATTTGTAATAGGAAAGAAGGGCAATGAAATAATCTTCCATTTATTTTCGCCTTCTTTGAGCAGATTCTGGGCTACTGAAGCTCACTGCTGTAGACAAGACAAGTCTCCATTCCTCTCTGCTCTTAATCTTTTCTTGCCAGTTGTTGACTCCAAAAGCATATATATCTTTTCTCTCTCTCTCACAAACACATGCACAAATTACATTCTGGAACAGATCATGGAAAGAGCTGGAATGTAACTCACTCATTTATTTGTATGTCCCTTGTGGAACTTTGCCTCCCAAACACCACTCCTGTAGGCCTCTCGGTTGTAAGCAAGATGGCCTGCCGCTGATGCATCCATTTGCAGATCATCAACGATGTCTTGCATCCATCTTTGCCTTGGTCTTCCTCTCTTTCTTTTTCCCATTATCCAAGACGATCTTCTCTAGATTATCATGACGTTTAATGTGTCCAAAATATTTAAGTTTTCTCTCTTTAATCCTCTTTACTAGTCAGCCTTCTTCAATATTAAGTTCTTGTAGTATAGATATATTTGTTCTTTTTTGTGTCCATGACACCCGAAGAACCCCTCTGTAGCATCTACATTCAAAGGCATTTATGTGTTTCTCAGCTGTTTTGTTAAGTGTCCAGGTCTCACAGGCATATGTTGCGATGGGAAAGATGCATGTCCTTAAAAATCTTATTTTTTGTGGTTCTGTCTGCTCCTCTCCACAGATTCTTTAGTTGTTTTACTTTCTGAAGAGCGATAGATGTCATACTTTTAATTTCCCTCGCTGTATCTCCATTATTTCAACAGAGATGCACTGTGGAAAATCCTAAGATGGCATGGCCTCCCCCATAAAATAGTTAATGTAATCAAAGCCCTATACGAGGGTTTTCAGTGCAAAGTTATCTGTGGAGAACATACCTCCAGCAGCTTTAGGGTACAAACAGGAGTAAAACAGGGATGTGTACTATCACCAACATTATTTATCTTGGCAGTAGACTGGTTAATGAAGGAGGCAACATCAGACAAACGCAGAGGATTACAATGGACCCTTGACACAGTGCTGGAGGACCTTGACTTTGCGGACGACATTTGTCTATTATCAAGCAGTCACAAAGATATGCAAGATAAAATAAACAAGCTAACTCAGAATGCAAACAACATAGGACTAAAGATCAACGTAGGAAAGACAAAGTTAATGAAGCAAAATGTGAACAACAGAAATGTACTCAGAGCAGATAACAAGTTAGTGGAGGAGGTCAACGAATTTGTATACCTTGGCAGCAGAGTAGTAGAAAATGGAGACAGCACAGAGGACATCAACAGCAGACTTACTAGAGCAAACCAGGCTTTTGCAATGCTGCAGAATATATGGAAATCAAAAAAACTAAGCATAAATATGAAAATCAGGATATTTAAGAGTAATGTTCTAAGTGTACTACTCTATGGAAGTGAATGCTGGAAAATCACCAAAACCATAGAAAACAAGTTGAATTCTTTCCAGACTAAATGCTTACGAAGAATTAGAAAAATATTTTGGCCAAACACCATAAGAAATAACATCTTATTAGCAGAAATGCAGATGAACCACTGACAACAATTATTGAGGAAAGACGCTGGCGATGGTTGGGACATGTGCTCCGAATGACTGACAACTCACTACCAAAATTAGCACTAAGATGGATACTACAGGGGAGCAGAAGTAAGGGTAGACCAAAAGAGACATGGAGAAGGACAACAGAAAGGATGTTGAGCAATAGAGGGCTCACCTGGGCAAGAGCAGAAAAAAAGGCGAAGGACAGGCATTTGTGGAAAACCCTTGCAGAAGCCCCATGTGCCCTGGGCACTTAAGGTTCAGAGAGAGAGAGAGAGAGAGAGAGAGAGAGAGAGAGATCTCCATTATTAGTTAGTAGTAATCCAAGATATTAAAAACTCTTCACTTCTTCCAATTTTTCCTCATTGATATATATTTGAGCTGCCTTTTTTGTTTTGTCAGTTGTCATCAATTTAGTTTTCTTTGCATTAAGATAGAGGTTTTGCTCTTCGTTGTTCTTACAGACTGACATAATTAGTTATGTAACTAAACACTAAAATTTCAATTATTTATTTGTAAGAAACAAATCAATCATCAAAGGCTTGAGCTACAATGTATAAAAATTCTACAAGATTTTTTAAAATGATATATTTTCATTCTTTGAACTCAGGTACACATGTACTTAGATAAATATATCTCAGACAAACTGCACCATACTAATCATTATTTTTCTGTTCACAGAAGCAAATGAGGGTGAAGATGCACCCAAGATGAATGAGAAAACTGCCCACAGCTGACTCCTTATGCCAGGGTTGGCGTGCCATATCTGGCCACGGCCCTGTTCTACCTCCCACTGCTGCCCATGGTAACAGACAGCAGTATGGCCACATGAACAGGGATCATGGCAGGAAGACGAACTTGGTCTTAAAAAGGCATTGAGCTGACATCGGACATGCCGGACCAGTGAGTGCGTTACTGCAACACAACGCAGCTACCAATACCACCCTTTTCAGGGTGAATGAAGAAGAAGATGAAGACAGAAGCAAATGCATCATAACATCCTCCACTGAATTTATCTCCCAATTATCATACAGAATTTTATATATATATACACACATATTTTCATTCCCCCCCCCCCCCCCCCCACTTCAAACCAGTTTACAGTTCATAAACACGGGACTGATCTTAATCCGAATATCACGTTTTCTTCCACAATAAACTGACACCCACGATTACAGTGCACTCTGGTATGTCTTATCTGGGTTAACTGGAGCATGATGGAACATCTTCACACCCCATTCACTTTTTTACATTGAAAATACAGTTTACTGTAAACTGTGTTGCATCATTCTGACTGTGTTGACAAGAAAACTTGTCAGAAATACTTAGACTGACAAACCCACAAAAAAAAAAACAAAAAAACCCCCCCAAGAACTATATGTCTGATTACATATGCCTTATTTTTCTTTGAACATTTGTGACGAGTGTGGCAAAGTTGCCAAGGCATTCATCAAGCTACTCAGTTTAGCAAACGGGGGGAAAAAAAAAAACTGAAGTCACTGTATGTGTGACATACAAAATATGTTACAGTAATTTACAAATATAAGTGACACACGAAAAGTGTGCATGTTGTTATTCTATTTGCATGTGTGACATACACAATGTGTGAGAGCAGTTTATGAATATACGTGATGTACAAAACAGTGTGAAAATAGATATTCTATGCATGACAGAAAATACCAACATGTTTATTCATTAATGATTTCAAACAAACCCTTGCTGGACATTTTTGAATGAATTTTAAAACTTTTTAATCTAAATACAAACATAAATGCAAGAACAAATTAACTACAAATTAACTACTCTCAGATCAGCCCATCTCTTTCTATCCCTACAAACCGCAGCTGCTCTGTGGGACCATACCTGCAGAAGAAAACATTAAAAAAAAAACAGAAAGTCATTAGAACAGTCAAACTGACTTACTTATCTTTTAACTAGCCAACACTTTAAATCATATTCTGCCCTCCTTTCCCAGCTGAACTTTAGCTATCCAAGGCACGAGGGTTTTCCACAAATGTCCGTCTTTTGTCTTTTTTTTCCTTCCTGGTTATGCCTAGGTGAGAGATCTATTGCTCAACATCCTCTCTGTTATTCTTCTCCATGTCACCTTTGGCCTAACCTCACTCCTGAGCTGTTCATTGCAATGCTGTTTTAGGTAATGAGCCACCAGTCATCCAGAGAACATGACCTCAACCATCGCCAACATCTTTCCTCCATAATCAAAGTCAATGGCTTCATCTGCATTTCTGCCAGCAAGGTATTCTGCTTTCTAGTCCTGTTGGTATCGTCTCTGCTCTGGAAATATACACAACACTGCTGTTGGTGAAGCTGTGTGACCGGTACACCCAGCATTACACTGGCCATACCAATCAGTCTGAATACTATCCATGTTGCCATTCTGGGAGAAATCTTTTGTTTTACCTGCATGTACCTGCTGACTAAAACACCGGTTTGTAAATTTTTAACTGTATAAATTGAATAAACACTGACACTCTAAACACTACACTCATTGAAGCAAGCATCCAGGTTAGAAAGTGAGGCATTTTCATATTGGTTATCAAGAGAACAATCTTTGATAACTGACATGCCATATAAATAAAATAATAAGCCAGTATCCATGGCTATGGAATCAGTAGAAATGTACCATTTATGATGGAGTCAAGACTCGAAAAGTACAAGAATGGTAGAGTCGAAGTCAAAGGTTATGTGTTCTGACCATCATGGGTAGGTAGATGAGTCTGGTCAAGACTATTATCTATTCCCTTACATACACTGCAGCACAGATCAAGTTTCCTGTATGTCCTTGTTACTAATCTGTAATTCTCTGTTCCACTTTAAATGGCTTGCTGCCTTCTCATTAGAACCAAGTTCATTTTCAACTGAACCACCAAGATGCTCACTCACAAAAGTGTTGCAGTAGGGTGTCTACCACAATGGAAAACAAACTGTCAAATGTAATACAACACACACAGATCCTGCAGATGATATTCTCACTGCAGCCTGGATGACAAATGTCAATGCTGTTATAACAATCACAGAACTATGGTGTCTGCTGCTACAGCTGAACACTCATGATTGTGCACAAGATGATGGTGGAAAAAAACATGACCTGGTTATAAAGTGTTGAGCAGCATCTCGACTGATATTGCATGAATTATGCAGCGCAGTTCCGGGCAGCTGAACAATGGCAAAATACTACTTGTCACCATATAAGAACAGAAAAACCACAACTCACATTCTACAATTGATGGCACATCCACAACTGGCTACACAAGAACTCATATGCCACGTGATTCAAAATTAGACTATTCACTCGCTCAGGTTTTTTCTCCCAAGAGTCACTCAAATGGAAGCGCATGAAAACCCAAATACACTAACAAGTGAAAGCCAAAAAATGTACAGGTGATATTAGTAAGAAAAAAAACACACAAGGGCACTAATTTAAAGCAGTTAATCTCAAGTTATCTACCTTCTATAGCAAACACTGGGATAAAAGAATAACAAAAGAACACAAATAAAAGTCAAGGAGTGGAAAAATGCTAACATGGTAAGAGCCAAAAGAAATGGAAATTTATTTGTTCATACCCAATTACCGTTTACATCTGCAGTTCTGTTGCTTGGATAAAATGGTCTGTCTTTTTTTTTTTTTTTTTGTAGTTCCTATACAAAACTGCAGAGCTTGACTTCTTTTGCAGTTACCAAAGTAAATCAAAACTGATCAATCAGTTCATGACATGATATCAATCAATTTTTATCACAGTTACATGTACTGCCAACACATACATCCTCCAGCCTTCTCAGTTCTACCATCTTTTTTTTTTTTTTCTATCCGCCAACTTCCATTTCTTGGAGTTTTTGAGTTCTGAAGTGATCATAAGGGAATTTGAGGGGGAACAAAGATGAGCTATTGAAACTGAATGTGACAGCAGAACAGTCAGTGATCCATAGCTGACTGAATCTGTCAGGGTTGGTGAGCCACAGCTAACCAAAACCATGTTCTACCTCCCAGCAGTGGCAACTGGAAATGGACATTAGAGAGTGAATAAGGATCAAAATAGGGAGACAAACCCAACACTAAAAACTGCCCTGCTAAAACCAAATGTGTTGGGCTGAAAACTGCGTAACAGGAACACAATGCTGTCAAAATCCTTTTGAAAGTGAAAGCCAAATAAGAAGCATAAGAGAATTCTTCACATAAACATTTTGTACAGTATCAGATAAAGATGTCAACTGACAGAAACTATATCGAATCAAAGAAACCACCAAATCTCGAGCTAACTAAACTCACCTATAGTCAAAGAAGAGTTCCTCCCCTGCCTGGATTGGACGTTTTGCAAAGATTCCAATTCGATGATCTCCATTGACCATCATAACCTTGGCGTAACAGTTTGGGTTAATGGAATGATTAGCAAAGCGGATCTTATTACCTTTCCTGGTTGCATCCACGACAAAATCTGGGGAAATTTATCATTAAAAGATCATAATCACTTAAGAACAGTTCATCAAATTTACTAGCAGTACAGATGACTGTACTTTTAAGAGGGTGCAGCTATTGATGGCAGAGGAAAAAGACAGTTCTCTTATAAGAGGCTGCTTTCAAGACAGAAGATCATAAAGAAGACTTTTATCCTGAATTGAAATGAAGGAATTAAATCCAAAATTAGAACTGCATCATCGGTCAGTCTGTCATCTGCACGTCCCTTGTGCAATTTGCCTCCCTAACAGCTCTCCGGTAGTGGTTGTAAGCAAGACGGCCTGCTGCTGATGCATCTGTTTGCAGATTATATATCTTCGCCTTGGTCTTCCTCTTTCTTTTTCCCATTGTGTACCCTTCCAAGATGGTCTTCTCTAAATTCTCATGATGTTTAATGTGTCCAAAATATTTAAGTTTTCTCTCTTTAATCCTCTTTACTAGTCAGCCTTTTTCAATATTAAGTTCTTGTAGTATGGATATATTTGTTCTTTTTTGTGTCCATGATATATGAAGAACTCTTCTATAGCACGTACAATAAAAAGGCATTATGTGTTTCTCAGCTGTTTTGTTAAGTGTCCAGGTCTCACAGGCATATACTGCGATGGGAAAGATGCATGCCCTTAAAAATGTTATTTTTGTAGTTCTGTCTGTTCCTCTCCACAGCTTTAGTTGTTTTACTTTTTGAAGAGTGATAGATATCCTCCTTTTAATTTCCCTCATTGTATCTCCTTTGTTAGTAATGATCCAAGAAATTCAAAACTCTCCACCTCTTCCAATTTTTCCTCACTGATAAATATTTCAGCTGCCTTATTTGTTTTGTCAGTTGTCATCAATTTAGTTTTATTCGCATTAAGATAGAGGTTTTGCTCTTCAATATTCTTATGGATTGACATAATTAGTTTTTCCATTTCTTTTTTGCATTGTGAACGGTAATACTGTGTCATCAGCATATCTAATCTCTGGTATTTCATAACCTCCAATTGTTATGGCATCATAATATTCTTTGTCTACATCTTCTCTAACATTCCTCATTATATTTTCAGTGTACAAGTTAAATAAGTAAGGCGACAATATGCACCCCAGACGGACCCCTTGTTTTATGTCAAACCAAGCTGTTGTTTCACCATTTATTCTCACTGCTGCTTGTTAGTCTAGATACAGCAGTGACATTAATTGTATCAAATATGTTGGAAATTCCCCCCCCCCCCCCTCCCAATTATTTCCTAAAGTTTTTGTTGTTGTACACAGTCAAATGTCTTTGAATAGTCTATAAAAGATAAATATAGATTCACATTAAATTCTCTGCATTTCTCTATTATTATTCTTATATTGAATATATGATCTCTTGATCCTCTTCCTTGTCTAAAACCAGCTTTGAAATATTGACTCCTATTTTCTTACAAAGTCTACCCATTATGATTTTTAGTAGAATTTTACTGGCATGACTAATCAGGGCAACGGTTATGTAGTTTGTGCATCATCTACTATCTAAAAAATACAGACAACTGTATTCTTGCCATATCTATTCTACAGGTTGGTTTTTTTTTTAATTCTAAAAAATTCTTCCAACTATCACAACACTTTTATTCTCAAAATACTAGCAAATTCATCAGTTTCATAACAAATAAAATTCTTGCACTTATATCATCTTTAAAAATTCTTGCACTTATTATATCATCTGCAGTCTAGACATGCTTGAACTCATTATGTCATCTTCAGTATAGAAATTCTTGCATTCCTTGCATCACCTTCAAGCTAAAAACTCTTGCACTCCTTGTCACTGTTCCCTCTAAGCTGCACGTCTGCCACAGAAAAAGTCAAACAGCGCACAAAGAAAAATGAAACTGCTACTTTTATTTTAGTTTCCAGATGTTACTCCGAACTGTAATTGCGATCAAGAAAAATACAATGGTGGTACATTTCTTTCCTTTACTGTTTCTTTCTTGTTGAGATATGACTTTCGGATTGGATGTTTCAACTGGTCTTTTATCTCGCAGTTTAGGTAGTACTGTAACAGAATCACTGAATAAGTAAACAAAGAGATCATCATTACAGTTAACTAAATACCAGTAACTGAAAAGTAGCAGGTTTATCCTGCTCTTAAATGTACAGGCCTTTACATTGTGTGTGTGTATGTGTATATCTATATATATATATGAATGAGGGGAAGTCATTATATAACATAACTCATAACAGTTGTATGCAGGGGGCGCTGGGAGTTATGTGCGCAAAGCAAAGCAATTAAAAAAATGGTTAACCAACTGTTAATGTGTACCAAAGAACAGAGAAGTGTAGTGCGATTTTTGTGGGCTAAAGGACATTCATAAGGAAATGATTAAAGTTTATGCTGGAAAGTATTTATCATGTAAAGCGGCCTATAACTGGGTAAAAGGATTTTCTCAGGGATGCACTGAAATTGTTGACAAAGTCTGACTTGGCCATTCTGTTCAGACTGCAGCAGAAGCGATTGTGCAACGTGTGAATGAGATTATCAGAGCTGATAGACAAGTAACGATAGACAGTGTAGCAAGTGCAATCGGATGTTCACATGGCTTAGCCTACAGAATAATGCATGAGCAATTGAATTTTCAAAAAGTTTGCTCACGTTGGGTACCTAGAGATCTCAATGATGAACACAAAATGAACCGATTTGGTTTGTCATTGCAGCATCTCTGTCATTACGCATATGAAGGTGAAGACATGCTCCAAAGGATTATTACTGGAGACAAATCTTGGGTGCACCACTACCAACCCGAATCAAAATGTGCGTAGAAACACCTGTCATCACCATGCGCAAAAAATTCAAGATTACGCCTTCTGTGGGGAAGATTATGCTGACAGTGTTCTGAGATTATCAAGGAGTGCTGTTAACCAAGTTCCAGAAGTATGGTGACAGTTTGAATTCTGTATCGTACTGTGAAGTTCTGTCGATGCTACGGGATGCAAATTGAAGAAAATGTCCTGGTCTGCTGACTAGAGGCATGCTTTTCCTTCATGACAATGCCAGACCACATACGGCTCGGTTAACCCAAGAGAAAATTAGCCAGTTAGGTTGGGAAGTTCTTGAACATCTACCCTATAGTCTTGACTTAGCCCCCAAGTGATTTTCACCTGTTTGGTCCATTGAAAAACCACCTTGGCGGGAGAAGATTCTCGAGTGATGAAGAGGTGGAAACAGAAGTAAAAAAATGGTTAAGAAATTGCAGTCCCAATTTTTACACCATGGGTATTGCATCACTGACTACATGATGGGACAAATGTACCAATGTTGGTGGCGATTACATTGAGAAATAGGGGAATAATGTAGGTTAAAAAATTTAGTTTTCAAATTACTGTCACATTTAGTTTTTACTGCAAAGAGGGAACATTGCTCCTTGTATCATCTTTGAGCTAAAAATTCTTGCACTCCTTGTATCATCTTCAAGCTAAAAATTCTTGCACCACTTATAACACCTTCAAGCTAAAAATTCTTGCACTTCTTATAACGCCTTCAAGCTAAAAATTCTTGCACTCCCATCAACTTCAAGCTAAAAATTCTTGCACTCACCATAGTTGAGATTGAAAAGGAAACTACACATATACTTGTCATAAACCTTGCCTCTCCTGTCCGCCTCATCCTGAGAGATGATCTAAGCAAGCAAACATACATAACATTGTTTACTCTCATGTAAGATAAAGTATAAATGACATCATTTAAGATGAGATGTTGCTAAAGAGTCATCAGAATATATTAGATTGAAAAGTGGAGCAACAAAAGCATCTTAAAAAGGAATGGAAGTGGATGAAGACTGACTCCCCAGCTCTACCCAGAAAAAAAGCTACCCATTGGTCATGTTAAACAGCTGCCTACATGGAATGTATGGTTTCTGGGAAAACAAGAAAGAGAAGTGGCTGTGGAGATGACGGACCTAAGATTATTTACTATTTAAAAACTATACTCACTGAGGAAAGCGACCTCAACAGAAAGAGACATTAGACAGCAGCTACACAGATCAGGATAGTGGCACCAGAAAGGAAGTTAGAATTTGAACTGCAAAAGCAGCACTGACCTTCAAGAATCTTGAAAACATATGGCATTCAAAAGTTATAAGCACAAAAACCAGGTTAAGATTTTTCAAATCAAATGTAATATCCACCTTCATTTATGCATGCGAAAGCTGGAAAACAACTAAAGAAATAGACAAGAACAAATTCAAGAACAACAAAGAGATAAGACAAATGAGCAAACCTGTCTCATGGGTGATTCAGAAAAAGAAGATGGACATATGTAGGCCATGTGATGAGAAGAAACAATCAGAGGATTTCCATACAAGGTATCAAGTGGAACACAACAAATCTAAGAAAAATAGGTTGACCACATGAAACTCTAAAGAGGACACTGTTAAGAGAGGCCAGTTCAGTGGTCATAACATCCCTTGATGAGACAGAAAAACTCACAGAAGAAAGGAAATCTTGGTGAACCACCATGCGGGTCCTATGTGACGTTTGGCGGCACGAGGAGGATGTAAGATGTATTGAGACAGTGATATTCTGCAAAAAAAAACAATCACAGGAGTGTTCAACTAGTGGCCTGCATTACCTTTTATTGCAACCCTCAAGGCTGTCATGATTTGATTACTATTATTTGATTAAAATTAACATTTCTTTTCTTCAAAACAAGATCTGAAAAGTTAATTACGAATACCTTAACTTCACATCTGCCACTTTTTCTCATTTTTATGTAAGCTGGCAAAAACTAATTGATTTACAAACATCCTGTCATTCCATTTCCACATTCAGTTGGGGCCCTTATGGCTATGAAAGTTGAACACCCAAGGACTACATGAAGAAAAATGTAAATATAAAACTTCTTTATCCACTATTGGTTTTTATTCAACTTACTGGACTAAGTCTGTTGAGATGTTTCTCATACTTGGAAGTCTAGTGATTTAACACATCAGTTTCTGCTTTTATATACACTTCTTTGATTAAAAACTGAGAGGGGTGTATGTCTGTCGTGATTAGTGTACTCATCTCTCATGGCAGAGGTCAGTGGTTTGAATCTGACCACAGATGTCCTGTCATCCTACTGTAGAAATGTGTACCTAGCTCCTTACAAAGCTGCAAAACACGGCCCAGCACGAAGCTAATGTCCTGTAGTGTGCTGAGTGGGGGGGGGGGGGGGGTTTTGAATGCGGCCAGAGACACCCATCACCAAGCTGTAGAAATGGGCACCCAACTCCTAGATTGGAGTAGAAAGGCAGCCAGGAGTGAGGCTAACCACATCACCATCAAGTGTGCCAACAGCTCAAGGAAAATATGGGCACTAACATCACATCCCCTATAAGGCATAACAAGGTTACCTAGGAAAACAACCTCTAATAATATATACATCTTCTAGCTGCTCCTAAGGTATAACCAGACTATCTTTACCATTTACATAACCAAAGACAGTCTGGCAATATAATTCAGATGTGGTTATAAAATGTGCTTACCTCCCCACAATATTCGGAGATGAACTCATTTTTCTCTGCTGGTTCTTTGAGAAAGATTCCCCAGCCTGCTACATCTGACGGTGCTAGCAACAAGTGCTGAGGGTAAAGCACAGCTCAGGTTATATGTCAAACTAAGTAGGTTCTGACTTGTACTGTATGCATATACAGAGGGAGGGAGGGAAGATGAGAGCAGAAAAGCTGGAGAAAAGGGCAGCTGGACAGAAAGCAAAGAAAGGAGGTACGAACTAATGAATGAATTTTATTTTAAAAGGGCACGCAGGCTTGTCCGACATTCTAGGGAAGAGGGAATGAGGAAGTGAAGAGAAAGTGGTTAGATGGAGAAAGTGGTCAGACAGAGGAGTATGGGAGTGGACAGAGGGAGTACAGCAGGAAAAAGAAAGAAAGATAGATTGATTGACTGATCTTTATTTCAAAAGGGTTAAGAATTGGGCACGCAGGCCCATCTGACATTCTGCCCTTTATCATACATCTTTCACTCTATTCCAGACATTCTACAAATATGCTGTTCATATAACATACATAACTAACATTGAAGCTGAGAGACATAAAATAAAATATAACATTTACGTTTCGCTCTTAAACATTCACTCAGTACAGAAGTAACTACATACATTATAAATGACTATCTACTAAACAAAATTTCTGGGACTATTCAGAAAACAATTAATTGCATTCGGTGTCTGTAAGAGCAGTTTAAGATAACTTAAAGAAAGAAAGAAAGAGAGAGAGAGAGAGAGACAGAGAAGTAAGCAAGCAGGCATACATATGCACATACACAAATGCACTGATACTCCCCGCTTTAGGTTATACCCTATACAACTTTACAACTTTATATCTTTACAACTACGCTAACCCACTTTAGTTCTAGCATCATAAGATAAGTGGCAGAATTCAGACAATTATAACTGACCTATTCTAACACCAGATACAACCAAGCATAATAATTCTGACACCTGAACTTACTTTTCTAAGACCTCTCTGGACGCTGACATTTTTGCATGAAATTTTTGGCGTTTCAAAGTCATCTGTTTAATAAAAGAATAGACTGTTATAACTGAATCAACAATTATATAGATAATTGTGCTTCACTCACTTTTCAGATAAAATAACTGACCAATCACAGTCCAGGTAATACTGATTTGAGCCTTGAGGTAAAATAATTCATCCATCATGACCAATCACCTCAAACCTCAATGCTAGGAGAATTCTGACTGAGAGCATACAACAACATATCAATCCTATAGTGTTCTTGTGATGTGGATGACAATGTCTGTCATCATTCTCCTCGCTTTTTCGTCACATGGTCTTTTGTTGATCAACCACATTTCTCTGCAGTTGATCCATGAGAAAGATCTTGAGGGAAAAGGAACCGAGACCAATAATGAATCAAAGTTGAGGGTCTTCCTTAATTCTCATACAGTGTGTGATTTCTCCATTAGTTAAGATAAGCAGACATCAACCCACATGCAGGCATGATTTCCACTGTCAGTACTAGCTATGTTTGCAAAGACACTGACAGCAATCAATATATCTGGTGCCTTGACCTGCAGGCAGGTTTTTGTGTTTTCTGAAAAAAACTTTGAAACCAACCAGTCCTGGCTTTTAGTGTTGGGGAAGAACTGGGAACACAGATTTACAAGTTATGATATTGATCTTTCTACAATTCTTTCAAGTAGTGAAAACTGGAACACACTGTGGCAACTGGAAAAACTGAGGAAAGAAGAGACAGAGGAAGACAGAGAGAGAAGTTACTGGATGGGCTGTCAGCGTGGCTAGGAGGAAAGTCACCCGTGGATCTCATAATCAAAGCAAAGGTCAGGGAATTGTGGAGAGAAATGATCGCCTACACAAAGCAGTATGGCACTTAGAACTAGAGAACCTTTGGGGATGAAGAGAAGGAATGATATTCTGACAAATGGTGAAAAAAAAACGTGGATGGAGCAAAAAAAAAAAAAAAGAAGAGCAAAAATAACACCACTGAGGAAATCATTCATATGTGTACAAATACTCATTTAAAGAATGGAACTATGGAAATGATGAAAGGGGACAGACCATGAGGCAGACCTAGACAATGATGGCGAGACAGTCTAAAGAAGATATACGTATGCGCACTTGAAATGGAGACATGTCTTTTCTGCAGCAACGAGCCTCAACGGCTTGGAAGGCTGCTGAATTCAGCACCTGGTTTAAAGAAGAACTTAGGATCTTTCACCTATCAGTGAATGCCACAATTAGTGAATGATAAAACTCAAATACAACAAAAACATTTAGCAGAAACTGGTTAAAATAAAACTACTGACCTGCTCCACAAGTCTGACACAAGTCGGGGTCACACTCGCGGACAGCCAGGAAGCATGGACAGAGTTTTGTGTTGCATTGCGCCTTACATCGGCATCCCGGAAATCTGTTCTGGCCTAGATGAAAAATGGGGGAATGGCAAAGCTCTAATCCTACTGGACACAGCATGGAATTACTTATATTTAGCAGATACCACTACCTCATAATAACTACGACTCTTTACCACTATCTTATAATAACTACGACTCTTTTTATCTAAGAGGGTAGTTCTACACTTGTTAAATATCTACAGATATTTATGGACGTTGCCGAGTGTAATTTAAAGTGTTTCCTGTCTCATCTTGGTAACTGGTATGGATAAAGTGTCATGACAATGTTGTACTAATCTTTTCCCAACTCTGTCAATCAGTTCCAAAAGATATGTTTAAAAAATGATGGTCACTGGGATTGAACTTGTAAGTGTCTACACATTTTACCAGTATACCAAGTGTGTGATACAGCAGTAAGTTCAAACCGATAATTTATATACAAAGTGGTTCAAGCTGAGTCAAAGAATATATAGACAAACATTGGATATTATGTCTAGAAGCACTTAACTCTTCCCTTGCCATTGTCGACATCGCGAAACTTCCTGTTAGTCTAGTGCCTGCCATTGTCATTATAGCGATTTTGTTTTGTTACAACGTAAAACTATTGTAAAACTTTTTATTGTACATGATTTATCTGCGTATGTCTGGTGACCTTTCATAGTTCAATAAAAAAGCGTGACTAACAACCAAGTGAAAGCGATGAATTAATGGAGAAATTTCGGTATTTATTGTGATTTTGGAGGCATAAGGACATGTTCCTGAATGTACACCAAGTACATCTAGACCTATTAAATGGACTGGAGAAGTAGTTAGAAGGTTATTTCAGACATTATTTTAGTGAGAATGCCACCACACGATGAGATCAGACGAAAATTTAAGTAGATCTGGAAATCGCTGATGGTAAACATTGTACATGTAGGCATCGCTGATGGTAAGTACTACACAATTATCAGCTAAAATCATCACATTACTTCTTTTTTCCTAAAAAAACTCTTCATTTATAAAATCTTCTTACATTTACAACTATTTTCATGAATAATATGTATACTTTTAAAGTGGAAATACTTTGTACATTCGCTTTTACAACTATACCCCCTATACATATCAAGACCAGTGCTTTTTGTGTGACACAGACGGGAACGTCTGCATTTTTTCTGGGGCATGGGAAGAGTTAATCTACTTGATTACACTTTCTATCATCAGAGATATTACTGCTAACAAACACAATAAAAAACTAGACGACACACCACAACTCACAGTCAAAACTGCACTGACAAAACTTTTCACAAAAATTCTGAGCCATAATGCAAGGGCAAGTCTCGTCGCAACGCTGTCCTGGGTGATCACAAGGCTGATAATTGTACACCGTCTTGCTGGAACCATCCTTCTTCAGCTGTATTTTACGGCAGTGCATAGACCACAATCTGTTCACAAAGGTTGTTTAGTTCACTTTATTTCAGTAATAAAACAAAGACAAAGTCCTTCTTTGATTTAGTTTTTTGTTTTAAAAGCTAAGTTGCTATACTAGTGTTAGTGGTGCAGCATTGTTTCGGCTTGGGAGTGAGTTATGCTAATTTTTTCAGTCTCTGAGTGAAACTAAAAAGCTGACGTGCAATACTTCTTCAGCAGACTCCTCCACCATGGGGACTATGCCAATCTCTGTCCTGTTACTAGGGGGCACCAATGATCAGTTGGGACAAGGTCTTGGTAAGCTATAGTTCATCAATCCTGACACTTGCACATCAGCTATGGGTTGCTGACTGTCACATTGGACAGACTTTACCCCTGTGAACTACATATAAAACTCACCTCCAAGACACTCTACAATTCAAAACTAATTGTATTCAAAGTTCTTCAATACATCAACTGACATGACATTTTAGATCACAGCTAGCGAGAAATTCACCATCACCCCTACTTAAAGCTTCAATGCTTAATGTGATGCCACGGAAGTGGATTTTTGAGACCATTCTCCAACACACTTAGTCTCCAACAATGGCAAGTTTATCATCAAATGACCAGTGGTCATTCAAGAATTCCTTCAGAACACGATCAGTTCATATTACTCGAGCTCAATGAGGTGACAACACTGAAGTCTCATCAACGAGCACTGGGGCTTTACACAGATTGTTTTCAATCATAAAAAAAAGCAACTGTAGTTTTGTGCTGTCCACAAATACAGCGTGAATTTTGGCTGCCACGCATACTTGCCGAAAAATGTAGCAAATCAGTTATAAGACAAAAATAGAACAAATGAACTTTTATGTTCAAAGGTTGAAAAAACTGGACGCAGACCCATCTGACATTCTGTCCCTCATTACTGAACACTCTCAACTTCAGCTGTCTTATCAAGGAGCCAGATAAATTTGAAGGATAAAAATTGATGCCACAAAATGCCAGGTAAAATATGAAATGAACATAATAACCAGCCCATGACCAGACTGGCTCATAATTCTCACACTTAAAACATATCCTCACCTCTGCTTCTTCTTCTTTTTTCTGGGTGGAGTCGTTGCCATTTCTTCACTTACGTCAGGAATGTGAGCTTCCTCTTTTATGGCAAATCGATAAACCTGAAATAATTGTTTTATTATTGGTTGTGTTCTTCTGAGAGGATGTGCGGTCAGCACATTAAGTGATTTTATTTATTAAATTGTTTCATGCATGTACCAACAATGAAATACTTTTGCTGAAAGATGCTAAACTCTGTCACCCTACTGTACTACTACTTTCTGTCCCTGCAGACAGGCATAAGATAGCACATCCCACCTTACCCCCTCCCCCTCCATTTCAATAGGCTTGTCACTGAGAATTTCGCGTCCCAGGATGCCAAACCAACAAACATCTTGTCTCTGTCTACCCCTGTCTCTTCTACCATCAAGTCTTCCCTGTTGCTATTAAGTGCTCTAGCCCACCTCTCCTCCAGACGTGCCCCACAAATCTGGACTGTCATTTTCTAATCTTCGTTATAATTCTCCTTGTTTCTTGTGTCTCTTTCAGAACTTCCTCGTTCAGCTTTCTTGCTGTTCGTGACACCTTCAGCATTCTTCCTAAGGATGACATTCCAGCTGATTCCACCCTTTTTTATATCTATCTACTGACTGTTCAAGCTTCACATACATAGAACAAGACCGGTGCAATTAACCATAGCACCCATGCTCTCTTCCTGACTCTCACAGATAGTGACTTATTACAAAGTAAGTATTTCAACTTTTGAGAAGAGGTCTTGGCTTGTGCAATTCTGCCTGTTTACTACAAAAGCCAAAAAAAAAACAAAACAAAACAAAAACAAAAAAAAAAAAGTTTACTAGTTTAACAACATTAAATACTTGTGAAAAAGATTTCTGTTTAAACACAATTAAATAAAACTGGACACCCATTAAAAAAAAAAAAAAATCAGAAATCTGTGAATATCTAGCACTGTAATAAGCAACGGAAGAACAAAAATGAGCAAACTAGTATCTCAGCTTTAAGGGAGACCCGCAGGAAGAGAGGCCAAGGCTTAGATTAAAACTAAGCAGATATGGCCAACACCTATATCAGTTCAAGAGCAGCTTTATTTGGGTATACACAAACTCCAGCTGACTACAGATTATTTCAGAAGCAAACTGATGTCTGAGAATGATTGAAGATGACGGCTAAGAATAATTGAAGAAGCATACAAGATGATGTCTGAGAATGATCGAAGTTGATGGCTAAGAATGATTGAAGAAGCATACAAGCTGCCATCCGAGAATGATTGAAGAAGACTAAAAATGAGATACAAGGATATTTGCAAACACAATCGCCGGGGGGGGGGGGGGGGAGAGAAGAAAGGATATTCATTGTTCAAGGCTGCTGACCTGCTGGCAGGTTTTCGTGCCTATAAGGCATGCGATAGAGCAGTAGTTGCTACGGTACACATCAGCCAACACTCTCAGGAGAGACTCCTCAGCCCCTGTCCAGTCCTCTGTGGCGGGGCTAGTGCGTGGTGGAAATTTGATATCTACATCTGTGGATGAGAGAAAGGAGCTATAAAAATTAAATGAGTCCTCGAACAGTTCAAACCTGTAAAAGTGCAGATTATAGATACATATTCAGATCAGTAACTCTACATATCACCATCATCGTCCTTAACTCTCTATGAAAGTAAAGAAGCCAAGTAAATAGGTTTAGACTAGAAAATCCACAAGAACTGTAAACATGGTACAAAGAAGAAGAAAAAAAAAACAGAAAAAGAAAACCACCAACAGAACCCTGAACTCCAGAAGGACATGGACAAGTCACTTGGCTAAAAAAAGCTCCTCTGAAAAACTTACCCAGGGAAACATAGCTGCAATGGATCACCAGTTTTCTGTCATTTCCCCTCACAAAAAGCCCAGCCCAAGGCCTGTTCTTACCTCTTCATGTTCACCCACTCATATTGGTCATCCTTTTCCTATCCCCCCCTTCAACATTACTGCATAATTCTTCACAATATATCAGGGGCTCCCAAACTTCTTCCAGCTGCTGATCCCCTTTGTCTTTCAGGCCACATCCCTTGTGCTCCCAAACAACATTTTTTGCTCAATGGGTTCTGATACCCCATGCTGCTTCAATTTTTTTTCTCATCACCCACTGGGTCTTCTCACTGTCCCTAAGGGAGGGGCAGTACCAATTTAGGAACTTATTTTCCCTCTTGATAATGGCTGTGACATTTTGTTTTTCATTATTTTTCTTTTCATTTGGTACAGCATCTCTGTCTATGAGATATATCACGTTCTGACAAGTACTGGATATAAAGAGCTAAATGTACCACTTTCACATCTACCTGTCATCTATCATTTACATTTTTATGTATCTTTATTCATCTACCCCCCCCCCCCATATCCTTCTCTTTCTCATGTTTCCTTTCTTTCCTTTTACCTCCCCTTTCTCTGCGTCTTCCTTACCATCAGCATTGTTGCTCTCCTCACTGTTGTCGCTACTGGCCACACTCCCTCCGTTGACAGCTTTACGTTTCCTCCCGTTACTGTCATGGCGAGGAGGCGAGGATCTCCCTGTATCTTTCTGGTGATCTCTGCTATCTTTCTCTGTTCCACTACGGCTGTCTCTCAGCCCTTGCTGGATTATAAAAAAATAAAACTTAGGTAATCCAAAATCTTAATCACTGTTTAATATATTACTAAATTAATACTGCTCTATTTTGTATACATTTATAATCTATATCTGCAGTCAATTCTTCTGTAGTTTTGCAGAGGACTGTGAAACCTGCCTTCTTGGGTTACTTCATGTGCTGAAGATCATGGAAAATATGGGCCTAACACAGTATTCCCCAATATGCCTTAATGGCATGGAAATGGGAATTTTACCTTTATCTGTGAAAGAAAAGCTATACAGAGACACTATGTCTCTGGAAACAACAGCAAACCCACATAAAATCGTACTGATACTTCATGTGCTTGGAAAAGCATTATATTGACTAGGGGAGTTGATTACAGTGGCTGGCTTGCAAATCTGCAGTAGGCCTAAGAACTAAACTTCCTGGCAGGCTCCATCATACAGAGGGAGTTTCCACCCTTTTAAGCCAGGCTTAGCCTGATACAAGTAGCAGCAACAGACAAGTAGGATACAGCCTCAGATCACCTCAGATAACTATGTCCTAATTCTAAAGGTTATCTTTGCTCCTACTATATAGTAGCATTCATTTCATACCTCCGATCCAGTAGACATATGAGTCTGCGCTCTCTGGTTCAAAGCAATGGCAAAGTATATACAGATCTTTAATCACACTGAGTTTGTATATAATGTGTTCTTGATAAGTCATTGTTCAGGCATGTATTTCTGTCATAAGCCTGTGAGTGTTTCACATTCCAGGAGACGTGTGACTGCTTTTTTGATTATTAATCACACAGTGGATATTTGGACACATCAGTGGGTTTTATCCAACGTATGTATGTATGCATCAGCAGTATGTGCCTTGTTCTTGGAAGATGATGGTTTATTCTCATTATTTAGTATGTTTATGGCTTATTTCACATTTAGGGCGGTTATGTACTGGAAAAACAAACATTTTTGGTGAATGACAGCAAAATGTACTCCTGTAGGATGTCACGCATGATTCTAGCAATTCATAGCATTTTATATCCCCATTCAGTTCTTAAGAGTGCATATACATATACTGTATATACATATATAGTATTCAAACTGACTGGTATGGCTGGTTGAATATTCTGCAAGTGGAAGTCAATCAACAGTGTAATGACTCATGGGTAAAAAAAAAAAACTGAGATACATTTGCTAACAAAATACAGTTAGCACTGCTATGATACTATATATATATATGTTTGTGTGTGTATATTAAACAATATAAAGAAGGCTGGGATCAGCTGAAATGTGGTTCTTAAGAAGAATACTGAAGATACCACGGACTGCAAGAAAAGAGGAAGTTCTGAAAAAAGGCATAAAAAAAAAAAAAAAAACAAAACAAGCAAACTTATAACAAAGATCAGAAAATAGCAATCCAAATATGCAGGGCATGTTTGGAGGAGTGGAAGGCTATAGCACCTAATGGCAAAAGGGAAGACTGAAGGCAGAAAAGAAAGAAGTAGACAGAGAGAAAGATTGTTTAGGCATTCTGGCACTGGTTGGTGACAAGTCATTTGAGATGCACAAGGGATCGAGGTTTATGCAAGGACATGATATCCTACACCTGCTGGCTGGGACCTTGCAAGAAATAGAAAAAAAAACTAATATGAAAACTAAGACACCCAAAAGTGAGAGGTCAGAATGTATATACAAAAGATGTTTGACATTATGATCTTACGGCTGAGACTGATAAAACATATCACACTCCCAGACTTACAATATGCAGAAAACAATCCGGCCCACACGGTTCTGTTTTTTGTTTTTTCTCTGGCATCTTTCTGGATAACATACTTGGTGTGGGATGATATGCTATGGGTAGAAAACATCCAAGCAAATAAAATTTATGATAAACTATGGGTACAAAACATCCAAGCAAATAAAATTTATGATAAACTATGGGCAGAAAACATCCAAGTATATACAATTTGTGACAGCTACAAGCACAAATCTGTGGGTTAAGAAGAATTTACACTTTTAATAGTTTTTAAAATATGTAACACACTACTACTCTTTCTTTTTTTTTTTTGTCTTCTATACATCTTCTAATCACTCATGTGTAACGTTCATGTAATAATCTCAAATTTCTCTTAATTCACTTGGCTGTCTGCGAGTTCAATATATCCCTGTGTGCCCATATCATGCACGTAGATATTTTGTTTTCTGAGATAGTCTCCCAAAACAAACCACCAACCCTAGTTCTCTAAATTGGGGGGGAGGGGGGGGGGGGAGAAGAAGAGAGAAGAATAGATTAACTTTTAACTCTTATCTTGCTCTTATCAATATATTTTCACCAATCAACTGGTCTTCTGTAAGAGGAAGTCCATAATTCTATCCTGCTGTAAATTGTAAATGCTAAGAATAGGCTTTGCATCACTTCCTGGTTAAAAAAAAAAAGAGGACTGTAATATTTGATTATATAAACATGTTCCTGTGTCCCGGATGCAGTTCAGGATTTCAGTTAAAATTACATCTTACTTTGCATTGTTTTTTTCTTCACACAAATTACATTTCCAACTGCAGAAGTTCAGAACACATATTTTTGAAAATGCTAAAATGTACAATTCTGTTACCATAGTACGTAACTCTTGGTAATTACATGACACAAGACTAATATTCACTTATGCAGGCTTAACACAGCACTTACGATGTAAGAAGCAGTCATATTTGAAGCACCGCCTACAAAACAGGGTATGGAACGAGTGCATGGTCTGCTCTCTTGGCACCGACTGAGCTTTCTGACCGTCAATACTTGGCGTGCACTCTGGAGGTACATCCTGCCCACTTGCTTTCTGGGCTTCCACTAGCTCTTTGTATCTAAAAAAAAATGCAAAAGAAAAAAAAAATGCACCTCTGCCTTATGATATAATCTTTCTCTTCTTCCACGTTTAAGTGCTGGTGGGTCAGCCATATCTGCAACCCTGTCATCTTTGCCAGTTTTAATGACTGTACTAAATCATTAAGTCATCTTTCCCAGGTTAATGACTACAAGTTATCTTTGCTCAGTTTCAGCAACTCTACCAGACCATTAAGTCATATTTTCCCAATCTGAACAACTGTACCAAGTTACTATGCCACTTCTAGAACATTACATCACCTCAGTCCAGTTCTAACAACAGTTCTAGATCATTAAGACACCTCTGCTAAGTTTAACAACAGCACCAGATCATTAAGTTGCCCCTCTGCCCAATTTTTAACAACAGCACCAGATCATTAAGCTGCCCCTCTGCCTAATTTTAACAACTGTACCAGATCATTAAGTTGCCCCTCTGCCCAATTTTAACAACTGTACCAGATAATTACATCACCTCAGCCCAGCTTTAACAACTGTACCAGATAATTACATCACTTCTGTCCAGCTTTAACAACTGTATCAGATAATAACATCACTTCTGTCCAGTTTTAACAACTGTACCATATTATTAAGTCACTGAATCATCCTTCCAAAAGTTATTTTCTCTCAAGCAATGGAGCCGAGAGAAAAAAAAAACAAGAAAGAAAGAAGGGAGACAAATCTAGACATAAATAAACCCATTACATCCCCTTCAGTGCACTCATGCACCTGTAGTTAAAATCTCAAACATACACACTTCTTTTTTTTTTCCTGACCCAAAATTTCCACTACAAAGTAACACATGTACTAACTTATCCTGAAGCTCCTCAACAGTCCCTCCTTGATCTGGAAAAGCAGCACATATGGCCTCAAACACTTCTACTGGGACAAGGGAAACATCAATAAACTCTGCCTTGCCATCTTTCACTTCTCTCTTTACTCTCTCCTCTAAAAAAAAAAAAAAAGAAGAAACACATGATCACTGTGAATAATTGGAACTATGCCTTCAATCAAGTGCCGTGAGGCGCAGGCGATCATTTCTCTCCACAATTCCCTGTCTTTAGATTATGAGATCTGCCAGTGACTTTCTTCCTAGCCACACTGACAGCCCATCCAATAAGTTCTCTCTCTCTCTTTTCTTCCCTCAGTTTTTCCACTTGCCACAATGTGTTCCAATTTCCCTCTTCTCAGAAAATGTCCTACATATCTCACTTGTCTGCCTCTGATTTTTGCTGTAATTTGCCTTTTAACCCCAGCCTCTCGTAAGACTTCTTCACTGGTTTTCTTAGCTGTCCATGGTACCTTCAACATCCTTCTTATAAACCACATTTCTATGGCCTCCATTGCTCGCTGTACTCTCTTATTCATGGACCATGCTTCACATCCATAAAACAAAATTGGTTCGATGTAACATTTAAGTACTTGGAGTGACTATGGAAAGAAATTAATTAAATAACAGTGTAACATATATATAAAAAAAAATGACAGGAAAAGAAATGAAAATATTATTTTTCCTTGAATTAAACACTTCTCACAAATAAGTTCCTTGCCCCCTTCCAAAGAACAGCATCAACAATCTCAGAATGTTCTACCTGACAACAAAAAAAAAAAAAAAGGAAAAACCTTCCACCCTGGAGTTTTCTACCAAAAATCTGGTGACGTGTTTCTGACCTATGCTCACTACAAAAAAAAAAAAAAAACAAACAAAAAAACATTGAAACTTTTCTTCACATCTTAAAATGAAATGGATCAACTTGCCTCCATTTTCTGCTTTGTACTGTACAGCCACAGAATTCACAAGCTCTAAAAATATATCATCTCCTATCCCAGAGTTCCTCTCTCCATGCACTCGGCCTTCGTAGTTTTTCAAGAGCTCTTCTATGAAGGAGGTATCCTGGTCCAGAAGCTCATCGCCCATGTATGGAATGTTATGAAGTACTGTTTCATCTTCAACCTGTTCAAAGAGTTCATTAAACCACCAAAAAATGATATACATGAAGTAAAACTTGGCCAAGCATGTGGATAGTGATTCGGTGTAAAGGTGCAACATTTGAGGAGAAAGCGAGGGTTAACTCTTTCCTTGCCATCGACACTTTAGTGAATTCTTCTTGTTAGTCTAGTGCCTGCCATGCTTGTTATAGCGATTTTGTTTCGTTGCTGCATAAAACTATTGTACACGATTATTCTGCGCATGTCTGGTGACCTTTCATAGTTCAATCCAAAGCGTGGCTAACAACCGAGTGAAATCGATGTTTTTAACTGAGAAATTTCAATATTTATTGTGATTTCAGAGGCATAAGGACACGTCCTATGACCTGACCACCGTTCCTGAATGTACCCCAAGTACATCTAGACCTATTAAATGGACCGGAGAAGTAGTTAGAAGGTTTCAGCCAATTGAGAAACCTGGCAATGCCACTTACTGAAGACAGTTACATCTTACATCCTTACCATGCGGTTAAACATCACATAGGGCTCATATAGTTGTTTGCCAAGTTTTCCTGTATTCAGCGAGTTTTTCAACTTCATCAAGGGATGTTATGCCCACTAAACTGGCTTCTCTTAACAATGCCCTCTTTAGAGTTTCATGTGGGTGACCTTTTTCTTCGGCCTGTTGTGCTCCACTTGTTAGCTTGTTTTGGTATTCTCCGATTGTTTCTTCTCATCACATGGCCTACATATGTCCATCTTCTTTTTTCTGATCACCCATGAGACAGGTTGTTGTTTGCTTATCTGTCTTATCTCTGTGTTGTTCTTAAATTCGTTCCACTTTATACCAAGTATTTTCCTTAGGCGTCTGTTTTCAAAAGAGTCTAATTTCTTGTCTAATTCTTTAGTTGATTTCCAGCTTTCGCAAGCATAAATGAGGGTGGATATCATATTTGAATTGAATAATCTTAACTTGGTTAACCAAAGACACTAACACGGTATAATTTTTCTACATGTCTGCATATCAAAACTGAGTGTACATGGTTGTGCATTTTTCTGGTTTGTTATTTTGCCCGTTTATATATGCCTTATGGTGAAAAAAGTTATTACAGCTGTCACATATCATCAAGGATATTTCTGTCAGTATAGATGAACATAGAGCTTATTCCCATGTAATGATGTGGCCCTTCTGATTTTGTAGGTTGAGTTGGTACTTACACAACCTCAAATACTTTCATAATAATTATCTCATTTTTTCTTTTTTCAGATTTAAGAAGAAAGAAAAGGAAAAGAGAAACAAAAGTGTACACAGATCAGCACCTCTCAAGATGTCACAATTTGTCACGTCACCATTCTTTGGCATTTTTTTTTTTACCAAAAAAATTCTTCTCATTTTCCAAAATTCCAACATAAATAATGACACATATATTGATATAGGGGTGAAGACGCTGTCTGACAAGCTAGCATCTGGGTTACCAAACCATAGCTGACCAAGACCCTATCACACTTCTCCACTGGTAACCCCAGTAACAGGTCTAGCCTGGCTAAGGGTGGTGGAGCCTGCTAAAAAATATACTGCACACCCTCTGCCTTTTTAGCACCACTCTGGGGCTGAAGAAACAAACAGCTGCTGTGCTTCAATATCTTCACTGTATCAGCTGCAAAGAACACCAACTTGCATTTCCAGGTAGCCAGAAGACAAGACAATGATACATATTGTGTTTTATAACATAGAACTTTGTTGATTCTAGCTTTACCATGAAGTTCTGCTGCACTGGGGCCCAGCTGTACATTGTTGGTATAGACTTGACAGGCATTACAATCTTCAGCGGGCCTGACTGAGTCGGGAATCCCATACCACTTGTCACTTCACACTATATTAGAGGGTAGATAAGAAAGTACGTTTTAATACCTCAGAAGATATTAGAATATGAATATTCTATGAAGGCTATAAGGCCTTAATAGAATATTCTAATATCGACTAGAAGATTCAACAAGAATTCTTCAGACTACAGAAAATATTAGAACATTCTATTAAGACTTTATAGTCTAGAAGATTTTTAGAACATTTCAAGACTTCTCCAGACTACACAAGACATTACAGCATTCTATTAAGGCTTTATAGTTTAGAGGATTTTAGAACATTCCAAGAATTCTTCAGACTACAAAAGATATTTGAATATTCTATTAAGGTTTTACAGTTTAGAAGATTTTAAAACATTGTTTCAAGCTTTGTTCATTTGTAAAAAATTTAGATAACATCTTTTATGTTGATATTTAAAATGATTAATGACATATACTGATATCACAAATAAGAGTGAAATAATTTCTGAATAAAACTAAAAAAAAATACTCGTCAACTTAGTATACAAGATCAAAGTAATTTACCCTCCATTTCAGTTATATAATGGAAGTTACAACTTTTTGCAATGGTCCAGCAGGTTTAAAAAAAAAACAAAAAACTGCCATTTTAATCTAGTTAGTGTACAGCTATTGAGGAAAGACGCTGGCGATGGTTGGGACATGTGCTCCGAATGACTGACAACTCACTACCAAAAATAGCACTACGATGGACACCACAGGGAAGCAGAAGTAAGGGTAGACCAAAAGAGACATGGAGAAGAACAACAGAGAGGATGTTGAGCAATAGAGGGCTCACCTGGGCAAGAGCAGAAAAAAAGGCGAAGGACAGGCATTTGTGGAAAACCCTTGCGGAAGCCCCATGTGCCCTGGGCACTTAAGGTTCAGAGAGAGAGAGAGAGAGAGAGAGTGTACAGCTGTTTTCTGCCTAGGTAATTTCAACACTGAACTTCCCCCCTTGATTACTGAGAGGTTCTCAGAATGTGACTGAAGGGGGCTCTCTCCCTCAAAATCTGCAGTCCATTTATGAAACATGCTTTGGACTTAACCTTAGCATAATGATGAATGTACATGATCAGAGGCAGTTTGGTAATGAAGTTTAAATTAAAAAAAAAAACAAAAGAAAAAAAAAAACTCTGAACTTACAATAAGACAGAACAAAGAAAAAACCCACTTCGCTCCCCACCCCAAAAAAAGTTTGACTGTTAATTTCCACATTTTTCAAATCTGAACCCTCTGAAGCCAAGTTATTATGACCACGTCCCCAAAACATATACACACTTATATACAGTACTTAAAATGTACAAAATTACAAATACCGGTAAAATCTAGACTTGTTACTTGTGCGTTTATGAGACACTTTGCTGATCTTGTGTTGGGAGCTAATGATTTAGGCAAATAACAGTCTATAAACTACTGGTTATCCACACACACACACACACACAAATTTAAAAAGAAACTGACATTAAAAATTGATATTAAAAAAAAAAAAAAAATTCACCTTCTTGGCAGATCTTCCTGGCAATATTTCAGGAACTATTAGCTTCTGTACTGACTGTTTGGATATCCATTCCTTCTCCTTTTCTAGTTCTAGTTCAATCTCCGCTCGATTTGCAGCAAAAGCATTCTGAAATATAAAAGCTTAAGATAAATGAAAACTCATCGACTGGATGTCAAAAGAGAAAAAAAACAAAAAACAAAACAGACCAAAAACTCGTAAATCTGGAGACTGGAGAAATCAGTCAGGTTATCTAATTTTCACAGCAGACTACAGAAACTGGCTTCTGAGCAAGTTCCATCACCAAGATTCCTACTTACTGGTCTGGCTGAAGATTCCATAACAGCCTGTTTGAACCAGATGCAGTTTGCTGTGACAGGATAGTCCTGATCAACTATAGCTCACTGACTGTTGATGGTTATCATCTCTTCAATATAGCCACCTTCTCTCTGACAAATTCATTTATAAATACCATATTTTAAATTCCAAACAAAGTTCACAATTGCACATTAAATAAACTTTACTAAATCCTCTTCCCTCAACATTATAATACAAAACTTTTTGCTGTTCATGTCAGAAACAGAATATCAAAATGCTTTCAAGATCATCATCATCATCATCATTCTCCTCATAGATGCTCTGACATTCCCTTGGAGGAAGGATCTGTGTTAAGTTACTGCTGCTATTACTGTTTTACCTCCCTGAAGATGAAGCTGTTAAAACAGATTCAGACAGGGTTACAGTAGCTTGCTGTAAGACCAAAAAAGAGTGAGCCCAAAATGTAAACTTCTTGGCAGGCTCCACCGCAATATGTACCAGTTAGCCCTATCCTGTTAGCCAGAAACCACAAGGAAATTACCCTGTTAGCCAAAAACTAAGATGGAACTACCCTGTTAGACACAAACCACAAGAGAACTACCCAAATTATCCAGAAACCACAAGGAAACTACTCTGTTAGCTAGGAACTAAAAGGGAACTACCCTGCTAGACATAAACCACAAGGAAACTACTGTTAGCCAGAAACTAAGAGTGAACTACCCTGCTAGACACAAACCACAAGGCAACTAACATTCACATACCTTCACTTCATCAGCACGTTTGTCCTTGTGGAGAAAACACAATCTTGTGTACTCAGCTTTCACCCTCTTCTTCCAGTCAACAACCCCTGGGTTAAAGGACTCGCTGAAACGATCGCTTAGACTGCTTGGTGAAGGTGATGGTGCCACAGCCAATGCCTGTCCTGCTAGGAGCAGGCGCTGAGTACCACTTCGGGTATGGCAAGCTCCTTCTGGTGTGGACATTTTATCCACATCTTGTACAAATGTAAAAAAAAAAAAATATGAGGTCACATTAAACATCAAACTTTAGCTGTGTTTTGTCTAAAGGACACATTAAATATACCCTTCATCAGGGATAGCACAAATGACAAAGCAAAAAAAAAAAAAAAAAAAGAGAAAAGAAAAAAAAAAGGAATATTTTACTTATATTTCAGGCCTTTTAAATTATTCAGCATCACCATCATAGACTGCATCCTGTCCACTCTTGTATGGTATCTTCCCATCTACATCTCTATCTCTTTATTATTTTCCATTTAGTTTGTCGAATGCACATGTTTTGGGGCTTCTGTGCCTTTTAAAAAAGATTAGTTAAAGAAAATGAGGCACAAGACCAGGCTGGATGGTGAGCTTTGTCCTACAAGCCTCTAAGTGTGGTGACAATTTACGATCACTGCTTGCTCATGTACATGTTAATATATGAGCATGAACTAACTTTTCACAAAATGGGAATATGATTTTTCAAAGAACAGACAGAAATCCCTCAGCAGTACCATATGTCAGCACCAAGGTCAGTGATGTCAGTAAAGCAGACAGTGCCACCATCATTAAGTGAGAATATCACATGTCAAGATGGCAAATGTGCTGCAGAAATACTCCACATCAGAAATGCATTCTGTCAACCGATTCTTGCCCACCAAAAGGTCTGAACCCCTTGGATATAAAAAGGTAAAATCCCCACTTCTATGCCATTAAGGCATATTGGAGATAACAGTGTTAGGCCCTTATTTTCCATGACCTTCTGCGCATGAAACTGTGATGTGGTCAGTATCATGCCTGGCCGCTTTTACCTTCCCAGATTTCTCTGGTACCCATTTTTAGAGGCTGTGTCAATCCAGGGCCCTTTTTGGTGTGTACTAGAAAAAAATCCTGCTTCTTGGACAGTACCACCGGATATACACCGTGAAATATTGCTGTATTCCCCTTATCCCCCAGATCTGATTTCAAGTGACTTTCATATATTTGATCCCTTAAAACATCTTGGTAGTCAAAGGTTCCCAACTCATACAGAGGTGGAGGGCACGGTGCATTAGTTGTTGAATGGTCTGGACAAAGAGTTTTTTTCTTACTGAAATTAGATGCAGGTTCACAGTTGATGCAAACACATTGCAAAGATAGAGACTATATTGAAAAATGGAAGTATTATTTTTCCTTTACTAATAAAAGTCTTGTGTATTTCACATTTTCTAACTTCCATTTGATTCATCCTCATATATTTTAAGACTTCTGCAGATAGTGCCTATCTGTGTCTGAGCTTAATTTCTGCCCTTCTTCACTGCTCATTCGCCTCCTCACTCGCACAGACAACAATGTGGAGCTTTACACAACATCACATTTCTCTAACAAGTGAAGCATGGAGTGATGCCTTACATATTGTATATGCTTGCTGACTCTCTAAGTATGCAATGCCCTTCTCATCCTTGAAGACAGTGAAAGAAAACCACTGAGCCATATAGAAAACACTGCTAGACTATATATTTTTTTGATGGGTCTCATTCAGTAAAGAATATAGTGTTTGTGGCTATATTTTTCTTGACCTGTTAGCACACTCATTGACTACAATTATTGGATTATTGAGGAAAGATGCCGGCGATGGCTGGGGCATGTACACTGGATGACTGGTGATTAATTGCCAAAAAAATACCTCAAGGATAGACCAAGGAGACATGGAGAATAACAACAGAGAGGATGTTGAGTAACTGAGGGCTCACCTAGGCAAGAGTGGGGAAAAGAAAAAAAAAAAGCAAAAGAGGTGTTTGTGGTAAAGAAGCCCCATGTGCCTTTGGCACTTAAATGTTCAGAGAGTGAGAAATTAGCACACTAAATGGCGAAAGTGGTCAGTATCACGCCAGGAACCCATTTTTTACATCTCCGCTGCTGGGTGTTTCTGTTGGGGATCGAACCACCACTTTGACGAAAAACTAGTGAACTATGCGCTTCGCTGCTCATTCGTCGATAATAAAACAGACGCTGATATTTCCCTGTTCCGTACAGGTAAGTGATAATAAGTGCCTCGTCCGTGTACAATAAATCTGTTCTCGATACTGGCACGGCGACAGCAAACATCACTCCTACTACATGACTTGGATGAAGCATGTCCGAGAATTGGAACAGTTACTACGTTCTCTTGGTGTGTCATGCTTTGTGGGCAGCGAATGTAAACTTGATCCTTAGTTCATAAATGAAACTATCAATATAGCATATCCTTCTATCCAATGATAAAAAACGTAGAGAGGTAAAAGAAAATTCTATAAAATAGAGGTCGAAAGATTAACTTGTCGAACTTACCAAGTTGACGGACTCCAGATCGTCTGCTCCTCCTGTCTCTTTGTGCGGGAAAACTAAACCACGGCGTGTAGCTACACTTCAGTCTTCAGCAGTTTATTTGTTCAGGAAATGTGGTGCTATACCGATAGTCGTTATTCGTGGTAGAGAGTTAAATGTTCTGTCTTGTCGTTGATGGGCTGCTGTACGTCCTATTGGAGTCCAGGGTTCGGTACCTCATCATCTTGTGTCGTCTTTGGTACGAAGGCTGGCGGTAATGAATCTTCAGCTCCCTCCCTTGATGGTGCACTCAGCCATTCTGTACCCCCCCCCCCCCGTTTCCGCGTACTAGTATTGGTTAGTCATTCTATATTTACAGCCATGTCGCCCTGACGAAGTTTGCGGTCTTCTCCAAGATTGAGTTGGAACCCAGTAGCTCTTCTTCCAGTTCCTCTCCCTTGGGTCGGATCTGTGCTCAGAGTTTTAGTAGGTTGGACAGATCTGCAGGATATGTTCTGGCGATTTGACACCAAGCCCACAAGGACATTCGCTTTTATGTGACATTATAGGACGATAGAGGTGGAGTAGGAGCCTGAAGTTTCCCGTTCCTAAATGGAAAATTGTACTTTGCTGGTATCTCTGTAGTTGATGAATGGGGTCTTCTTTTGTTTCTGTTTTCATTTATGTTTTTCAGTTGGTGTTTAGTTTGTTGTGGCTGATGGTTTTTGCTTCTTGGTATGTTATCCAGTAGTTGATTTTCTTGCATGTTTTTCCCACCTACATCTCCGTCTATCTCTCATTTTTTTCCCATCCACCTTTCCTTCTGGTATGGTCTTCATTATATTTTTTTGTTGTAACTGCTTTATATTTCATATGTTCTTCTCATTTCTTCTTTTGCCATTCCCTTTTTTTTAAACTGCACCATATGTCTCTACCTCTACTGACCTAGAGTAATCCCCACAGTGTATACAGGTTAGATTTCTACACTCTCCTACCCTCTGGAAAAATCCCTGATACTACTATAATTAGAGACAGTGCCTATCACATGAGAAAATAGTCTTAATACTGTTAATGCTATCTGCTGTTCTAAGGGCTAAGCCTGTTACCAGGGGTACCACGGGGAGATGGGACAGGGTCTTTATCAGCTATGCTTCACTAACCCTGACGCTAGCATATCACCTATGGGTTGCTGATTTCCTTATTGGACAGGCATCTTCACCCCCAGGCACCCCTGTCATCCAAGTGTATAAACGGGGACCAGACTTCTTCTGGAGCTGGGGAAGGAAAGGCAGCCAGGCGTGATGGTGGTCATATCACCCTCTAGTGTGCCACAGGTGAAGGAAAATATGGGCACTAACACCATATCCCCTATGTGCCTATAACACATGACAGGGTTACCTTTATCATTTAGCGTAAGTAAATACTGCCACATATAGTATAATTATAAAATAACAACAGTGAAGAATTTGGAATTTTTGTCAACCAATCATCATCAGGTGCCATCTAAACAGAAAGCAGGTAAGATCTTTGTAAATGAAATACCCTTAAGGATGGACAACCAACCCACTTACTTAGGAGTGACTCTTGACTCAAAACTGACGTGGAAGCAACACATCAACAGTGCAGAAGCAAAAGCCAGAAGAAAACTAGCCATATTAAGAAAATTGAGTGGAACCACATGGGGAGCTAGTGAAAGAATCCTCAAGAATGTATATCAGCAAAGTATTCTACCACATTTAGAATATGGCTCAACATCTTGGTGCACAGCATCAAACACTACGTTGCATAATCTAGACAAGGTTCAAAATCAGTCACTACGGATTATCACAGGTGCCATGAGGTCCACACCAATAGTAGAAATGCAGAAAATAGTTGGTGTTCAAGCGCTAAAGGAACGTAGAGACACAAAGGTCATGACCATGGGAGAAAAATTCCTTAGCTCTGTAAGCCATCCCCTGAAGGAGAGATTCAATAACTTGGCATTAGGACGGCTTAAAAGAAGCAGCTTCATTCATCAGGCCAAGCGTATGCGTAAGCTGATACCAGACCTTCCAACTGTAGTCGCTCCATTATCATCTGTACCAGAGCATACACCATGGAAAGAAGCAGATTATACACAAATATCTATTCAGACTGAAGTGAAAGGTGTGCAGAATGGTGAGATGCAGAGCAGTCTTGTAAGATCAACAGCCACACTTAGTGTTCTAGATGACAAATATCCATGTGACACCTGGATACGTGTGTATACAGATGGATCTGCACATAATGCCATAAAGAATGGAGGGGCAGGAGCATATATTGAATATCCAAACAACACCATTGACAAGATTTCCATACCCACTGGTAAATACTGCAACAACTTTGATGCAGAAGTTAGGGCAATTATTGCTGCAGTTGAAAAACTATCAGACTCCAGAATTGATACATGTCCTGTTGTAATTCTCACAGATGCAAGATCAGTACTGGAGGCTCTTCAGTGCAACAAACTACCAGACCTTAAGGATGCCTTGTCAAAAATTGGCTTACAACATGGAGTCACTTTGCAATGGATTCCCTCCCACTGTGGGATACCAGGCAATGAGAAAGCTGACCAACTGGCTAAAGAGGGCACTGAAATGGAGCAACCAGACATACCAATCACTTATAATCAGAAGAAAAGCATGATAAAAACCTACAGGAAGCCACAAACACCACCACATGATGACTATCACATGCTAAACAGAAAGGAACAAGTCACCATCTTCCGTCTCCGAACAGGACACAGCCGACTCCGAAGTCATATGTATACAAAGTTTAAGGTTGGTACTACTAATCTGTGTACATGTGCCCAGGTGCCCCAAACTGTGGAACATATCCTCCAGAACTGCATCAACTACGAGTCACTGAGAAATAATTACTGGCCCAGTGAAACCACTAAAGAAGATAAGCTCTATGGTTCCATACATGAATTACAAAAAACAGTGAAATTTATCCAAGAGACAGGACTGCAGATATAGACAGACAGTGCGAACGAAGAAGAAGAAGAAGAAGATCATCAGGTGCCATGTCAATAGGGTTTTTTTTATATTTCTCACTGTTACGTAGTCTTGGTATGCCAAATCAGGTCTTTAGTCTTTATTTTCTTGTACAACTTGATCAACATGTTCTTTTTCTTTATTTCTCTTTCTCTAACAACCTCCCTAAATTCTCACAAAGTGTTGAGACCATTTTCCTGCAGTGAATGCCACCTCACTGAGGCATTGTGAGAAATCAGGAGGCTGATAAAACACAGAAAGATATTACAATGAAAAATGGATGAATGAATATTAACACTAGACAAGGCTGATCAAACACAGAAAGATATTACAATGAAAAATGGATGAATGAATATTAACACTAGACAAGGCTGATCAAACACAGAAAGATATTACAATGAAAAATGGATGAATGAATATTAACACCAGACACAGCACAACAACAGGCAAAATCTACAGAGAAAGTAATATATAATTGTTATTTATATCAGGAATAGCACGCAGCAGGAAGAAAAGCCATGTATATAATACTGTAAATGTAAGAAAAAAAACACCCAAAAATTAAATGTGAATGCCAACATTACTTGACTTTATCTGATCAAGAGAAATTCTTTATATTCTAGTATACTACATATGCTACTTTCCAACTATGTTCTTTGTGTGGATCTCCTAAGTTACTGCTTTATAAATAGTTTACTTTCATATATCACATTTAGAATTAGCTCATTTTCTCCTTTGGCAGCAAAAAATTCTAAATTAAAGGTGATGACAAAATCCTATATGTGGACCACTTGAAACATCTAAATTATGATATGAAAGTTTGTTTCCATGTCTGCTGGATATGGATATTCTGGTGTGGATAATGGATCCATTTGTTGTGAATACTGCTGATGTTGAAGTAACATCTACAGAGCAAGTTTTAAACAAGAAAAACATTTTAAAACACTGCAGTTTTCAAAAAGTTTCAGCTTCTGTGGGAGCAGAGAAAACTATTTTTCATTACATGTCATATTTGGTTAAATCAGGCTCCAGTTGAGTGAGTTATTAATGCAGAAGCATATACACCTGGACATAGGTGATCTTCTCTTATCACTTAAATCATTGTATTACTTCACCAAGCTCAAGGGTCATATTGACCAACAAGTAAATTACACTAACAGTAAAACTATGTATGTAATTGTGTGCTGTAAACTGTATTACTAAAAGTAATATGAATAAAAACATATGGTCTGTTTATAACAAGTGGCTAGTTTTTCACGATCAATGGAACTTGGTGAAAAGTTGAAAAGTTGGAAGAGAGCCATAAGTGAAAAAAAGACTGAGAAACACTCATATAGGTCAGTTGTTACCAGCTTTAGGTCGTGACCAAAATTAGGGTCACAGGAGATCTGATATAAGGTTTACAGAAAGATAATATGAAAAATGAATAGGGGGAAAAAAAAAAGAGAATAGTTAATTTGTTTTAGAATACAGCTTTTAGGTAAATCCTGCTTTTTGTTTTTTCAAACCTAAATATTAAAATAACAACAGCTGCACTTGTTCTTATATCTTATCTTATATCCTTCGCTTGCCGTTAAACGTCACATAGGGCTTGCAAAGTAGTTCGCCAATTTTTCCTGTCTTCGGCGAGTCTTT
This sequence comes from Achatina immaculata, assembly GCA_009760885.1. Taxonomy (NCBI): domain Eukaryota; kingdom Metazoa; phylum Mollusca; class Gastropoda; order Stylommatophora; family Achatinidae; genus Lissachatina; species Lissachatina immaculata. The sequence continues at coordinate 2,596,597 of CM019715.1, read as the reverse complement.
CAACCTCATCAAAGGATTTTATGCCTCTTAATTTGGCCTCTCTTAACAATGTCCTCTTCAGAGTTTCATGTGGTCTGCCTCTTTTTCTTTGGCCTGTTGTGTTCCACTTGATAGCTTGTTTTGGGATTCTCTGATCATTTCTTCTCATCAAGTGACCAACATATGTCCATCTCCTTTTCCTGATCACCCATGAGACTGGTTGTTGTTCAGTCATCTGTCTTATCTCTGCATTGTTCTTGAATTCATTCCACTTGATGCTGAGTATTTTCCTTATGCATTTTTGTTTTCAAAAGAGTCTAATTTCTTTAGTTGTTTTCCAGCTTTTGCATGGATAAATGAGGGTGGATATTACATTTGAATTGAATAGTCTTAACTTGGTTTTTGTGCTTATAACTTTTGAATTCCATATGTTCTCAAGATTCTTGAAGATTGATGCTGCCTTTGCAATTCTGATCCTAACTTCCTTTCTAGTGTCATCATCCTGGTCTATGTAGCTGCCAAGGTATCCAAATTGATTGACTTCTTCAATATCAGTCCCTTCTATGTGTATTTTTCCATTTTGATTGATGGGAATTTTCATTATTTTTGTTTTGTCCTTGTTAATTTCAAGCATTTTGCACTTGTTACCATCTATTGAAATGTTTTTTAAAAATATTTTTTCTTAATATACTGAATATTTCAAAATATCTTGAAAAATGTTTATTTATTTAAGAAGCAGTGTTATACATATTTTTATTATTAGTTTAAAAAATTGTGACATGATAAGGCGTTGATATAGTTAACTTTTCTTGAATATTTTTTTTGTGGGTAGCAGGTCACATACCAATCCTGCTTTAGGGTTGTGCTCAGAAAAGGTGATCACTGATCTTGATCAAGGAGAAATGCCTACTCAATTTTCTGCAGGTGTATAATATTCTACTATCTCCTGATTTTCCTTGATCAGAAATTTCCTAATTAGATTTTTACATTTTTGCCTCTCCCACAATATCACCTCACCCAAGTGGATTCAGGGCATCATGGAAAGTCTGAATATGTTATTACGAGACCCTGGTCAACTTGCTCAAGACCGTTCTGCTTTCAGGGAGGCTGTGAGAGGGACAGTTTTCTGAAATGGACACGTCATATGAAAAAAAAAAAAGGAAATTTTTTTGTTTGTTTCATTTCAAATAAGTTGGCATTTAATAATTCAAATTCTTAGTGCTAGTAAGCTGTTAATCAATTACATGGAGATACCACAAGAATAAAAATCAAAGCACAGAAAGTAACAAAACACATTAAATTATTATAAAGTGTAAAATTTAATCAAAACATATAATCATCATTAAAAGATAAAACAGCTTTGCAGAACTTAAGTATATCCATTAGTTCAGCAGGAATTGAGATTATCATTAGTTCATTTTCTGCTAAAGGCAAAAGCATCTGGCCAGTTTTCTGTGACAGAACTGCCATCTGATAAAAATTTCCAACATTTGTTTCTGTTCTCAGGCATCTATACTCAATATCAACAAATTAAGAATATTTTTCTAGTATTTATTACTAGACTGGTGCATAATGAACATGTGCATTAAGAATTCATCTGCTAAAATTAGAGTTTTGATGATGGTAATAATAATTTTTGGGTCATTTTTAATGATAAATTATTCTGTCAACATTAAGATCAGAAAATAACCCTAGTAGAGCAAACAGGAAAGAAGATTTCAACATGTGGCATTTCTGCTTGGAGGGTAATTTAATGCTGGGCACAAAAGCTCCATAATCTGGCAAAGAATTATAGAAGCAGAAATGAACAGCAAATGACAGAATTGGGACAACATACGCAGGCTGGCTATAGACCATAAGAAGTGGAGAGAATTTGTTGTCCTACTGACACCACAAAGTACGAGTATGCTGGGCAGTGATTGCTTTGCCAAATGCTGATCAAGGATATGCATGTGAACAAAAATTACATAATGGCCACAAGAATAACTGTAAATCAACTTAGCACAGCTTCAACTTACTGCATGCTGAAACTGCACTTTGCACTTAACTGGGTTTCAGAGATGATGATTGCATTTTAAATTAATTCTATAAAAAGCTACAGCTGTAACATAAAAAGCTACCACTTTATCATTGTTGATCATTTATACATTTGTACACCAGCTGTGAACTTTCTGTCTCAAAGTCTAGCAAAATATCAGCTTAATAAGAATCAGCTGTGAATTAGCTTCTCAAGATCAATCTCTGGCAAGAGACTTCTGGGAAGGTAGTTCAATTAAGCCATGTTTTCTTTTTTTTTTTTTTTCTTTGTTGCCAGATTCTTTGCTTGCATGTTCCTGATAGCTTTAACCAACAAGCATTTTTCTGTTTCTTATGTGACCAAATGTTCAAGCCGAGCAGTTTGTCAAGCGTGCACATTTTCTCAGTTAGCTGGTCATCTCAACTACGCAGTTTTATCAAAATTCCACGCTGTAACAGTTTCACCATGATTCCAAGAAACACAATTTTATTAGGATTTCTAGCTGCACATTTCTAGAAATGTAACTTGCATAATTTTACCTGAATTTCAAGCTGAACTGTTTTACATTAATTACAATCTGCACAGTTTTACCAGACTTACAAACTTTACATCTTACATCCCACCCGTGCCATTAAATGTCACATAGGGCTCGCATAGTTGTTTGCCAGGTTTTCCTGTTCTCGGCGAGTCTTTCAATTTCATCAAGGGATGTTATGCCCACTAAACTGGCCTCTCTTAACAATGTCATCTTTAGAGTTTCACATGGTTGACCTCTTTTTCTTCAGCCTGTTGTACTCCACTTGATAGCTTGTTTTGGTATTCTCCGATTGTTTCTTCTCATCACATGGCCTACATATGTTCATCTTCTTTTTCTGATCACCAATGAGAACAGTTGTTTGCTCATCTGTCTTATCTCTGCATTGTTCTTGAATTTGTTCCACTTTATATCAAGTATTTTTCTGAGGCATTGTTTTCAAAAAAGTCTAATTTATTGTCTAATTCTTTAGTTGATTTCCAGCTTTCGCATGCATAAATGAGGGTGGATATCACATTTGAATTGAATAATCTTGACTTGATTTTTATGCTTATAACTTTCGAATTCCATATGTTCTCAAGATTTTTGAAGGACAATGCTGCCTTTGCAATCTGAATTCTAACTTCCTTTTTGGTGTCACCATCGTGGTCTGTGTAGCTGCCAAGGTATGCATATTGGTCTACTTCATCAACAACTGTTCCTTCTATGTATATTTTTCCATCTTGATTAATGAGAAATTTCATAATTTTTGTTTTGTTTTTGTTAATTTCAAGATCTATTTTGCTAGTCAAGGAAGACAGGGAATCTGTTTTTTCCTGCATCGATTTCACATTGTCACGATACGAGTTATGTCATCTGCAAAATCAAGATCTTCTATTTGGGTCCCATATACCCAATCAGTGCTTGTTTTACCTGTACAGCATCTTTTCGTTATAAAGTCTGTGACAATTCCAAAAAGCATGGAAGATAATATACATCCTTGTTTCATGCATGTTTCAATCTGAAACCATTCACTCATTCCTTCTTCTGTCTTGACTGCACAAACATATCCATTGTAGAGATCTCTAATGATGTTGACAATTTTAGATGGTATTCCATATAGTCTTAAAATTCTCCACAATGAATCTCTGTGTGTGCTATCAAATGCTTTTTTAAAATTTATGAAGTTCAGGATTAATGGTTTCTGCTGTTTAATGTTCTTCAAGTATTATTCTTAGAGTAAAGATCTAGTCAAGACAGCTTCTCCCTTTTCAAAATCCTGCCTGTTCTTCTCTCATTGAAGTATCCACTACATTCCTAATACTATTCAGAATCACTTTACAAAACACCTTTGATACAACTGGCAGTACGGTTACACCCCTCCAGTTATTGCAGTCACTGAGGTTGCCTTTTTTGGGTATTTTAACAATGAATCCCTTTTTCCATTTAGAAGGGACTTTTTCTTCTTTCCAAATTTTATTAAACATTCTCTGTAGTTGGCTCATGTTGTCACTATTAATAGTTTTTAACATTTCGACTGTTATTTCATCTTCACCTGCCGCCTTGTTGTTAGCCATTAGATTCACTGCTGTTTCAGTTTCATTCAGTGTAACTTCATCTAAGCTGACATTTAGTTGTGGGACTGGTAAATCGGTTTCAAGATTTATTAATTCATTTGGATGTGGTTGATTAAGTATTTCTTGGAAGTGTTCAGCCAATCTTTGCTTTTGGTCTTTACTTGATGTTAATAGGTTGCCTATTAACAAACTGCACATGTTTATCGGAATTCCAAGCTGGGCAATATTACCTGAATTCTAGCTGCACATTTTCCAAGAATTTCAAGCTGCATAGTTTGATCATAATTCTAAGCTGCACAGTTTTACAAGAATTCTAAGCTGCACAGGTTTAACAGAATTCCAAGCTGTGCAGTTTTACCTTAATTTTAGCTGCACATTTTCATAGAAATCCAAGCTGCACAGTTTTAATTCTAAGCTTCACAGTTAACCAAATTCAAAGCTACACAGTTTTTTTCAGGATTTCTACCTGCAAAGTTTTATCAAGATTTCTAGCTGCACAGTTTTACCAGAATTACAAGCTACTCAGTTTTACAGACATACATATTTTTAAAGTCTATTTGGATGTTCAAGCTATGCAATTCAATTTCCATACACCATCCCCATTTTTTCATAAAGAATCCCTTCAGTGGTGTTCAATGCTCATTTGTTTAATATTCCCAGAGTTTATTATATCCAGAGAGGCTGATGGCCATTCTGGTCTGTTTTTACGTATTATATTTAAGTTTTCCATTCATCACTTCAGCTTGCATGATTTCATGCAGACTTAACGACAGTATGCCAACATGACATAACGCAAAACAAAGTTCTTTCTTAAAAAATAAAGATACAAAATTAGAAAATGCAACAAGGACGCATATGTCATTAAGCTGCAGAATTGTTGCTGTCATCAGTGTGGGAGGTCTGTGTTGCTGGAGCATGAATCTGGCGTTCGTTTGCTGAAAATGACGTTCTTCTCTCACCAAACATCGCTCGCACTCTGTCTCTCTTGTCACAGCATCTCTCGGCCTCCTTGCTCATTCTGATTATTTAAAAAAAAAATTTGAATAATGATTTCACTTATAACTTTGTTGGATAATGATTTCAATTATAAGTTTCTAGGTGATGATTTCCATTATAGCTTTCTTGAATGATGATTTCACTTATAAATTTCTTGGGTAATAGTGTCAGTTACAAATATGTTGGATAATGATTTCAGTTATACGTTTTGTTGAATGATGATTTAATTTATAAATTCCTTAGGTGACAGTTTCAGTTAAAAGTTTGCTAGATAATATTCTTCATTAAAAGTATTTTTTATAATTATATCACTACTTACTACAACAAGCATTTATCAATTTAAGACTGGGCAAAGATGCAAAGCGGTCTACATGCACACATACACCAACATCCCCCCCACTCTCACTGTACAACATAGTAGTAATTAATGTACAAGTATATAAAATAAAGTATATAACTATAAACAAAGCCACTGCAGTAAAGCTGTAATAACAAAATGTTCAAACTATTTAAGAAATATGTATGACATAGTGGAGGCTACAGTCCAAGAAACTTGGAAAATGTTATTATAAAGTAAGCAGCTTTCACCTTGAACTCTCCGACAAAGCTCTTGCAATGAAGCTGTCTCGTCTCACAGAGTCAACATTGTCAAAGTCTTCAGTCTTCTGTAGAAGAAAATTAGAAACACTAAGCCTCAAAATTCCTCATCTCAAAATTTGCCAATGATTTGTCTTGCTATCTGACTACAGTGTGGCTGGCACTACTGCTTCCATTATTTTCAAACAGTCTATACCCGAAACAAACCACCTGTTAAGAGCAGAACATCATAGGCTATAAGCTCATCTGCATAAAGTTATGTTAAAGGCCCCCCCCCCCCAATCTGCATGTGCCAAAATGATGTCCTAACTCTAGACCACATTTTGCAAATCTGCACTATCTACAGAGAGTTATGATCAAATAACTGCCAAATCAGGCTCCAGTAAAAGGAGCTTGGACAGAAAAATAAGCATGAAGTCTTTTGATGATGGGATTCATGTCTCCTTGTTTAGATGGCTGAGCATGTGAAACTGAACACACATTAAGGAGACATATCTGCTGCTGTGGAAAGAAATTAACATCAAATTTTGTGGCCCTGACTGAAATGATGGTTCTGTTGTTCTGAACACAGAGAGACCCAGACCATTCCTTCTGTTACTTTACAGTAACAATAGCAAGTAAATTGCAGGAAAGTGCATCACCACAGTAATGGAAACACAAATACTTTATATCATGTTATAGTTCCCTCACTGAAAGGGCAGAATGTTAGACAGGCCTGTGTGCCCAATTCCTAACCTTTTGAAAATAAAGTATGTTCGTACATTCATTCATTCCCTTCTCCACCATTTACAGCAGTGACCATAGAAGTATGTCACTCTTGTGAACACTGTATACATTAGTTACAATGATAAAGATGACAGCACTGACTATAGAAGTGTATCACTCTTGTGTACACTATATACACCATGTTACATTAGTTACAATGATAAAGATGACAGCAGTGACAACGATAAGACTATCATGCATTTCCCCAGTTCCTGAGACAATCATAAGTAGACTGCAATAATAGGCTGTCAAATGAGCTGCACCACAATAGGGGGCTCACTGAACCCTGGTTAGATCTTTTATTATATTACATCATTTATGATCATTTCAAAAGGTAAAGAAAAATTGATTGTTGGTTTCCCTGTAACAGTAAATGTGGGAGGGAAGGGGTGAAGATGGTGTCCAATACAGCCATCAGCAACCCATAACTGATATGCTAGCATCAAGACTGGTGAATCATAGCTGACCAAGACCCTGTCCCAAAACATTTTCATTGCATCGGCTGCAGTGAACACCAACTCACAATTCTAGGGAGATATAAGAAGAAGAAGAAAGAAGAAGAAGTAAACTTTCTTTTGCAAATTAATCTGATAAAGATCTGATGTACAGGAACTGAGCTGGATGAAGAAGGGACTGCATAGTCTTAATTAAAATTCTTTGAGCAGATCCAAAACGGAGACCCATGTTTGAAGAAGGATGCAATAAATACCCTGGACAGACATAAAAACAGAGAAGAGGTTCTTGGAGAAGAATCTTAACAGTTAAAAAATTTGTTAAAATTGTAAGAAAAAGATAGTCACATTTTTTTTTTGGACATATGAGAAGACAGATGTTAGACAGCTTGATAATTACTGAAAAATTCAAGGGTAAAAGAAGGATAAGGAGGCCAAGAACAAAAATATCTTACTGGACTGGTCAAGTGGCTTGGAAAAAAGGAAAACATTTGAGCTGATCAGAAACATCAAGGTCCACACAAGACAGAGACGTGTGATGACTAATGCTTTCTGGCATAGTATGTAATGTATGATCCAAAACTTCCCCCCATTACGAAAGTATTGTTGATCTTTATCCAGTTAATGAGGCTAAAACTAGCACAACAGGATGCCTATCTGGAGCACTATGAGTTGGTAGGATAACATTTTTACTATCTTTGGATCATTGGGTCTCGGAGATTACTCTATTCATCTAGAACAATCATTAATGGCCCTGCCTCTAAAAAAAAAAAAAAATCTGGTAAAAGATGGAAACTAAGGATGCTTTGACTAACTTGTGTGAGCTGGAAATACTGACAAGTTGAGACAGTGTGAGAGTTCACTATTGTGTCTAAAAATCATACTAATGGTGAAGGGAAAAACTGACTAAAATATCAAAAACAGGATGCCTCATGTAGTGGTATTAAATTATTTTGACTTTTTTTTCAGTGTTTTGAATGAAGTGGCTGGGAAGAAATATGTGTGAGAATCTGGTTAAGCACAAAATACAAAATGTGAATTAATGAAGAATGGGTGAGTCAGTGCAGGATGAATGAATCGATGCAGAATGAGTGAATCAATGCAGAATGAGTGAATCAGTGCAGAATGGGTGCCATGAGTTCCTGTATGCTGAAAAATATATCTTATCTTGTCATATCTTGTGCTATCTCCTTGTAACTGTGAGATGATGTTCTTTGCAGCTGATGCTTTGAAGGTGTTGGCATGGGAGTGGGTTATGGCAACTATTTTTCAGTCCTGGAGTACAGCTAAAGGGGGTGTGCAATGCATCTTTAGCAGACTCTACCACCATGGGGACTATGGAGATCCTAGGGCCGTTAGCCAGGCTAGGCCTGTTACTAGGGGTACCAACAGAGAGGTGGGACAGGGTCTTGGTCACCTATAGTTTGCTAACCCTGTTGTTAGTAGATCAGCTATGAGTCGCTGTTTGGCTGATTGGACAGCGTCTTCACCTGCTGCTGAAAAATATGTAAAGAGGCACTTGTGAGCTCATTTGGAACACAATGATGATGATGATGGTTCTAACTGACTTCTTTCTGTCTTTCTTTTATTTTTATTTTATGATTATTGTTTATGGTCTTCCTTATCCACTCACAGAGTGCTTCGAGAATAGAAAAAGAGGACATTGCAAGCTTGTTTTGGATAATTGCACATTCAGGAGAACCTACATATAACAGGACAAAAGTCCATGAGAGATCCTTTGTGGCAGAATATAAGAGTGCTGTCCCCTCATTACTGAGCAGTTAATGGAGTGCAGTTTCAACTTTTGGTTACCGTCTTTAACTTTTTTTTTGTCTTATATTCACGAGTTTTCTCAGGATTTTTTCTTCCACAACATTCTTGCGCTTCCATTTCTCTACTCCTTTTTTTTTTTCCTCCAAGTATTTAAAAAAAAAGGAATTTCTATAAAGAAATGAGCATTAACAAACTATTTTAAAACAGAGTTCAGGTTTTGCATATACTGTAATTTCATTAAGTTGATAAAAATGATCCCATGTTAATAACTGTTCAGCTCAGCACAAACATTTGATTGTTTTACTATTTGTGTTTTAGTGTATCTCATGATCATCTTCCCATTCATTGTTCACAATAGCTGAGAGAAGGCTGCTAGATATGTCAATGTCAGCAAGAATAGATTAGGATAGTTACTGGGGTGAATGCTGAGTTCTAGGCCTAAGGTACAAATACTTGAAACACATACTTGATATTGGGTACATTTGTAGACCAGGCTAATGTAAGATTAAACATCAAGTTTCAAGAAATTAACTGCAATCAATTTTTTTTTACAGGCTGCTGAAGTGGTAAGAGGTGGCAGAAATTGAGAAAATGAATAACATTTCTCATCAAACAGTCATTTGCTACCTCTGCATCAAGGGCTTATCATCGAAGGAGATCTATGAGGATATGGTAGAGACTCTATGGGAGAGTGCCCCTTCTTACAGCACAGTGAAGAAATGGGCAGCTCAATTCAAACATGGAAGGGAGAGTCTGGAAGATGATCCCCATCCAGGAAGACCAAGAATGGTAACCACCAATGAAACCACCAGCAGAATCCATGACATGATAATGAAGGATCGACGACTAACTAAGCGGCACATTGCTACTGAGTTGGGCATCTCCCAGGAACATATTCATGCCATTATTCACAATGATCTTCAAATGACAAAGGTGTCTGCTCAATGGGTTCCGAAACCTTTTGGAGCTGATCACAAATGACAGCGTCTCAACATGTCAAGAGACAATCTTGGCCATTTTCTGCAGATCCTGAAAAGTTTCTTCAGCAATTTGTGACTATGGACGAGTCTTGGGTTCATCATTTTCAACCACGGATTTCCACTTACAAAAAAAGCAAGCAAGAGTGATGGTTCTGTCTGCTGGCAAAGTGATGGCTTCCATATTTTGGGATTCAGAAGGTGTGCTATTGGTAGACTATCTTCAAAAGGGCAGAACGGTCACCAGGGGCCTATTTCGCTAATATTGGGATGCAACTGTGAGTCAAACTGAAGGAAAAGCATTGAGGGAAATTGACGAGAGGAGTCATACTTCAGCAAGACAATGCTCCAGTTCACAAGTCGGTGGTGGCAATGACTGCTATTCATGAATGTGGCTTCCAGCCTCTTGAACATCCCTCTTATTTCCCAGATTTGGCCCCTTCGGACTATTACCTGTTTACCAAACTAAAAAAAGGAGCTCAGTGGTCACAAATTTGTTTCAGATGATGATGTCATTCATGCTGTAGACCACTTTCTACTGGTGTGAGATGCTGACTTTTACAAAGAAGGAATCTGTAGGCTCAAGGATCATTGGGCTAAGTGCATATAATTTGCAAGGGGAATATGTTAAGAAATAACCCAAAAAAGTTGTCTACACATAATCTGCTGCACCTTAGGCTGAGAAATTATCAATCACTTCTTGTAGAACTCTGCATTGAATAGCTCTCTCTCCCTCGCCCTCCCCCTAGTTTCTCTCCTCTCTCTCTCTCGACCACTTGAAACTTTTAAGTTTCATAGCTTCATATAAAAAATCTGACTCCATTCATCTCAGTTCCTGGCTTTTTCTCTTTAGTTCTTCAGCCTTGTGGATCTTCTTCCACGTTATGTCTCTATCCTATGGTCTTGTCCCCTTCATCCTCCATATATACGCGAGTTTGGTTTGACAGCTGTCTACCACTGATTCTACGTGATCACGTCTCTTTCGCTGAACAGTTTTTTTTTTTTTATTGTTACCAATGATATTTACAGAAAAAAATTATGACAACTTAAAACATAGTCATATGTATGTTATACGCTAATACAGGAAGTACATGTTCTTGCTGCCTTTGTGACATAACAGGGTCATCAGGATTTGAGGGCAGTCCCTGACGTTCTCTGAAACCGTGGTTTAATATTTCGCCGTTTTGCTTCGCCGCCATGTTTCAACAAAGGTTGTTGCTATGTTTTACAAAAGTCGGACGACATTCAAAACATACGAAAAGGTCCCAATGATCAGATTCTTTTAAGTCAGAAGTTTTGAACCAAAACAGATCAGAAGCAAGAAATGAATCTTTTCAACAGTGAGATTTGAGGACATTTATCTTGCTGGGTGGAAATGTTGTTGGAGAAGTGTTTATCTGCTCTTCTACCTGGATCATTATTTGAAGCAGTATATTGTCATTTCAACAAAACTTTAATTTTGAAGAAAGTGTATAATATCCTTACTTTTGGCACCTAATTTTGCCGTGGTCTAATAAGGAAAAAAAAGGTGTAAAACAGGGCCAGCCCCGGACTTGTTCATATTGGAAGAACTAAGTTGCAAGTCGAGTCGAATGAAGTTGCAAGTCGCCATTCTGCATCTCTCCTATCGAGGACGAATCGAGTCGTCAAAGCAGCTGGAGTCTTAGCCTGTCAACTCGACTCTGTGACTTTAATAAATACAAAACAGGGTACACCAGCCTGGCTCTCTACACACCAGATAGTGCCGTGCAGATATGCGTAGGTGGTCATCTCTCCCCATCTCGCTCGATGCTCCGTGCCTTCCTATGGCCCTGACAATAAAACATTGCTGGTGGCATCCCCCCCCCCCCTCTCTTAGAAGACGGTTACGAGGCAAGGACATTTGTGCACATATTCTGCTTTGCATGGGCAGTTGGTATGGAGAAAATGGTTTGCTTATGTTGCACTTTCTCCATCTTGACTCTGCCATTCAGCTTCAGGAGAAGGCTAAGGTTCATTAAAATTAAGATTTGTAAAATGTTATGTCTACTTTGTTTTACTGTATGGAGCTTAGGTACCTGGTACAAGCAAAAAGATGGAGAACAAGATTAATGCAGCAGAATAATGGTATACAGAAAAATTAGGTCATATAAAGCATCGAGAATGAAAAGAACAAATGCACAAGTTTTAGAACAGCTCCAAGTGGAATGTGAACTTCTCAAAGAAATAAAGATGAACAAAATACTTTGGCCTTATCAAAAGACATAACAATATACTGAAGACCATCTAGAAGGAAAGGCGGAAGGAAAAAGAGGAAGACAGAGATGTACACTTGTAGATGGGAAGATAAGATTCGAGAATGGATAGGACACAGTCTGGCTGAATGGACCATCAAGGCAGGGAACGGGAGATTTATTACTGCCAACCTTCGTTCTGGAGAAGGCACATGCTGCTGCGGCTGATGATGATGATGATGATGACGATGATTCATTCAGCTCCAGAAGAAGGCTAAGGTTCATATGTTTGAAAATCTAACACATATACAATGTAAGGTAGTAGAGTAATGTTGTCCGGTGTCATTGAATGTTGATGAGTGACCCGGTTTGAAAACAAACTAAATTTTAAGTCTGACCTAGTCAGATGATTAATGAGGAAGGACTGGATTTGGCAGCTATTCAACAGAGCTGAGTGTGGCTATATTCGTGTCTGAACAGAATGTGACTGACGTTAAAAAATTAAATTCTTTCATTCATTCATTCATGTTCTTTCCAGAACGTTGTCCCTCTCACGGCGGCCCTGAATCCAATACAATCTTGCGCCAAGTTGACGAGGATTTTGCAGTACATATTCAGACTTTTTCGTGAAGTCCTGAGTCCGTCTGTGGCGAAGTTGTCCCTTTTCTCTTTTGCCGTGCACTATGTCTTCTATTATCAACCTCTCCAAACTATCGTGTCCCTTGATCTGGATGAAGTCTTCTTCTTCTTCTTCGTTCACTTCTACCACCAAAAACCGCACTGTGAACCTACAGAATTCACGCATGTGGTCCTCGTTAGGTCCCGTGGTCCCCTGTGTGGTCCAAAATAGACCACACGAGTTCCACGAAAGGACCACAAGGGGTTCAGAGTATCACAGTGCTTTAGCCTGTATTCTTGGTGGGTCTCGGAAGCGGGATTGCGTGACACCGTGGTTTTCATTGCACCAGTTTGGTCTAGGGTTGGACTTTCTCACCGGAAGACCTCGACGTGTTTGGAATATCAGTGCATCCCCGCTGGGTGAGAGGCGTAAGCCCACCCAGGCCAGAGTTGGACTTTCTCACCGGAAAACCTCGACGTGTTTTGAGATACCCGTGTATCACCGCCGGGTGAGAGGTGGTTGCCCATCCAGTCCAGGGTTGGACTTTCTCACCGGAAAACCTCAGCGTGATTAGGATACGCAGACATCCCCGCCGGGTGAGAGGTGGTTGCCTATCTAGACTTCCCTGGTCCAGTGTCTCCGACTTCAGCATTTTGCGGTCGTGGCCGCTACCCTTCCTAGTTGTGACCAGGATGGAGCTTTTGTCCAGGAGGACGAATCCTCGCCACTAGTGACTTCTACCCCTGGGTTGAGCCGGTTTAGGCATTTCCCAGTATGGGCGTGTTTGGGACGGGACCGACCTCTGGGGCAGAGGTACTGTGACATTCATAGCCTTCAAGATTCACCCCTGGTATGAGCCGGTTTAGGCAAAATTCACCAGTATGGGTGTTTATCAGGCGTTACCGACCTCTAGAGCGGAGGTGGCATGACATGTCTAGCCATCGAGCTCCACCCCTGGTGTGTGCCGGTTTAGGCATATTTCACCAGTGTAGGTGTATTTCGGACGTAGGCGGCCTCTAGAGCAGAGGCGCCGTGGTATAGCTCTCGTAGCGATACTACTGGACATACCAGGTTAAACTTCACTTTCCACCACCTTTTCCCATCGGCGCCGCACAGCAGCCTTTATTTCCGCATTTACTTCCTTAACCGGGAGGAGCTTCACTCCACGCGCGGCATTTGAAGAGTCAAGCCAGCAGTGACTTAACCTCTGGGACAAGCCGGTTCATGCATTTCACCCGATATGACTGCATTCAGGACGTGGCCGACCTCCAGACCAGAGGTGCCGTGATTTGACTGTTTGCTTCGATTTATCCTTTCAACCACCTTTTCCGCAGTGATGCTGCGCGGCAACCTCATTTGCAAATTTCTTCATTGGCCGGGAAGAGCACCGCTCCACGCACGGCAGCTGAAGATCTCGCCAACAGCGGCAGATGAGCTACCAAACGTGACACTCATCTACCCTAAGTAACTGGTTTTCAGGCGCCAGATATTCGCCCTCGCCCCTTCTCCTGTCAGTTTAAACAGTTCTGCCACGGGAAGGCCAGGAGCTGGACTTGACTGCCAGAGGCTGTTTGTGGCGCGTTTGCAGTCCTTAGAACCTCTGGATGAAGTATCTCAGCTTTCTAATTTGTATAGTGTTAACGAGTCGGTTTTCTGCAATACCTACTCCCATTAGTATCTCTTTATTTGATTTTCGTTCTGTCCATGATATGCTGAGTGCCCTTCTGTAACATTTCGTTTCAAATGCTGTTAGTCTCTTTTCTCCCCCGTGTGGTATCTGGGACCCCGGCACATGCCTGGGAAGCAAAGAAAAGGACCACTGTAGCCTACTGAGTATGATCGTAAAAGACGACTGAGGAGGGTTCGCCATAGGGCCAGCAACCCTATCTGGAAAAAAAAATCCATCAGACTGCTACAAAAACAGAAGTAAGGGAAAATACAAACGCAGGTGGAAGAAGAAACGTATATCAAGAAACTGAACTCATGAAGGTTGTGGATGAAAGCCAGCCACTTGAAGTAACAAGACTGACTGCAGACCTCCTGGAGCCGAAACATAAGATGCAAATAGGCATCTGGAATGTAAGAACACATAATGAAATGGGAAAACTAGCACAAACAATCAAGGCAATACACAGATACAAACAAGACGTATTAGGGATACAAGAGGCTAGATGGACAGGACAAGGCAGAAGTAAATTAACAACACAGCACACAGAAGATACAGTAATATGGTCAGGTAAAGAAGTAATCACGAAGGAGGAGTTGCATTGATTATAACGAAAGAAGCATCAAGATCATTGCTAAAATGGATCCCTATAAATGAGAGATTGTTGTATACGCGGTTCATTTCAAGATTCATGAAGCTATCTATTTATGTTATGCACCAAGAGAAGCATCTGAAAAGAAATTAAAAGAAGATTTTTACAACAGCCTCCAAGCCACAGTAGAAACAATACCCAAGCATGATATGCTACTCATCTTGGGCGACTTCAATGCAAAAGTAGGTGAAGGAAATGAAGATAGAAGAAGAATCATGGGAAGAGAAGGAATCCGAGAAATAAATGGAAATGGAGAAATATTGCAGGTTCTGATAATCATCGGAGGGACAATTTTCCGACATAAAAACATCCATAAAGTAACTTGGAAATCCCCAGACAAAAAAAAAAAACAACAAAAAAACAGAAAACCAAATTGATCACATACTGGTAAACAAGTGGAAACAGTCACTATAAGATATGAGAGCAAGGAAAGGAGTAGATGTATGAAGTGATCACAACCTCCGGTACCGAAAATAAGACTAAATTAAAGGAAAGCCATAATCGGAGAACCAATACACGATTTGATATAACAAAACTGAAAGAACAGCAAACAAGAAATGAATTCTCTTTAGTACTTAAGAACCGCTTCAGTGTCCTACAAGACAAACCAGAAATGTTCATTGAGTTCAATGAAAAACTACAGGAACCAGCAAAAGGTGTGCTGGGGTATCGGAAAAGGATAAAAGAGGAACGGATAAGCAAGACCACATGGGAAAAGATAGCGTAAAGAAAGGAAATTAAGAAAAAAATACTGAGCACCAAATCACAAAGGCAGAAAGAAGAAGTCTTAAAAAAACAATGCGCAAAAAGACAAAGAAGTGAAGGAATCATGCCGTCAAGATAAACGTCAACACTACGACAACTTAGCAGAAGAGAAAGCAGCATATGAAAATAATGGGAAAACCAACTACAGAATAAAAAAGCAGATGACAGGTAACTTCAGCAGAAGATGTGAGAGTGCAGTAAGGACATATTTAATTGACAAGTGATCAGTGGCGGAAGAGAAAAAGTTGAAATATGGAGGGAACACTTCAACACCCTACTAAACAGAACACAAGCAGCATAAACAAAAGACATACCTGAAGCAAAAAACGGAACTAAGCATCAATACAGGACCAATAACAATAAGTGAAGTAAATGAGACGATAAAGAAACTAAAATTAGATCGAGTACCAGGTGAAGATGAAGTGACTGATGAGATGTTGAAGAAAGCAGAAGAGATAGAAACACCAAAACAACTCTGCCGGATTCATTCATTCATTTGCATGTCCCTTGTGGAACTTTGCCTCCCTAACAGCAGTCCTGTAGGCCTCTCGATTGTGAACAAGATGGCCTGCTGCTGATGCATCCATTTGCAGATCATCAACGATGTCTTGCGGCCATCTTCGCTTTGGTCTTCCTCTCTTTCTTTTTCCCATTATGTACCCTTCCAAGATGGTTTTCTCTAGATTATCATGACGTTTAATGTGTCCAAAATATTTTCTCTGCCGGATACTACAACAAATTTGGGATCTAGAGAAAGTCCCAGAAGAGTGGAAAACTGGATTTATAGTAAAACTACGATAGAAGGGTGACCTCAGAGATTGGAGGAACTGGAGAGGCATTACCCTCCTGCCACTCACCAGCGAAATATTCTGCCGCATAATCATCAACAGAATTGTACCAGTGCTTGAGGGAAAACTTCGGAAAGAGCAGGCAGGATTCACGAAAAGAAGATCTTGCATAGACCACATTTTTGTACTTGGATAAATATAAGAAATGAGTGGTTTAGCACAACATACGAACTGTTTATAGATTCTGTGAAAGCTTTCGACAGTGCCAACAGAAATAATGATAATGATTGTCATCAAAGCCCTATACAAGAATTTTCAGTGCAAAGTGATCTGCGGAGAACACACCTCCAGCAGCTTTAGGGTACAAAGCAAGGATATGTACCATCACCAACATTTTTTATCATACCATTAGACTGGTTAATGAAAGAGGCAACATCAGACAAGCGCAGAGGATTACAATGGATACGCGACACAGTCCTGGAGGACCTTGACTGTGCCGACGATATTTGTCTACTGTTAAGCAGACACGAAGATATGCAAGATAAAATAAACAAACTAACTCAGAATCCTAACAGTATAGGATTAAATAAAGATCAATATAGAAAAGACGAAGTTAATGAAGCAAAATATAAACAACAGAAATGTACTCAGAGTAGATAACAAGTTAGTGGCAAAGGTCAGCAAATTTGTATATCTTGGTATTTGAGTAGTAGAAGATGGAGACAGCATGGAAGACATCAGCAACAGACTTACTAGAGCAAACCTGGCTTTTACAATGTTGCAGACTATGTCTTGTCTTGTCATGTCTTATCTTGCAGACTATATGGAAATCTAAAAAAAAAAAAAACTAAACATGAAAATGAAAATCAAGATATTTAAAACTAATGCTCTAAATGTACTACTCTATGGAAGTGAATGCTAGAAAACAAGCTGAATTCTTTCCAGACTAAATGTTTACGAAGAATTATAAGAATATTTTGGACAAACTCCATAAGAAATAACATTTTGTCGGCAGAAATGCAGATGAAGCCACTGACAGCAATTATTGAGGAAAGGCGCTGGCGATGATTGGGACATGTGCTCTGGATGACTGACGACTTACTACCATAAATAGCACTAAGATGGACACCACAGGGGAATAGAGGTAACGGTAGAGAAAAGGACACACGGAGAAGAACAACAGAAAGGATGTTGAACAATAGAGGGCTCATCTGGGTAAGAGCAGAAAAAAGGCAAATAACAGGCGTTTGTGGAAGATCCATACATAGCATGTTTGTAGGAAACAACTGGTTTAAACAACATCCCCGAAGACTGGCAACGTGATGCAGCCCAGACAAAAAGACTTTTAACCAGATAGACTACATATTAATCTACAAACCATTCCGCAATGCATTACTGACAACAAAAACAATGCCAGGAGCCGACTACAATAGTGATCACGACCCACTCTGTGGAAAAATTAGAATAAAGCTAAAGAAAGCATGCAGAAAAGTGAGAAACATCAAACTGAATACAGAACTACTTAAAAAATGACCAAGAACTGCGAGAACAATATAAAGTTATTATAACAAATAGATACAATGCAATAGCAAAGATAAACAGTATATATGAGCAATGGGCAATTTTAAGAGATTCTATCCACCAAACTGTTAAGGAGATAATACCACCAAAGAAAGAATCCCCTAAAAATAAATGAATGATATACGACATCTTAGGACTGATGGACAAGATGAGGAGGAGTAAAAATAACGAGGAAAAATATAGCAAGATAAATAAAGAAATAAGACTCAAATGCAGAGAAACAAAGGAAGTGTGGTTAAATGAACAGTGCAGACAAATAGAGGACTCCCATAATAAAGACAGCACAAACAAACGAATTAGTGAACTCATAGGCAGGAAAACAAAATATTCAACAGGATGCCATAAATCAAAAGAAGGTAAAATGTTAATGGGAAAAGAAGACATTCTGGACAGGTGGAGATAGTACATCGGTGAGCTGTTTGGAGGAGAAAGACCAGAATTAACACTAGATACTGAAAACTATGATCAATACTTGAAGATAAAATCAAAGATGCCATCAAACACATGAAGAAAGGAAAAGCGACTGGCCCTGATAATATAACAATAACAAAAATATAACAGAAACAGAGGCGCTAGAGGAGATAGGAATAACAATAATAACCAGGTTACTGAATGACATTTACAACAATGGTTATATGCCCAGTGACCTGATTAAATCCACGTTTATAGCACTACTAAAGAAACCAGTTTCAAAGGAATATGATGACCACCTGACTATCAGCCTCTCATGTCACATAACGAAGCTGCTTCTGAGAATCATGAGAAGAACAAAGAGAAAGATAAAAATTGAAATAGCAGATGGAAAGTTTGGATTTGTTGAAGGAAAGGGAACACACAATGCCATTTATGCTTTACGAACACTAACAGAAAGAGGTTTAGAAGTACAGAAAGATCTCCACTTATGCTTCATTGATTACACCAAGGCATTCGACAAGGTGAAACTTAATGAAATTACTAAAATGCTTGAAGACATCAGTATAGACGGCAAAGACCTACGACAAGGATGTGTACTATCTCCAGACCTTTTTTCTCTGTACAGCGAGGATATTCTAAGAACCATCATCACAGAACCAGGCATAAAAATTGGAGGATACAATATTAACAACCTTAGGTATGTTGGCGACACAGTACTGATAGCTGAGAACCAACAAGACCTGCAAAATCTCTTGGATAAAGTCGCTAAAGGAAATGAACAGAAATGCCTTACTTTCAACATAAAAAAGACAGAGACTATGGTTATATCTAAGAAACAGAATCCACCAACATGCAGTATTAAATTAAACGGAACTATTCTAAATCAGGTGCAGACATTCAAATACCTTGGAGCAGTAATAACTTCAGATGGGAAATGCAGAACAGACATTAGGAACAGAATAGGCCAAGCAAAGCCTGCATTTCAGAGAATGAGAAACATATTAGCCAACACATCCTTATCAATGAATGTTAGAAAACGAGTCCTAAAATGCTATATTGAACCTATCTTGTTATATGGAAGTGAATCACGGACAATAGGCGGGTATGCACAAAAATCATCGGAAGCAGCAGAAATGTGGTTTATTAGAAGAATGTTGCGAATCCCCTGGACAGCAAAAATAACTAATGAAGAATGTATGAGAAGAGCTGGAGAGACAAAAAATCTTGTGAAAAAGATAAGAGATAGACAATGTACTTTCATAGGACATGCAATGAGAAGAGGGGGCACTGAAAATATTATAACAAGAGAAAAAATAAAAGGAAGAAGATCCAGAGGAAGACCAAGAGAAATGATACTGGACAGTCTGACAGGATGGTGTGAGAGGAGATCACCAACTGAGCTGATGAAGGATCGTGTTCTCTGGAGAAGCATAATAGCCAACACCAGTCGGCACGGCACCTGATGATGATGATGATGATGATGGTGATGATGATGATGATGATGATGGAAAGCCTTGGAGAAGTCCTATGTGCCTTTGGCACTTATGGTTCAGAGAAAAAGTGAGTGAGTGAGAGAGAGAGAGAGAGAGAGAGAGAGAGAGAGAGAGTGGCACTTATGGTTCAGAGAAAAAGTGAGAGAGAGAGAGAGAGAAAGAGAGAGAAAGAGAGAGTGTGTGTGAGTGAGCGAGAGAGAGAGAGATTGATTGATTGATCTTTATTTCAAAAGGGTTAAGAATTGGGCACGCAGGCCCGTCTGACATTCTGCCCTTTATCATACATCTTTCACTCTATTCCAGACATTTTACAAATATGCTGTTCATATAACAAACATAACTAACATTGAAGCTGAGAGACATAAAATAAAATATAACATTTACGTTTCGCTCTTAAACATTCACTCAGTACAGAAGTAACTACATACATTATAAATGACTATCTACTAAACAAAATTTTCGGGACTATTCAGAAAACAATTAATTGTATTCGGTGTCTGTAAGAGCAGCTTAAGATAACTTAAGAGAGAGAGAGAGAGAGAGAGAGAGAGAGAGAGACATTCTCTTTTCTTGTGATTTGTTAAGGATCCATGTTTCACATCCGTATGTTGCCACTAGGAATATGTAAGCTTTTAGTAAGCATAACTGTTTTCTTGGTGGTACCTTGCCACATACTTTTGATTTGTGCTAGTTTCTGTTAAGGAACCTAGATATTCAAATTTTTTTACGTTTTCAAGCTCCTGATAGTCCAGTGTAATTTTGGGCTTCATCATCATCATCATCATCATCAGGTGCCGTGCCGACTGGCGTTGGCTATTATGCTTCTCCAGAGTACCCGATCCTTCATGCAAGCCATCAGTTCAGTTGGTGATCTCCTCTCACACCATCCCGTCAGACTGTCCAGTATCATTTCTCTTGGTCTTCCTCTTGATCTTCTTCCTTCTATTTTTCCTGTTGTTATAATATTTTCAATGCCCCCTCTTCTCATTGCATGTCCTATGAAAGTACATTGTCTCTCTCTTATCTTTTTGACAAGGTTTTTGTCTCTCCAGCTCTTCTCATACATTCTTAATTAGTTATTTTTGCTGTCAATTTTGGGCTTACTTGTCATTTAAATATTATTAAGTAACGTCCGCGGGATTTTTTGTTTGTTTGTAGCAATTCTTGTGACGTTTCTTCTTTGCCGTTTCTTTTCTCCGAGATAATGTTTCTCTTCCTTCCTGATGGATTGAATCTGGTATTCCCACTTGTCATTAATTATTTGTATTTTTGATAGTGCATTATTTCTGTTATTCGCACAACTTTGTATATGTCCTTTAATTCTTTGCTTCTTCAAAATAGCTCTATGTCCAGCTCTATGTTTCTAATCCTTCTGCATCTTCTCTCTAATGTTACTCTTACTAAGCAGCATAATGGATCAAGATTACTATTGCTTCACCCCCTGTCATGTTTTTTGTTACTAATAAAGTATTTCAGAATCTTTTTATTAATGAGAACGTAGTCAGTTTGATTTCCTCACCTCCAAATATACCCGGGAACTGAGGACATGCCTGGGAGACAAAGAATAGGACCACTGTACCCTATCAAGCATGGTGGTAAAAGGAGACGAAGAAGGGTTCGGTATAGAACCAACAACCCTCACCGGTTAACAACATCAGACTGTTACAACAGAAACAAGGGGAAAAGAAACACACACAAGTGGAAGGTAACGTATATCAGGAAACTGAGCTCATGAAGGTTGTGGATGAAAGCCAGACATTGGAAGCCTCCAACCCAACAGCAAGCCTCATTAAACTTAACCACAAGATGCAAGTAGGCAGCTGAAATGTAAAAACACTTAATTAAACCGCAAAACTAGCACAAATCATGAAGAAAATGCATAGATACAAACTACATATATTTGGAACACAATAGGTAAGATGGACCGGACAAGGCAGAAGAAAACTAACAACACAACACACAGAAGATACAATAATATAATCAGGTAAAGAAGATAATCATGAAGGAGGAGTTGCACTGATTATGACGAAAGAAGCATCAAGAGCATTGTTGAAATGGAGCCCTATAAATTAGAGGTTATTAAATGCAAGCTTCAACTCAAGATTCACGAAGCTGTCTATTATAGTTTGTTATGCACCAAGAGAAGCATCTGAAGAGGAATTAAAAGAAGATTTTTACAACAGCCTCCAAGTCACAGTACGTGCAATAAACATAACAATCATACACAAGTATACACACAACAAACATAAGAATCACATGTAAATATTCCAGGGGAAGTCACTAAGTAACTCGCAAATTTAAATATTTTATCAGTGGCAGTTATCAGGTAGTATTTAAATATATCATTAGATAATACAATCATCCAACTTTATAATAGTTGTATGTATGGGGTGCTGGGAGTTACGTGCGTATGCGCAAAGCAATAACAAAATGGCTACTCAACTGTTAGTGCGTACCAAAGAAGAACAGAAAAGTGTAGTGCGATTTTTGTGGGCTAAGGGACATTCAGTTGAGGACATTCATAAGGAAATGATTACAGTTTATACTGAAAAGTGTTTGTCACGTAAAGCGGTCTATAACTGGGTAAAAGAATTATCTCAGGGACGCAACGAAATTGTTGACAAAGTACGAATTGGCCGTCCTGTTCAGATTGCAACAGAAGCGACTATGCAACGTGTGAATGAGATTATCAGAGCTGATAGTAACGATAGAGAATGTAGCAAGTGCAATATGGTGTTCACATGGTTTAGCCTACAGAATAATGCATGAGCAATTGAATTTTCGGAAATTTTGCTCACGTTGGGAACTCAGAAATCTGAATGATGAACACAAAATGAACCGATTTGGTTTGTCATTGCAGCATCTCTGTCATTACGCATATGAAGGTGAAGACATGCTCCAAAGGATTATTACTGGAGACAAATCTTGGGTGCACCACTACCAACCCGAATCAAAACGAGCCTTAATACAATGGAAACACCCGTCATCATCATACACAAAAAAATTCAAGATTACGCCTTCTGTGGGGAAGATTATGCTGACAGTGTTCTGGGAATATCAAGGGGTGTTGTTAACTAAGTTTCAGAAGTATAGTGACAGTGTGAATTCTGTATCGTACTGTGAAGTTCTGTCGATGCTACGGGATGCAATTCGAAGAAAACGTCCTGGTCTGCTGACTAGAGGTGTGCTTCTCCTTCATTACAATGCCAGACCACATACGGCTCGGTTAACCCAAGAGAAAATTAGCCATTTGGGTTGGGAAGTTATTGAACATCCACCCTATAGTCCTGACTTAGCTCCAAGTGATTTTCACCTGTTTGGTCCATTGAAAAACCACCTTGGCGGGAGAAGATTCTTGAGTGACGAAGAGGTGGAAACAGAAGTTTAAAAAAAATGGTTCAGAAATTGGACTCACGATTTGTACGCCATGGTATTGCATCACTGATTACACGATAGGACAAATGTATCAATGTTGGTGGCGATTATGTTGAAAAATAGGGGAATAATGTAGGTTCAAAAATTAAAAGTTTCCAAATTACTGTCCCATTTAGTTTTTTTTTTTTTGTAACAGGCATTTGCGAGTTACATAGTGACTTCCCCTCGTACATACATTAAACTCGACAGGACCGATTTCAACTAACAAAGGTTGGTTATACAGAAGGGTCGCGAATGTCGAGATTGGGCACAGAAGAGCTCTCTCGACACTGTAATATATGCAGATAGCTCTGAGACTCGGAACAGCAGAAGTGATTGGGGCTTTGTTGACAACCGAAATGGGTTAGGGAGCCTTTGAAGTCATCATATCAAGCATGTGAATGGAATGAAGATCTGTCAGTGGCAATAGAATGGCTGGCTGTCCATGATGTAGTTCATGGCGTCATTGTAACAGACTCACAGAGTATGCTTCGTCAGATTCAGAAGAAATTTCTTATAAAATAATGGGTTCTTTGTTAAGGCACCGATGAACCTAGCATGGGTTTATTGTCATGGACATGGGGGAGTATATGGCAAATAGGTAAGAGACAGACTTGCTGGACACGCTAAAATGAATGGCAGGCTTAGAAAGATGACATTGCTAAACCCATATTGGAAAGACTGCGGGGAATTCCTGGAGCTAGGACAAATTAAGGAAGAGGATCAAGGAAGAGGATCAAGGAAGAGGATCAAGAAATCATATATTAAATCTAAGATTAATAATAGTGAAATGCAGAGAGTTTAATGTGAATCTATATTTATCCTTTATAGACTACTCAAAGGCATTTGATTGTGCACAACATCAAAAACTTTGGGAAATAATGGAAAAAATGGGATTTCCAACACATTTGATACAATTAACATCACTGCTGTATCTAGACAAACAAGCAGCAGTAAGAATAAATGGTGAAACAACAATTTGGTTTGACATAAAACAAGGGGTCGGTCAGGGGTGCATATTGTCACCCTACTTATTTAACTTGTAAACTGAAAATATAATGAGGAATGTTAGAGAAGATGTAGACACAGAATATTACGATGTCATAACAATTGGAGGTTATGAAATACCAGAGATTAGATATGCTGATGACACAGTGTTACTGTCCACAACACAAAAAGGAATGGAAAAACTAATTATGTCAGTCCATAAGAACAGCGAAGAGCAGAACCTCTATCTTATTGCGAAGAAAACTAAATTGATGACAACTGACAAAACAAACAAGGCAGCTGAAATATATATCAATGAGGGAAAATTGGAAGAAGTGGAGAGTTTTGAATATCTTGGATCACTGCTAACTAATAATGGAGACACAATGAGGGAAATTAAAAGGAGGAAATATATTGCTCTTCAGAAAGTAAAACAAATAAAGAATCTGTGGAGAGGAGCAGACAGAACTACAAAAATAAGATTTTTAAGGTCATGCATCTTTCATATATGCCTGTGAGACATGGACACTTAACAAAACAGCTGAGAAACACATAAATGCTTTTGAATGTAAATGCTACAGAAGAGTTCTCCAAATATCGTGGACACAAAAAAAGAACAAATATATCTATACTACAAGAGCTTAATATTGAAGAAGGCTGGCTAGTAAAGAGGATTAAAGAGAGAAAACTTAAATATTTTTGACACATTAAACGTCATGATAATTTAGAGAAGACCGTATTGGAAGGATACATAATGGGAAAAAGAAAAAGAGGAAGACCAAAACGAAGATGGCTGCAAGACATCGTTGATGATCTGTAAATGGATGCAACAGCAGCAGGCTATCTTGCTCACAACCGAGAGGCCTACAGGAGTGCTGTTTGGGAGGCAAAGTTCCGCAAGGGACATGCAAATGAATGAATGAATGAATGAGGACAAATTAAGGAAGTTGGCAGAAAATCTGAACTGCGCAAAGAAGGCCACTCTGAGCGCTCCGACACGGCCGGTTCGAGTGGCCAGGTGTTTCTCGGGAAAAAAGAATGTTACCTTTTGCACGTGGTAGGTTAGCTCAGTGAGATGTGTGAAAGAATGCTTAGGCCAAGTCATTATTCGTGAGGCGCTCATGGCCGACAGCTCTTGTCTGTACTGGGTGAGATTTCGCCTGTGATATCGTCCAGTAGTCCTATGGTGTGATAAGTCCAGTATTGTGAATTGTCGGTTATGATCTCAGGGTGCTGGTCGAGTAGCTTATTGTGTGGCAAAAGTTGAGTATATTGTTAGTTTTCGTGGAAAATGTCATGTCTAGTGTGTAGCTCATGAAGGATCGTGTATTCTGGAGAAGCATAATAGCCAACGCCGGTCGGCACGGCACATGATGATGATGATGAACGTGTAGCTCGTTAAAGTGTGACGTTGATACATGTTTAAATATAAATTCTAAATGAGTGAAGATTTTGGTTTGAGTTTCGTGCATTTGCTTTTGCTAAGTTTGATTTTATAATTAGATACATTTGTATTACCATTGATATGTTAGTGTATAGGAGCGTAGACTGTGTACCATGTAGTCATGGTTATTTGATATTGAAACCTTGACTGAGGATGTTTGGCAATATGCTTCTTCTTCTTCTTCTTCTTCGTTTGCTTTTACCACAAAGACCGCCCTGTGATCCTTCTGAATTTACTCATGTGGTCCACTATAGGTCTCGTGGTCCACGAGAGGACCACAAGAGATTCAGAGTATGGCACGGCTTGAGCCTGTATTCTTGGTGGGTCTCAGAAGCGGGAATGCATGACACCGTGATTTTCGTTGGACCAGTTTAATCTAGAGTTGGACTTTCTCACCGGAAAACCTCGACGTGATTTTGATATCAGTGTATCCCCGCCTGGTGAGAGGTAGTTGCCCATCCAGTCTAGCGTTCGACTTTCTCACCGAAAAACCTCAGCGTGATTAGGATGTGCATACATCCCCGCCGGTTGAGAGGTGGTTGCCTATCTAGACTGCACTGGTCCAGTGTCTCCGACTTCAGCATTCTGTGGTCATAACCGCTACCCTTCCTAGTTGTGACCAAGATGGAGCTTTTGTCCAGGAGGTTGAACCGGTTTAGACGTATTATCTCAGTATGGGCGTGTTTAGGACGTGATCTACCTCTAGAGCGGAGGTACCGTGACATACGTAGCCATCAAGTTTCACCCCTGGTTTAAGCTGGTTTAGGCATATTTCACCAGTATGGGTGTATATCGGATTTTGCTGGCCTCTAGAGCAGAGGTGACGTGGTATGAGTAGCTCTCGTCGCGAGACCACTGGACATACCGACTAAGCTTCATTTTATCCTTTCCATCACCTCTCCACATTGGCGCCGCACGGCAACCCTAATAGTTGATATGCTAGCGTCAGGGTTAGATATCTATAGCTGACATGCTAGCGTCAGGGTTGGCGATCCATAGCTGATTTTCTGTCGTCAGGGTTAGCAATCCATAAATGATATGCTAGCGTCAGGGTTAACGATCCATAGCTGATATGTTAGCGTCAGGGTTAACGACCCATAGCTGATATGCTAGCGTCAGGGTTTACGATCCATAGCTGATATGCTAGCATCAGGATTAGCGATCCATAGCTGATATGCTATCGTCAGGGTTAGTAATCCATAGCTGATATGCTAGCGTCAGGGTTAGCAAACCATAGATGATCAAGACCATGGCTTACCTCATTGTGCATACAGCTGTGACTTTTTGGCTTAGGTCTTATTGTTCATTCATTCATTCATTTACATGTCCCTTGTGGAACTTTGCCTACCTAATAGCACTCCTATTGGCCTATCGGTTGTGAGCAAGATGGCCTGCTGCTGATGCATCCATCTGCAGATCATCAGCGATGTTTTGTAGCCGTCTTCGCCTTGGTCTTCCTCTTTTTCTTTTTCCCATTATGTACCCAAGACGGTTTTCTCTAAATTATCATGACGTTTAATGTGTCAAAAATATTTAAGTTTTCTCTCTTTAATCCTCTTTACTAGCCAGCCTTCTTCAATATTAAGCTCTTGTAGTATAGATATATTTGTTCTTTTTTGTGTCCACGATATTTGGAGAACTCTTCTGTAGCATTTACATTCAAAAGCATTTATGTGTTTCTCAGCTGTTTTGTTAAGTGTCCATGTCTCACAGGCATATGTGAAAGATGCATGACCTTAAAAATCTTATTTTTGTAGTTCTGTCTGCTCCTCTCCACAGATTCTTTATTTGTTTTACTTTCTGAAGAGCAATATATTTCCTCCTTTTAATTTCCCTCATTGTGTCTCCATTATTAGTTAGCAGTGATCCAAGATATTCAAAACTCTCCACTTCTTCCAATTTTCCCTCATTGATATATATTTCAGCTGCCTTGTTTGTTTTGTCAGTTGTCATCAATTTAGTTTTCTTCGCAATAAGATAGAGGTTCTGCTCTTCGCTGTTCTTATGGACTGACATAATTAGTTTTTCCATTCCTTTTTGTGTTGTGGACAGTAACACTGTGTCATCAGCATATCTAATCTCTGGTATTTCATAACCTCCAATTGTTATGACATCGTAATATTCTGTGTCTACATCTTCTCTAACATTCCTCATTATATTTTCAGTTTACAAGTTAAATAAGTAGGGTGACAATATGCACCCCTGACCGACCCCTTGTTTTATGTCAAACCAAATTGTTGTTTCACCATTTATTCTTACTGCTGCTTGTTTGTCTAGATACAGCAGTGATGTTAATTGTATCAAATGTGTTGGAAATCCCATTTTTTCCATTATTTCCCAAAGTTTTTGATGTTGTACACAATCAAATGCCTTTGAATAGTCTAAAAAGGCTAAATATAGAATCACATTAAACTTTCTGCATTTGTTTATTATTAATCTTATATTGTATATATGATCTCTATTGATCCTCTTCCTTGCCTGAAACCAGCTTGGACCATATTGACTTCTTCTTCTATTTTCTTACGAAGTCTACCCATTACGATTTTTAACAGAATTTTACTGGCATGACTAATCAGGGCAACAGTTCTGTAGTTTGTGCATAATTTCAAGTTACCCTCTTTTGGCAGTGGTATGAATACAATTCTTTTCTATTGTTTTGGCCAGATACCTGAATGCCATATCTTTTTTACATAGTGCATGATAGATTGCTGCACATTCCTTTCTCCTGCTTTAATAAATTCAACTGTTATCTCATCACATCCTGGTGGTTTACCATTTTTCAGATTCTTTATTGTCCATAAAACTTCTTCTATTGTCGGTTCAGGTTCTTTCTTCTCCAATAATAATTCACATTGTAGATTTCTGCTTTCTCGGTCGGTTGTTTCATACATTCCTCTGCAATATTCCTTTAATCTTTTTAGAATTTCCTCTGTCTCTGTCAAGGTATTCCCCATCTTGTCACACATTACATTTAGCTTAGGTGTGACATTTCTCGTCCATGTATTCATTTATTTAAACATTTCACTATCTCTTCCCCATTTCTGATGTCCTTCTATTCTTTCACAACAATCTTGTATGTATTATTTTTTGTCTTCTCTTATGTTTCTTCGTACTTCTTTTGTTAAAGATTTATATTCCTCTTTGTTGTTGTTTGTAACTTTACATTGCGTCTTCATTTCTCTATGTTGTTTTATCAGGTCTAGTGTGCCTGCTGTAATCCATCCATTCTTTTGTGTTTTCTTTACTGGAACCATGTCTTTACCTGTTGTTATTAAGATATCACTGGCCTGTGTAGCCAAATCATCTAGTGTCATCTCCTCCTGTACAGCCATCAGGATTTCGAAACAGTTTTTCACGTCTATACCATATTGTTCTGGTATTTATGTAAAATCAAAGCGGAGTGATCTTGATCCCCTAACTGTCTTTTTTATCTTTATCTTCATGTCTGCTATTAATAACTCATGATCTGTGTCACAATCAGCAGCTGGTAAAGTTTTTGTTGATGTTATACTTGATCTCCACTTTCTTTGCACTAAAATGTAATCTATTTGATTCTTGATTTTGATGTCCATGTGTAAAGTCTTCTTGGATGTCGTTTAAAAAGTGTGTTAGCAATCATTAGCTCATTTTCCATACAAAAAGCCATTAGATTGTCACCTGCCTCATTTCTATGTCCTATGCTAAATTTCTATAAAACATGCCATTCATCTTCTGCTCTTTCTGTACCAATCTTTGCTTTAAAATCACCCATTATAAATACAATATAATTTTTCCATACCTGGTCTATCATCGTTTGCAGTGTATTATAAAAGTCTTCTACTTTATCTTCTTCTCGTGGCAGAACTGTTTAAACTGACAGGAGAAGGGGCAAAGGCGATTATCAGGCGTCTGAAAACCAGACGCTTCAGTTAGATGAGAGTCATATTTGGTAGCTCATCTACCGCTGCTGGCGAGATTCTTCAGCTGCCATGCGTGGAGTGGGGCTCCTCCCAGCCAGTGAAGAAAGGTGCGAATGGGTTTGCCGCGCGGCGCCAATGTGGAAAAGGTGAAGAAAGGATTAAGTAAAGTAGTCAGTAGTCTCGAGGTCAGGACTACTCAAATCATGGCACCTCGGCTCTGGAGGTCGGCCACGTCCTATATGCACTCATATCGGCGAATTGCCTGAACTGGCTTAACCCAGAGGTTACACACTCCTGGCGAGATTCTTCAGAAGTCGTGCGTGAAGTGAAACTCCTCCCGGCCAATGAAAAAAATGCGAAAAAGCAATTAGGGTTGCCGTGCGGCGTCGATGTGAAAAGGTGATGGAAAGGATGAAATGAAGCTTAATCGGTAGGTCCAGTGGTCTCGCGGCGAGAGCTACTCATACCACGTCACCTCTGCTCTAGAGGCCGGCAAAGTCCGATATACACCCATACTGGTGAAATATGCCTAAACCAGCTTAAACCAGGGGTGAAACTTGATGGCTACGCATGTCACGGTACCTCCGCTCTAGAGGTCGGTCACGTCCTAAACAAAACCCATACAGGGATAATATGCCTAACCGTCTCAACCCAGGGGTAAAACTTACTAGTGGCGAGGATTCGTCCTCCTGTACAAAAGCTCCTTCCTGGTCACAACTAGGAAGGGTA
The DNA here is from genome assembly GCA_009760885.1 of Achatina immaculata. Classification (NCBI taxonomy): domain Eukaryota; kingdom Metazoa; phylum Mollusca; class Gastropoda; order Stylommatophora; family Achatinidae; genus Lissachatina; species Lissachatina immaculata. The sequence goes on along the minus strand of CM019715.1, from coordinate 2,566,286 downwards.
GCGGCCACAACCACAAAATGCTAAAGTTGGAGACACTGGACAGTGCAGTCTAGATAGGCAACCACCTCGCACCCGGCGGGGATGTATGCGTATCCTAATCACGCTGAGGTTTTCCGGTGAGAAAGTCGAACGCTAGACTAGATGGTCAACCACCTCTCACCCAGCGGGGACATACTGATTCCAAAAACGTCGAGGTTTTCCTGTGAGAAAGTCCAACTGTAGACTAAACTGGTGCAAAGAAAACCACGGTGTCACGCATTCCTCTATCTGAGACCCACCAAGAATACAGGCTCAAGCCATGCGATACTCTGAACCTCTTGTGGTCCTCTCGTTGTCCTTTCGGCTTCCACATGAGTAAATTCAGGAGGATCACGGGGTGGTCTTGGCAGTAGAAGCAAACGAAGAAGAAGAAGAAGATTTTCTTCACCCACCTTTGTATTGAAGTCTCCCAAGATGAGTAGCATACCATGCTTGGGTATTGTTTCTACTGTGGCTTGGAGGCTGTTGGAAAAATATTTTAATTTCTCTTCAGCTGCTTCTATTGGTGCATAACAAACTATAATAGACAGCTTCGTGAATCTTGAGTTGAAGCGTGCATATAATAATCTCTCTTTTATAGGGGTCCATTTCAGCAATGCTCTTGATGCTTCTTTTGTTATAATCTATGCTACTCCTCGTTCATTATGATCTTCTTTACCTGACTATATTATTGTATGTTCTGTGTGCTGTGTTGTTAATTTCCGTCTGCCTTGTCTTGTCATCTTGGTTCTTGTATTCCTATTATGTCTAGTTAGTATCTGTGCATTTCCTTGATGGTTTGTGCCAGTTTTCCAGTCTAATTAAGTGTTCTTACTTTTCAGCTGTCTATTTGCATCTTGTGTTTAGGTTTCAGGAGGTCTGCAGTCGGGCTGGAGACTTCCAGAGGCTAGCTTTCATCCACAACCTTCATGGGGTCAGTTTCCTGATAAGCATTTCTCCTTCCACCTGCATTTGGTTTTTTTCCCCCTGCTTCTGTTTCTGTAGCAGTCTGATGGGTTTTTTAAAACCTGATAGGGTTGTTGGCCCTATGCCGAACCCTCCTTAGTGGCCTTTTACGATCATGCGTGGTAGGATACAGTGGTCCTATTCTTTGCTTCCAAGACATGTCCCCAGGTCGCGGGTACCACACCGGGGAGGGGAAGGAGTATAGTTTTGCACAATTTCTATTGGAGGTCCTTTATGTCTGCTTTAAAATCGCCTTCTTATTTGTAAAGAGGTTGGGGGAGGGGAGGGGCGGGTTGGAAACGGAAACATAGTCACCAACAGGCACGCCACATGATGATATCTCGACAGTTTCAACGCAATTTTTCTTGTAAGGAGTCACTGATTTTCTTTTGCTACAACCTTGACCTTTCCTTTAAGGTGCTAAAAATAGACCTCAAATCAGGACAAAACTGCGAGCTAACGTTCTTGGTCAAACTTCTGCTAACTGTTTCTCTCTCTTTTTTTTTTTTTTTCATATTTTGACACATTCATCTACAAGCTGTGAACTGGCGACAGGTGATTATCATTAACTGTGGTTGCTTCGGTGGTGCATTTTTTTGTTAATGGTTCTCGTGGGTGGTATAAATCTTCGTCCCGAGTTTGGTGAAACTGAAATGTAGATGTCGTCTGCAACGTTTGTTGGTGGGTTTTGGGAGAAATGTTTTTAAGAATGAACGGCTTTGTTCATCCTGTTTATCTTCGTACTGGATGTAGAAATCATTGAATCTGAAGTCAGGAGCAGAGACAAAGTCAAACCCGGCCGTTGAATACTAAATTTACCTATTTATACGGCGCATGTCAGTCTAACCTTGGATAACTGCTCGTCTGAAACGACATGTTGATGGCCTTTCATTTGGATCTTGTTAGTCTTTAGCCTAGATCACTACCTGACTCCACACGGATCTTTACCTGGCGGTTTGTGTGACACCACATTGATCTTAGCCTGTCTGCCTAATTCTACATGGATTCTACCTGTTTGCCTAATTCCAAATGGATCGTAGCCTACCATTTTGTCTATTCCATTTAGATTTCGGCCTACTTGTTTGCTTAATTCTACATGAATCTTAGCCTGGCTGTTTGCATAATTCTACATGGATCTTAGCCTGCCTTTTGGTTAATTCAACATGGATCTTAGCCAACCTATTTGTCTATTCCATATGGATTCGAGCCTACCTGTTTGTTTAATTCTACATGAATCTTACCCTTCATGTTTTTTCTAATTCTACATTAATCTTACCCTACCTGTATGTAGACAAAGAGTATTATGATGCCATAACAGTTGGAGATTATGAAATACAAGAGAAGGTAAATGCAGCCAGATGTGATACTGACTACATCACACTTTCATGAGCTGATGGTCTTGGAAATATGGGTCTTACACTGCATCCTGAATATGCCTTGGTGGCATAGAAACAAGAATTTTACCTTTATCTTAGCTATTCTGCTACAGAGGACTGAGGTCTGAGTTTAGAATTTGTTTTTTCCATATAAATTCAAGACTACCTGTTAATTCTGCATGAATCTTAGCCTACATGTTTGCATAATTCTACGTGAATCTTAGCCTGCCTGTTTGTCTAATTCCACATGGATGAGCCTACCTGTTTTATGTTTCTCATTCTCTGAAATGCAGTCTTTGCTTGGCCTATTCTGTTCCTAATTTCTGTTCTGCATTTCCCATCTGAAGTTATTACTGCTCCAAGGTATTTGAATTTCTGCACCTGCTTTAGAATAGTTGAGTTTAATTTTATACTGCATGCTGGTGGATTCTGTTTCCTAGATATATCCATAGTCTCTGTCTTTTTGATGCTCAAAGTAAGGCATTTCTGTTCACTTTCTTTGGCGACTTTATCCAAGAGATTTTGCAGGTCTTGTTGGTTCTCAGCTATCACTACTGTGTCGTCAGCATACCAAAGGTTGTTAATATTGTATCCTTTCAAATAACTATTCAGACTGAAGTGAAAGGTGTGCAGAATGGTGAGATGCAGAGCAGTCTTGTAAGATCAACAGCCACACTTAGTGTTCTGGATGAAAATATCCATGTGACACCTGGATACGTGTGTATACAGATGGATCTGTACATAATGCCATAAAGAATGGAGGGGCAGGAGCATATATTGAATATCCAAACAACACCATTGACAAGATTTCCATACCCACTGGTAAATACTGCAACAACTTTGATGCAGAAGTTAGGGCAATTATTGCTGCAGTTGAAAAACTATCAGACTCCAGAATTGATATATGTCCTGTAGTAATTCTCACAGATGCAAGATCAATACTGGAAGCTCTTCAGAGCAACAAACTACCAGACCTTAAGGATGCCTTGTCAAAAATTGGCTTACAACATGGAGTCACTTTGCAATGGATTCCCTCCCACTGTGGGATACCAGGCAATGAGAAAGCTGACCATCTGGCTAAAGAGGGCACTGAAATGGAGCAACCAGACATAACAATCACCTATAATCAGAAGAAAAGCAGGATAAAAACCTACAGGAAGCCACAAACACCACCACATGATGACTATCACATGCTAAACAGAAAGGAACAAGTCACCATCTTCCGTCTCCGAACAGGACACAGCCGACTCCAAAGTCATATGTATACAAAGTTTAAGGTTGGTACTACTAATCTATGTACATGTGCCCAGGTGCCCCAAACTGTGGAACATATCCTCCAGAACTGCATCAACTACAAGACACTGAGAAATAATTACTGGCCCATTGAAACCACTAAAGAAGATAAGCTCTACGGTTCCATACATGAGTTACAAAAAACAGTGAAATTTATCCAAGAGACAGGACTGCAGATATAGACAGACAATGCGAACAAAGAAGAAGAAGAAGTATCCTTCAATTTTTAAGCCTGGTTCTGTGACGATCGTTCTTAGAATATTCTCGCTGTACAGAGAAAAAAAGTCTGGAGACAGTACACATCCCTGTCGCACCCCTTGTTTTGTAGGTTGATATTTTCCAGTTCTATTTTCAACTCGAATAGCTGCTTCTTTCTGCCAGTATAGATGTTTTACAATCCTCAGGTCTTTGCCATCTATATTGATTATTTCAACCATTTTAATAATTTCATTATGTTTCACCTTGTCGAATGCCTTGGTGTAATCAATGAAGCATAAGTAGAGATCTTTCTATACTTCTAAAGCTCTTTCTGTTAGTGTTCGTAAAGCATAAATGGCATTGTGTGTTCCCTTTCCTTCAACAAATCCAAACTGTTCATCTGCTATTTCCATTTTTATCTTTTTTCTTGTTCTTCTCATAATGATTCTCAGAAGTAGCTTCGTTATGTGACATGAGAGGCTGATAGTCCAGTGGTCATCACATTCCTTTGCACCTGGTTTCTTTGGTAGTGCTATAAATGTGGATTTAATCAGGTCACTGGGAATAAAACCACTGTTGTAAATGTCATTCAGTAACTTGGTTATTATTTTTATTCCTGTCTCCTCTAGTGCATCTATTTCTTCTATTGTTATATTATCAGGCCCAGTTGCTTTTCCTTTCTTCATGTGTTTGATGGCATCTATGATTTCATCTTCAAGTATTGGTGGTCCATCACAGTTTTCAGTATCTAGTGTTAATTCTGGTCTTTCTCCTCCATATAGCTCACTGATATACTCTGTCCACAATGTCTTTCTTTCCCATTAACATTTTATCTTCTTTCGATTTCAGGCATCCTGTGGTATATTTTGTTTTCCTGCCTGTGAATTCATTAATTCGTTTGTGCATGTTTTTGCTGTCTTTATTATGAGAGTCCTCTGTCTGTCTGCACTGTTCATTTAACCACACTTCTTTTGCTTCTCTGCATTTGCTTCTTATTTCTTTATTTATCTTGCTGTATTTTTCCTGGTTATTTTTACTCCTCCTCCTCTTGTCCGTCAGTCCTAAGATGTCGTCTGTCATCCATTTATTTTTAGAGGCTTCTTTTTTTGGTGGTATTATCTCCTTAACAGTTTGATCGATAGAATCTCTTAACATTGACCATTGTTCATCTATACTATTTATCTTTGCTATTGCATTGTATCTTTTTGTAATAATAACTTTGTATTGTTCTCGCAGTTCTTGGTCATTTTTAAGGATTTCTGTATTCAGTTTGATGTTTCTCACTTTTCTGCCTGCTTTCTTTAGCTTTATTCTAATTTTTCCACAGAGTGGGTCATGGTCACTATTGCAGTCGGCTCCTGGCATGGTTTTTGTTATCAGTAATGCATTGCGGAATCGTTTGTTGATTAATATGTAGTCTATCTGGTTAAAAGTCTTTTTGTCTGGGCTGCGTCACATTGCCAGTCTTCGAGGATGTTGTTTAAACCAGGTGTTTCCTACAATCATGCTGTGTATGCACTTTCATGAATGCACTTTCATCTTCTTGCATATCTACCAAAAAATGATGTAAATAAAGTTTGGAATCAGTAAGAAAGTAATACTTACATAACAATATTCCACACACCTTTCATTACATTGTTAAATCAGCATTATTTTCCTAAAGATTTTATGATAACGGCTCTTTTAGTCTGGTTTATACAGCATTGAGGCCGGCATATGTTGATTTTTTACAGATGTTGCAAAGTATCACTTTTGCTGAGTAACTTTCCTTATGACTGATTGTAATTATATGAGAGAGAATAAAAAAGTAAAGACAGCATACCATTTAATGGTAATAATTGTGAGCAAATGACCATAAAGGTTGTATAATTTCTCTTCATAGTACCCTTGCAGGTTGATGCATGTCTTATTTCATTCTATTATCCTCTTCATTCTTTGGAAGAATAGCTTTTCAGCTGCTCCTGAATCCAAGTCTGTAACACTTCCTTAACTTCATAATCAGAGGTGAACCCGCAGCCGAGTAGAGCCTCTTTAAGTGGACCAAAGACATGATAGTCACATGGCAATAGATAAGAGTTGTAAGGGGGGGGGGGATGAGTAAGATCATCAAATTACAGCTGCTACATTGCCTCTGCCTTGGAATGTGCATCGTCATGATGCAATGAGACTGTTATATATGTTTGTTCCCTGCTTTAAACATTTCTTATTATTCATAAAAAAGGATATTAACAGCATAGTGAAAGAATTGAATGTTGTATACTTCAGGCTGCCCATGAAACCATTCCCAGAGGAGCTCAAAGGGACTATAAACCGTACTGATCTAGTGAGCTGGGAAAATTCCAAGATGACGTGGAAACAGCTCGAAAGCAAGTAGAAAATAGGCCGCGCCAAGAACATCACAATAATTACCAACATGCTAAGACTAAATTTCAGAAATCCAAGCTGCAAGCCAGATGTGAAAGTTGGAGAGAGAAAACAAAGTCCCTAAACTTTGAAAAGGATGGAAGAAAACTGGAAACTAATCAAACAGTTAAATGATGAGAGCACTGAAAGAAGTACAAAGATTACACAACAGAGGATGGGGGAATTCTTACAGGTAAGCAGGTAGCAGATCTACTTGACTTTGTGAACTTTCCTCACAAAATGAGTGATAGCTCACATTTTTCTCTTGCAGGAATTGTACCCAGAAATTTTGTGAAGAAATGGAACAGTATGAAGAAACAATACAGACGATGCCAGAACTAGATCAAGTTAGTGAGTGTTTGTTTCTGCTGTCATGATTTCAGTATTTTGGCAAGTTGAAGTAAGATTATTTTTGATATTTATGTGCTATGTAACTTGCCAAGAAACTTTATATATTGGACTAATTTATATGTAAACTCTTCCCGTGCCAGAGGAAGAAACGTGGATGTTCAGATGGCTGCCGGGCTAAAAGCACAAGTCCTGATCTGTATAGGGGGTATAGTTGTAAAATGAATGGAAAACAGTATTTCCATGTACTTCTATGTACTTATTATGTTTCAAAGTATACCTAATGTGAAAATTTCATAAATGCAGAGTTTTTTAAGAAAAAAAGAAGTAATGTGATCTTTTTAGACAATAATTGTGCCCAGCTCACCATCGGCTAGGTCTAGATATGCACTACTTACCATTTGAGATGTCTAGATCTACTTGTCGATCTCGTATTGTGATTCTAAGTTGCATTCTCGCTAAATTAATGTCTAACATCCTAACTACTTCTCCAGTCGTCTAATATGTCTAAATCTATAGGATACATTCAAGAGTAGTGGGGTGGTCACAGGCCATGTCCATACTCCTATCTACATCATCAAAAATTGAAAATTTTCGATGTTTCTCTTCCCTTTTCTCACTCGGCATCACTTGTAATTTAGGACTCTTCTAATGCTGAAGTCGGAGACACTGGACCAGGGAAGTCTAGATAGGCAACCACCTCTCACCCGGCGGGGATGTCTGCGTATCCTAATCACGCTGAGGTTTTCCGGTGAGAAAGTCCAACCCTGGACTGGATGGGCAACCACCTCTCACCCGGCGGTGATACATGGGTATCTCAAAACACATTGAGGTTTTCCGGTGAGAAAGTCCAACTCTGGCCTGGGTGGGCTAACGCCTCTCACCCAGCGGGGATGCACTGATATTCCAAACACGTCGAGGTCTTCCGGTGAGAAAGTCCAACCCTAGACCAAACTGGTGCAATGAAAACCACGGTGTCACGCAATCCCGCTTCCGAGACCCACCAAGAATACAGGCTAAAGCACTGTGATACTCTGAACCCCTTGTGGTCCTTTCGTGGAACTCGTGTGGTCTATTTTGGACCACACAGGGGACCACGGGACCTAACGAGGACCACATGCGTGAATTCAGTAGGTTCACGGTGCGGTTTTTGGTGGTAGAAGTGAACGAAGAAGAAGAAGAAGAAGGACTCTTCCACCATTTTGAAAAGTGTCACCGGAAATGTGGACGAAATATGTATAATTTAAATGTTCCACCGGTTGTTTTATTGAAACAACCAAGAGTCGGATTTTCGACCATGGCACAAAACGGAGAGAGCCAAAAGTGTTGAAAATCTGACCAGTGGCTCTGTAAGAGTAAAGATATACTTTTTTCGTAATGCACTATTAACCCTTTATAGTACAGTATAGCATATTGTTGCCTTACTTATTTAACTTGTAAACTGAAAATATAATGAGGAATGTTAGAGAAGATGTATACAAAGAATACCACAATGGAGGTTATGAAATACCAGAGATTAGACATGCTGGTGACACAGTATTACTGTCCACAACACAAAAATGAATGGAAAAACTAATCATGTCAGTCCATAAGAACAGCGAAGAGCAAAACCTCTATCTTAATGCGAAGAAAACTAAATTGATTACAACTGACAAAACGAACATGGCAGCTGAAATATTTATCGGTGAGGAAAAACTGGAAGAAGTGGGTAGTTTTGAATATATGGATCACTACTAACTAATAGTGGAGATACAATGAGAGAAATTAAAAGGAGGACATCTATCGCTCTTCAGAAGGAACAAATATATCCATACTACAAGAACTTAATATTGAGAAGGCTGGCTAGTAAAGAGGATTAAAGAGAGAAAACTTAAATATTTTGGACACATTAAACATCATGATAATCTAGAGAAGACCATCTTGGAAGGGTACATAATGGGAAAAAGAAAGAGATGAAGACCAAAGCGAAGATGGCTGCAAGACATCATTGATGATCTGCAAATGGATGCATCAGCAGCAGGCCATCTTGCTCATAACCGAGAGGCTTACAGGAGTGCTGTTAGGGAGGCAAAGTTCTGCAAGGGACATGCAAACGAATGAGTGAGAGTACAGTAGTATAGCAACTGATTGATGAGGTGCATAGAATGGGGAATTGTTACGTGATAGGTTGTGACAAATGCAAACAGAAGAAAAATAGAGGCTGCCCAAGGAATGGATCTCTCTTTTATCTTGACAGTGCTGAGGTAATATTTTGTATGGAAAATTTTTTTGATACATATGCATGTAATTACACAGACCTGATAGTTTATAAATGATACACCTTTCAAAAGCAATTGAAAGAAGGTGGCAATGGATATGCCACATTTTGAAAATGACAGACAAGTCTTTACTACAGACAGCTCTGATGTGGAGTCCACAGAGTGAAAGAAACATAGGATGACCAGAAGAGACATGGAGATGTGCAGCAGAGATAATGCTGTTAAATAAAGGACTCCATGGGAGATGGCCAAGAAGGTAGCTAAAGACTGAAAAAAAAGTGTAATTCTCATGTTGCCAGTGGTCCCATTTGTCTCTGGCACTGAAGGGACAAGAGAAAGAGAGAGAGACAGACAACAAACTCTATCCCTTTTGACTGTATCATTTTGTTTTATGAAGTAGTTTTATATAGATTAATATTTTCTTTAGTTTTATTATCAGAGAAACTAAATCCAGACTTTTACTTGCGCATATGTGCAGAAGATGTTATCAAGCAGGTCTGTGCACTTAACAGTATCAACCCTGACAAGGAAGGGTACCTGTGCCTCCAGCATTCAAGGGCACTTTCACTTGCATTGTCAGGGTCGACAAGAGGAGCACAGAGCAGAATCCACTTGCTGTGAATGCAGAGGTTAGCGCCCTCATCATTTGAAGACTCCAGTGAGGCAGATGCAGTTATTTACACAGATGGATCTGTTGTACAGTGTCAGAGGAGTGCATGAGCATTCACAGCACACTCAGCAGGCAGAACAATCCAGGAAGCCAGTGATGTCTTTGCTATGACCTCAAGCAGCATGATGATGGAGGTGATGGCAATAACAAAATCATTCGTATGGCTGGAGCCACAAAACTGTGCCCATGTCTGCATTCTAAGTGATTCAGTGAGTATGATTTAGAAAGTTGAAGCAGGCCATGTACACAGGCAGTGGTTTCAGTCATTGCAGAGATCAGTGGTTCACAAAGTCACCTTCATCTATGTCCCTAGGCTTACAGGCGTCCAGGGAAATAAAAAACCTAAGCTGATAGATTGGCTGGCTCTACTGTCAGTGCAGATGGACAACCACTGGATCTAGTCAGTATTGTCAGTGTGCTTAGAAAGATAAACAATGGAGGACTTCAAGAGAAGCAAATCTGCATCACTGCTTAAACTGAGAGAGCTGGGGGTACAGATTAGCACAGCCTAGAATGAAAGGCATATGGGACATGTGAGAGGACTTGTAAACCAACACAGAATGGGGACTATCAGCATGGATATATTGAGGAAGGGGAGGGATATGAGCACCTTTGGACATGTCCAGAGTGTAATAATGATGATTCAAACCATAAACCACAAACTTCCACAAGTGGCACTAAATGTATGAGCATGACATAATTTTTAGATAGGAAGTAGTTTGTTGTGAGAATATGTTAACTTTTAACTTCATGCTACTTTTCTGCATATCATGAGTATAACAATGTATTTCAGAAAATTGACTGCAGTTGTAAAGAGACTGATGTACAGAGAGATTACTGGAATGTGCTGAAAGTAGAAAAAGAAGAAGTTGCAACTAGTGAAGATGATAAAGGTGAGGTTGTGGTTAGTAAATACATTGAAAGAATAGATCATAAAAGTTTTGGTAGATTAACTTAATCTTTTGAATTCAGATGTCATATCTTATGCACATCATAACATGTTGACACAAGTCTATCATGATGAAGTCAAAACGCTGATAAAAGTCAAATTCAAGAACAAATGAGAAAAAGAACATCCATGACACCAGAAGAATGATGCCTTCTACCAGCTCAGCAGAGAAGAACAAGTCAAGATCTTCACGCTCAGAACAAGTCACAACAGATTGAGACACTACATGTTTAATAGGCTCAAGATAGGTAGAACCAGTGAATGCATATGTAGTACCAACAAAATGACAGCTCAGCGCCTGTTACAGGTCCGCCTTTCATTTGAAGAATCAAGACATCACCTGTACCAGGAGGTGCATGATAGCACAGTTAGTGTGCTGTTCTCTCGTGGCTAGATGGCTGTTCGTCCTACTGGAGTCTGTGGTTTGAATCCTAGGTAATTCTCTAGTTATGTTTCTTTCTCTCACGTTTCACTAAAGTGCTTTGTTTATGATTTTTTTTTTTAGGTCTAATCCTACAAAATTGTTTTATCTTACTTTACCATAGAAAAGCCATGCTTGTTATGTTTGTTTGCATCAAAGTGAAATAGTTTATTGATTTTGAAAATTTTTTTGTCTCTGTTTTATATCAAAATGGCTGATGTGAAGATCAAATGCAGTAGGAAAAATGTATTCTTTAAAAGAGTCTTGTAAGTTCATCATCATCATCATGTGCCATGCTGGTGGGCATTGGTGGTCTAGCTGTTCCACAGATCTTGATCAGTGATGTTGGTTGACTTAGCTGGTGACATTGTATTGTGCCATCATGATGTCCACAACTTCTTTTTCCCTTGGTCTTCCCCTGCTTCTCATCCCATTTATCTTTCTTGTCAGACAAATGTCTCAGTCAACTTTTGGTGATTATGTTTAGAAATAGCATGTGTATATATTTGTAACATTCCATATGCATTTTTCATCAACGGATTGTTTCTTTTGCATAGCTGCATATGTAACATCTTTTTCTGATCAGCCCTCGTATAAAGACAATTTCTAATTTTTTAAGGTTGTCTCTAGAACTTGCATGCACTGCAACAGACAAGAAGAAGAAACTGTTAAGCACCACTTGCTAGACTGCAGTGCATTGAAGAATCTTCAGAAGAATCTGATACCACTATACTCCTCAATCACCGACCTTCTGTATGGAGATGTAGAACAGTTGAAGAGGACTTTTATGTTTCATTATCTGGCACAAGGGGGGAAAAAGAGTGAAAACTTGTAAACCCGAGGATCGGAAATCTATAACTTGCGGTATTTAATTTGCTATTTTTCTTCTTACACATTTCAGATACACACTTGGATTTGTTGGGCAAACTTTGTGTCCCTGATCTTGGTATCTTTGATGGAGATATGAAGATGACATATGCTGGTAGTCACATGACAGTACATACACATGATCACCCTAATGTGCTGGCTTGTGCTGTGAATGTGAAAACTGAAGAAACAGACAGAATAGCTGGAGATGATGGTTTTCTAGAAACAGCAAGAGAAGGAAATAGCTCATTATGTCAGACTGATGATAAGAAGTCGTTGAGGTTAATAAACTTTCATGAGACTCAGAAGTATGACAGTGTTGTTTTAAAAAATGAAGAACATAATGAAAAGTCCAGTATCACATCTTCATTTAGTGGTCAAACTACTCGATCTATAGTGAGTAAGAGAAATATGGAAGTAGATGACTTGAGTGTTACATCACATAGAGATATTTCTGATAATGGGAAACCTTACAAGTGTGATGTGTCTGATGTGACTTCTGGTAGTAAGTCTGCATTAGAGGGACATGAAATAAGACAGAGAGAAGAGAATAATTCTAAATCTGAAGTTTCAGTGGATGTTAAAATTTGTTATTATGAAGATGTAGATGCAGGAGAGAAACCTTACAAGTGTGATGTTTGTGGTGCAGGATTTTCACTTAAAACCTGTTTGCAGTCACATAAAAAAGTACAGACAGGAGAGATACCTTACAAGTGTGATGTTTGTGGTGCAGGATTTTCACAAAACGGCAACATGCATAAACATAAAAGAATACATATAGGAGAGAAACCTTACAAGTGTGATGTTTGTGGTGCAGGATTTTCACTTAAAAGCTGTATGCAGTCACATAAAAGAATACATGCGGGAGAGAAACCTTACAAGTGTGATGTTTGTGGTGCAGGATTTACAGAAAACAGTGACATGCATAAACATAAAAAAATACATACAGGAGAGATACCTTACAAGTGTGATGTTTGTGGTGCAGGATTTTCACAAAATGGCAACATGCATAAACACAAAAGAATACATACGGGAGAGAAACCTTACAAGTGTGATGTTTGTGGTGCAGGATTTACAGAAAACAGTGACATGCATAAACACAAAAGAGTACATACGGGAGAGAAACCTTACAAGTGTGATGTTTGTGGTGCAGGATTTTCACAAAACAGCAACATGCATAAACATAAAAGAATACATACAGGAGAGATACCTTACAAGTGTGATGTTTGTGGTGTAGGATTTTCACAAAAAATCCATATGCTGTCACATAAAAGAATACATACAGGCGAGAAACCTTACAAATGTGATGTTTGTGGTGAAGGATTTTCACGGAAATGCGATATGCAATCACATAGAAGAATACATACAGGAGAGAAACCTTACAAGTGTGATATTTGCAGTGCAAGATTTACACAAAATAGCCACATGCATAAACATAAAAGAATACATACAGGAGAGAAACCTTATAAGTGTGATGTTTGTGATGCAGGATTTTCATGGAAAAGCAATATGCTGTCACATAAAAGAAGACATACATAAGAGAAACCTTACAAGTGTGATTTTTGTGGCGCTGTATTTTTAAATAAAATAAATGATCATTCACATAATAGAATACAGACAGAAGGTAAAGCTTTAAAAGTGTGTTGTTTATTGTCTGTTGTCATGGACTTTCATGAAAAAGCTATGTGCCTTTTCATAAAAGAATACATACAGGAGAGAAACCTTATAGGTGTGATGTTTGTGGCACAGAATTTTCACAAATGAGTTATATCAAGTCACATAAAAGAATACATACAGGAGATAAACCTTACAAGAATTCTTAATTTTCTCAGAAATGTACTTTTCTAACACAGAAAAGAACACACATATGAGAGAAGTTTTATGGGTCATGATGTTTGTGGTGCAAGATTTTCTGTGAAAAATTACTTTAAGACATGCATAATATTACATTTTTTGCAAAGGGACCCTTACAAGGATAGTATTTGCAGTGCCTGATTTTCTCACAAAAATAACTTTCAGTCACACCAAAGAAAGCAAGTACAGGATCCGGCATAAAGCATAGCTGAATTTAACTGACATAGTGTGCAGAAACTGAATACATGTGAAAAAAAAAACATTACATCAGAGATGAAGCAGACAAACGATCATTTTTAACAATGGCTCTTGGCAAACACAACATCACGCATTCACCGTTGAAACTTATTTTAAAAGTGGAGAATCGTCTATTACTATACAACAAAAGTTTCGTCGCCATTTTGAGTCGCATCCCTGTGATAATGTTCCTGACAAAACAATTTTAAGTGGGTCAAAAAAATTAAGGAAACCGTTGATTGCCTTAATAACAAGTCTACTGGTTGTCCAAGAACTCAACGGACACCTGAACGAATTCAGGAAGTCCGCAACACATTGCTGAGTAACCCTCAGCGATCAGCTGTTAGGAATGCTTTGGCACCTGGCATCCTCTTACTGTTAATAATGATCTTTATATGCAGATGCTAACTGAATAGTTCATTCCAGACTTGTCCAATAGAAATAAGAGACTAATATGGTTTCAACAAGATGGAGCAACTGCCCACACAGCCCGTCAGTCCATGGCCATGCTGCGACAAGCATTTCCCAGTCATCTTATTTCCAGATTTGGGGATATTCATTGGCCGGCAGGGTCACCAGATTTATTGGCCGCAGACTTTTTTATGGGGGTATCTCAAGAACACAGTATATGCTAGTCGACCACAGTCAATTGCAAACTTAAAAGATTGAATCCAACACTGCATTCAAAATATCCCTTTGAACATGTTAAATGGTGTTGTGCAGGAATTTTCCAGACACCTGGCTGAATGTATCAAATGTAATGGCAGTCATCTAACTGGTGTAATTTTGAAAACCTAAATATGATTGTCAGTAAAAATAAAAATACCCATTTTTCTGAGTTTCATTTCACTTTTTTTTTTTTTTTAAACTAAAAACATGTATAGCACTTATTTATTTTCCATTTTTAAAATCCAGCGATGCTTTATGCCGGACCTTGTACTAGGGAAGCCACCAAGTAATTCTAGTTTTATTTAATCTAGAAATGCAAAAATTTACAGGAGAGAAAACATATAAGTATGTTTTGTGGTGCTGGATTTACTGAGTGTTGCAGTCTAATATAAATTTGACCTTTGTCTCTTCAAGTTTAAAATTGTTTGCTGTATTTGGCCAATATGTTGGATAATAAAATATGCAGAACTTCTTTCACTTCTCCATAATCTTTGTATTTGGGATGTTTGACAGTGTATGACAGTCCATTTAAGTGACAGAACAGTTTCTTTAGTACTTTGCAGTGTATGGTGTGTTTGTTTGAATTCTGGTGTGTTATGACCATGTCATTTTTTTATTTATTTTTTTGTTGTTGGTGGTATTATCTCCTTAACAGTTTGGTGGATAGAATCTCTTAACATTGCCCATTTTAGAAGCCTCTAAAAATAAATGGATGACAGACGACATCTTAGAGGAGGAGGAGTAAAAATAACGAGGAAAAATATAGCAAGATAAATAAAGAAATAAGATGCAAATGCAGAGAAGCAAAAGAAGTGTGGTTAAATGAACAGTGCAGACTGATAGAGGACTCTTATAATAAAGACAGCAAAAACATGCACAAACGAATTAGTGAACTCACAGGCAGGAAAACAAAATATACCACAGGATGCCTGAAATCAAAAAAAGGTAAAATGTTAATGGGAAAATAAGACGTGAACAGGTGGACAGAGTATATCATTGAGCTATATGGAGGAGAAAGACCAGAATTAACACTAGATACTGAAAACTGTGATGGACTACCAATACTTGAAGATGAAATCATAGATGCCATCAAACACATGAAGAAAGGAAAAGCGACTGGGCCTGATAATATAACAATAGAAGAAATAGAGGCACTAGAGGAGACGGGAATAAAAATAATAATCAAGTTACTGAATGACATTTACAACAGTGGTTATATTCCCAGTGACCTGATTAAATCCACGTTTATAGCACTACCAAAGAAACCAGGTGCAAAGGAATGTGATGACCACTGGACTATCAGCCTCTCATGTCACATAGTGAAGCTACTTCTGAGAATCATTATGAGAAGAAAGGAAAAAGATAAAAATGGAAAAAGCAGATGAACAGTTTGGATTTGTTGAAGGAAAGGGAACACACAGTACCATTTATGCTTTACGAACACTAACAGAAAGAGGTTTAGAAGTACAGAAAGATCTCTACTTATGCTTCATTGATTACACCAAGGCATTCGACAAGGTGAAACATAATGAAATTATTAAAATGCTTGAAGACATCAATATATACACTGCTGGCGAGACTCTTCGGATTCCACTCATTGAGTGAAGCTCCTCCCAGTCAAAGAAGAAATTGCGGAAAAGAAGTAAGGGTTGCTGAGCGCGCCGATGTGAAAAAGTGAAGGAAAGGATAAAGTGAAGTTTAATTGGTATGTCCAGTAGTATCGCTGCGAGAGCTACACATACTACAGTGCCTCTGTTCTAGAGGCCGGCCATGTCCGAAATACACCTACACTGGTGAAATATGCCTAAACTGGCATAAACCAGGGGTGGAACTTGATGGCTAGACATGTCACACCACCTCCACTCTAGAGGTCGGTCATGCCCAATATACACCCATACTGGTGAAATATGCCTAAACCGGCTCACACCAGGGGTGAAACTTGAAGGCTACGCATGTCACAGTACCTCTGCTCTAGAGGTTGGTCACATCCCAAACACACCCATACTGGGATAATATGCCTAAACCAGCTCAACCCAGGGGTGGAAGTCACTAGTGGTGAGGATTTGTCCTCCTGGACAAAAGCTTCATCCTAGTCACAACTAGGAAGGGTAGCGGCCATGACCACAAAATGCTGAAGTCGGAGACACTGGACCAGGGCAGTCTAGATATGCAACCACCTCTCACCCGGCGGGGATGTATGCGTATCCTAATAACGCGGAGGTTTTCCCGTGAGAAAGTCCAACGCTGGACTGGATGGGCAACCACCTCTCACCCGGCGGTGATACATGGGCATCTCAAAACACGTCGAGGTTTTCTGGTGAGAAAGTCCAACTCTGCCCTGGGTGGGCTACCACCTCTCACCCAGCGAGGATAAACTGTAATCCAAAACACGTCGAGGTCTTCCGGTGAGAAAGTCCGACTCTAGACTAAACTGGTGCAATGAAAACCACGGTGTCACAGAATCCCGCTTCTGAGACCCACCAAGAATACAGGTTCAAGCCGTGCAATACTCTGAACCTCTTGTGGTCCTCTCGGGGATCTTGTGTGGTCCTTTCGGGATTTAATGAGGACCACAGGCATAAATTCAGTAGGATCACAAGGCGGTCTTGGTGGTAGAAGCGAACGAAGAAGAAGAGATCGATATAGATGTCAAAGACCTGAGGATTGTAAAACATCTATACTGGCAGCAAGAAGCAGCAATTCGAGTTGAAAATAGAACTGGAAAATATCAACCTATAAAACAAGGGGTGTGACAAGGATGTGTACTATCTCCAAACCTTTTTTCTCTGTACAGTGAGAATATTCTAAGAAAGATCATCACAGAACCTGGCATAAAAATTGGAGGTATGCTAACGACACAATACTGATAGCTGAGAACCAACAACACCTGCAAAATCTCTTGGATAAAGTCACCAAAGAAAGTGAACAGAAATGCCTTACTTTAAACATCAAAAAGACAGAGACTATGGTTATATCTAGGAAACAGAATCCACCAGCATGCAGTATAAAATTAAATGGAACTATTCTAAAGCAGGTGCAGAAATTCAAATACCTTGGAGCAGTAATAACTTCAGATGGGAAATGCAGAACAGAAATTAGGAACAGAATAGGCCAAGCAAAGACTGCATTTCAGAGAATGAGAAACATATTAGCCAACACATCCTTATCAATGAATGTTAGAAAACGAGTCCTAAAATGCTATATTGAACCTATCATGTTATATGGAAGTTAATCAAGGACAATAGGCAAGTCTGCACAAAAATCATTGGAAGCAGAAGAAATGTGGTTTATTAGAAGAATGTTGTGAATCCCATGGACAGCAGAAACAAACAAATAAATAAACAAAACAAACAAAAAACCAACCAACAAATGTGTGCATGCACACACACACACACACACACACACACACACACACACAGAAGACGGACAAAACCACTAAACACATTTCATGCTAGTTTTATAATTCACACACTCATAATTCATGCTAGATCACCACTCACAATTCATGCTAGATCACCACTCACAATTCATGCTAGATCACCACTCACAATTCATGCTAGATCACCACTCACAATTCATGCTAGATCACCACTCACAATTCATGCTAGATCACCACTCACAATGAAACTGCTCTAGTCAAGTGACATCTAATCAGTCTGAACTTCATGAACAAACAGGACAGACAAACAAATGCTCAGACAGCTTTTGCTGCACCCTATGTTGCAACTCATCCTAACATCCTAGGCTAAAATAAGACTTTATAAAATGCAGCTCACTTCCCACCAAACAAGCACCTAAAGAGCTGGAACATTTCAAATCTTTAACAAAAAAGGCTGGCTCTGATCCCTCTAATGTGCTGGCTTTAATAAAAAAAATTAATCTTGTCATCTTTTGGCCAGTCTGTGACAGGAAGAGTTGCTGCCTTTCTTTTCCTTTTCAAAGTAAATGTTTGTTTATTTCTGGGTCTTCCTTTCACTTTCACTGATGACAGCTTCACAGACGAAAAGGAGACTTCATTAGTTTCCAATTGACCATCTTTGCAACAAAATACCTCTACTGTAGGAACATGTGCATTAAGATTCATATTGGATTTAGACACAACCAGCTGCCAGAGGCCATTGATTTTTTGGGGGCTTTCAACCTCAAGTTGGCTTTACACCCAAGCTTCAAGGACCTGTGATAAGAGAAAAAAAATTATTATACTGCTGATAATAATACAAATAATGAAATAAAAGTAACAATTTATTAACGACCGAACAGGTACCTCTAGCTAACAACAGGCCGATGAAAAAGAAGTCAGTTTAGTGGCCATGATGCGGTTGAAAAACTCAGTGAAAACAGGAAAATTTGGCTAACAGGTATGCGAGCCCTAAGTGATGATTAACGGCACGGGAAGGATGTAACACTGTAAGCTATCTAAGTGAAAAAAAAAACTACTGTTACATGCATTAGAGAATGTCATAGTAGGTAAGAACTTTTTTATGATGTAATAGATGTATATAGCCTCATTACTGGACACCATCTGCAGGAGCGTAGCGTGCTCTAGACTTCTACATTGATCACACTCTTCATGAAATCTGCAAGCTTCACCTTCCCCGTGTACGACACTCTAACCTGACCTGACCCCCCCCCCCCCGGGAGCATCGTGTACGTTCAAAACTTCAGTGCAGATGAGATATCGTGATCAAGAGTGCAGACAAGGGAGGGGCAATTGTTTGCTGGAAGAAAGAATTATACATCCAATAGGCCATGGGCCAGCTGAGTAATGCTAAATTCTATGCCTCTCGCCATAATGATCAGACTCCGGCCAACAGTCACCAGGTTCGTGACACGGTCAACGAACTCATCCATGAGATTGGTCTTTCTCCCTCTGATACTCGTCTACACATACTTGACAGCTGCTTAGGGAAGCCATCCTTTTATCTACTTCCCAAGATACACAAACCAGTCAACCCTGGAAGGCCCATAGTTTCAGCTTGTTCCTGCCCTGCGGAACAAATCTCTGACTTTCTTGATGGTATCTTTCAACCTCTTGTCACTAGTCTGCCAACGTATCTGAATGACACGAATCACGCTCTCACTGCTTCTGAGACCCTCAAACTTCTGCATGGTAACACTTACCGTATTTTCAATCTCGATGTATTGTCCATATACACATCCATCCGTCATGATCAGGGACTTCAGGCCGTCAAGTTCTTTCTGAACAAAAGACGATATCCACCTATTACTATTCCTACTGTTCTGCGCCTTGTCCTCTAACTTAATTCGTTTGCATTTAATGGCCTGTACTTCAACCAGATTAGTGGTGTGGCCATGGGTACGAATATGGGCCCCAGCTAACGCATGTCTGTTTATGAGCCACTTCGAACACAAGGTTCTGAGAGCATATAGAAGCCCTTTACCAGCCTTATATAGACATTACATAGACGACGGCACTGGGGCCACATCAATGCCAGAGGAAGACCTTGACAACTTCATCAATTTTGTTAAGAAGTCCAACCTTGTCATTTCTTACACCACCCATGTCTCTACAGCTTTTGCTAACTATCTCGACATTGCCGTCGCTATCGGTCCTACCGGGCTTACCACTTCTGTCAACTATAAACCTACAGAAATTCATAGCTATCTCCTGTACTGTTCCTCCATCCCAGATCGTGTAAAGGCTCTATTCCTTTTTTGTTCTTTTCATTTTTTTAGACTGCGACGTTTGAGTACTGAGGATGTTGATTTCCATGATCAAGCTCACAAAATGCTATATTTCTTCCGCCAACGCGGCTATCCAGAACATGTTCTCTCCTCGTCTTGGAACCAAGTCAGCCACATATCGCGGCAGCAAGCCCTTACTCCTAAACCGTCCTGTAGCTTAGACAGAGTTAAACTGGTACTCACGCATCACCCCCATATTGTGGCAGTTAAGAACATGCTGTTTCGCCATCTCCATCTCCTCCAGACCGAGCCTGATACACATGAACTCTTTGAGGAACCCCCATTGGTGGCCTGCAGACGGGACAAAAACCTAAGGGACCTTATAGTTAAAAGTCGCCTTAAGAAAGATTACATTTTTTAAGGTATCAGACGTTACGGACATCGTAGATGCAACACTTGCCCCTTTGTTGTAGAGGCTAGCCAGGTGTCCTTCCCTAAGTCCACGTTATCAGTTCAGGAGGGTTTCACCTGCACTTTACGCAATGTTATTTATGCCATTATGTGCAAACGTTGTGATATGAAGTATATAGGGGAGACCAGTTTAGGCTTAGGAGATCGTTTTCGTCAACATCTTAAAGACATTTTTAAGAGGGCGTGGACCCCTGTAGCAAAGCATGTTTGCCAAAGCGACCACATGAGAAAACAGGACATTACTGCTAGTGTGATCTACTCCTGTTCTTCTGATGTAAGATCTAGAAGAACTCTAAAGCAGCGACTTTTTTCCCAGGCTGGCTGTCTCCAACTAGCTGGAATTAACAATGTTTTCACCTTTTTAAAATTTCGTTAGATTGCCACTCATTTTCTACGAGTCATACTTTAATTTGTTCTGTAGTTCTTCATTCTTCAGTTTCACATTATCTCCCAGCTTCCCTCTTCCCACCGCCACCTGCTTCTCTCGTGGCCTACAGGTGTTTATTTCCCCTCATGGTCTCGTCCCTGCGCCTCTTCTCCCCTCCCCCCATCACTCCCATTCCCCGCCTCTGATAACGATTTATTGTAATCGCTTTCTTTTATGGAAAATGTTCCTCGCCTCTAGTACGCATTCGAGTTTTTTCTTTCTAGGAGGATGCCACAAAGCTAAATTTTCATTTTCATAGTCTTTTAGTTATATGTTGTTGTGTGTGTATGTAATCCTTGAGAAAGGCTCACGTCGAAATACTGGATGCTGTATGTTTTTTATTTTATTTTCTCATCTTACTCCCAAACTTTCTACTACTTGTCTTTTAATCACTCCCTCTGCCGCCGTGTAAAACTTTACCATACACCTCTGTTTACCTTTATATCCATACTACAAGTGCTGTTGAAGAAGGCTGGCTAGTAAAGATGATTGTTATATTGCTGAGGTTCTCAGAACGAAAACAGCATTCTGGTATACTTCCAGTTCTCTGGCTGCAGTCTTCAAACTTTCAGAGAGAAGGAAAGTGCAGCATTTGGAAAATTTCGTTTCAGGATTCATTGTTGTCGATCTACTGGTCAGAAAACGCGCTGAAACGCAAGTGGTCAGTGTGCACACGCATAAGACATGCGCAATTGTCTGTGGTGTGTCTGTTTTCACAACGATTTCGTTGCCCCAATAATCACTCCCTTTCCAGTTTAAAAAAAAATACACCAGACTGCTACAGAAACAGAAACAATGAGGAAAAAAAAACGCAGATGGAAGGATAAACCCATATCAGGAAACTGAACTCATGAAGGTTGTGGATGAAAGACAGCCACTGGAAGTCCCCACCCCGAATGCAGACCTCCTGGAGCCGAAACACAGGATGCAAATAGGCAGCTGGAATGTAAGAACACTTAATCAAGCTGGAAAACTAGCACAAACCATCACGGAAATGCACAGATACAAACAAGACATATTAGGGATACAAGAGGCAAGAAGGACGGGACATGGCAGACGGAATCTAACAACAAAGCACACAGAAACAGACTAAAATTAAGGAAAGCCAAAATTGGAGAATCAAGAAAGGCACGCTTTGATTAAAAAAAAACAACAAAAACAAAAACAAACAAAACAAAAAAAAAAAAGAAAAACTGGAAGACCATCAAACAAGAAATGAATTCTCTAAAGTATTTAAGACCCACTTCAGTGTCCTACAAGACAAAGCAGAAATGTCTATACTAGCGTTCAGAGAAACACTATAAGAAATCACAAAATAAGTGCTGGGATATTGGAAAAGGAGAAAAGAGGAATGGATAAGCAAGACCAGAAGGGAAAAGACAGAGCAAAGAAAGGAAATAAGAAACAAAATTACTGAGCACCAAATCACAAAGGCTGAAAGAACAAGTCTTAAAAACTATATACAGAAAGACAAAGAGATGAATGAATCATGCCGTAAAGATAAACGTCAGAACTATGACAACTTAGCAGAAGCAGCAGAGAAAGCAGCATATGCAAATGACATGAAAACCATATACAAAATCACAAAGCAGATGACAGGTAACTTCAGCACAAGATGTGAGAGTACAATAAGGACACATAAGGGACAAGTGATCAGTGGTGAAAGGGAACAAAATTGAAAGATGGAGGGAACACTTCAACACCCTACTAAAAAGAACACAAGCAACACAAACAAAAGACACATCTGAAGCAAAAACGGAACTAAACATCAATACAGAATCAACAAAAAGTAAAGTAAAGGAGGCAATATTCATTCATTCATTTGCGTGTCCCTTGCGGAACTTTGCCTCCCTAACAGCACTCCTGTAGGCCTCTCGGTTGTGAACAAGATGGTCTGCTGCTGATGCATCCATTTGCAGATCATCAACGACGTCTTGCAGCCATCTTCGCCTTGGCCTTCTTCTCTTTCTTTTTCCCATTATGTACCCTAGGAGGAACTAGAGAAACTAAAATTAGACAGAGCACCAGGTGAAGGTGAAGTGACTGTTGAGATATTGAAAGCAGAAGAGATAGAAACACCAAAATAACTATGCCGGATACTATAACAAATTTGGGATCTAGTAGAAGCCCCAGAAGAGTGGAAAGATGGACTTATCGTAAAACTATGAAAGAAGGGTGACCTCAGAGATTGCGGGAACTGGAGAGCCATTACCCTCTTGCCACTCACCAGCAAAGTATTCTGTGGCATAATCATCAACAGAATTGTACCAGCACTTGAGGTGAAACTTTGGAAAGAGCAGGCAGGATTTAGAAAAAAAAAGATCATGCATAGACCACATATTTGTACTTAAGTAAATATTAGAATAGGCAAATGAATGGCATAGCATATCATACTGTTTATAGATTTTGAGAAATTCTTCGACACTGTCAACAGAGATGCACCGAGGAAAATTCTAAGATGGCATACCCCCCCCCCCCCTCCTTCCCTAATAAGATAATGAATGTCATCAAAGGCCTATACGAGGATTTTCAGTGCAAAGTGATCTGCAGAGAATACGCCTCCATCAGATTTAGGGTACAAACAGGAATACATTAGGGATGTCTACTATCGCCAACATTATTTATCTTAGCGTAGACTGTTTAATGAAGGAGGCATCATCAGATAAACACAGAGGATTACAATGGACACTCGATACATTGCTGGAGGACTTTGACCTTGCCGACGACATTTGTCTACTGTCAAGCAGGCACAAAGATATGCAAGATAAACAAGCTAATTCATAGCGCTAACAATATAGGATTAAAGATCAATGTAGGAAAGACAAAGTTAATGAAGCAAAATGTAAATAACAGAAATGTACTAAGAGTAGATAACAAGCTAGTGGAGGAAGTCTTTGAATTTGTATATCTTGGTAGAAGATGGAGACAGCACAGAGGACATCAACAACAGACTTATTAGAGCAAACCAGGCTTTTGCAATGTTGCAGATTATGTATTGTCTTGTCTTGCAGACTATATGGAAATGTAAAAAACTAAGGACGAAGATGAAACTCAGGAGTAATGTTCTAAGTGTACTATTCTATGGGAGTGAATGTTGATGCTGGAAAATCACCAAAAACCACAGAAAACAAGCCGAACTCTTTCCAGAATAAATGTTCACAAAGATTTTGAAGAATATTTTGGCTAAACACCGTAAGAAATAAAATCTTGTTGGCAGAAATGCAGATGAAGTTACTGACAGCAATTATTGAGGAAAGACGCTGGAGATGGTTGGAACATGTCCTCCGGATAACTGACGACTCACTACCAAAAATAGGACTAAGATGGACACCACAGGAGAACAGAAGTAAGGGTAGACCAAAGGAGAAATGGAGAAGAACAGAGAAGATGTTGAGCAGCAGAGGGCTCATTTTAGAAAGGGCGGAAAAAAATGCAAAAGGCAGGGATTTGTGGAAATCCTTGAGGAAGCACCATGTGCTATGGGATTTAAGGTTCAGAGAGAGAGAGAGAGAGAGAGAGAGAGAGAGAGAGAGAGAGAGAGAGAGAGAGAGGGAGAGAGAGGAAGAGATATTATCTTTTCTAGTGATTTGTTAACCATCCATGTTTCGCATCTCTATGTTGCCATTGGGAATATGTAAGCTTTTAGTAAACATAACTGTTTTCTTGGTGGTACCTTGCCACATACTTTTGATTTGTGCTAGTTTCTGTTAAGGAACTGCTAGTCTTCTTTTGATTTGTGCTAGTTTCTGTTAAGGAACTGCTAGTCTTCTTTTGATTTGCGCTAGTTTCTGTTAAGGAACTGCTAGTCTTCTTTTGATTTGTGCTAGTTTCTGTTAAGGAACTGCTAGTCTTCTTTTGATTTGTGCTAGTTTCTGTTAAGGAACTGCTAGTCTTCTTTTGATTTGTGCTAGTTTCTGTTAAGGAACTGCTAGTCTTCTTTTGATTTGTGCTAGTTTCTGTTAAGGAACTGCTAGTCTTCTTTTGATTTGTGCTAGTTTATGTTAAGGAACTGCTAGTCTTCTTTTGATTTGTGCTAGTTTCTGTTAAGGAACTGCTAGTCTTCTTTTGATTTGTGCTAGTTTCTGTTAAGGAACTGCTAGTCTTCTTTTGATTTGTGCTAGTTTCTGTTAAGGAACTGCTAGTCTTCTTTTGATTTGTGCTAGTTTCTGTTAAGGAACTGCTAGTCTTCTTTTGATTTGTGCTAGTTTCTGTTAAGGAACTGCTAGTCTTCTTTTGATTTCCACTGCGCAGTCGCCGTTGGTGGTTATGATGGAACCTAGATATTCAAATTTATTTACGTTTTCAAGCTCCTGATAGTCCAGCGTAATTTTGACTTGCTTCTCATTTAAATATTATTAAGTAACGTCCGCGGGATTTTTTTCTTTTTGGTAGTAACTCTTCTGTCGTTTCTTCTTTGCCGTTTCTTTTCTCCGATATATTGTTTCTCTTCCTTCCTGATGGATTGAATCTGGTATTCAGTCATTAATTATTTGTATTTTTTTGGTTGCTAATGCACTATTTCTATTAATTGGCGAAGTACTTTGCGAGCCCTATGTGACGTTTAACGGCACGGGAAGGATATAAGATATATAAGATTATTTCTATTCACAACAAATCTTAACATCTCATACATATCAAATGTTTATAACAGATAGATGACAACTTATGACTCAATATAATATCGTTTAACATCTTAACATCTACTTGGCTATTCCATCTCTCCTCTTTCAAGCATATTACACGTTACCTAGGAGGCTCAAAGTAAAACAAGGTAAAAAAAAAGGTTAAGGTAATCCTGTCATGCCTTAGAGGCACATAGGGATATGATGTTAGTGCTCATATTTTCCTTGACCTGTCAGCACACTAGAGGGTCAGTATCATGCCTGGCCGCCTTTCCTTCCCCAACTCCAGAAGATGTCGGGTACCCATTTCTACAGCTGGGTGATTGGGGTGCCTCCGGCCGGATTCGAACCCCCCGACTTTCGCCATGAGAGACCAGTGCACTAACCACTTCGCCACTCAGACACCCCAAAGTAAAATATATTACATCTATTCTTCTTACCTCAAAGGGTATATATATATATCCTACAACATTACGAATCATATATATATATATATATATATATATATATATATACACACACACACACACAAACTACTCAGGTCATCAAAGAAATGGAGACATATCAACTAGACATACTGGGCATCAGCGAAATGCGATGGCCAGAAGCAGGTAAAAGATCGGCGGAAAACGGTAAGTTAATTATACATTCAGGCAGAAATGACGGTAAATTCCGAGATGGAGTGGGCATTATTATGTCAAATGTAGCTGCAAAGAGCCTTGTAGAATGGGAACCGGTGGACAGTCGTATAATAAGAGCACGATACAACCTACGACACGGACGAATGACAATAATACAGTGTTATGCACACACGAATGATGCAGATGATGATGTGAAAGACGACTTCTATCACCAACTACAACAAATCATCAACAAAGTCCCTAAACACGATATCCTAATTGCTATGGGGGACTTCAATGCTAAGGTAGGGAAAGATAATACCGACGTTGAAAAAGTGATGGGGAAAGAAGGAATTGACATGGTCAATCAGAATGGAGAAAGATTAATTGAAGTATGTCTAACCGAGGGCATGGTCATTGGAGGCACAATATTCCCACACAAAGAGATACATAAAACAACGTGGATATCTCCAGATGATAGAACTAGAAACCAGATAGACCATTTTTGTATTAGAAAGCAATACAGAACATCTCTCATGGATGTAAGGGCTTATAGGGGTGCAGATGTCAACAGTGATCACAACCTGTGCATAGGGAAAATAAAACTAAAATTGAAAAGTCAACACAAGAAATCAGTACACAGAAAGATAAACAGCCACAGCCTACAAGAAGAAAATACTAACATTAATTTCAATCAGGAACTTGCCAATCATTCCAAAACACCCAGTGAAGTAGAGGAGATAGGTATAGATGAGTTATGGAATTCTTACAGCACAGCCATAATCACAGCAGCAAAAGTAAGCGCTGGATTGGAAAAACCAAATAGAAAAGCATGGATATCAGATAAAACATGGAAGTATAAACATGAAAGACGAGCACTCAAATTAGACAGGTTGAATGCAAAAGCAGATCATGAAAGAGATTCGGCAAAAGCAAAATACAAAGACATAGACAAGAAAGTAAAAAGTTCAGCTAGAAGGGATAAAAGAGAATACATAGACAATATGGCGAAAGAGGCAGAAAAAGCAGCAAAAACAGGAGACAGCAAAACTTTATATAACATACAAAAGAGGCTAACAGGTACTATTACATCTAAAGAAAGACCAATCCTTAGCAAAACTGGAACACTATTAACATCAAATAAAGACCAAAAGCAAAGATGGGCTGAACACTTCCAAGAAATACTCAATCGACCACACCCAAAAGAATTGTTAAACCTTGAAACTGACTTACCAGCCCCACAACTAAATGTCAACCTAGATGAAATTAAATTGCATGAAACTGAAACAGCAGTGAATTTAATGGCTAACAACAAAGCTGCAGGTGAAGATGAAATAACAGATGCTAAAAGCTATCAATAGTGACAACATGAGACAACTACAGAGAATGTTTAACAAGATTTGGAAAGAAGAAAAGGTCCCTTCTAATTGGAAGAAAGAAATCATTGTTAAAATACCAAAAAAGGGCAACCTTAGTGACTGTAACAACTGGAGAGGGGTAACCTTAATATCAATTGTGTCAAAAGTATTTTGCAAGGTCATTTTGAATAGACTGAAAGATATAGTGGATACTGCAATGAGAGAAGAACAAGCAGGATTTCGAAAAGGGAGAAGCTGTCTCGACCAGATCTTTACTCTCAGAATAATACTTGAAGAACATATTGAAAAGCAGAAACCATTAATACTGAATTTCATAGATTTTAAAAAGGCATTTGATAGCATACACAGAGATTCATTATGGAGAATTTTATGTCTATATGGAATACCATCTAAAATTGTCAACATCATTAAGGACTTATACAATGGATATGGTTGTGCAGTCAAGACAGAAGAAGGGATGAATGAATGGTTCCAGATTGAAACAGGCGTGAAACAAGGATGTATACTGTCTCCTTTACTGTTTGGGATTACAATAGACTTCATAATGAAAAAATGCTGCACAGGTAACACAGGTATTGACTGGGTACATGGGACCCAACTAGAAGATCTTGATTTTGCTGATGACATAACTCTTATCAGTAATAATGTGAATTCCATGCAAGAAAAAACAGATAGCCTGTCTTCACTGGCTAGCAAAATAGGACTTGAAATTAACAAGGACAAAACAAAAATAATGAAAATTCCCATCAATCAAAATGGAAAAATACACATAGAAGGGACAGATATTGAAGGAGTCAATCAATTTGCATACCTTGGCAGCTACATAGACCAGGATGGTGACACTAGAAAGGAAGTTAGGATCAGAATTGCAAAAGCAGCATCAATCTTCAAGAATCTTGAGAACATATGGAATTCAAAAGTTATAAGCACAAAAACCAAGTTAAGACTATTCAATTCAAATGTAATATCCACCCTCATTTATGCATGCGAAAGCTGGAAAACAACTAAAGAAATAGAAAAGAAATTAGACTCTTTTGAAAACAAATGCCTAAGGAAAATACTCGGCATCAAGTGGAATGAATTCAAGAACAATGCAGAGATAAGACAGATGACTGAACAACAACCAGTCTCATGGGTGATCAGGAAAAGGAGATGGACATATGTTGGTCACTTGATGAGAAGAAATGATCAGAGAATCCCAAAACAAGCTATCAAGTGGAACACAACAGGCCGAAGAAAAAGGGGCAGACCGCGGGAAACTCTGAAGAGGACATTATTAAGAGAGGCCAAGTTAACAGGCATAAAATCCTTTGATGAGGTTGAAAGACTCGCCGAAGACAGGAAAAATTGGCGAACTACTTTGCGAGCCCTATGTGACGTTTAACGACACGGGAAGGATATAAGATATACACACATATATATATATCACTATGTGTATGTTACCTAAATATCACCCTCGTCAAAGAATGCTACTAGTACTTTAACTAATCACACTCTACTTACGACAGCGGACACCATATATTACGTGGTTTCACCTGACACTGATAATTATGACTTTCACGAACGAGGTGGCTCCCGCAGAATTCTGAGATCAAAGTTTACGAAACAAACATACTCACGACCCCCTAATATTTGAATAACATTACTGCCATTATGACGTAAGACATAAGCTCCCTCAGACACAAATATGCTGTCGAGCCATATGCCCGACGAATGACAGTTGTGTTCAGCAAAATCTAATGCGTCGCTCTCTCCTACCTCCTGATTACGTGGTCATTAACCTCCTTCGCATATCCAATGATAAAATGAGAATTTGTGAGCGGGGCAGTGCTTATCGTCGCAACTCGGCCGTGTCACGCTACAGCCGTGAAGAAAATGCATAGATACAAACTAGATATATTAGGAATACAAGAGGCAAGATGGACCGGACAAGGCAGAAAAAAAACTAACAACACAACACACAGATGACGCAATAACGTGGTAAGGTAAAGAAGATAATCTGGAAGGAGGAGTTACATTGATTATGACGACAGAAAGATTCCATCAAGAGCATTGGTGAAATGGAGCCCTATAAATGAGAGACTCTTATATGCACACTTCAACTCAAGATTCACAAAACTGTCTATTATAGTATGCTATGCACCAACAGAAGCAGCTGAAGAGGAATTAAAAGAAGCATTGTACAACAGACTCCAGTTTACAATACGTACAATAAACATAACAATCACATAACAAACATAAGAATCACATGCAAATATATATACAACAAACTCAACAGGACGGACTTCTGCGAACAAAGTTTATTATACAGAAGGGCCTTGAATCTCGAGATTGGGCATAGAAGAGCTCTTTCGACACGGTAATATACACAGATGGCTCAGAGACTCGGAACAGCAGAAGTGATTGAGACTTTGTTGACAATCGAAATGGGTTCGGGAGCCTTTGAAGTCATCATATCAAGCATGTGAATGGAAACGAGGCTGTGTCAGCGGCAACAGAATGGCTGGTTGCCCATGATGTAGTTCATGGCGTCATTGTAACGGATTAATGGAGTATGCTTCGTTAGATTCCGAAGAAGTTTCTTCGAAAAGAAGGAGTTCTTCTGTTAAGCCACTTATGAGCCTAACGTGGCTTTATTGTCCTGGACATGCGGGAGTATATGGGAAATAAGTAGGAGACAGAGTTGCTGGACACGCTAAAATGAATGGCAGGGTGAGAAGGATGACATTGCAAAACCCATATTGGAAAGGCTGCGGGAAATGCAGGTGTGAAGAGATTTCTGCAGCTAGGACAAACTAAGGATGTTGGCAGAAAATCTGAACTGTGTGATAGAAAACGCATCGTAAACAACCAACGTTGACGGAAACTATTAGCAAAAACACTCTTGGATGGATGTTGCTGCATGCGGCAGGGCATTTGGGGATGTCTAGAATGCAATGACACCAGAGTCTGAATTTGAATCTACGAACCTACTAATTACTTCTAATCTAATCTTCGTCTTGTAGTTTAAAATTAACTATAATATGTACAATATGGCTAAAACGTGCATTATTGGCCAAAGATGTGTGATTTATTCGAATGAAGAAAAAAAAAAGCACGTTGAATTCAATAATAAAAGAGTGAAAAATGCGAAAACAAACGGAAAAAGCAGGAAAGACTGGCATATTGCAGAATTGTTTGAGTCAACGTTTGAGTAAATGTGAGTTATTTTTTTTTTTTACATATACAGTATATTGTTGTAGAGCAGTGGTTTGTTTATTGATTTTTTCTTCAAAGCATAAAAGTGGCAACCTGCCAACACCCTCTATTTTCCTTTTTTTTTGGTTTAATTAAGAAAAAAAATGTAAACAAACAACACTAAACCTGATGTATCATATGTATCAAGAAGTGAGGACGAAGACGTTGTACTATTGGGCAATCAGCGATCTATAGTTGAGACGCTAGCGTCAGGGTTAGCGATCTATAGCTGATATGCTAGAGTCAGGGTTAGCGATCTATAGCTGATATGCTAGCATCAGGGTTAGCGATCAATAGCTGATATGCTAGCATCAGGGTTAGCGATCAATAGCTGATATGCTAGCATCAGGGTTAGCGATCAATAGCTGATATTCTAGCATCAGATTTAACGATCAATAGCTGATATTCTAGCATCAGGGTTAGCGATCAATAGCTGATATGCTAGCATCAGGGTTAGCGATCAATAGCTGATATTCTAGCATCAGGTTTAGTGATCAGTAGCTGATATTCTAGCATCAGGGTTAGCGATCCATATCTGATATGCTATCGTCAGTCAAGGTTAGTTGTCCATAGCTGATATGCTAGCGTCAGAGTTAGTGGTCCATAGCTGATATGCTAGCGTCAGTTTTGGCGGTCCATAGCTGATATACTCAATCGACCACACCCAAAAGAATTGTTAAACCTTGAAACTGACTTACCAGCCCCACAACTAAATGTCAATCTAGATGAAATTGAATTGCATGAAATTGAAACAGCAGTGAATTTAATGGCTAACAACAAAGCTGCAGGTGAAGATGAAATAACAGCCGAGATGCTAAAAGCTATCAATAGTGACAACATGAGACAACTACAGAGAATGTTTAACAAGATTTGGAAAGAAGAAAAGGTCCCTTCTAATTGGAAGAAGGGAATCATTGTGAAAATACCAAAAAAGGGCAACCTTAGTGACTGTAACAACTGGAGAGGAGTAACCTTAATATCAGTTGTGTCAAAAGTATTTTGCAAGGTCATTTTGAATAGACTGAAAGATATAGTGGATACTGCAATGAGAGAAGAACAAGCAGGATTTCGAAAAGGGAGAAGCTGTCTCGACCAGATCTTTACTCTCAGAATAATACTTGAAGAACATATTGAAAAGCAGAAACCATTAATACTGAATTTCATAGATTTTAAGAAGGCATTTGATAGCATACACAGAGATTCATTATGGAGAATTTTATGTCTATATGGAATACCATCTAAAATTGTCAACATCATTAAGGACTTATACAATGGATATGGTTGTGCAGTCAAGACAGAAGAAGGGATGAGTGAATGGTTCCAGATTGAAACAGGCGTGAAACAAGGATGTATACTGTCTCCTTTACTTTTTGGGATTACAATAGACTTCATAATGAAAAAATGCTGCACAGGTAACACAGGTATTGACTGGGTACATGGGACCCAACTAGAAGATCTTGATTTTGCTGATGACATAACTCTTATCAGTAATAATGTGAATTCCATGCAAGAAAAAACAGATAGCCTATCTTCACTGGCTAGCAAAACAGGACTTGAAATTAACAAGGACAAAACAAAAATAATGAAAATTCCCATCAATCAAAATGGAAAAATACACATAGAAGGGACAGATATTGAAGAAGTCAATCAATTTGCATACCTTGGCAGCTACATAGACCAGGATGGTGACACTAGAAAGGAAGTTAGGATCAGAATTGCAAAAGCAGCATCAATCTTCAAGAATCTTGAGAATATATGGAATTCAAAAGTTATAAGCACAAGGACCAAGTTAAGACTATTCAATTCAAATGTAATATCCACCCTCATTTATGCATGCGAAAGCTGGAAAACAACTAAAGAAATAGAAAAGAAATTAGACTCTTTTGAAAACAAATGCCTAAGGAAAATACTCGGCATCAAGTGGAATGAATTCAAGAACAATGCAGAGATAAGACAGATGACTGAACAACAACCAGTCTCACGGGTGATCAGGAAAAGGAGATGGACATATGTTGGCCACTTGATGAGAAGAAATGAGCAGAGAATCCCAAAACAAGCTATCAAGTGGAACACAACAGGCCGAAGAAAAAGGGGCAGACCGCGTGAAACTCTGAAGAGAACATTATTAAGAGAGGCCAAGTTAACAGGCATAAAATCCTTTGATGAGGTTGAAAGACTCGCTGAAGACAGGAAAAATTGGCGAACTACTTTGCGAGCCCTATGTGACGTCTAACGGCACGGGAAGGATATAAGATATAAGATAGCTGATATGCTAGCATCAAGGTTAGCAATCCGTAGCTGATATGCTAGCATCAAGGTTAGCAATCCATAGCTGATATGCTAGCATCAAGGTTAGCTGTCCATAGCTGATATGTTAGCATCAGGGTTAGCGATCCATAGCTGATATGCTAGTGTCAGGGTTAGCGATCTATAGCTGATATGCTGGCATCAGGGTTAGCGATCCATAGATAATCAAGACCATGTCACACTTCATCTGTGACTTTTTGGCTTAGGTCTTATTGTTACAAAAGAAAGAAAAAAAGATGGAAGACAAAGGAAAAATTGACATGTGATCCATCCATCCACACCATCTGGGGGCATAGGCCATCAACAAGGGTTCTCTGTTTATTTCTGTCCTGAGCTGGTTCTTCTATCTGTCTCCAGATGTAGTCCATCTTTCTGATATCTGCTTCAAGATGCCCTCACCAGATGTTTCTAAGTCTTCCTTGTTTCCTCTTACCCTGGAGATTCCAGGTGACAGCCTGCCTGGTATGTTAGTGATGGGCTTTTAAAGTGTATGTCCTATCCATCTTTAATGTTTTTTAATTGTTATTTCTTACACTGTGGGTTGGTTCATTTTCTGCCATAGCTCTTCTTTCCTGGTATTATCTGGCCATCTAATCTGAAGGATCTTCCTTAGATAGGGGTTAACCAAAGGTCTACAGTCTCTTGGTACTTTTGCCTGATGCTTTCCATGTTTCTGAACCATACAGCAGGACCAATTTAACATGTATGAGATGTAACACATAAAAATGAAAAAAGAAACACCTGGCTGTGACTATGATAAAACTGTATCCAAGCACTCTAAATGTTTCATCTCAGCTTATGCTTGTTAATGAATAAAGTTGCTCTTACCCATTAAAAAAAAAATTTGGTAAAATAGCGTAATATTTTTTTTTCATCCCAACTTTACTGAGATATTCTAATACCAGAAGGTGAAAGCAGTCTGCAGAAACTTTTGAACAAGATTGTTGAAGAGAGCAATAAAAGACACCTAGAGCTAAATAGCAACAAGACAAAAACAGTAGCAATATCAAAAGGAATAAATTTATTAAAGTACAACATCCTTCCAAATTGGAGGACACTGATACAAGGAAATAAATTTAATTACCTTGGAACAACAACAACAGCTGATGGCAAGTGCACAAATGAAATTAAATGAGTAGAGTTAGCAAAGGCAGCTTTTTAATGCCATGAAGAAGATACTAAGAACAAAGAAAATGTCCCTAAAAGCTATATAGAGCCAATCTTGCTGTATGGTTGTGAAACATTGATAGTCAAGAAAGATATGACAAGGAAACTGGAAGTAACAGAGATGTGGTTTTGGAGAAAGATGCAACAAGTAACCTGAACAAACTGAAAAATAAAGAAATCTTTGAAAAAGGACAATGGAAGCTAGTTAAAATGACAAGAAAGAGACAGTCAAAATTTCTTGGATATGTCATGAGTAAAGAGAATTTGTAGAACCTAGTAATGACTGGACATGGAGAGGAACAGCAGAGAGGATGTTGAGCAGTAGAAGGCTCACTAGGGCTAGAGTGGAAAAAAAGCCAAGGACAGGCGCTTGTGGAAAACCCTTGGGAAGTCACATGTGCCTCGGGCACTTAAGGTTTGGGGGGGGGGGGGGGGGGAGAGAGAGAGAGAGAGTAATGACTGAAAAATTGAAGGAAGAGAGGAAGCCCAAGAGAATAATATCTCACTGGACTGACCAAGTGACTTGGAAAAAGAAAAGCATATGAGGTAATGAGAAACACCAAGGACTACACAAGATGAAGAAACATGATCATTAGAGCTGATTATTAGAATTTTTTCATCATCACCACTATCTAGAAAATAGTCCTTTGGAAAGGCTTCAACCATATCTTGAAAGTGAACCACTTCCAAGAGGCATTCAGAAAAAAATCCTGTGACATCATTTGACTGAGTTAAATTAGTTCTTGCTTTCCACCTCCAAGGCCAAATACTTAAAAAATTTCTCTATCACCATCTGCCACCGCTGCAGCTCAACCCTGACACTCACAGTCTCTCTGCTCCCCCCCCCACCAGCCTACAAATGGGAACCAAACCTGAAGGACATCCTCGTCCATATTTACCATAACTAGGATGTATAAACTAGGAAAAAAGTAGGAACAGCTTTATTACTTAACAAGCACACAGTTGTGATGTTTCATCATGAGCCTTAGTCATACAAAAACACAGGACAAAAAAAGTAGAGAGAGGAGATAAAGTATAAATTCACATGAATGCTGTGTTAAAAAATAAAATGAATAGAGCACTTAGCTGTAATGCGTAAGAAGATGTGGCTTGTCCAACGCTGTGTGTCAGAAATGTGCATAGTGGAGTAGAGAGTATTTAAATGGAGACTTGGGATGTGTGATAGATGGGTCGTAACTTAGGGTGGTGGGTGGTGAAACTGTTGAGAGGAGAGAGAGTGATACAATGGTAATCTAGTCAGGAGAAGGTGAAATATGTGATTATAGTTAGGGTAGAAGGGTTGTAATGTGATTCTGTGAGAAGGTTCTGAACTATGTATAACAAATGAGAAAGTAGTGGAATTTAGTGTGGAGGGATTGTGGAAAAGAAGAACCCAATCTTAAAGACATCCTTGTCCATAGCCACTTGAAGCAGAACCATGCATATGTTGGCACTAGAAAATGTAATCAGCCTCGCTGTGTTACCTGCCCTGTAGTCTGGAAAGTGAAAATGAACACCTTTCCCAAAACTATCCTCATTCTCCATGAGGGATTCACATGCGAGTCCCGCAATGTAATATATGTCATTGTATGCAATAGATGCAGTATAACTTATATTGGTGAAACTGGCCTCAGATTAAGGGACCACATGCAGAAACATCTGTAAGATATCACCCAGCATATTTCAAAACCAGCCCCGAATCATTTCAGTGGCCTCAACCACAGAGACAAATTGGACTTTCTGGTAACAACCATCAAACAATGTCATGCCACCTAGTTCTTGAGAACTGCTTCATTCAGGAGTATGGGACACTGGAACCACATGGTTTGAACTCATTATTCAGCTACACCTAACATTCTCCTCTTCCACAATCCATTCCCACTAAGTTCCACTCCCTTCTCACTTGTTACATATAGTTCCACAGCATCACATTACAAGCCCTCTGCCCTAACTATAATCACATATTTCACCTTCTGCTGACTAGATTATCATTGTACCACTCTCTCTCCCCTCCACGGTTTCACCACCCACCACCCTCAGTTACAAGCAATGTTCCCTCTAATCTGTGCACCTGCACAGCCACACACAGAAAAAAATCATACCATGCACAAAATTTTTGGCGCCGCGCAAAAAAAAAAAAAAATTGAAACTGTTACTTTTATTTTCCAGTTTCCAGATGTTACTCCGTGCTATAATTGCAGTCAACTAAAATACAATGATGGTACATGTTTTTCCTTCACTGTTTCTTTCTTGTTGAGATATAATTTTCAGATCAGATGTTTCAACTGGTCTTTTATTGCTAGTTTTGGTAGTACTGTGGCAGAACCGTGACGAGGCAAGTGGGCACACAGAGAATATAAGATAGTTAAAATAAACGAGCAGATGAATTTCCACTGCTGAAAATTACAGCAGGTCTCTCCTGTTATTAAATATACAGGCCTTTACAAAGTGTATATGTGTATGTGTGTGTGGTGTGTTTGTGTTTGTTGTTATTATGCACATTTGCACACGCAATATTTGTTTTTTGCGTATGAGCTGAACATTTTGCACACAGACCTCAAACCCATGGAGGGAACATTGGTTATGACCCACCTATCACACATATCAAGTCTGCATTTAAATACTCCACTATGCGCATTTCTGACACACAGCAGTGGACAAGCCACAGCTTCTTACAAGTTACAGCTAAGTGCTCTATTCATTCTACTTGATTTTTTTTTTAACACAGCATTCATATTAATTTATACTTTATCTCCTCTCTCTATTTCTTTGTCCTGTGTGCTTTTGCATGATTAAGGCTCATGCCAAAACTGTGTACTCGTAAAGTAATAAAGTTGTTCCTACTTTTTTCCTAGTTTATACATTTTGGTATCACAACTTTACTGCTCCTGACTCGTGTATAGTTGTATACTCATACACTATTGTGTGTTACCATAAGCAGGATCCTGCATTTGTTTGTGCTAGAAAATGTAAGCATACAAGCTATGTCACTTGCTCTTTGGTCTGGGAAAAGAAATTAATTACTCTTCTCAAAACTGTCCTCACACTTCATGAGGGATTTACAGGCTGCTCCCACAATGTAATACGAGGGTCATGCCGAAAGTCGTGAGCAAAAATTTTTTTTTTTTTAACTATATAGAGAAGATATAAATGTTTCACCTTAATCTACATCCTTTGCTTCACTTTTCAATATAATCTCCATTTCTCTGCACACAATTTTCCTATCGCTCTGCAAGTTTGAAAATACCCTCCCAGTAGAATTCCATTCCAGCTGACCGACGGCACAGATGCACTGCTTTCTGGACGTCCTCTCCTGTGGGACCCACCGGGCACAAACTTTTCTATAGCCTAGGGTTTCAGTCATTTCCTGTACTGCATTGTGTCCTATTGCAAGATTTACAGCAATTTCAGATACTGTGACATGTCTTCTTCAGTGGAGGCAGTTCGAGGGTGACCGCTGCAAGGCATATCTTGGACGCTCGTGTTTCAATCTTTGAAATGTTTCACCCACCTCCTAACACTGCTAGCATCCATACACACATCTCCATAAGCAAGTTGAAGCTTTTGGTGAATTTCAGCAGCAGAGATTTCCTCCTTAACGAAGAACTCAGTACCAGCATGTTGACAAAACGAAACTTCAGCACTCACCATTTTGTCTTTGCTCTGCCTGGTCACGTGACACATGATGGTGATGTTATGTGACCTTTACTTGAAGTGCAAAGGATGCAGGTTAAGGTGATAAATTCTGATTTAAAAAAAATTTTTGCTCATGACTTTCGGTATGACACTCGTGTGTGCCACTATGTGCAAAAAGTGTAGAATAGCTTGTATTGGAGAGACTGGTCTCAGATAGGGTGACCACATGCAGAAACATCTTCTAGTATGCTTCTGAGCCAGTCCCTAATCATTTCAGTGGCACTAATCACAGAGGCAAATCTGATTTTCTAGTAACAGCCATTAAACAGCTTCAGTCTGATGACAGAAGCTACCTGGCACTTGAGAATCACTACATAAAAGATATCTAACTCAGGAAGCACTTGGTTTGAACTTGAAATTAAGCTACACTTAACATTCCCCTTCTCCCAAATCATATTCCTTCTCTACAGAGTTTTAGTCTTTGCTCACTTGTAGCTTCTGTTCCAGAACCCTCTCACTGCACTAGATTACAAACTCTTCACCCCAGCCACATTCATCCATTCCACTCATTCTTTTCTCAACCTGATTATCATTGTATCCCTCTTTCTATTCTTTCTGCTTACCCCACCCCCTCTTTACTACCAGCCTATCACACATCCCAAGTCTTCATTCAAAACACTCTACACACCTGGATGCAGCTTCTTGCAAGTTACAGAAAAAGTGTTCCATTTTTTTCTAGTTTTTTTTTCTTCCATTCCTATTTGTCACATAGCATTCATATGAATTTATAACTCCTCCCGGCCAATGAAGGAAATGCGAAAAAGCAATTAGGGTTGCCGTGCGGTGTCGATGTGAAAAGGTGATGGAAAGGATAAAGTGAAGCTTAATCGGTATGTCCAGTAGCCTCGCGGTGAGAGCTACTCATACCACGGCATCTCTGCTCTAGAGGCCGGCCACATCCGATCTACACCTGTACTGGTGAAATATGCCTAAACCGGCTTAACCCAGGGGTGAAACTTGATAGCTACTCATGTCACGGTACCTCTGCTCTAGAGGTCGGTCACATCCTAAACATGCCCATACTGGGATAATATGCTTAAACTGGCTCAACCCAGGGGTGAAACTTACTAGTGGCGAAGATTCATCCTCCTGGACAAAAGCTCCGTCCTGGTCACAACTAGAAAAGGGAGCAGCCACGACCACAAAATGCTGAAGTTGGAGACACTGGACCAGTGCAGTCTAGATAGGCAACCACCTCCCTCTCACCTGGCAGGGATGTATTTGTATCCTAATCACGCTGAGGTTTTCTGGTGAGAAAGTCCAACGCTGGACTGGATGGGCAACCACCTCTCACCCGCGGAGATACATGGGTATCCCAAAACACGTTGAGGTTTTCAGGTGAGGAAGTCCAACTCTACGCTAGATGGGCAACCACTTCTCACCCAGTGGGGATATACTGATATCCAAAACATGTTGAGGTTTTCCGGTGAGAAAGTCCAACTCTAGATTAAACTGGTGCAACGAAAACCACGATGTCACGCAATCAAGACATTTTTCTGGCCACAGGACCAACTTTTCCGTCCTAACTCTGTAGAAGTCATGTCCCTGACGATTTAGCCTCGGATAACGCATGTGGCACCCATCTGGCACAAACCTTTGGGATGCTCAAAACATCCACCATGAGGTGTTGAACACTGTCATAACACAGTCCCAGTTGGGATGCAATACGAAACAAAGTTATCCTTCCATCCTGTTGAAAAAGTCAAATGAGCAGCGTTGACCTTTACAACGGCCGGCTTTTCCAGTGTGTCCTCCTTCCACATCATCCCTTCCAGATTGAAACAGGCAGCACCATTTTGTTATGTGTTGTCTACTTATAATTTTTCACTATAAGCCTCAACGAGCTGGTGGTGAACTTCAGTTGCAGACATCAAGCTGGTTAAGACATTTGTCTGACTGCAGGACCAGCTTTTTCCCCAGATTCGACAGAAGTCATGTTCTTGTTGATTTAGCTCAGATAAAGTATGTGGCACCCATCTAGCACAAACCTTTTTGTAGTGCAACATATCCACCATGAGGTGTTGAATACTGCCATAGCTCAGTCCCAGCTGGGATGTAATATGATGCAAAGTTATCCTTCCATCCTGTTTAATCAGTTCATCATGTGCCATGTTGACCTCTGCTGTTGACCAATTAACATCCCAACAGCTATTTCTTGCTGATGTTTATTCAATCTTGGCATGATGAAAAAAGATATTTATGTTGGATTTCCACTACTCCTTTCTTCAACGATTACATGAAGAGATCTCTGAGAACAGAATTACACACTTACTTTCATTTTATCCATGGTCAGTAACCAATAAGCAGCAGAAATGTGGTTTATTAGAAGAATGTTGCAAATCCCCTGGACAGCAAAAATAACTAATGAAGAATGTAGGAGAAGAGCTGGAGAGACAAAAAAACCTTGTCAAAAAGATAAGAGAGAGACAATGTACCTTCATAGGACATGCAATGAGAAGAGGGGGTATTGAAAATATTATAACAACAGGAAAAATAGAAGGAAGAAGATCAAGAGGAAGACCAAGAGAAATGATACTGGACAGTCTGACGGAATGGTGTGAGAGGAGATCACCAACTGAGCTGATGGCCTGCATGAAGGATCGCGTACTCTGGAGAAGCATAATAGCCAACGCCAGTCGGCATGGCACATGTTGATGATGAGTAACCAATCATGGATCACTGCACATGATTTAACTGGAGCTGTGGTTGTCTCCTCATGAATAGTGCGATCAACTTCGTGCAGCATAGGGAAGTGGACAACACTCAGAATAAAAACTTCGTGCTACATTTGATTTCGTTTCACTCATGACAACGTGATTGGTGCGCTTGACACCACTGCACACTTACTTTTTTTCCGTGAATATATAAACTAGGAAAAAAGTAGGAACAGCTTTATTACATAATGAGTACACAGATCTTAATAGGTAAAAAAGGTACCTTAGAGGCACATGGAGATATAGTGTTAGAGCACATCATTGGGAAGCAAAGAAGACTGGTTAGTCAACACAGAACTGGTATCATCAGCCACCAAACACTGGTGGAAATATTGAAAATGTGATCAGAGTGCTTATGGAGTAACTGCCCTATGTGCAGTGAGGATGATCCATCAACTAACCAACTAAAATTAAATTTGAACCTTCTTCTTTCTTCTTTGTATGCATTGTCTGCCTATATCTGCAGTCCTGTCTCTTGGATAAATTTCACTGTTTTTTTTGTAATTCACGTATGGAACCATAGAGCTTATCTTCTTTAATGGTTTCACTGGGCCAATAATTACTTCTCAGTGTCTCCTAGTTCGTGCAGTTTTGGAGGCACTTTTGGGGCACTTGGGTACATGTACAAAGAGTAGTAGTACCAGCCTTAAACTTTATATATATATATATATATACGAATTTGGAGTCGGCTGTGTCCTGTTTGGAGACGGAAAATGATGACTTGTTCCTTTCTGTTTAGCATGTGATAGTCATCATGTGGTGGTGTTTGTGGGTTCCTGTAGCTTTTTATCATGCTTTTCTTCTGATTATAGGTGATTGGTATATCTGGTTGCTCCATTTTAGTGCCCTCTTTGGCCAGACAGTCAGCGTTCTCATTGCCTGGTATCCCACAGTGGGATGGAATCCACTGTAAGGTGACTCTGTGTTGTAAGCCAGTTTTTGACAAGGCATCCTTAAGATCTGGTAGTTTGTTGCACTGAAGAGCTTCCAGTACTGATCTTGCATCTGTGAGAATTACTACGGGACATGTATCAATTCTGGAAGCTGATAGTTTTTTCAACCACAGCAATAATTGCCCTAACTTCTGCATAATAGTTGTTGCAGTATTTTCTAGTGGCTATGGAAATCTTGTCAGTGGTGTTGTTTGGATATTTAATATGTGCTTCTGGCTCTCCATTCTTTATGGCATTGTTTACACTGTATACACACGTATCCAGGTGTCACATGGATATTTGTCACCTAGCATACTAGGTGTGGCGGTTGATCTTACAGGACTGCTTTATATCTCACCATTCTGCACACCTTTCACTTCTGTTTGACTAGTTATTTGTGTACAATCTGCCTCTTTCCAAGGTTTATGCTCTGGTACAAATGATAATGGAGCAACTACAGTTGGAAGGTGAGGTATCAGCTTACACATACGCTTGGCCTGAATAATAAAGCTGCTTCTTTTAAGCCATCTTAGTGCCAAGTTATTGAATCTGTCCTTCAGGGGATGGCTTATAGAGCTGAGGAATTTCTCTCCCAAGGTCATGACCTTTGTGCCTCTACATTATTTTAACCCTTGAACACCAACTATTTTCTGCATTTCTACTATTGGTGTGGACCTCATGGCGCCTGTGATAATCCATAGTGACTGATTTTGTACCTTGTCTAGATTATGCAGTGTAGTATTACAAAGATCTTACCTGCTTTCTGTTTAGGTGAGAGAGTGAACAGAGTGGTACTTGATTTCTCTGTGTTGATACTTACACACCATTTGTTTGTCCATGATGTCTGCTGCTCTTTGGAGTCTCTGTGTAGCAACTGTCGCATATTCATCTGTACACCACATGACAAGATCATCTGCATGCAGTGCCGCTTTGATTCCATAGGGAAGTTACTTGACCAGGTCAATAATGAATACCAGGAAAATTTAAAATGGGTCAGATACTTTATTCTAGCCAAATAAAAAAAGAAGCTGAATTTTATCATCCATACCTTGAGGGTTCCTTGGGTTAAAATTTAGAAGTAGGCAAAATGAATAGGAGAAATGTACAGTATTATTACATTTAATCTAATATAAGTGTTGACTTTGTGAGCTTTCTTCACAAAATGAGCTGTTGACTTTGTGAGCTTTCTTCACAAAATTAGTGATAGCTCACATTTTTCTCTTGCAGGAATTGTACCCAGAAATTTTGTGAAGAAATGGACCGGTATGAAGAAACAATACAGACAATGTCAGAAATAGATCAGGTTAGTGAGTGTTTGTTTCAGCTGTCATGATTTCAGTATTTTGCTAAGTTGAAGTAAGATTAATTTTGATATTTATGTGCTGTGTTACTTGCCAAGAAACTTTATATATTGGACTAATTCATATGTAAAGATATACTTTTTTTCTTAATGCATTATTAACCATTTATAGTACAGCAGTGTAGCAACTGATTGATGAGGTGCATAGAGTGTGTTCATAGGTTGTGACAAATGCAAACATAAGAAAAATGGAGGCTGCCCAAGGATTGGATCTCTCTTTTATCTTGACAGTGCTGAGGTAATATTTTATATGAAAAATTTTGTTGATACATATGCGTGTAATTACACAGACCTGATAGTTTATAAATGATACACCTTTCAATAACAATTAAAAGAAGGTGGCAATGGATAGATCACATTATGAAAATGGCAGACAAATCTTTACTATAGACAGCTCTGATGTGGACTCCACAGAGTGAAAGAAGCATAGGATGACCAGAAGAGATATGGAGATGTACAGCAGAGATAATGCTGTGAAATAAGGGACTCTCATGGGAGATGGCCAAGAAGATAGCTAAAGACTGAAAAAAAGTGTAATTCTCATGTTGCTAGTGGTCCCATTTGTCTTTGGCACTGAAGGGACAAGAGAAAGAGAGAGAGAGACTGACAACACACCCTATCCCTTCTGACTGTATTGTTTTGTTTTATGAAGTAGTTTTATATAGATTAATATTTTCATCAGTTTTCTTATCAGGAGAAACTAAATCCAGACTTTTACTTGAGTATATATGCAGAAGATGTTATCAAGCAGGTCTGTGCACTTAACAGTATCAACCCTGACAAGGAATGGGTACCTGTGCCTCCAGCATTCAAGGGCACTTTCACTTGCATTGTCAGGGTCGACAAGAGGAGCACAGAGCAGAATCCACTTGCTGTGAATGCAGAGGTTAACACCCTCATCATTGAAAACTCCAGTGAGGCAGATGCAGTTATTTACACAGATGGATCTGTTGTACAATGTCAGAGGAGTGCATGGGCATTCACAACACACACAGCAGGCAGAACAATCCAGGAAGCCAGTGATGTCTTTGCTATGTCCTCAAGCAGCATGATGATAGAGGTGATGGCAGTAACAAAATCATTCGTATGGCTGGAGTCACAAGAATGTGCCCATGTCTGCATTCTAAGTGATTCAGTGAGTATGATTTGAAAAATTAAAGCAGGCCATGTACACAGGCAGTGGTTTCAGTCATTGCAGAGATCAGTGGTTCACAAAGTCACCTTCATCTATGTCCCTAGGCTTACAGGCATCCAGGGAATTAAAA
Organism: Achatina immaculata; assembly: GCA_009760885.1. Lineage (NCBI taxonomy): Eukaryota > Metazoa > Mollusca > Gastropoda > Stylommatophora > Achatinidae > Lissachatina > Lissachatina immaculata. The sequence goes on along the minus strand of CM019715.1, from coordinate 2,521,916 downwards.
AAGCTAAGCTGATAGATTGGCTGGCTCTACTGTCAGTGCAGATGGACAACCACTGGATCTAGTATTGTCAGTGTGCTTAGAAAGATAAACAACAGAGGACTTCAAGAGAAGCAAATCTACATCACTGCTTAGATTGAGAGAGCTGGGAGTACAGATTAGCACAGTCTAGAATGAAAGGCATATGGGACGTGTGAGAGGACTTATAAACCAACACAGAATGGGGACTGTCAGCATGGATATATTGGGGAAGGAGAGGGATATGAGCACCTAAGGACATGTCCAGAGTGTAATGATGATGATCCAAACCATAAACCACAAACTTCCACAAGTGGCACTAAATGTATGAGCATGACATAATTTTTAGATAGGAAGTAGTTTGTTGTGGGAATATGTTAACTTTTAACTTCATGCTACTTTTCTGCATATCATGAGTATAACAATGTATTTCAGAAAATTGACTGCAGTTGTAAAGAGACTGATGTACAGAGAGATTACTGGAATGTGCTGAAAGTAGAAAAAGAAGAAGTTGCAACTAGTGAAGATGATAAAGGTGAGGTTGTGGTTAGTAAATACATTGAAAGAATAGATCATAAAACTTTTTGGTAGATTAACTTAATCTTTTGAATTCAGAAGTCATATCTTATGCAAATCATAAGATGTTGACACAAGCCTATCATGATGAAGCCAAAACACTGATAAAAGTCAAATACAAGAACAAATGAGAAAAAGAACATCCATGACACCAGAAGAATAATGTCTTCTACCAGCAAGTTAAGATCTTTAGACTCAGAAAAAGTCACAACAGACTGAGACATTACATGTTTAATAGACTCAGGATTGGCATAACCGATGAATGTATCTGTGGCACCAACAAAATGACAGCCCAGCGCCTGTTACAGGTCTGGCCTTCATTTGAAGAATCAAGACAGCGCTTTTGGCCATCACCTGTAGCAGGATGTGTGAGATAGCACAGTTCATTAGTACGCTGTTCTCTTGTCGCTAGACAGCTGTTTGTTCTACCAGAGTTCATGGTAATTCTTTTGTGATCTTTCTTTCTCTCCTGTCTCACTAAAGAGCTTTGTCAACGATTTTTTCGAGGTCTAATCCTACAAAACTGTTTTCTCTTACTTTACTGTATAAAAGCCTTGTTGTTTTCTATTTATAAAAAAATTGTTCCAATCCATGACAAGCTGTATGATGATCTTAATAGCTTAAGACAAATAGCAGCATTCTTCAAAGATATCCAGGTTGACTTCTGAAAGTGTCTGATGAAGAAGAAGATAATTCATGAGGTTCCTAGGAAGTTATGAAAGATCGTTGAATCTGCGATGTAATTGTTTTTGACCCTGGATTTAGTTCTAAGGACTGTAATAGCTGGAGGTGGGGTGGGGGATAAGCTCTCTATGCCAATTAAATGTCTCCATGGCGTGTGTGTCAGATAGCCTCTGACTGTCCAAGTCCAGCTCCTGGCCTTTTCATGGCAGAACTGTTTAAACTAACAGGGGAAGGGTCAAAGGCGAATATCTGGCACCTGAAAACCAGATGCTTCGGGTAGATGAGACCCATTAGTCTTGGTTGGTAGCTCATCTAGGAGAAGGAAAACTCTGATTTCAAACCTGCTGCTGGCAAGATTCTTCAGCTTTCATGCGTGGAGTGAAACTGCTCCCGGCCAATGCAAAAAATGCGTTTAGGGTTGCTGTGTGGCCCTGCCGTGGAAAAGGTGATGGAAAGGATTAAGTGAAGTAGCCAGTAGTCTCACTGTCAGGGCTACTCATATCATGGCACCTCTGCTCTAGAGACCGGCCACATCCTATACACACCCATACTGGGGCAGTATGGCTAAATCGACTTAACCCAGGGGTGAAACTTGATGGCTATTCATATCATTGTACCTCTGCTCTAGAGGTCAGTCACGTCCTGTATGCACCCATACTGGGATAATATGCTTAAACTGGCTTAACCCAGGGGCGAAACTCATTAGTGATGAGGATTCGTCCTCCTCAACAAAAGCTCCGTCCTGGTCACCACCAGGAAGGGTAGTGGCCACGACCACAAAATACTAAAGTCGAAGACACTGGGACAGGGCACTCTAGATAGGCAACCACCTCTCACCTGATGGGGATATATTCTTATCCAAATCACGCTGAGGTTTTCCGGTGAGAAAGTCCAACTCTGGACTGGATGGGCAATCACCTCTCACCTGGCAGGGATATACAGATATCCAAACCACATCGAGGTTTTCAGGTGAGAAAGTCCAACTCTAGGCTGGATGGGCAACCACCTCTCACTTGGTGGGGATATATTCATATCCAAACCACGTCGAGGTTTTCCGGTGAGAAAGTCCAACTCTAAACCAAAATGGTGTGAAGCAATGCTGCTTCTGTGACCCACTGAGAATATAGGTGAAAGCCCTGCGATGTGATGAACCTCTAACCTAAATGAGACTATCGTAAGAACCACAGGAATAAATTCAGTAGGATCACAGGGTGATTTCAATGATAGAAGTGAACAAAGAAGAAGAAGACCCTGGATTCCAAGCACAGGTTATGTTTGTTTTGGCATTGGTGGTCTAGCATCTTCACAGATCTCGATCCTTGATATCAGTTGACTCAGATGATTACTTTGTATTGTGCCATCGTGATGAACTGTCCATAACTTTTTCCCTTGGTCTTCCCTTGCTTCTTATCCCATTTATCTTTCTTGTCAGACAAATATCTCAATCAGCTTTTGGTGATTATGTTTAGAAATAGCATGTGTATATATTTGTAACATTCCATATGCATTTTTTCATCAGAAGATTGTTTCTTTTGCATAGCTGCATAAGTAACCTCTTTTTCTGGTCATTCCTCGTATAAAGACAATTTCTAATTTTTAAGGTTGTCTCTAGAACTTGCACGCACTGCAATAGACAAGAAGAAGAAACTGTTAAGCACTACCTGGTAGACTGCAGTGCACTGAAGAATCTTCAGAAGAATCTGATACCACTATACTCCTCAATCGCTGATATTCTGTATGGAGATGTAAAACAATTGAAGAGGACTTGTATGTTTCATTATCTGGCACAAGGGGAAAAAGAGTGAAAACTTGTAAACCCGAGGATCGGAAATCTATAACTTGCGGTATTTAATTTGCTGTTTTTCTTCTTTCACATTTCAGGTACACACTTGGATTTGTTGGGCAAACTTTGTGTCCCTGATCTTGGTATCTTTGATGGAGATATGAAGATGACATATGCTGGTAGTCACATGACAGTACATACGCATGATCATACTAATGTGCTGGCTTGTGCTGTGAATGTGAAAACTGAAGAAACAGGCAGAATAGCTGGAGATGATGGTTTTCTAGAAACAGCAAGAGAAGGAAATAGCTCATTATGTCAGACTGATGATAAGGAGTCGTTGAGGTTAATAAACTTTCATGAGACCCAGAAGGATGACATTGTTGTTTTAAAAAATGGAGAACATAATGAGAAGTCCAGTATCACATCTTCATTTAGTGGTCAAACTACTCAGGCTATAGTGAGTAAGAGAAATATGGAAGTAGATGACTTGAGTGTTACATCACATAGAGATATTTCTGATAATGGGAAACCTGACAAGTGTGATGTGTCTGATGTGACTTCTGGTAGTGAGTCTATGCTGAAGGGACATGAAATAAGACAGAGAGAAGAGAATACTTCTAAATCTGAAGTTTCCTTGGATGTTAAAATTTGTTATTATGAAACTGTAGATGCAGGAGAGAAACCTTACAAGTGTGATGTTTGTGGTGCAGGATTTTCGCTTAAAACCAGTATGCATTCACATAAAAGAAAACATACAGGAGAGAAATCTTACAAATGTGATATTTGTGGTGCAGGATTTTCACTTAAAACATGTTTGCAGTCACATAAAATAATACATTCAGAAGAGAAACCTTACAAGTGTGATGTTTGTGGTGCAGGATTTACACAAAGCAGTGACATGTATAAACATAAAAGAATACATACAGGAGAGAAACCTTACAAGTGTGATGATTGTGGTGGTGTATTTTCAAGAAAAAGCTATATGCAGTCACATAAAAGAATTCATACAGGAGAGAAGCCTTACAAATGTGATGTTTGTGGTGAAGGATTTACACAAAATGGCACTTTGCATAAACATAAAAGAACACATACAGGAGAAAAACCGTACAAGTGTGATGTTTGTGGTGCAGGATTTACACAAAACAGTGACATGCATAAACATAAAAGAATACATACAGGAGAGAAACCTTACAAGTGTGATGTTTGTGGTGCAGGATTTTCACAGAACATCCATATGCAATCACATAAAAGAATACATACAGGAGAGAAACCTTACAAATGTGATGTTTGTGGTCAAGGATTTACACAAAACAGTGACATGTATAAACATAAAAGAACACATACAGGTGAGAAACCTTACAAGTGTGATTTATGTGGTGCAGGATTTACACAAAATAGTGACATGCATAAACATAAAAGAATACATACAGGAGAGAAACCTTATAAGTGTGATGTTTGTGGTGAAGGATTTACAGAAAACAGCACCATGCATAAACATAAAAGAATACATACAGGAGAGAAACCTTACAAGTGTGATGTTTGTGGTGCAGAATTTACACAAAACAGTGACATGCATAAACATAAAAGAATACATACAAGAGAGAAACCTTGCAAGTGTGATGTTTGTGGTGCAGGATTTTCACAAAAAATCCATATGCAGTCACATAAAAGAATACATACAGGAGAGAAACCTTACAAGTGCGATGTTTGTGGTGCAGGATTTTCACAAAAAATCCATATGCTTTCACATAAAAGAAGACATACATAAGAGAAACCTTATATATGTGATGTTTGTGGTGCTGTATTCTCATATAAAAGGAATAATTATTCACATAATAGAATACAGACAAGAGGTAAAGCTTTAAAAGTGTGATGTCTGTTGTGATGGACTTTCATGAAAGAATATATACAAGGGAGAAACCTTTTTTTGTGTGTGATGTTTGTAGTGCTGTAGTTTCACAAAAGAGTTATATGCAGTAGGGAATCCTTACAAGTGTGATGTTTATAGTGCAGGATGTTTGAAAAAGTACAGTATGCAATTATATAAAATAATATGTGCCTGTGAAAAGTCGTACAAGTCTGATGTTTGTGGTGCTGTATTTTCAGTTAAAGGCTGTTTACAGTCTCACAAAAGAATACATAGAGAAGATAAAACTTACATGTGTGATGTTCATGATGTACATTTTCACAAAAGCTCCATTTAAAAGCTCAAGATAAATATGCTTTGTGGTGCTGGATTTACTGAGTGTTGCAGTCTAATATAAATTTGACCTTTGTCTCTCCAAGTTTACAAACGTTTGCTGTATTTGGCCAATATGTTGGATAATAAAATATTCAGAACTTCTTTCACTTCTCCATAATCTTTGTATTTGGGATGTTTGACAGTGTATGACAGTCCATTTAAGTGACTGAACAATTTTTGTAGTACTTTGCAGTGTATGGTGTGTTTGCTTGAATTATAGTGTGTGATCATCATGTGTTTGTTTGAACTATGGAGTGTTACCACCATGTGAGTGTTTGATGCATGGTGTGTGTTCCCTGTGTGAGTGTTTGATGCATGGTGTGTGTTCCCCATGTAAATGTTTAATGTATGTGTTCATCATGTGAGCATTTGATGTATGGTATGTGGTCACAAGTGTTCCCAAGTGTAGCAGTATTATGCTCACTAACATATGGTGAGGTTACTTTTCAATGAATCCATGGTAAATTGAATATTAATATGATATGATAAGTAAATATGTCAATTAATAACTACTGCCACAGATAAGTAAACAGAAAGAAATACTGTAACTAACTAAATGCCAGTAATTGAAAAGTAAATGAACACAGGTTTATCCTAGCACTAAATGTACAGGACTTTTTTAAAAAGGTAAAATTCCCTTTTCTTTGCCATTAAGGCACATTAAGTATAAGGTATTAGGCCTGTATTTCCAAGACAATTGGCACATGAAAGTGTGATGTGTATCACACATGGCTGCATTTACCTTCAGTTTCCTCTGGTATCCATTTTTAGGGGCTGAGTGGTCCCGCTGCCTTTTTGGTGTGTACCTGAAAAAATTACACTGCTGGGACCCAAAACCCAGTACTACCGGATCAGTAAATCGAGCACCTAACCACTCAGCAAACCAGTTCAACTTTACAGTAAAATAAAAGTTATAATACATTGACTTGATTATTCAAGAATGAGACAGGTACAGTACATGAGACAGGTACAGTACATGTGGTGATATATGGTAAAGGTAGTCACCATTAAAGTGATGAGCTTAAAGCATACTGGCCTGATGAATGTTGGGAAGGAGGTTACAGTCTCTTTCTTTGTCACATTTTCACATTTATAACTCATATTCAAATTAAAGCATTGTTTAAAACATAGCCAGTCAAGGATGGAAGCACATCAAAACCATATATTTTCAGTTCCATATATTTACTAAATTCAGAAGTAGAAATGTAGTCATTATTGGTGTTTCTGAGAAACTGGTCTTCATCCCTTGTCATGTTTCCAAAATGTATAAACAGTGTCCAAATTAACTAAGTTTCCTGACGCTAAGTAGAGTTTGATTCTCACAATGTTGTCCAAATGATCATCTTCGAGGCAGTTCCTGGGCTTGAGTCTTTCAGTTAATACTGACACAGTAAAAAAGAAAATTGATAAGACATGAAGAGGAAAAAAGAAAAAAAAAACTAAAGAAAGAAATAAAGAAAAGAAAAGGTAAAACTTTGCAACAAAATACCTCTACCGTAGGAACATGTGCATTAAGATTCATACTGGATTTAGACACAACCAGCTGCCAGAGGCCGTTGATTTTTTTGGCTTTACACCCAAGCTTCAAGGACCTGTGATAGGAGAAAAAAAATTATTATACTGCTAATAATAATACAAATAATGAAATAAAAGTAATAATTTATTAACGACCAAACAGGTACCTCTAGCTAACAACAGGCCGATGAAAAAGAAGTCAGTTTAGTGGCTATAACATCCCTTGATGCGGTTGAAAAACTCAGTGAAAACAGGAAAATTTGGCAAACAAGTATGTGAGCCCTATGTGACGTTTAACGGCACAGGAAGGATGTAACACTGTAAGCTATATAAGTGAAAATAAAAACTGCTGTTACATGTATTGGAGAATGTCACAGTAGGGAAGAACTTTGTTGCGATGTAATAGATGTATATAGCCTTTGCTACAAAATCATAATCACATAATCAGGACCAGAATTAGGAGTAAGATTAGATAAGACCAGAATTTGCAGAACAGTGCAAATACTATGAAGGAAAAAGCAGACAGAGACAGCTATCAAGAGGTACCTCTAGTTTGGTCTGACACCATCTGAACGAGACTTGCTCCTTGTTGATCCATGTTTAGACTCGTAAGTCAACGAATCATACTGCAGCTGTGCTATCTCTTGAAGCATGGCCTGAATGAAATTTAAACATAAATATATAATTTATATATTATAAAATAATATTTATAAAATAATTACATAAAAATGCTGTAAACATATATCCACACTACTGGACACCATCTGCAGGAATGTCGCGTGCACTAGACCTCTACATTGATCACACTCTTCATGAAATCTGCAAGCTTCGCCTTTCTCGTGTACGACACTCTAACCGGGGGGGGGGGGGAAGCATCTTGCACTTTCACAACTCCAGCACAGATGAGATATCGTGATCAAGAGTGCAAACTAGGCAGACAAGGGAGGGGCAATTGTTTGCTGGAAGAAAGAATTATACATCCAAGAGGCCACGAACAGCTGAGTAACACTAAAATCTATGCCTCTCGCCATCAAGATCCTACTCTGGCCAACAGTCACCTGGTTCATGATACGATCAACGAACTCATCCATGAGACTGGTCTTTCTCCCTCTGCTACTCATCTACACGTCCGTGCCAGCTGCTTATGGAAGCCATCCTTTTATCTACTCCCCAAGATACACAAACCAGTAACCGGGGAAGGCCCATAGTTTCAGTTTGTTCCTGCCCTGCGGAACAAATCTCTGACTTTCTTGATAGTATCTTTCAACCTCTTGTCACTAGTCTGCCAACGTATCTGAATGACACAAATCACGCTCTCACTGCTTCTGAGACCCTTAAACTCCTGCCTGGTCACACTTACCGTATCTTTAATATCGATGTAGTGTCCCTATACACATCCATCCCTCATGATCAGGGACTTCAGGCCGTCAAGTTCTTTCTGAACAAAAGACTCCATTCCCTTATTCCTATTCCTACTAATCTGCGCCTTACACGTCTTGTCCTCTAACTTAATTCGTTTAATGATCTGTACTTCGATCAGATTAGTGGTGTGGCCATGGGTACGAATATGGGCCCCACCTAACATATATCTGTTCATGTGCCACTTCAAACACAAGGTTCTGAAAGTCTATAAAGGCCCCTTTACCAGCCTTATATAGACACTACATAGACGACGGCATTGAGGCCATATCACTGCCAGAGGAATACCTTGACAACTTCATCAACTTTGTTAAGAAGTACAACTCTGTCATTTGTTTCACCTCCCATGTCTTTACAGCTTTTGCTAACTTTCTCGACATTGCTGTCACTATCGGTTCTACCGGGCTTACCACTTCTGTCAACTATAAACCTACAGACTCTCACAGCTATCTCCTGTACTCTTTCCTGTTTCCTTCCCTAAGTCCACATTATCAGTTCAGGAGGGTTTCACCTGCACTTTACACAATGTTATTTATGCCATTATGTGCAAAAGTTGTGATATGAAGTATATTGGAGACCAGTTTACGCTTAGAAGATCGTTTTCATCAACATCTTAAAGACATTTCTAAGAGGGCGTGGACCCCTGTAGCAAAGTATGTTTGTCAAAGTGCCCACAGTGGAAAACGTAATATTTCTGCTAATGTGATCCGCTCCTGTTCTTCTTATGTATGATCTCAGAGAGCTCTAGAGCAACGACTTACTTTCCAGGCTGGCTGTCTCCACCAGCTGAAATTAACAATGTTTTCGGCTTCATTTGAGCTTCGTTAGATTGTTGCTCATTTTCTGCGATTCATACTTTAAGTTCTTCTGTACTTTTTCATTTAATCATTCTCATCTTATTCACATATTTTCTACTATTTGTTTTTTCCTCACTCCCTCTGCCGCTGTGTAAAACTGTATCATACACCTCTATTTACCTTTATATCCTTACTACAAGAATTACTACTGAAGAAGGGTGGCTAGTAAAGAAGATTGTTACCTTTGCTGAGGTTCTCAGAATGTAAACAGCATTCTGGTATACTTCCACAGTAAAAGAACAGTTTTGTAGGATGAGACCTCAAAAAAATAGTAGACAAAGCACTTTAGTAAGACGCGAGGAAAAATCACAAGAGAATTGCCTGGGATTCAAACACGGACTCCGGTAGGACGAGCAACTGTCTAGCCGTGAGAGAACAGCGTACTATCGACTTAGCCAGCTAGGATGCCCTAAAAGGGTGTTCTATTGACATATTCTTTTAGTAACTGTTCAGTAGACACGAGGGATCGTGACACCCAGAAAGAAACGAGGTCGTGACACAGAAATTCTGTAGCTGGTTTGATTTTTCAGCTGCTGCGCATGGAGTGAAACTCCTCCCGGCCAATGAAGAAAATGCGATTAGGGTTGCGGGGCGGCACCACTGTGAAAAGGTGATGTGCTGTTAATAACCTTTTTATGACTAATAAGAAAGGTTTAAAGCAGGGAACAAACATGTATAACAGTCTCACTGCATCATGACGATGCACATTCCAAAGCAGAAACCCAACAGCAGAGGCATTGCAGCAGCTGTAATTTCATGATCTTACTCATCCCCCCCCCCCACAACTCTTATCTGGTGCCATGTGACTATTATGTCTTTGGTCCACTTAAAGAGGCTCTACTTGGCTGCGGGTTCACCTCTGATTATGAAGTTAAGGAAGTGCTACAGACTTGGATTCAGGAGCAGCTGAAAAGCTTATTCTCCCAAAGAATGAAGAGGCTAATGGAATGAAGGAAGACATGCACCAACCTGCAAGGGTACTATGAAGAGAAATTATACAACCTTTATGGTCATTTGCTCACAATTATCACTATTAAATGGTATGTTGTCTTTACTTTTTTTATTCTCTCTCATATAATTACAATCAGGCATAAAAGAAGTTACTCAGCACAAATGATACTTTGCAAAATCTGTAAACAATCAGTATCTGCCAGCTTCAATGCTGTCTAAAACAGACTAAAAGAGAGATTATCATACATTCCTTAGGAAAATAATGTTGATTTGACAAAGTAATGAAAGGTGTGTGGAACAGTGTTATGTAAGTATTACTTTCTTACTGATTTCAAACTTTAAATTACATTTTTGGTAGATATGCAAGCAGATGGGCTAAAATTCAGGTGGAGTAAGGCACATAGGTTGGCTAATATCCTTGTGGAATTAGGCAAACAAGTAGGCTCTGATCCATGTGGAATTATGCATACAAGTAGGATAAGATTCATGTAGAATTAGACAAACAGCCAGTCCAAGATTCATGTAGAATTAGATAAACAGCCAGTCCAAGATTCATGTAGAATTAGATAAACAGCCAGTCCAAGATTCATGTAGAATTAGATAAACAGCCAGTCCAAGATTCATGTAGAATTAGATAAACAGCCAGTCCAAGATTCATGCAGAATTAGATAAACAGCCAGTCCAAGATTCATGTAGAATTAGATAAACAGCCAGTCCAAGATTCATGCAGAATTAGACAAACAGCCAGTCCAAGATTCATGTAGAATTAGATAAACAGCCAGTCCAAGATTCATGTAGAATTAGACAAATAGCCAGTTCAAGATTCATGTAGAATTAGACAAACAGCCAGTCCAAGATTCATGTAGAATTAGATAAACAGCCAGTCCAAGATTCATGTAGAATTAGACAAATAGCCAGTTCAAGATTCATGTAGAATTAGACAAACAGCCAGTCCAAGATTCATGTAGAATTAGATAAACAGCCAGTCCAAGATTCATGTATAATTAATTATACAAACATCCAGTCCAAGATTCATGTAGAATTAGTCAAATATGCAGGCTAAGATTCATGTAGAATTAAGCAAACATGTAGGCTAAGATTCATGTAGAATTAACAGGCAGGCTTGAATTTATATGGAACAGACAAATAGGTAGGCTAAGATCCATGTGGAATTAGACAAAGATCAATATGGTGTCAGACAAACCGACAGGCAAAGATCCGTGTAGATTCAGGCAGTGATCTAGGCTAAAGACTAACAAGATCCATGTGAAAGACAATCAACAGGTTGTTTCAAATGAGCAGTTATCCAAGGTTAGACTGACATGCACTGTATAAATAGGTAAACTTAGCATTCAACGGCCAGGTTTGACTTTGTCTCAGCCCCTGACTTTGTTCAATGATTTCTACATCCAGTATGAAGATAAACAGGATGAACAAAGTCATTCATTCTTGAAAACATTTCTCCCAACACCCACCAACAAATGTTGCAGACGACATCTACATTTCAGTTCATCAAACTTGGGACAAAGATTTATACCACGCACGAGAAAAAAAAAATGCACCACCGAAACAACTACACCACAGTTAATGATCATCACCTTTCAGCTGTTCACAGCCTGTAAAAGAATGTATCAAAATATGAAGAAAATAAAAGAAATATTTGCTAGAAACTTGACCAAGAATGTTCACTCACAGTTTTGTTGTGGTCTATTTTTAGCATGTTTGGGGAAAGGTCAAGGTTGTAGCAACAGAAAGTCGGTGACTCCTTACAAGAAAAATTGTGATGAAGCTCTGTTATCATCATGTGCCATGTCCGCAGGCGTCGGCGACCATGTCTCCCCCCACCCCCAACCTCTTTTGTGTACTTATGGATTGTTTTAAACTTTTCAGCTAAGATGGCACTTTTAAAGCAGATGTACAGGACCTCAAATAGAAATTGTGAAAGTGGCGTAAAACTAAACCCCTCCCCTATCTCCCACTTACTATACTGATTTCCTTTTTAAAGAATGGTATATGCTTGATGGAGATTCATTTTTCATACATTCAGAATTTAGATGATTTCACTTTTGGTAGACAGCAATTGGAAACCTTAGCTGCATGTCACATCTTAAATCCTTCCCGTGCCGCTAAACATCACATAGGGCCCGCATGGTAATCCGCCAGTATTACCTGTCCTCGGTGAATTTTTAAATCTCATCAAAGGATGTTATAAACAACACTGTCATGCCAGTAAAATTCTGTTAAAAATTATAATGAGTAGACTTCATAAGAAAATACAAGAAGTCAATATGTTCCAATCTGGTTTCAGAAAAGGAAGAGGATCAAGAGATCATATAGTCAGTACAAGATTAATAATATTACAAGAATAATGCAGAGAATTTAATGTGAATCGATATTTATCTTGTATAGACTATTCAAAACTTAATATTGAAGAAGGCTGGCTAGTAAATAGGATTAAACAGAGAAAACTTAAAATATTTTGGATACATTAAACATTATGAGAATTTAGCGAAGACTGTCTTGAAAGGGTACATAATGGGAAAGAGAGGAAGACCAAGGTGAAGATGGCTGCAAGACATCATTGATAATCTGCAAATGGATGCATCAGCAGCAGGGCATCTTGCTTACAACCAAGAGGCCTACAGGATAGCTTTTAGGGAGGCAAAGTACTGCAAGGGGCATGCAAATGACTGAGTTAGTGACAGTATTTCTTTCTTTGTTTACTTATCTGTGGCAGTAGTTATTAAATGACATATTTACTTATTATACCACATTAATATTCAATTTACCATGGATTCATTGAAAAGTATGAGGGTCATACTGAAAGTCGTGAGTAAAAATATTTTTTAAAAATCAGAATTTATAGATAGAGAAAATATAAATGTATCACCTTATTCTGCATCCTTTTCTTCACTTTTCAGCATAATCTCCATTTCTCTGCACACATTTTTCCCATCACTCTGCAAGTTTTTAGTATAATTCCATTCCAGCTTACCGAAGGCACAGATGCACTGCTTTCCGGATGTTCTCTTCTGTGTCTAGTGATGGCCTCACATTTGTTCTTTCACAAAACTGAAAAGATGGTAATCACTGGGTGCCAAGTCGGGGCTATAGGTAGGGTGTGGAAGAATTTCCCAACCTATTTTCTGAATTTCCTTAGTTGTCCTGCGAGCAGAGTTTTTCTCACAGGTTTGTGATCTTCAGTCAACAAACATAGGACCCAGCGGGCACAGATTTTTCTATAGCCTAGTGTTTCAATCATTCCCTGTACTGCATTGTGTCCTATTCCAATAATTACAGAGATTTCAGATACTGTAACATGTCTGTCTTGTTTAATGATGTCATCAACCATTTCCACATTTCATTCAGTGGAGACAGTTTGAGGGCGACCGCTGTGAGCCATATCTTGAATGCTTGTGTTTCCATCTTTGAAATGTTTCACCCACCTCCTAACACTGATAGCACCCATACACACATCTCCATAAGCAAGTTGAAATCTTTGGTGAATTTCAGCAGGGGGGAAATTTCCTCTTTAACGAGGAACTCAATAACAGCATGTTGACGAAATGAAACTTCATAGCCCGCCATTTTGTTTCTGCTCAGCGTGGTCACGTGACACATGATTGTGACATCATGTGACCTCTACATGAAGTGCAAAGGATGCAGTTTAAGCTCATACATTTATATTTTCTCAAGTTATAAATTATGACTTTTAAAAAATTTTTGTTCACGAATTAGGTATGATTCTTGTAACCTCAACCCATGTAAGTTAGCATACATATATAAATATATCTTATATCCTTCCCGTGTCATTAAACGTCACATAGGGCTATATATAAATATATAGAGTACATAAATTGTGTTGTTCATTTTAGTGTTTCTTTCTACTAGTAACTTTAAAACATAATCTGACACCATGATACACAGTTACATACAATATTTTTGTGAACATATTTCCAAATGAACTGAACATTTTGCACACAAACTGCTACACTTGGGAACACTTGTGACCACATGCCATACATCAAGCACTCAAATGGTGATAACATAACATACAACAAACAAATCATGATCACACACCATAATTCAAGCAAACACACTATACATTGCAAAGTACTAAAAAAAATTGTTCAGTCACTTAAATGGACTGTCATACACTGTCAAACATCCCAAATACAAAGATTATGGCAAAGTGAAAGAAGTTCTGAATATTTTATTATCCAACATATTGGCCAAATACAGCAAACAATTTTAAACTTGAAGAGACAAAGGTCAAATTTATATTAGACTGCAATACTCAGTAAATCCAGCACCACAAAACATACTTATATGGTTTCTCTCCTGTAAATTTTTGCATTTCTATATTTAATAAAACTAGAATTACTTTGTGGCTTCCTTCCTACTTGTTTTCTTTGGTGTGACTGAAAGTTCTCTTTGTGAGAAAATCAGGCACTGCAAATACTATCCTTTAAGTTTCCCTTCCCAATGTATTCTTATGTGCATCTTAAAATAATTTTTCACAGAAAATCTTGCACCACAAATATCATGACCCATAAAACAATGTGTGTTCATATGTGTGTTCTTTTGTGTGATAGAAAAGTACATATCTGAGAAAATTGTGAACTCTTGTAAGGTTTCCAGCCTGTATGTATTTTTTATGAGACTGTAAATCGTGTTTATATGAGACCAATCCAACACCATAAACATTACACTTGTAAGGTTTCTATCCTGCATGTATTCTTTTATGTGAATGCATAGTGCTATGAAGTGTAAATCCTTCACCACAAACATCACACTTGTAAGGTTTTTCTCCTGTATGTATTCTTCTGTGTGAAAGCATACTGTTTTTAAATGAAAATCCTGCATCACAAACATCACACTTGTAAGGTTTTTCTCCTGTATGTATTCTTTTATGTGATTGCATTTGGCTTTTTCGTGAAAATCCTGCACCACAAACATCACACTTGTAAGGTTTCTCTCCTGTATGTATTCTTTTATGTAACTGCATTTCGCTTTTTCGTGAAAATACACCACCACAAACATCACACTTGTAAGGTTTCTCTCCTGTGTGTATTCTTTTATGTGCTTGCATGGCGCCATTTTGTCTAAATCCTTCACCACATACATCACACTTGTAAGGTTTCTCTCCTGTATGTATTATTTTATGTTTATGCATATAGTTTTTTCGAGTAAATACACCACCACAAACATCACACTTGTAAGGTTTCTCTCCTGTATGTATTCTTTTATGTGCATGTATATTGCTTTTATGTGAAAATCCTGCTCCACAAACATCACACTTGTAAGGTTTCTCTCCTGTATGTATTCTTTTATGTTGCTGTATTTGATGTTTTTGTGAAAATTCTGCATCACAAATATCACACCTGTAAGTTTTTTCTCCTGTATGTGTTCTATTATGTGACTGCAAACGGGTTTTAAATGAAAATCCTGCACCACAAACATCACACTTGTAAGGTTTCTCTCCTGCATCTACAGCTGCATAATAATTTTTAACATCCACTGAAACTTCAGATTTAGAATTATTCTCTTCTCTCTGTCTTATTTCATGTTCCTCTAGTGCAGACTCACTACCAGAAGTCACATCAGACACATCACACTTGTAAGATTGCCCAGTATCAGAAATATCTCTATGTGATGTAACACTCAAGTCATCTACTTCCATATTTCTCTTACTCACTACAGACTGAGTAGTTTGACCACTAAATGAAGATGTGATACTGGACTTCTCATTATGTTCTTCATTTTTTAAAACACTGTCATACTTCTGAGTCTCATGAAAGTTTATTAACCTCAACGACTTCTTATCATCAGTCTGACATAATGAGCTATTTCCTTCTCTTGCTGTTTCTAAAGAACCATCATCTCCAGCTATTCTGTCTGTTTCTTCAGTTTTCACATTCACAGCACAAGCCAGCACATTAGGGTGATCATGTGTATGTACTGTCATGTGACAACCAGCATATGTCATCTTCATATCTCCATCAAAGATACCAAGATCACGGACACAAAGTTTGCCCAACAAATCCGAGTGTGTACCTGAAATGTGAAAGAAGAAAAATAGCAAATTAAATACTGTAAGTTCTAGATTTCCGATCCCAGGTTTTATGAGTTTTCACTCTTTTTCCCTTGTGCCAGATAATGAAACATATAGTCCTCTTCAACTGTTCTACATCTCCATACAGAATATCAGCGACTGAGGAGTTTGGTGGTATCAGGTTCTTCTGAAGATTCTTCAATGCACTGCAGTCTAGCAAGTGGTGCTTAACAGTCTCTTCTTGTTTGTTGCAGTGCATGCAAGTTCTAGAGACAACCTTAAAAAATTAGAAATTGTCTTTATACGAAGGATGATCAGAAAAAGAAGTTACATATGCAGCTATGCAAAAGAAACAATCCACTGATGAAAAGTGCATATGGAATGTTACAAATATATAAACATGCCATTTCTAAACATAACCACCAAAAGGTTGACTGAGACATTTGTCTGACAAGAAAGATAAATGGGATGAGAAGCAGGGGAAGACCAAGGGAAAAAGAAGTCATGGACAGTTTATCATGATGCCACAATACAAAGTCACCAGCTAAGTCAACCGACATCACTGATCAAGATCTGTGGAACAGCTAGACCACCAATGCCCACCAGCATGGCACATGATGATGATGAACTTACAAGACTTTTAAAGAATACATTTTTCCTACTGCATTTAATCTTCACATCAGCCATTTTGATATAAAACAGAGAGAAAAAAATTTTCAAAATCAATAAACTATTTCACTTTGATGCAAACAAACATAACCTGTGCTTGGAATCCAGGGTAAAAAACAAACTACTTCATCTCAGATTCTAAAATCTTTTATAATTTCCTAGGAACTTCATGATTTATCTTCTTCTTCATTGGACACTTTCAGAAGTCAACTTGGATACCTTTGAAGAATGCTGCTATTTGTCTTAAGCTATTAAGATCACCATACAGCTTGTCATGGATTGGAATAATTTTTTTATAAATAGGAAACAATGAGGCTTTTGTATGGTAAAGAAGGAGGATTACAGTTTTGCAGGACTAGACCTCCCTCGAAAACATTGTAGACAAAGCACTTTAGTGAGACATGAGAGAAAGAAAAATCACAAGAGAATTACCTACAGCTTCATAATAACACATGTTAACATCCACTGAAACTTCAGATTTAGAAGTATTCTCTTCTCTCCAGAAACTGTAACTGCCCCCACTGCGTTACCTGCCCTGCAGTCTGGGAAATTATAACGATCACCTTTCCCAAAACTATCCTCACTCTTCATGAGGGATTCACATGCGAGTCCCGTAATGTGATCGTCTTCTTCTTCTTCATTCGCTTCTACCACAAAGACAGCCCCGTGATCCTACTGAATTTACTCCTGTGGTCTTTGATAGGTCCTGTGGTCCCTGAGAGGACCACAAGAGGTTCAGAGTATTGCGGGGCTTGGGCCTGTATTCTCAGTGGGTTGCAGAACTGGCATTGCGTGACACTGTGGTTTTCGTTACACCAGTTTAGTCTAGAGTTGGACACATGCGAGTCCCATAATGTAATATATGTCATCATATGCTAAAGATGCAGGATAACTTATACTGGTGAGGCTGGCCTCAGATTAGGGGACTGCATGCAGAAAAATCTGTATGATATCACCCAGCATTCTTCGAAACCAGTCCCAAATCATTTCAGTGGCCCCAGCCACAGAGGCAAATCTGATTTTCTGGTAACAGCCATCAAACAATGTCATGAAGATGACATAAGCCGCCTAGTGCTTGAGAACCACTACATTCAGGATTATGGGATGCTGGAACCACACGGTTCGAATGTTATTCAGCTACACCTAACATTCTCCTCCTCAACAATCATAATCCCTCTCCATTCCCTTCTCACTTGTTACACATAGTTCAGAAACTTCTCACAGCATCACATTACAACCACTCAACCCCAACCATAATCATCTATTTCATCTTCTCTTGGCTAGGTTAACATTGTATCACTCTCTCTCCCCTCCAGTTTCCCAACCCAACACCCTCAGTTATGACCCACCTATCACACACCACAAGTCTCCATTTAAACATTCTCTATGCTCCACCATGCCCATTTCTGAACAAGTGTTGGACAAATCACATCTTCTTACAAGTTATAGCTAAGTGCTCTATTCATTTTATTTGTTTTTTTTAAAACATAGCATTCATGTGAATTTATACTTTATCTCCTCTCTCTATTTCTTTGTCCTGTGTATTTTTGTATGAATAAGGATCACACCGAAACATCACAACTTTGTAGTTGTTAAGTAATAAAGGTGTTATTACTTTTTTCCTAGTTTATACATTAAGAGAATTACCTGGTACTCAAACCACGAACTCTGGTAGGAGAAGAAGCCATACAGCCATGAGAGAACAGTATACTAACGAACCTGGTACAGGTGATGGCCAAGAGCACTGTCTTGATTCTTCAAATAAAAGGCAGATCTGTAACAGGCACTGGGCTGTCATTTTGTTGATGCATTCATCACTTATGCCTATCTTGAGCCTATTAAACATACAGCATCTCAGTATGTCGTGGCTTTTTCTGAGTCTAAAGATCTTGACTTGTTCTTCTCTGCTGAGCTGGTAGAAGGCATCATTCTTCTGGTGTCTTGGATGTTCTTTTTCTCATTTGTTCTTGTATTTGAATTTTATCAGTGTTTTGGCTTCATCATGATAGACTTGTGTCAACATCTTATGATGTGCATAAGATATGACTTCTGAATTCAAAAGATTAAGTTAATCTACCAAAAGTTTTATTATCTATTCTTTCAATGTATTTACTAACCACAACATCACCTTTATCATCTTCACTAGTTGCAACTTCTTCTTTTTCTACTTTCAGCACATTCCAGTAATCTCTCTGTACATCAGTCTCTTTACAGCTGCAGTCAATTTTCTGAAACACATTGTTATACTCATGATATGCAGAAAAGTAGCGTGAAGTTAAAAGTTAACATATTCCCACAACAGACTACTTTATATCTAAAAATTATGTCATGCTCATACATTTAGTGCCACTTGTGGAAGTTTGTGGTTTATGGTTTGGATCATCATCATTAAATTCTAGACATGTCCATAGGTGCTCATATCCCTCCCCTTCCCCAATATATCCATGCTGATAGTGCCCTTTCTGTGTTGGTTTACAAGCCCTCTCACATGTCCCTTATGCCTTTCATTTTAAGCTGTACTCCTAGCTCTCTCAGTCTAAGCAGTGATGTAGATTTGCTTCTCTTGAAGTCCTCCATTGTTTATCTTTCTAAGCACATTGACAATACTGACTAGATTTAGTAGTTGTCCATCTGCATTGACAGTAGAGCCAGCCAATCTATCAGCTTAGCTTTTTTAATTCCCTGGACGCCTGTAAACCTAGGGACATAGATGAATGTGACTTTGTGAACCACTGATCTCTGCAGTGACTGAAACCACTGCCTGTGTACATGGCCTGCTTCAACTTTCCAAATCATACTCACTGAATCACTTAGAATGCAGACATGGGCACAGTTTTGTGGCTCCAGCCATACGAATGATTTTGTTACTGCCATCACCTCTATCATCATGCTGCTTGAGGTCATAGCAAAGACATCACTGGCTTCCTGGATTGTTCTGCCTGCTGAGTGTGCTGTGAATGCCCATGCACTCCTCTGACATTGTACAACAGATCCATCTGTGTAAATAACTGCATCTGCCTCACTGGAGTTTTCAATGATGAGGGTGTTAACCTCTGCATTCACAGCAAGTTGATTCTGCTCTGTGCTCCTCTTGTCGACCCTGACAATGCAAGTGAAAGTGCCCTTGAATGCTGGAGGCACAGGTACCCTTCCTTGTCAGGGTTGATACTGTTAAGTGCACAGACCTGCTTGATAACATCTTCTGCACATATGCTCAAGTAAAAGTCTGGATTTAGTTTCTCTGATAATAAAACTGAAGAAAACATTAATCTATATAAAACTACTTTATAAAACAAAACAATACAGTCAAAAGGGATAGGGTGTGTTGTCAGTATCTCTCTCTTTCTCTTGTCCCTTCAGTGCCAAAGACAAATGGGACCACTGGCAACATGGGAATTACACTTTTTTTTTCAGTCTTTAGCTATCTTCTTGGCCATCTCCAATGAGAGTCCTTTTTTTACCAGCATTATCTCTGCTGTACATCTCCTTGTCACTTTTGATCATCCTATGTTTCTTTCACTCTGTGGAGTCCACATCATAGCTGTCTGTACTAAAGATTTGTCTGCCATGTTCAAAATGTGGCCTATCCATTGCCATCTTCTTTCAACTGCTGTTGAAAGTGGTATATTTATAAACTATCAGGTCTGTGTAATTACGTGCATTCGTATCAACAAAATTTTCCATACAAAATATTACCTCAGCACTGTCAAGATAAAAGAGAGATCCATTCCTTGGGCAGCCTCCATTTTCCTTCTGTTTGCATTTGTCACAACCTATCAAATAACAACCATCCGTTCTATGCACCCCATCAATCAGTTGCTATACTCTCTCTCTGAACCTTAAGTGCCCAGGGCACATGGGGCTTCCGCAAGGGTTTTCCACAAATGCCTGTCCTTTGCCTTTTTTTTATGCTCTTGCCCAGGTGACCCCTCTATTGCTCAACATCATCTCTGTTGTTCTTCTCCATGTCTCTTTTGGTCTACCTTTACTTCTGTTCCCCTGTGGTGTCCATCTCAGTGCTATTTTTGGTAGTGAGTTGTCAGTCATCCAGAGCACATGTCCCAACCACTGCCAGCGTCTTTCCTCAATAATTACTGTCAGTGGCTTCATCTGCATTTCTGCCAACAAGATGTTATTTCTTACAGCGTTTGGCCAAAATATTTTTCTAATTCTTCGTAAACATTTAGTCTGGAAAGAATTCAGCTTGTTTTCTATGGTTCTGGTGATTTTCCAGCATTCACTTCCACAGAGTAGTACACTTAGAACATTACTCTTAAATATCCTGATTTTCATATTTATGCTTAGTTTTTAAAATTTCCATATATTCTGCAGTATTGCAAAAGCCTGGTTTGCTCTAGTAAGTCTGCTGTCGATGTTCTCTATGCTGTCTCCATTTTCTACTACTCTACTGCCAAGATATACAAATTCGTTGGCCTCCTCCACTAACTTGCTATCTACTCTGAGTACATTTCTGTTGTTCACATTTTGCTTCATTAACTTTGTCTTTTCTACGTTGATCTTTAGTCCTATGTTAGTTGCTATACTACTGTACTATAAATGATTAATAGTGTATTAAGAAAAAAGTATATCTTCACTTATAAATTAGTCCAATATAAAAAGCTTCTTGGCAAGTTACACAGCACATAAAAATAATCTTACTTCAAGTTGCCAAAATACTGAAATCATGACAGCAGAAACAAACAATCTGGGAACATCTGGGAACATCTGTGTTAAGAACACACTTATCTTAACTTAGTCTTTTTGAGACAGGGAACATAGATTTGCTTAAAAATTCTGACCTACTTCTGTAGCCCAGAAACTTGTAGCAATCAACACTGATTGTAATTGTTATTTTTGTAAAATGTAATGTCAGGCTGGTGGACGGATGGGGACATGGAGATCACCGGCAGGGATGAGGAAAGTCTGGTGTGCAACCAATGAATCCAGGACGTGTTTATCCAGAAGTTTATGGGTCTTTACAAGAATGGCTATCAGAATGATGTAAACTAAAATAGAGCCAGCAGACTATAGGTGGTGGGGAATGGATATTGCTGAAGCACTCATCGGATTTCTCATCCCAAAGTCGGAGTATCTTTGTGGAACTGTCTTAAAACCATCTGACATGGAGAAGGGACTTAAGTACAGCTACCAAAAGCTGGAAAACAAAGTTATGGCCAGGCCAGTCACACTGTCTTCATGGCAGTCCGAGCAAGATCACAGTCTGCCCTAGCAAGGAAAGGTGCTGAAGTCGGAGGTACCCAGCCAAAAGGCGCATCACAAAAATCAGGGTATCATGCATTAT
The DNA here is from genome assembly GCA_009760885.1 of Achatina immaculata. Taxonomy (NCBI): domain Eukaryota; kingdom Metazoa; phylum Mollusca; class Gastropoda; order Stylommatophora; family Achatinidae; genus Lissachatina; species Lissachatina immaculata. The sequence goes on along the minus strand of CM019715.1, from coordinate 2,499,845 downwards.
AGCTAATGAAATGTCTCTATCTGCAGTTTTCAAACATGGTGCTCGCCCTGTGAAGATTAACCAGGCAGGTGCAGTGCCGGGGCCCTGCCTCGAAAAGGTCCACCCAATGCTACTGGAGGTCCTCTCAGTTCATCTTGTGGAGCCAGGAGACATGAGAGTAGAGCTACTAGCTAAAAAATACAACATAGAAAACTGCCAAGAAAGCAAGAACTTAAAATAATGCAGTAGAATGCTGAGGGTGTCAGCAGTGTTAGAGATGGCTATAGCAAAAAAAAGGTGGAATTAGAGAACATACTCTTTGCAGAGCAGGTAAGTATATGCTGCATACAAGGGACACACCTAACCAAAGATCCCGCCTTTAAAATCAGAGGCTACCAGTGTTTTAGATCAGACTGACAGGACAGAAAAAAAGGAGGAGTACTCACACTTGTGAGTAACATCAGCGAATGTCAGATGGGAATGTACATGGAAGGAGCTGAATACCAGATGATCCATCTAAAAACAAATAATACAGACTTCCACCTCCTCCTTAACTGTCTCTAATGACTGCCCACTTGCTCTAAAAACAATCTCACATAAAGAGAGACTGATGGTCTGTGGCGATTTTAACAGCCATTCCCAGAGCTGGGGCTATGACCACATAGACAATAGAGGAGAGGAAGTTGAGAGATGGCAGGATGATAATGGATTTTTCCTGATCACCAGCCAATGGATCCCCCAACATTTTACTCAAGGGCTTGGCATACAACCTCAACACCAGATCTGGCATTCCACTCTCCAGACCTGAAGTGAAACACTACATGAGAAGTTGGAAAACAACTTGGAGGTAGCGACCATCGACCAGTCTTCCTGACAATAGAAAATGAACTCCTTAACACCAGTAGCCTTTTTCCCAGATGGAACTATAAAAAAGCAAACTGGACAATGTACAGACATCATACAGGTATCCTGGTGGGACAGCTGTTCATAGAAGGTAAGGATATTAACAGCATAGTGATGAAATTCAATGCTTGTATCCTGAGGCCACCTATGAAACCATTCCCAGAGGAGCTCGAAGGGACTATAAACCATACTGGTCTAGTGTGCTGGGAAAACTCCATGATGACGTTAGAAAGCAAGCAGAAAATAGACTATGCCAAGAACACCACAATAATTACCAACATACTAAGGCCAAATTTCAGAGAACCAAATTGTAAGCCAGATGGAAAAGTTGGGGAGAGAAAACAGACTCCCTAAATTTGAAAAGGATAGAAGGAAACTGTGGAAACTAATCAAACAATTAAACAATGAGAGCACTGGAAGAAGTACAAAGATTACACTATTAGAGGATGGGAAAACTCTTACAGGTAAGCAAGTAGCAGATCACTTTGCTCGCATGTTTGCACAAGACTGCAACATTGATATCCATCCAGAGAAAGAGCTACAGTGCGCACTGACCCACAGAATGAAGAGGAACAAGTCAGAAAAGTGAAGGTCATGGATGCACCAATCACACGCAGCAAGTTAGACCTACCAGTCAGTAAAATGAAACCAAGGAAATCACCAGGACCAGATGGAGTGTCCAATGAAATGATCAAGAATCTGGGAATGGCAGCAATGGGAAAGCTGTTGGATATTTTCAATATGTGCTGGAGCACAGGTAAGTTACCTCAAATCTGGAAGGAAGCAGGCATGGTACCACTGCTAAAGCCAGGGAAAAGCAGTGATACTGGCTCCAACTACAGGCCAATCTGTCTCACTAGCTGCCTCTGCAAAACGATAGAACGCATCACTGACCTGAGGCTAAAATGGTACCTAGAAAGCGAAAACCCTCATTCCACAACGAGTAGGTTTTAGTCAGTACTATAGTACAGATCAAGTGACCTATTTCTCTCAAGAGATTGAGGACACATTTCAAGAGAAAAACCTTGTACTAGCAGTGTGGATAGACCTGAAGAAAGCCTTGATAAAGAATGGAAAAATGGTCTGCTGTGGAAACTAAGAAACTGCAATGTGAATGGAAGACTGTACAACTGGATAAAGTCCTATTTACACAATAGAAGAGCAAGAGTAGTAATGGATAGACACAAAAGCCAGAAAGTACTGCTGTGACATGGTGTACCACAAGGAGGAGTCCTTTCATCCACACTATTCCTGGTATTCATCAATGACCTGGTCAAGAAACTTCCCTATGGAATCAAAGTAGCACTGTATGCAGATGATCTGGTCATGTGACGTACAGATGAATATGCGACAGTTGCTACACAGAGACTCCAAAGAGCAGCAGACATCTTGATATTATGGACAAACAAATGGTGTGTAAGTATCAAAACAGAGAAATCAAGTACCACTCTGTTCATTCTCTCATCTAAACAGAAAGCAGCTAAGATCTTTGTAAATGAAATATCCTTAAGGATGGACAATCAGCTCACTTACTCAGGAGTGAGTCTTGACTAAAAACTGACCTAGAAGCAATAAATCAGCAATGCAGAAGCAAGAGCCAGAAGAAAACTAGCCATATTAAGAAAACTGAGTGGAACCACATGGGGAGCTATTGAAAGAACCCTCAATAATATATATCAGCAAAGTATTCTACCACATTTAGAATATGGCTAAACATCTAGATGCACAGCATCAAACACTATGCTGCATAATCTAGACAAAGTACAAAATCAGTCACTACAGATTATCACAGGTGCCATGAGGTCCACACCAGTAGTAGAAATGCAGAAAATAGAACAAAGTCATGACCTTGAGAGAGAAATTCCTCAGCTCTGTAAGCCATCCCTTGAAGGACAGATTCAACAACTTGGCACTAAGATGGCTTAAAAGAAGCAGCTTCATTCATCAGGCCAAGCGTATGTGTAAACTGATACTTGACTTTCCAACTGTAGTCACTCCATTATCATCTGTACCAGAGCATACACAATGAAAAGAAGCAGATTGTACACAAATAACTATTCAGACTGAAGTGAAAGGTGTGCAGAATGATGAGATGCAAAGCAGTCTTGTAAGATCATCAAGTTTTCTAGATGACAAATATCCATGTTACACAGAGTGTGTACACAGACAGATCTGCACATAATGCCATAAAGAATGGAGGGGCAGGAGCACATATTGAATATCCAAACAACACCACTGACAAGATTTCCATACCCACCAGAAAATACTGCAACAACTACAATGCAGAAGTTAGAGCAATTATTGCTGCGGTTCAAAAACTATCAGACTCCAGAATTGATACATGCGCCATAGTAATTCTCATAGATGCAAGATCAGTACTGGAAGCTCTTCAGTGCAACAAACTACCAGACCTTAAGGATGCCTTGTCAAAAATTGGCTCACAACACAGAGTCACCTTGCAGTGGATTCCCTCCCACTGTGGGATACCAGGCAATGAGAAAGCTGACTGTCTGGCCAAAGCGGGCATTGAAAAGGAGCAACCAGACATACCAATCACCTATAATCAGAAAAAAAGCATGATAAAAATCTACAGGAAGCCACAAACACCACCACATGATGACTATCACATGCTAAACAGAAAGGAACAAGTCACCATCTTCCGTCTCCGAACAGGACACACCCAACTCTGAAGTCATATGTATACAAAGTTTAAGGTTGGTACTACTAATCTATGTACATGTGCCCAGGTGCCCCAAACTGTGGAACATATCCTCCAGAACTGCACCAACTACGAGATGCTGAGAACTAATTACTGACCCAGTGAAACCACTAAAGAAGATAAGCTCTATGGTTCCATACATGAATTACAAAAAAACAGTGAAATTTATCCAAGAGACAAGACTGCAGATTTAGACAGACAATGCGTACAAAGAAGAAGAAGAAACACTCACTAACCTGATCTAGTTCTGGTATTGTCTGTATTGTTTCTTCATATTGGTCCATTTCTTCACAAAATTTCTGGGTACAATTCCTACAAGAGAAAAAATGTGTACTATCACTTATTTTGTGAAGAAAGTTCACAAAGTCAAGTAGCTCATTTTGTGAAGAAAGTTAACACAACACTTCTACTAGATTAAATGTAATAATACTGTACATTTCTCTGGTTGTTCATCATCATCATCATCATCGTCATCATCGCCTTTCACTCCCTTGAGAGCATAGGCCACAGATAAAGGCTCTCCAGTGATCCCTGTTCTTGGAGTTATTCTCTGCTACCTTCTGCACAAAGTCATGGCTCTGTTATCAGAGTCCCTTCCTTTTCCAAGACAAAGTTTCCTGGTTTTCCTCTCTGTGTTTCTGTAATGCTCCGGTTTGTTTTTAAAGAGAACAGGTAGTTGGCTTATCCCCCAACCTCCTTAGTCACCTCTTACGACATGCGTGAAAGATGGCAGTGGTTCTATTCTTTTCTCTCTAGAGAAGAGTCACTGAGAATACATGCCTGGGTGAAGGTTCATGTCTCCATCCATGCCATTGCCTTGTTTACTGCCATGACCTCCATAGTGACGCTTCTTGTGGTCAAAGCAAAAGCACCACAGTCTTCCATCAACATTCTCTCTCTGATCTGTGCCATAACATTTCTTCTTGAAATTTAATGTTGATAGCTCTCACAATATCATCCAAGTCAGTCTGAAGCCTGAGCTAGGAAAGAAAATATCTTTCTTGTTGTACATCACCAGCCACCTGTCTATTCTTCATGGCATAAGTTAGAAGGACTTTTTATATGCTTAAATATGCCCAGAATTCTAAATACGTTTTTCAGCCACTGTTACAAAGTCATTACAAAGATAAAATGGTTAATAACTACATATATGATGGCCGTATGGAAACTCACTTGCAAGTATGAATGGTTTACCTTGGTACATGACTGTATACAAATACATCTTATATTCTTCCTGTGCCGTCACATAGGGCTCACACAGCAGTTTGCCAAGTTTTCCTGTTTTCAGTGAGCTTTTCAACTTCATCAAGGTACATTATGCCCACTAAACTGGCCTCTCTTAATAATGTCCTCTGCTACACTTAATCCTTTCCATCACCTTTTCCACGACAGCACAGCGCAGCAACCCTAATCACATTTTTCTTCACTGGCTGGGAGGAGTTTCACCCCATGCACGGCTGCTGAAGAATCTTGCCAGCAGCGAGCAGGAGCTTTGCTTCTCCTAGATGAGCTACCAACCAAGACCAAACAAGTCTCATCTACCAGAAAGTGTCTGGTTTTTGGGTGCCAGATATTTGCCTTTTGTCCCTTCTCCTGTCAGTTTAAACAGTTCCACCACGAGAAGGCCATGAGCTGGACTTGGACTGTCAGAGGCTATTTGGGACAACATGCCATGGAGACATTTAACTGGAGTGGAGAGCGTATCCCTCACCCCACCTCCAGCTATTACAGTCCTTAGAACCTTGTACTTTAATAAATTTATTCCTTTTGATATTGGCACTTTTTCTGTTTTGTTGCTATATACCTCTAGGTGTCTTTTATTGCTTTTTTTCAACAATCTTGTTCAAAAGTTTCTGCAAACTGCTTTCACTTTCTGCTATTAGAATATCTCAGTAAAGTTGGGATAAAAAAAAAAATATTACGCCATTTAAAAAAAAAACAAAACAGGTAAGAGCAGCTTTATTCATTAACTCTTCCCATGCCCAGGAAAAAAACGCGGATGTCCCCGTTCGTGCCACACAAAAAGTGCGGGTCCTGATCTGTATAGTGGGTATAGTTGTAAAATGGAATGGAAAACAGTATTTACATGTACTTTCGTATACTTATTATGTTTCAAAGTATAACTAAATGTATGAAAATTTCATAAATTCAGAGTTGTTTTAGGAAAAAAGAAGTAATGTGATGTTTTTAGACAATGACTGTGCCCAGCTCACCATTGGCTAGGTCTAAATATGCACTACTTACCATCTGAGATGTCTAGATCTACTTGTCGATCTCGTATTGTGATTCTATGTTGCATTCTCACTAAATTAATGTCTGAAATAACATACTAACTATTTCTACAGTCGTCTAATATGTCTAAATCTACTTAGGTTACATTCAAGAGCAGTGGGGTGGTCACAGGCCATGTCCATACCCCTATCTACATTGTCAAAAATTGAAAAATTTTGCTGTTTCTCTTCCTTTTTCTCGCTCTGCATCGGTTGTAACTAAGGACTCTTCCACCATTTTGAAAAGTGTCACCGGAAACGCGAACGAAATATATACAATTTAAATGTTACACCGGTTGGTTTTATTGAAACAAATGAATTGTCACTATAACGACTATGGCATGCAACTCAGTAACCAGAAATTGTCACTATAGCGACTATGGCACGGGAAGAGCTAACAAGCATACAGCTGAGATGAAACATTTAGAGTGGTCGGATACAGTTTTATCAAAGTCACAGCCATGTATTTCTTTTTTTCATTTTTATGTTTTACATCTCATACATGTTAAATTGGTCCTGTTGTATGGTTTAGAAACATGGAAAGCATCAGGCAAAAGTAAAAAGAGACTGCAGACCTTTGTTAACACTTCCCAAAGGAAGATCCTTCAGATTAGATAGCCAGATAATATCAGCACTGAAGAGCTATGGCAGAAAATGAACCAACCCACAGTGAAAGAAATGATAATGAAAAAACATTAAAGATGGATAGGACATACGCTTTAAAAGCCTATCACTAACATAACCAGGCAGGCTGTCACCTGGAATCCCCAGAGTAAGAGAAAACAAGGAAGACTTAGAAACATCTGGTGAAGGCATCTTGAAGTAGAGATCAGAAAGATGGACTAAATCTGGAGACAGATAGAAGAACCAGTTCAGGACAGAAATAAACAGAGAACCCTTGTTGATGGCCTATGTCCCCAGATGGTGTGGATGGATGGATTACACATGTCAGTTTTTTTTCCTTTTGTAACAATATGACCTAAGCCAAAAAGTCACAGCTGTATGCACAATGAGGTGAGACATGGTCTTGATCATCTATGGTTTGCTAACCCTGATGCTAGCGTATCAGCTATGGATTGCTAACCCTGATGATAGCATATCAGCTATGGATCGCTAATCCTGATGCCAGCATATCAGCTATGGATCGCTAACCCTGATGATAGCATATCAGCTATGGATTGCTAACCCTGATGATAGCATATCAGCTATGGATTGCTAACCCTGATGATAGCATATCAGCTATGGATTGCTAACCCTGATGCTAGCATATCAGCTATAGATAGATAACCCTGATGCTAGAATATCAGCTATAGATAGATAACCCTGATGCTAGAATATCAGCTATAGATAGATAACCCTGATGCTAGAATATCAGCTATAGATAGATAACCCTGATGCTAGAATATCAGCTATGGACCGCTGATTGCCAAATAGTACAGCGTTACCCCCCCCCCCCCTCACTTTTTGATACATCAGGTTCAGTGTTGTTCATTTACGTTTTTTTTAAAGTTGCGCATTTTTTTGTGAAAAAAGAAAAACATAGGGAGGCGGTAGTTTACCACATCTATGTTTTTTAAAAAATCAATACCCAAACCATTTTTAACATTATTTAAAAATTTTCTTTACTTTTATTATTATTTTTTTTAACAGCGCATGGCGCGCTAGATAATTGTACCAGCTCGCGGTGATGAGGGTTTTTAGATTAAAGTCTTAGCCTGGACGGAAGGACCACCTTGTTGATCATGGTACCTTCCGAACCAGATAAGTAAACCATTGCTCTACAACCATATACTGTATATGTAAAGAAAAAAAAAACTCACATTTACTCAAACATTGGCTTGAAACAGTCACCAAACAATTCTGTAATATGCCGGTCTTTCTTGTTTCTTCATTTGTTTTCGCATTTTTCACTCTTTTATTATTCAATTCATCGTTCTATTTTTTTCGTTATTTTCTTCATTCGAATAAATCACACATCTTTAGGCCATCTTATGCATCAGTCATTTATTTGCATGTCTCTTGCCGAACTTTGCCTCCCTAACAGCTCTCATGTAGGCATCTCAGTTGTAAAAAAGATGCCCTGCTGCTGATGCATCCATTTGTAGATTATCAACGATGTCTTGCAGACATCTTCGCCTAGGTCTTCCTCTCCTTCTTCTTTTACATATCATGCATCCTTCCAAGACGGTCTTCTCTAAATTATCATGACGTTTAATGTGTCCACAGCATTTAAGTTTTCTCTGTTTAATCCTCTTTGCTAGTCACCCTTCTTCAATATTAAGTTTATTCAATTCAAATCCATTCTCATTTATGCATGCAAAAGCTGGAAAACAACTAAAGAAATAGACAAGAAATTAGACTCTTTTGAAAACAAATGCTTAAGGAAAATACTTACTATAATGTGGAATGAATTCAAGAACAATGCAGAGATAGGATAGATGAGCAAACAACAACCTGTCTCATGGGGAATCGGAAAAAGAAGATGGACATATGTTAGTCATGTGATGAGAAGAAACAGAATCCCCAAACAAGCTATCAAGTGGAACACAACAGGTTGAAAAAAAAAAAAGGTTGACCACATGAAACTATAAAGAGGACATTGTTAAGAGAGGCCAGTTTAGTGGGCATAATGTACCTTGATGAAGCTGAAAAGTTTGCTGAAAGCAGGAACATTTGGCAAACTACCATGTGAGCTCTATGTGGCGGCACAGGAAGAATGTAAGATGTATTTGTATACAGTCATGTACCAAGGTAAGCCATTCATACTTGCAAGCGAGTTTCCATATGGCCATCATATATGTAGTTATTAATCATTTTATCTTTGTAATGACTTTGTAACAGTGGCTGAAAAAACATATTTAGAATTCTGGTCATATTTAAGCATATAAGAAGTCCTTCTAACTTATGCCATAAAGAAAAGAGAAGTGGCTGGTGATGTACAACAAGAAAGATCTTTTCTTTCCTAGCTCAGGCTTCAGACTGACTTGGATGATATTGTGAGAGCTATCAACATTAAATTTCAAGAAGAAATGTTATGGCACAGATCAGAGGGAGAATGTTGATGACTGTGGTGCTTTTGCTTTGACCACAAATAGCTTCACTATGGAGGTCATGGCAGTAAACAAGGCAATGGCATGGATGGAGACATGGACCTTCACCCAGGTCAAGTGAGGGTGAGGGGCAATGAATGAGTGGACAGACTTGCTGGCATGGCTAGGGTGGAAGGTGGACAGGCAATGGACCAGGCTGATGTCCTGAATGCACTCAGAGAAGCTGATCAGATCACCAACTCAAGCAACAGTTCTAAATCTGCAGCCATGAACAGATGCAGTGGCCAGACAAGAGCACTTCATTGGGAAGCAAAGAAGAATAGTTAGTCAACACAGAACTGGTATCATCAGCCACCAAACACTGGTGGAAATATTGAAAATGGGATCAGAGTGCATATGGTGTAACCGCCCTATGTGCAATGAGGATGATCCATCGACTAACCAACTAAAATTAAATTTGAAGCACATTTAAAAAAAAAAAATGGGTTAGATACTTTATTCCAGCCAAACAAAAAAGAAGTTGAATTTTATCATCCATACCATGAAGGTACCTTGGGTTAAAATTTAGAAGTAGGCAAAATGAACCAGAGAAAAAACAGTATTATTACATTTAATCTAGTAGAAGTGTTGACTTTGTGAACTTTCTTTACAAAATGAGCTGTTGACTTTGTGAACTTTCTTCACAAAATGAGCTACTTGACTTTGTGAACGTTCTTAAAAAAATGAGCTCTTGACTTTGTAAGTTTCTTCACAAAATGAGCTACTTTTGTAAACTTTATTCACAAAATGAACTACTTTTGTGAACTTTCTTCACAAAATGAACTGCTATTATGATCTTTCTTCTCAAAATGAGCTACTTGACTTTGTGAACTTTCTTCACAAAAAAGCTTTACTTTTGTAAACTTTATTTCCTCTTCTTCTTCTTCTTTCGCTTCTACCAACAAGACCGCCCTGTGATCCTACTGAACTTACACCTGTGGTCCTCATTAAGTCCCATGGTCCCCCATGTGGTCCCCGAAAGGACCACATGAGATCCCCAAGAGGACCACAAGAGGTTCAGAGTATCTCAGGGATTGAGCCTGTATTCTAGATGGTCTCAGAAGCAGGATTGCGTGACACCGTGGTTTTCATTGCACCAGTTTAGTCTAGAGTTGGACTTTCTCACCAGAAGACCTTGATGTGTTTTGGATATCAGTATATCCCCGCTGGGTGAGAGGTGGTAGCCCACCCAGGCCAGAGTTGGACTTTCTCACCTGAAAACCTCGACGTGTTTTGAGATACCCATGTATCACCGCCGGGTGAGAGATGGTTGCCAGTCCAGTCCAGTGTTGGACTTTTTCATCGGAAAACCTCAGTGTGATTAGGATACGCATACATCCCCGCCGGGTGAGAGGTGGTTGCCTATCTAGACTGCCCTGGTCCAGTGTCTCCGACTTCAGCATTTTGTGGTCGTGGCCGCTACCCTTCCTAGTTGTGACCAGGATGGAGCTTTTGTCCAGGAGGACGAATCCTCGCCACTAGTGACTTCCACCCCTGGGTTGAGCCAGTTTAGGCATACCATCCCAGTGTGGGCGTGTTTGGGACGTGACCGACCTCTAGAGCAGAGGTACTGTGACATGCATAGCCTTTAGGCTTCACCCCTGGTGTGAGCCAGTTTAGCCATATTTCACTAGTATGGGTGTATATCTGGCGTGACAGACCTCTAATGCGGAGGTGGTGTGACATGCCTGGCCATCAAGTTTCATCCCTGGTGTGTGCTGGTTTAGGCATATTTCACCAGTGTAGGTGTATTTCGGACATGGCTGGCCTCTAAAGCAGAGGCGCCGTGGTGTGTGTAGCTCTCGCAGCGATACTACTGTACATACCGATTAAATTTCACTTTATCCTTTCCTTCACCTTTTCACATCAGTGCAGCACAGCAACCTTTATTTCCTTGGATGCCTGTAAGCACAGAGACATAGATGAAGGTGACTTTGTGAACCACTGATCTCTGCAATGATTGAAACCACTGCCCGTGTACATGGCCTGCTTCAACTTTCCAAATCATACTCACTGAATTACTTAGAATGCAGACATGGGCACAACTAAGATTGGCTGGCTCTACTGTCAATGCAGATGGACAACCACTGGATCTAGTCAATATTGTCAGTGTGCTTAGAAAGATAAACAACGGAGGACTTCAAGCAAAGCAAATCTGCATCACTGCTATAGACTGAGAGAGCTAGGGGTACAGATTAGCACAGCTGGAATGAAAGGCATATAGGACACTTGAGAGGGCTTGTAAACCAGCACAGAAAGGGCATTATCAGCATGAATATGAGGAAGGGGAGGGATATGAGCACCTATGGACATGTCCAGAGTGTAATGATGATGATCCAAACCATAAACCACAAACTTTCACAAGTGGCACTAAATGTATGAGCATGACATAATTTTTAGATAGGAAGTAGTTTGTTGTGGGAATATGTTAACTTTAACTTCACACTATTTTTCTGTGTATCATGAGTATAACAATGTGTTTCAGAAAATTGACTGCAGTTGTAAAGAGACTGATGTACAGAGAGATTACTGGAATGTGCTGAAAGTAGAAAAAGAAGAAGTTGCAACTAGTGAAGATGATAAAGGTGAGGTTGTGGTTAGTAAAGGCATTGAAAGATTAGATCATAAAAGTTTTGGTAGATTAACTTAATCTTTTGAATTCAGAAGTCATATCTTATGCAAATCATAAGATGTTGACACAAGCCTATCATGATGAAGTCAAAACACTGATAAAAGTCAAATACAAGAACAAATGAGAAAAAGAACATCCAAGACACCAGAAGAATGATGCCTTCTACCAGCTCAGCAGAGAAGAACAAGCCAAGATCTTTAGACTCAGAAAAGCCACAATAGGCTGAGACACTACATGTTTAATAATCTCAAGATTGGCATAACCAATGAATACATCTGTGGTACCAACAAAATAACAGCTCAGCGCCTGCTACAGATCTGCTTTTCATTTGAAGAATCAAGACAGCACTTTTGGCCATCACCTGTACCAGAACGTGCAAGATAGTGCAGTTAGTTAGTGCACTGTTCTCCTGTGGCTAGATGGCTGCTCATCCTACCGGAGTCCATGGTTTGAATCCCAGGTTATTCTCTTGTGATTTTTCTTTCTCTCATGTCTCACTAAAGAGTCTACGATTTTTTCGAGTCTAATCCTACAAAACTGTTTTCTCTTGCTTTACCCTACAAAAGTCTCATTGTTTCCTATTTATAAAAAAACTGTTCCAATCCATGACAAGCTGTATGGTGATCTTAATAGCTTAAGACAAATAGTAGCATTCTTCAAAGATGACTTCTGAAAGTGTCCTATGAAGAAGAAGATAAATCATGAAGTTCCTAGGAAGTTATAAAAGATTTTAGAATCTGAGATGAAATAGTCTGTTTTTGACCCTGGATTCCAAGCACAGGTTATGTTTGTTTGCATCAAAGTGAAATAGTTTATTGATTTTGAAAATTTTTTTGTCTCTGTTTTATATCAAAATGGCTGATGTGAAGATCAAATGCAGAAGGAAAAATGTATTCTTTAAAAGAGTCTTGTAAGTTCATCATCATCAGGTGCCTTGCTGGTGGGTATTGGTGACCTAGCTTCTCCACAGATCTCGATTCTTGATATCAGTCAACTCAGCTGGTGACTTTGTATTATGCCATCGTGATAAACTGTCCATGACTTTTTTTCCCCCTGCTTCTCATCCCATTTATCTTTCTTGTCAGACAAATGTCTCAGTCAACTTTTGGTGATTATGTTTAGAAATAGCATGTGCATATATTTGTAACATTCCATATGCATTTTTCATCAGCAGATTGTTTCTTTTGCATAGCTGCATATGTGACCTCTTTTTCTTATCAGCCCTTGTATAAAGACAATTTCTAATTTTTTAAGGTTGTCTATAGAACTTGCATGAACTGCAACATACAAGAAGAAGAAACTGTTAAGCACCACTTGCTAGATTGCAGTGCACTGAAGAATCTTCAGAACAACCTAATACCACCAAACTCCTTAATCACCGACATTCTATATGGAGATGTAGAACAGTTGAAGAGGACTTGCATGTTTCATTATCTGGCACAAGGGACAAAGAGTGAAAACTCGTAAACCCAGGGATCGGAAGTCTAGAACTTTAAAAGTCTTTTTGTCTGGGCTGCACCACGTTGCCAGTCTTCGAGGATGTTGTTTAAACCAGGTGTTTCCTACAACCATGCTATGTATTCTTGCCCATTCAATTAATTTACTACCTCTGTCATTCCTCTCCCCCAGTCCATAGTCACCAACAATGTCTGAAGTTCTTCCTTTACCAACTTTGGCATTAAAATCTCCCATGACTATAGTAACTTCATGTGACTTTGTGTGTTTTAGGGCTGTCTCTATGTCATTATAAAATAGCTGTACATCTTCTTCAGAACTTTCAGATGTTGGAGCATACACTTGTATAATATTTATGTTTATTGGTCGTCCTTTCAGTTGGGCTAGCAGGACTCGGTCCGAGATATTCAAATATCCTACATCTGTCCTTGCTGTTTGTTCGTCAAACATTATTCCTACTCCTCATTCATGTTTCTCACTTCCTGATTATATTATTGTATATTTATCGGATTTTATCTTCTCTGCACCTGAAATAAGTAAAATCCGATAAATATATAGTTAAATGGACTGTCATACACTGTCAAACATCCCAAACACAAAGATTATGGAGAAGTGAAAGAAGTTCTGCATATTTTATTATCCAACATATTGGCCAAATACAGCAAACATTTGTAAATTTGGAGAGACCAAGGTCAAATTTATATTAGACTGCAACACTCAGTAAATCCAGCACCACAAAACATACTTATATGGTTTCTTTCCTGTAAATGTTTGTATTTCTAGACTGAATAAAACTAGAATTACTTTGTGGCTTCCTTCCTACTTGTTTTCTTTGGTGTGACTGAAAGTTCTCTTTGTGAGAAAATCAGGCACTGCAAACACTATCTTTGTAAGGTTCCCTTCCCAGTGTATTCTTATGTGTGTCTTAAGATAATTTTTCACAGAAAATCTTGCACCACAAACATCATGACCCATAAAAAGCCTCTCATATGTGTGTTTTTTGTGTGAAAGAAAGTACATTTCAGAGAAAACTGAGAAGTCTTTAAGGTTTCTAGCCTATATGTGTTCTTTTATAAGACTGTAAATAGTGTTTATGTGGCAATCCACCACCATAAACATTACACTTGTAAGGTTTCTTTCCTGCATGTATTCTTTTATGTAAATGAATAATGCATTTTTGTGAAAACCCTGCACCACAAACATCACACGTGTACGCTTTCTTCCTGTATTTATTCTTCTTGTGACTCAAAACAGTTTTTAACTGAAAATCCAGGACCACAAACATCACACATGCAAGATTTGTATTCTTTTAAGCAACTGTAAATGAAGTTTTTGTGAAAATCTACATAATGAACATCACACCTGTAAGTTTAATCTTCTACATGTATCCTTTCATAAGACTGTAAACAGCTTTTAATTGAAAATACAGCACCACAAACATCAGACATGTAGGACTCTTCACAGCCATATATTATTTTATATAACTGCATACTGTACTTTTTAAACATCCTGCACTGCAAACATCATACTTGTACGGCTTCTCTACTGCATGCATTCTTTTATGTGACTACATATAACTCTTATGTGAAAATCCTGCACCACAAACATCATACCTGTAAGGCTTCTCTACTGCATGTATTCTTTTATGTGACTGCATACAACTCTTTTGTGAAAATTCTGCACCACAAACATCACACTTGTAAGGTTTCTCTCCTGTATGTATTCTTTTATGTTTATGCATGGTGCCATTTTGTGTAAATCCTTTACCACAAACATTACACTTGTAAGGTTTTTCTGCTTTATGTATTATTTACGTGACTGTATACTGATTTTTCATGAAAATCCTGCACCACAATCGTCACACTTGGAAGGTTTCTCTCCTGTATGTATTCTTTTATGTGACTGTATATAGCTTTTCCGTGAAAATCCTGCACCACAAACATCACACTTATAAGGTTTATCTCCTGTATGTATTCTTTTATGTGACTGTATATAGCTTTTCCGTGAAAATCCTGCACCACAAACATCACACTTGTAAGGTTTCTCTCCCGTATGTATTCTTTTATGTGACTGCATATCACTGTTTTGTGTAAAACCTGCACCACAAACATCACACTTGTAAGGTTTCTCTCCTGTATGTATTCTTTTATGTTTTTGCATGGTGCTATTTTCTGTAAATCCTGCACCACAAATATCACACTTGTAAGGTTTCTGTCCTGTATGTATTCTTTTATGTTTATGCATGTCACTGTTTTGTGTAAATCCAGCACCACAAACATCACAATTGTAAGGTTTCTCTCCTGTATGTGTTCTTTTATGTTTATGCATGTCACTGTTTTGTGTAAATCCTGCACCACAAACATCACACTTGTATGGTTTCTCTCCTGTATGTATTCTTCTATGTTTATGCATGGTGCCATTTTGTGTAAATCCTGCACCACAAACATCACACTTGTATGGTTTCTCTCCTGTATGTATTCTTTTATGTGACTGCATATGGATGCTTTTTGAAAATCCTGCACCACAAACACCACATTTGTAAGGTTTCTCTCCTGTATGTATTCTTTTATGTGATTGCATATGGATGTTTTGTGAAAATCCTGCACCACAAACATCACACTTGTAAGGTTTCTCTCCTGTATGTATTCTTTTATGTTTATGCATGTCACTGTTTTGTGTAAATCCTGCACCACAAACATCACACTTGTAAGGTTTCTCTCCTGTATGTATTCTCTTATGTTTATGCATATAACTTTTTCGAGAAAATACACCACCACAAACATCACACTTGTAAGGTTTCTCACTTGTATGTATTCTTTTATGTTTATAGATATAGCTTTTTTGTGAAAATACATCATCACAAACATCACACTTGTAAGGTTTCTCTCCTGCATATACATCTTCATAATAACAAATTTTAACACCCACTGAAACTTCAGATTTAGAATTATTCTCTTCTCTCTGTCTTATGTCATGTCCCTCTAATGCAGACTCACTACCAGAAGTCACATCAGACATATCATACTTGTAAGATTGCCCAGTATCAGAAATATCTCTGTGTAATGTTACACTCAAGTCATCTGCTTCCATATTTCTCTTACTCACTATAGATCGAGTAGTTTGACCACTAAATGAAGATGTCATACTGGACTTTTCATTATGTTCTTCATTTTTTAAAACAACACTGTCATCCTTCTGGGTCTCATGAAAGTTTATTAACCTCAACGACTCTTTATCATCAGTCTGACATAATGAGCTATTTCCTTCTCTTGCTGTTTCTAGAAAACCATCATTTCCAGCTATTCTGTCTGTTTCTTCAGTTTTCACATTCACAGCACAAGCCAGCATATTAGGGTGATCATGTGTATGTACTGTCATGTGACAACCAGCATATGTCATCTTCATATCTCCATCAAAGATACCAAGATCAGGGACACAAAGTTTGCCCAACAAATTCGAGCGTGTACCTGAAATGTGTAAGAAGAAAAATAGCAAATTAAATACTGCAAGTTCTAGACTTCCGACCCCAGGTTTTATGAGTTTTCACTCTTTTTCACTTGTGCCAGATAATGAAACATATAGACCTCTTCAGCTGTTCTACATCTCCATACAGAATGTCGGTGATTGAGGAGTTTGGTGGTATCAGGTTCTTCTGAAGATTCTTCAATGCACTGCAGTCTAGCAAGTGGTGCTTAACAGTTTCTTCTTCTTGTCTGTTGCAGTGCATGCAAGTTCTAGAGACAACCTTAAAAAATTAGAAATTGTCTTTATACGAGGGATGATCAGAAAAAGAGGTTATGTATGCAGCTATGCAAAAAGAAACAATCCGCTGATGAAAAATGCATATGGAATGTTACAAATATATGCACATGCTATTTCTAAACATAATCACCAAAAGTTGACTGAGACATATGTCTGACAAGAAAGATAAATGGGATGAGAAGCAGGGGAAAACGGAGGGGGAAAAAAAGTCATGGACAGTTTATCACGATGGCACAATACAAAGTCACAAGCTGAGTCAACTGATATCAAGGATCAAGATCTGTGGAGAAGCTAGACCGCCAATGCCCACCAGCATGGCACCTGATGATGATGAACTTACAAGACTCTTTTAAAGAATACATTTTTCCTTCTGCATTTGATCTTCACATCAGCCATTTTGATATAAAACAGAGACAAAAAAATTTTCAAAATCAATAAACTATTTCACTTTGATGCAAACAAACATAACCTGTGCTTGGAATCCAGGGTCAGAAAACAAACTACTTCATCTCAGATTCTAAAATCTTTTATAACTTCCTAGGAACTTCATGATTTATCTTCTTCTTCATAGGACACTTTCAGAAGTCAACTTGGATATCTTTGAAGAATGCTACTATTTGTCTTAAGCTATTAAGATCACCATACAGCTTGTCATGGATTGGAACAGTTTTTTTATAAATAGGAAACAATGAGACTTTTGTAGGGTAAAGCAAGAGAAAACAGTTTTGTAGGATTAGACTCGAAAAAAGCACTTTAGTGAGACATGAGAGAAAGAAAAACCACAAGAGAATTAACTTGGATTCTTCTTATTCTTATACATTGTCTTGTCTGTTGGATAAATTTCACTGTTTTTTGTAATTCATGTATGGTACCATAGAGTTTTAACTTCTTTAGTGGTTTCATTGGGCCAGTAAATAGTTCCCAGTGTCTCATAGTTGGTGCAGTTCTGGAGATATGTTACACAGTTTGGGCATCTGGACAGATGTACAAAGAGTAGTAGTACCAACCTTAAACTTTGTATACATATGACTTTGGAGTCGGCTGTGTCCTGTTTGGAGACAGAAAATGGTGACTTGTTCCTTTCTGTTTAGCATGTGACAGTCATCATGTGGTGGTGTTTGCGGCTTCCTGTAGGTTTTTATCATGCTTTCCTTCTGATTATAGGTGATTGGTATGTCTGGTTGCTCCATTTCAGTGCCATCTTTGGCCAGACGGTCGGCTTTCTCATTGCCTGGTATTCCGCAGTGGGAGGGAATCCACTGCAAGATGACTCCATGTTGTAAGCCAATTTTTGACAAGGCATCCTTAAGATCTAGTAGTTTGTTGCACTGAAGAGTTTCCAGTACTGATCTTGCATCTGTGAGAATTACTATGGGGCATGTATCAGTTCTGGAGTCTGATAGTTTTTCAGCTGCAGCAATAATTGCCCTAACTTCTGCATCATAGTTGTTGCAGTATTTTTCAGTGGGTATGGAAATCTTGCCAGTGGTGTTGTTTGGATATTCAATATGTGCTCCTGCCCCTCCATTCTTTATGGCATTATGTGCAGATCCGTCTGTATACACACGTATCCAGGTGTCACATGGATAGTTGTCATCTAGCAAACTAAGTGTGGCCACTGATCTTACAAGACTGCTCTGCATCTCACCATTCTGCACACCTTTCATTTCAATTTGAATAGTTATTTGTCAGCCGCGCAGAGCTGCACCGACCTGCACAGCGCGGGCGGTTGCTGTTGCGCAGGCCGACCGTTCTTTTGGCGAAAAAGCGCTCTCGAGTTCCGTGCGTGGGGAGACAGGCTTTCGCTCCCTTCCTGGACGGCGAGAGTTAAGGTGTTTCGATGCAGAAGTAAGTGGTTTGTCCGTCGAGCGAAGCATGTAAACGGCTAGCCAGCCAGGTTCGTGATAATGATGTAGTACGGTTTTGTCGACCGATGGTCTCGAAATTGGCCCATCTCTCGCAAAGAGTATCGGGTCTGCAGTATGTAACGTGTGTTGTTTGTGGGTGGCCAGGCTTTCTTCTCCGCTCGTTAGAGCAGAGAGAGCCGCCCCCGCCGGTTAAAGGAAATGAAACGCCGCCGGGGTCGAAAGGGATCCGCTCTGAGCAGAGCGCTGTCTCCCTTGCCCCGCGTCGGTCTGTCGGCAGATATCCGACAAAGGTTCGGTTAAGAAAGCTAACTGGTTGATCCTGCCAGTAGTCATATGCTTGTCTCAAAGATTAAGCCATGCATGTCTAAGTTCACACTGTCTCACGGTGAAACCGCGAATGGCTCATTAAATCAGTCGAGGTTCCTTAGATGACACGATCCTACTTGGATAACTGTGGCAATTCTAGAGCTAATACATGCTTACCAAGCTCCGACCCTCGTGGAAAGAGCGCTTTTATTAGTTCAAAACCAATCGTCGTTGCCCTTCGCGGGGCGCGGCGTCCCAACTGGTGACTCTGGATAACTTTGTGCTGATCGCATGGCCTTCTGTGCCGGCAACGCATCTTTCAAATGTCTGCCCTATCAAATGTCGATGGTACGTGACATGCCTACCATGTTTGTAACGGGTAACGGGGAATCAGGGTTCGATTCTGGAGAGGGAGCATGAGAAACGGCTACCACATCCAAGGAAGGCAGCAGGCGCGCAACTTACCCACTCCCGGCACGGGGAGGTAGTGACGAAAAATAACAATACGGGACTCTTTCGAGGCCCCGTAATTGGAATGAGTACACTTTAAACCCTTTAACGGCACACACCAGGGGTGGAACTCGATGGCTAGACATGTCATGCCACCTCCGCTCTAGAGGTCGGTAACGCCTGATAAACACCCATACTGGTGAACTTTGCCTAAACCGGCTCATACCAGGGGGGAATCTTGAAGGCTATGAATGTCACAGTACCTCTGCCCTAGAGGTCGGTCCCGTCCCAAACATGCCCATACTGGGAAATGCCTAAACCGGCTCAACCCAGGGGTAGAAGTCACTAGTGGCGAGGATTCGTCCTCCTGGACAAAAGCTCCATCCTGGTCACAACTAGGAAGGGTAGCGGCCACGACCGCAAAATGCTGAAGTCGGAGACACTGGACCAGGGAAGTCTAGATAGGCAACCACCTCTCACCCGGCGGGGATGTCTGCGTATCCTAATCACGCTGAGGTTTTCCGGTGAGAAAGTCCAACCCTGGACTGGATGGGCAACCACCTCTCACCCGGCGGTGATACACGGGTATCTCAAAACACGTCGAGGTTTTCCGGTGAGAAAGTCCAACTCTGGCCTGGGTGGGCTAACGCCTCTCACCCAGCGGGGATGCACTGATATTCCAAACACGTCGAGGTCTTCCGGTGAGAAAGTCCAACCCTAGACCAAACTGGTGCAATGAAAACCACGGTGTCACGCAATCCCGCTTCCGAGACCCACCAAGAATACAGGCTAAAGCACTGTGATACTCTGAACCCCTTGTGGTCCTTTCGTGGAACTCGTGTGGTCTATTTTGGACCACACAGAGGACCACAGGACCTAACGAGGACCACATGCGTGAATTCAGTAGGTTCACAGTGCGGTTTTTGGTGGTAGAAGTGAACGAAGAAGAAGAAGAAGAAGAAGAATAGTTATTTGTGTATAATTTTCTTCTTTCCATGGCATATGCTCTGGTACAGATGACAATGGAGCAACTACAGCTGGAATGTCAGGTACCAGCTTACGCATATGCTTGGCCTGATGAATGAAGCTGCTTCTTTTATGCTGTCTTAGTGCCAAGTTACTGAATCTCTCCTTCAGGGGATGGCTTACAGAGCTGAGGAATTTCTCTCCCAAGGTCATGACCTTTTGTGTCTCTATGTTTTTTTAGTGCTTGAACACCAACTATTTTCTGCATTTCTACTACTGGTGTGGACCTCATGGCACCTGTGATAATCTGTAGTGACTGATTTTGTACCTTATTTATGCAGCGTAGTGTTTGATGCTGTGCACCAAGCTGTTGAGCCATATTCTAAATGTGGTAGAATACTTTGTTGATACACATTCTTGTGGATTCTTTCACTAGCTCTACATGTGGTTCCATTCAGCTTTCTTAATATGGCTAGTTTTCTTCTGGCTTTTGCTTCTGCACTGCTGATGTGTTGGTTCCAGGTCAGTTGTGAATCAAGAGTCACTCCTAAGTAAGTGGGCTGATTGTCCATCCTTAAGGATATTTCATTTACAAAGATCTTACCTGCTTTCTGTTTAGATGAGAGAGTTAACAGAGTGGTACTTGATTTCTCTGTGTTGATACTTACACACCATTTGTTTGTCCATAATGTCAAGATGTCTGCTGCTCTTTGGAGTATCTGTGTAGCAACTGTTGTGTGTTCATCTGTACACCACATGACCAGATCATCTGCATACAGTACTGCTTTTGATTCCAAAAGAAAGTTCCTTGATCAGGTCATTAATAAATACAAGGAAAAGTGTAGGTGAAAGGACTCCCCTTGTGGTATGCCGTGTTGCAGAAGTACTTTCTGGCTTTTGTGACTATCCATTACTACTCTTGCTCTTCTATTGTGTATATAGGAGTTTATCCAGTTATACAGTCTTCCATTCACATTGCAGTTTCTTAGTTTCCACAGCAGACCTTTTTTCCAAACTATCAAAGGCTTTCTTCAGGTCTATCCACCCTGCTAGTGCAAGATTTTTATCTTGAAATGCGTCCTCGATCTCCTGAGAGAGATAGGTCACTTGATCTTCTGTATTGTAGTACCACCTAAATCCTGCTTATTGTGGAATGAGAAGGTTTTCACTTTCTAGGTACCACTTTAGCCTCAGGTCACTGATGCGTTCCATCATTTTGCAGAGGCAGCTAGTGAGACTGATTAACCTGTAGTTGGAGGCAGTATCTCTGTTTTTCCCTAGCTTTAGCAGTGGTACCATGCTTGCTTCCTTCCAGATTTGAGGTAACTTACCTGTGCTCCAGCACATGTTGAAAATATCCAACAGCTTTCCAATTGCTGCCATTCCCAGGTTCTTGATCATTTCATTGGACACTCCATCTGGTCCTGGTGATTTCCTTGGTTTCAGTTTACTGACTGCTAAGTCTAACTCGCTGCGTGTGATTGGTGCATCCATGATCTCCATTTTCTACCTTGTTCCTCTTCTTTCTGTAGGTCAATGTGCACCGTACATTCTTTTTCTGGATGAATATCAATGTTGCAGTCTTGTGCAAACATGTGAGCAAATCGATCTGCTTACCTGCTCACCTGTAAGAATTCTCCCATCCTCTATTAGTGTAATCTTTGTACTTCTTCCAGTGCTCTCATCATCTAACTGTTTGATTAGTTTCCAGAGTTTTCTTCCATCCTTTTCAAAGTTTAGGGAGTCTGTTTTCTCTCTCCAACTTTCCTGACTGGCTTGCAGCTTGGGTCTCTGAAATCTGGCCTTAGTATGTTGGTAACTGTTGTGGAGTTCTTGGCATGGCCTATTTTCTGCTTGCTTTCGAGCTGTTTCCACGTCATCATGGAGTTTTCCCAGCTCACCAGACCAGTATGGTTTATAGTCCTTACAAACTCCTCTGGGAATGGTTTCACGGGTGGTCTGAAGGATACAAGCATTGAATTCCTTCACTATGCTGTTTATATCCTTACCTTCTATGGACAGATGTCCCACCAGGATACCTGTACGATGTCTGTACATTGTCCAGTTTGCTTTTTTATAGTTCCATCTGGGGAGAGGGCTACTGGTGTTAAGGAGTTCATTTTCTATTGTCAGGAAGACTGGTCGATGGTCGCTACCTCCAAGTTGTTTTCCAACTTTGACGTGACAAGCCTATGTGTTTTTACAACAATGGCTATCAGAATGATGTAAACAAAACAGAGCCAGCAGACTGGTGGGGAATGGTTATCACTGAGGCACTCATCGGATTCCTCATCCCAAAGTCAGAGTGTCTCCGTGGAACTGTCTCAAAGCCGTCTGGCCAGCCAGCATTGAATGGCGGATCTGACATGGAGAAGAGGGTAAATACAGCCACCATAGGCTGGAAAACGAAGGCAGCCTACACCACTGTCTTCATGGCAGTCTGAACAAGACCACAATGTATAAAATAGGAAAAAGTAGGAGCAACTTTATTACTTAACGATTACAAAGTTGTGACGTTTCGGCGTGAGCCTTAATCATACAAAAACATACAGGACGAAGAAATAGAGAAGAGGCGATAAAGTATAGATTCACATGAATATTATTTTTTAAAAAAAAAACATTTTTTTTTCAAAAGAGTACTTAGCTGTAAACTGTAAGGTGTGACTTGTCTAGCAGTGTGTGTCAGGAAAGGATTTAGTAGAACGTGGAGACTGTTTAAATAGAGACCTGTGACATGTGGTCGGTGGGTTGTAACTAGGGGTGGTGTTATGGGGAACTGGGGAGGGGAGAGAGAGTGATACAATATTGACCTAGCTAGGAGAAGTTGAAACAGATGATTGGGGAAGAGGGGTTGCAGAGTGATGCTGTGAGGAAGTTTGAAAAGTAAGAAGGGGTGGTCTTAGTGGAGAGGTACTATAATGATTGAATAGAATGTTACGCATTGCTAAACAGCGAGTTTAACCCATGTGGCTCCAGCGTCCCATAACTTTGAATGCAATGTATGGTTGTATACTTATACACTAACTATTGTGTGTTACTGAACTAGACCACAGTCTGCCCTAGCAAGGAAAGGTGGTGAAGTCAGAGGTACCCAGCCAAAAGGCGCATCGCAAAAGATCAGGATACCAGGCTTTATCACTAATGAAATGTCTCTGTCTGCATTTTTTAAATGTGGTGCTTGTCCTATGAAGACTAACCTGGGATTCAAACCACGAACTCTGTTAGGACAAGCAGGTATCTAGCCACGAGAGAATAGAGTACTAACAAACTGCTATCTCGCACCTCCTGGTACAGATGATGGCCAAAAACGCTGTCTTGATTCTTCAAATGAAAGGCAGATCTGTAACAGGCGCTGGGCTGTTATTTTGTTGATGGATTCATCACTTATGCCAATCTTGAGCCTATTAAACATGTAGTGTCTCAGTCTGTTGTGGCTTTTTCTGAGTCTAAAGATCTTAACTTGTTCTTCTCTGCTGAGCTGGTAGAAGGCATCATTCTTCTGGTGTCTTGGATGTTCTTTTTCTCATTTGTTCTTGTATCTGACTTTTATCAGTGTTTTGGCTTCATCATGATAAGCTTGTGTCAACATCTTATGATTTGCATAAGATATGACTTCTGAATTCAAAAGATTAAGTTAATCTACCAAAACTTTTATGATCTATTCTTTCAATGTATTTACTAACCACAACCTCACCTTTATCATCTTCACTAGTTGCAACTTCTTCTTTTTCTACTTTCAGCACATTCCAGTAATCTCTCTGTACATCAGTCTCTTTACAACTGCAGTCAATTTTCTGAAACACATTGTTATACTCATGATATGCAGAAAAGTAGCATGAAGTTAAAAGTTAACATATTCCCACAACAAACTACTTCCTTTCTAAAAATTATGTCATGCTCATACATTTAGTGCCACTTGTGGAAGTTTGTGGTTTATGGTTTGGATCATCATTATTACATTCTAGACATGTCCATAGGTGCTCATATCCTTCCCCTTCCTCCATATATCCATGCTGACAGTCCCCATTCTGTGTTGGTTTACAAGTCCTCTCACATGTCCCTTATGCCTTTCATTTTAGACTGTACTCCCAACTCTCTTTGTCTAAGCAGTGATGTAGATTTGCTTCTCTTGAAGTCCTCCTTTGTTTATCTTTCTAAGCACACTGACAATATTGACTAGATCCAGTGATTGTCCATCTGCATTGACAGTAGAGCCAGCCAATCTATCAGCTTAGCTTTTTTATTTCCCTGGACACCTGTAAGCCTAGGGACATAGATGAAGGTGACTTTGTGAACCACTGATCTCTGCAATGACTGAAACCACTGCCTGTGTACATGGCTTGCTTCAACTTTCCAAATCATACTCACTGAATCACTTAAAATGCAGACATGGCCACAGTCTTGTGACTCCAGCCATACAAATGATTTTGTTACTGCCATCACCTCCATCATCATGCTGCTTGAGGTCATAGCAAAGACATCACTGGCTTCCTGGATTGTTCTGCCTGCTGAGTGTGCTGTGAATGCTCATTCACTCCTCTGACATTGTACAACAGATCCATCTGTGTAAATAACTGCATCTGCCTCACTGGAGTTTTCAATGATGAAGAGGTTAACCTCTGCATTCACAGCAAGTGGATTCTGCTCTGTGCTCCTCTTGTCAACCCTGACAATGCAAGTGAAGGTGCCCTTGAATGCTGGAGGCACAGGTACCCATTCCTTGTCAGGGTTGATACTGTTAAGTGCACAGACCTGCTTGATAAAATATTCTGCATGTATACTCAAGTAAAATTCTGGATTTAGTTTCTCTGATAATAAAACTAAAGAAAAATATTAATCTATATAAAACTACTTCATAAAACAAAACGATACAGTCAAAAGGGATAGGGTGTGTTGTCAGTCTCTCTCTCTTTCTCTTGTCTCTTCAGTGCCAAAGACAAATGGGACCACTGGCAACATGGGAATTACACTTTTTTTTTCTCAGTCTTTAGCTATCTTCTTGGCCATCTCCCATGAGAGTCCTTTATTTAACAGCATTATCTCTGCTGCACATCTCCATATCTCTTCTGGTCATCCTAAGTTTCTTTCACTCTGTGCAGTCCACATCAGAGCTGTCTGTAGTAAAGATTTGTCTGCCATTTTCATAATGTGATCTATCTATTGCCACCTTCTTTCAATTGCTACTGAAAGGTGTAGCACTTATAAACTATCAGGTATGTATAATTACATGCATTCGTATCAACAAAATTTTCCATAAAAAATATTACCTCAGCACTGTCAAGATACAAGAGAGATCCATTTCTTGACCAGCTTCCATTTTTCTTCTGTTTGCATTTGTCACAATCTATCGTGTAACAACCACACACTCTATGCACCTCATCAGTCAGTTGCTATACTATTGTACTATAAATGGTTAATAGTGAATTAAGAAAAAAAAGTATATCTTTACATATAAATTAGTCCAATATATAAAGTTTCTTGACAAGTTACACAGCACATAAATATCAAAATTAATCTTACTTCAACTTGCCAAAATATTGAAATCATGACAGCAGAAACAAACACTCACTAACCTGATCTAGTTCTGGCATTGTCTGTATTGTTTCTTCATACCGGTCCATTTCTTCACAAAATTTCTGGGTACAATTCCTGCAAGTGGAAAATATAACCTATCACTTATTTTGTGAAGAAAGTTCACAAAGTCTAGTTGCTCATCGTGTAAAGAAAGTTCACAAAGTCAACACTTCTAGTAGATTAATAATGCTGTACATTTATCATCATCATCTGTTATCAGAGTCCCTTCCTTTTCCAAGACAAAATTTCCTGGTTTTCCTCTCTGCGTTTCTGTAATGCTCCAGTTTATTTTTACAGAGAACAGGTCATTGGCCTATCCCCCAACCTGCTTAGTCACCTCTCACGACATTTGTGGAACATGGCAGTGGTTCTATTCTTTTCTCTCCATCCACGCAATTGCCTTGTTTACTGCCATTACCTCCATAGTGAGGCTACTTGTGTCAAAGCAAAAGCACCACAGTCTTCCATCAACATTCTCCCTCTGATCTGTGACATAACATTTCTTCTTGAAATTTAATGTTGATTGCTCTCACAATATCATCCAAGTCAGTCTGAAGCCTGAGCTAGGAAAGAAAAGATCTTTCTTGTTGTACATCACCAGCCACTTGTCTATTCTTTATGGCATAAGTTAGAAGGACTTCTTATATGCTTAAATATGGCCAGCATTCTAATCCTGTGCCATCACATAGGGCTCACATGGCAGTTTGCCAAGTTTTCCCATTTTTGGCGAGCTTTTCAACTTCATCAAGTTACATTAAGCCACTTGTTTCAATCTGGCAGGGATGGTGTGGAAGGCAGACACACTGGAAACAGCAGACATTGAAGTTCAACAACAGAAGAGGTCAACATGGCACATGATGAACTGATTAAACAGGATGGAAGGATAACTTTGCATCATATTACATCCCAGGGGACTGAGCTATGGCAGTATTCAACACCTCATGGTGGATATGTTGCACTACAAAAAGGTTTCTGCCAGATGGGTGCCACATACTTTATCTGACCTAAATCAGCAGGGACATGACTTCTGTCGAATCGGGGGAAAAGTTGGTCCGCAGTCAGACAAATGTCTCAATCAGCTTGATGTCTGCAGCTGAAGTTCACCACCACTTCGTTGAGGTTTATAGTGAAAAATTATAACTACACAACACATACCAAAATGGTGCTGCTTGTTTCAATCTGGCAGGGATGATGTGGAAGGCAGACACATTGGAAACAGCAGCCGTTGTAGAGGTCAACACTACTCGTTTGACTAATTCAACAGGAACAGAAGTATAACTTTGCCTGGTATTGCATCCCAACTGGGTCTGTGTTAAGACAGTGTTCAACACCTCATGGTGGATGTTTTGAGCATCCCAAAGGTTTGTGCCAGATGGGTGCCACATGCGTTATCCAAGGCTAAATCGTCAGGGACATGACTTCTGCAGAATCATGATGGAAAAGTTGGTCCTGTGGCCAGAAAAATGTTTCGATCAACTTATGTTGAAAAATAGTGTGTGTGTGGCCATGTACGTGTGTGTGTGGCCATGTACGTGTGTGTGTGGCCATGTACGTGTGTACACAGACTGTTTCTTTTGCATAGTTAAAAATGTAATCTTTTTTTTTTTCTGATCAGCTCTCATATATACAAATTATTATTATGTGCCATGCTGGATAGCTTTAGCAATCACAAAATAGCTTCTCTGTAGAAGTATACATAAAACCAAATACATAAATATACACAAAATATTAAAAATATTTAATATTTCGGTTTTCACCTTAATCATACAAAAATATACAGCACAAAGAAACAGGGAAAGAAGATAGAACATAAATTCATATGAATGCCATGTGACAAATAGAAATGGAAACTAAAGAAAATGGAGCATTTTTCTGTAACTTGCAAGAAGCTGCATCCAGGTGTGTAGAGTGTTTTGAATGAAGACTTGGGATGTGTGATAGGCTGGTAGTAAAGAGGGGGTGGGGTAAGCAGAAAGAATAGAAAGAGGGATACAATGATAATCAGGTTGAGAAAAGAATGAGTGGAATGGATGAATGTGGCTGGGGTGAAGAGTTTGTAATCTAGTGCAGTGAGAGGGTTCTGGAACAGAAGCTACAAGTGAGCAAAGACTAAAACTTTGTAGAGAAGGAATATGATTTGGGAGAAGGGGAATGTTAAGTGTAGCTTAATTTCAAGTTCAAACCATGTGCTTCCTGAGTTAGATATCTTTAATGTAGTGATTCTCAAGTGCCAGGTAGCTTCTGTCATCAGACTGACATTGTTTAATGGCTGTTACTAGAAAATCAGATTTGCCTCTGTGATTGGTGCCACTGAAATGATTAGGGACTGGCTCAGAAGCATACTGGAAGATGTCATAAAGATGTTTCTGCATGCGGTCAACCAATCTGAGACCATTCTCTCCAATACAAGCTAACCTACACTTTTTGCACACAGTGGCATGTATCACACTGCGGGACTCGCATGTGAATCCCTCATGGAGAGTGAGGATAGTTTTGGGAAAGGTGATCATTTTCATTTCCCAGACTACAGGGCTGGTAACACAGCTAGGGTAGTTACATTTTCTAGTGCCAACATATGCAAGGTTCTGCTTCAAGTGGCTGTGGACCAGGATGTCCTTAAGATTGGGTTCTCCTTTTCTACAATCCCTCCCCACTAAGTTCCACTCCCTTCTCACTTGTTACGCATAGTTCAGAACCTTCTCACAGAATCACACTACAACCCTTCTACCCTAACTATAATCACGTATTTCACCTTATCCCAGTTGGATTACCTTTGTATCACTTTCTCTTCCCTCCACGGTTTCCCCACCCACCACCCTCAGTTATGACCCACCGACCACACAAACCAAGTCTCCATTTAAATACTCTCTACACTCCACTATGCACATTTCTGACACACAGCGTCGGACAAGCCACATCTTCTTACACGTTACACCTAAGTGCTCTATTCATTTTATTTTTTAACACAGCATTCATGTGAATTTGTACTTTTATGTCCTGTGTGTTTTTGTATGACTAAGGCTCATGATGAAACATCACAACTGTGTACTTGTTAAGTAATAAAGCTGTTCCTACTTTTTTCCTAGTTTATACACCCTAGTTATGGTAAATATGGATGAGGATGTAATTCAGGTTTGGTTCCCATTTGTAGGCTGGGGGTGGGGGGGTGGGAAAGAGAGATCAAAGAGGTTGTGAGTGTCAGGGTTGAGCTGTAGTGGTGGCAGATTGTGATAGAGAACTTTCTTAACCATTTGGCCTTGGAAGTGGAAAGGAAGAACTAATTTAACTCAGTCAAATGAAGTCACAGGTTTTTTTTTTATGAACATCTCTTGGAAGTGGTTCACTTTCTAGATATGGCTGAAGGCTTTCCAAAGGACTATTTTCTAGATAGTAGTGATGATGAAAACATTCTAATAATCAGCTCTAATGATCATGCTTCTTCATCTTGTGTAGTCCTTGGTGTTTCTCATGACCTCATACGCTTTTTTTTTCTACGTCACTTGGTCAGTCCAGTGAAATATTTTTCTCTTGGGCTTCCTCTCTTCCTTCAATTTTTCAGTCATTTCTCTCTCTCTCTCTCTCTCTCTGAACCTTAAATGCCCAAGGCACATGTGACTTCCCAAGGGTTTTCCACAAGCGCCTGTCCTTGGCTTTTTTCCCACTCTAGCCCTAGTGAGCCTTCTACTGCTCAACATCCTCTCTGCTGTTCTTCTCCATGTCCAGTCATTACAAGGTTCTCCAAATTCTCTTTACTCATGACATGTCCAAGAAAATTTGACTGTCTTTTTCTTGTCATTTTAACTAGCTTCCATTGTCCTTTTTCAAAGATTTCTTTATTTTTCAGTTTGTTCAGGTTACTTGTTGCATCTTTCGCCAAAACCACATCTCTGTTGCTTCCAGTTTCCTTGTCATATCTTTCTTGACTATCAGTGTTTCACAACCATACAGCAAGATTGCCTCTATATAGCTTTTAGGGACATTTTCTTTGTTTTTAGTATCTTCTTCATGGCATTAAAAAGCTGCCTTTGCTAAATCTACTCATTTTATTTCATTTGTGCATTTGCCATCAGCTGTTGTTGTTGTTCCAAGGTAATTAAATTTATTTCCTTGTATCAGTGTCCTCCAATTTGGAAGGATGTTGTACTTTAATAAATTTATTCCTTTTAATATTGCCACTGTTTTTGTCTTGTTGCTATTTAGCTCTAGGTGTCTTTTATTGCTCTCTTCAACAATCTTGTTCAAAAGTTTCTGCAGACTGCTTTCACCTTCTGCTATTAGAATATCTCAGTAAAGTTGGGATTAAAAAAAATATATTACATTATTTTAAAAAAAGAAAAAAAACGAGTAAGAGCAGCTTTATTCATTAACAAGCATACATCTGAGATGAAACATTTAGAGTGGTCGGATACAGTTTTATCAGTCACAGCCATGTGTTTCTTTTTTCATTTTTATGTTTTACATCTCATACATGTTAAATTGATCTTATTGTATGGTTCAGAAACATGGAAAGCATCAGGCAAAGTAAAAAGAGACTCCAGACCTTTGTTAACACCTCCCTAAGGAAGATCCTTCAGATTAGATCCCCATATGGAATGAAGAGCTATGGCAGAAAATGAACCAACCCACAGTGAAAGAAATGATAATGAAAAAAACAATGTAGTTGAGTTGGATAGGACATATACTTTAAAAGCCTATCACTAACATAACCAGAATGGCTGTCACCTGGAATCCCCAGGGTAAGAGAAAACAAGGAAGACTTAGAAACATCTGGTGAAGGCATCTTGAAGCAGAGATCAGAAAGATGGACTAAATCTGGAGACAGATAGAAGAACCAGTTCAGGACAGAAATAAATAGAGAACACTTGATGATGGTCTATGCCCCAGATGGCGTGGATGGATGGATTACACATGTCAATTTTCCCTTTGTCTTCCATCTTTATTTTTTTTGTTTTGTAACAGTAAGACCTAAGCCAAAAAGCCACAGCTGTATGCACAATGAGTTGAGACATGGTCTTGATCATCTATGGTTCACTAATCCTGACTCTAGCTTATCAGCTATGGATCGCTAACCCTGATGCTAGCATGTCAGCTATGGACCGATAAACCTGATGTTAGCATATCAGCTATGGATCGCTAACCCTGATGCTAGCATGTCAGCTATGGACCGATAAACCTGATGCTAGCATATCAGCTATAGATCGCTAACCCTGATGCTAGCATATCAGCTATAGATCGCTAACCCTGATGCTAGCATATCAGCTATGGATCGCTAACCCTGACTCTAGCATATCAGCTATAGATCGCTAACCATGACTCTAGCATATCAGGTACTGACCGCTAATCCTGACGCTAGCATATCAGGTATTGACCGCTAATCCTGACGCTAGCATATCATCTATGGATCGCTAAACCTGAATCTAGCATATCAGCTATGGACCGCTAAATCTGACGCTAGCGTATCAACTATAGATCGCGGATTGCCCAATAGTACATCGTCTTCGCCCTCACTTCTTGATACATATGATACATCAGGTTCAGTGTTTTTCATTTACATTTTTTTTTTAACTAAACTTATCTTACATCCTTCCCGTGCCCGTCACATAGGGCTCGTAAAGTAGTTCGCCAATTTTTTTAATTAAACAAAAAAGGAAAATAGAGGGTGGTTGTGGGTTGTCACTTCTATGCTTTGAAAAAAGAAAACATTACTCAAACCATTGCTCTACAACCATATACTGTATATGTAAATAAAAACTCACATTTACTCAAACGTTGGCTCAAACAAGTCTGCAATATGCAGGTCTTCTCCATTTGTTTTCGCATTTTTCACTCTTTTGTTGTTGAATTCAACGGGTTTTTTGTTTTGTTTTGTTTTTGTTTCGTTACTTTCTTCATTCGAATAAATAACACATCTTTAGGCCAATAATGCACGTTTTAGCCATCTTGTACATATTATATTAATTTGATAATACAAGACGAAGATTATATTAGAAGTAATTAGTAGGTTCGTAGGTTCAAATTCAGACTCGGGTGTCATTGCATTCTGTACATCCCCATTAATGCCCTGCCGCATGCCACAACATCCAGTCAAGATTGTTTTAGCTATTAGTTCCCATCAAATTTGGTTGTTTATGGTGCGTTTTCTGCCCCACAGTTCAGATTTTCTGCCAACATCCTTAGTTTGCCCTAGCTCCAGAAATCTCTTCACAACTACATTTCCCGCAGCCTTTCCAATATGGGTTTAGCAACGTCATCCTTCTCAGCCTGCCATTCATTTTAGCGTGTCCAGCAAGTCTGTCTCCTACTTATTTCCCATATACTCCCGCATGTCCAAGACAATAAAGCCACGTTAAGCTCATCAGTGGCTTAACAGAAGACCCCATTCTTTTGGAAGAAATTTATTTCGGAATCTTACGAAGCATACTCTATGAATCTATTACAATGACGCCATGAACTACATCATGGGCAACCATCCATTCTGTTGCCGCTGACACACCCTCGTTTCCATTCACATGCTTGATATGATGATTTCAAAGTCTCCCTAACCCATTTCGATTGTCAACAAAGTCTCAATCACTTCTGCTGTTCCGAGTCTCTGAACCATCTGTGTATATTATCGTATGCAAAGAGCTCTTCTGTGCCCAATCTCGACATTCACGGTCCCTCTGTATAATAACCTTTGTTAGTTGAAGTCGGTCCTGTTGAGTTTGTTGTATGTATATGTGCATGCGATTGTTATGTTTGTATATAATTGCGTGTGATTGTTATGTTTATTGTACGGTGACTTGGAGTCTGTTGTACAACTCTTCAGCTGCTTTTGTTGGTGCACAGCATACTATAATAGACAGTTTTGTGAATCTTGAGTTGAGGCGTGCATATAGTAATCTCTCATTTATAGGGGTCCATTTCAGCAATACTCTTGATGCTTCTTTCATCATAATCAATGCACCACCTCCTTCATGTTTATCTTCTATACCTGACCATATTATTGTATCTTCTGTGTGTTGTGTTGTTAGTTTTCTTCTGCCTTGTCCGGTCCATCTTGCCTCTTGCATTCCTAATATGTCTAGTTTGTATCTATGCATTTTCTTCCTGGTTTGTGCTAGTTCTGCGGTTTAATTAAGCGTTCTTACATTTCAGCTGCCTACTTGCATCTTGTGGTTAAGTTTCATGAGGCTTGCTGTCGGGCTGGAGGCTTCCAGTGTCCGGCTTTCATCCACATCCTTCATGAACTAGTTTCCTGATATACGTTACCTTCCACTTGTGTGTGTTTCTTTCCCCCTTGTTTCCGTTGTAACAGTCTGATGTTGTTAACCAGAGAGGGTTGTTGGTTCTATGCCGAACCCTTCTTAGTCTTCTTTCACGACCAAGCTTGGTAGAGTACAGTGGTCCTATTCTTTGTCTCCCAAGCATGTCCTCAGTTCCCGGGTATATCTGGAGGTGGGGAAATCGAACTGACTGCGTTCTCATTAATAAAAATATTCTGAAATACTTTATTAGCAACAAAAAACATGACAGGGGCTGAAGCAATAGTAATCTTGATCCATTATGCTGCTTAGTAAGAGTAACATTAAAGAGAAGATGCAGAAGGATTAGAAACATAGAGCTGGACATAGAGCTGTTTTGAAGAAGCAAAGAATTAATTAACGTCCGTGGGATTTTTTTTTTTTTTTGGTAGTAATTCTCGTGCCGTTTCTTCTTTGCCGTTTCTTTTCTCCGAGTTAGATAGAGGTGTGTGGTGAAGTTTTACAAAGTGGCAGAGGGAGTGAGTAAAGTGAGAAAAAACGAATAGAAAGTATGAGAATGTATAAATGAAAAACATACAACATCCAATATTTCGGCGTGAGCCTTTTTCGAGGATTACATGCACAACGAGACAAAAACAAATAACTAAACGAAGAACTTATCTTAATATGGCCTCCTCCAGAAGTAGGAAACAGAAATGCGTGTCTTAGAAGATGCATAGGGACCACACAAAGGATGCGCCGATAGAGCCAATCGTAAAGAAGAGATGGAGAGAGAAGAGGAAAACAAGTGGTAGAAAGGGATGGGGAAAAGGCAATAGAAACATGATACCCGCTAGATGAGAAGGTGTGGGGAGGGGGAAGAGGAAGCAGAAAGATAATGAATGAAGAACATAAACACTTGCAGGGAGAAAATGTGAAACTGGTGATTAGGATAAGACCCTAAAAACACCAATATGTTGCCAGAATGTATAAAATTGGAAAAAAGTAGGAGCAGCTTTATTACTTAACGATTACAAAGTTGTGACGTTTCGGCGTGAGCCTTAATCATACAAAAACATACAGGACGAAGAAATAGGGAGAGGAGATAAAGTATAGATTTACATGAATACTGTAAAAAAAAAAAAGGTACTTAGCTGTAAATTGCAAGGTGTGGCTTGTCTGGCGGTGTGTGTCAGGAATGGATCTGGTAGGACGTGGAAATTGTTTAAATAGAGACCTGTGACATGTGGTCGGTGGGTTGTAACTGGGAGTGGTGGATGGGGAACCGGGGAGGGGAGAGAGAGTGACGCACTACTGGCCTAGCTAGGAGAATTTGAAACAGGTGATTGGGGAAGAGGTGTTGCAGAGAAGAGGGGTTGCTGAGAAAATAGCGGGGTTGCAGAGTGATGCTGTGAGGAAGTTTGAAAAGTAAAAAGGGGTGGATTTAGTGGAGAGGTACTATAATGATTGAAGAAGATGATGTTACGTGTAATTAAACAGCGAGTTTAACCCATGTGGTTCCAGCGTCCCATAATTTTGAATGCAGCGGTTCACAAGTGCCAGGCGGCTTGTGTCATCTGCGTGACATTGTTTAATGGCTGTTACCAGAAAATCAGATTTGCCTCTGTGGTTGGGGCCATTGAAATGATTTGGGACTGGTTTCGAAGCATGCTGGATGATGTCGTACAGATGTTTTTGCATGCGGTCCCCTAATCTGAGGCCAGTCTCACCGATATATGTTATCCTGCATCTTTTGCACACGATGACATATATCACATTGCGGGACTCGCATGTGAATCCCTCATGAAGAGTGAGGATAGTTTTGGGAAAGGTGATTGTTTTCGTTTCCCAAACTACAGGGCAGGTAACGCAGCGGGGGCGGTTACATTTTCTGGTGCCAACATACGTAAGGCTCTGCTTCAAGTGGCTGTGGACGAGGATGTCCTTAAGGTTTGGCTCACGTTTGTATGCCAATAGGGGTGCTTCAGAGAAAATGTTACGAGTGTCGGAGTCGAGTTGGATTATCAGCAGATGACGATAAAGGATTTTCTTAACCATCTGACCGTGTGGGTGGAAAGGCAGTACTAACTTAACTCTGTCAGATGGAGTAACAGGCTTTTTCCTGAATACTTCTTTGCGGCTCACTAGTTGGATACGGTTGAAGGCTTTACGAAGGACCTTTTCTGGGTAGTGGCGATGACGGAAAAATTCTAATAACTTGTTGGACTGATCTAAAAAGTCCAAATTATCCTGACATATGCGGCGAAGACGGAGGAGTTGGGAATATGGGATGGAGTTCTTACAGGCCTCAGGATGGGAGGAGGTGTAAAGCAAATAGGTGTGGCTATCGGTGGGCTTGTAAAATACAGAGGTAACAAGCCTGTTTGTGCCAATAGAAATTTTAATGTCTAAAAAATTAACAGACTTGTCAGAGATTTCATAAGTGAATTTTATGTTCTTATTGAGTGTATTGGCGAATTCAATAAATTTTTCAAGGTCTTCATGTGGCATACTTGTAATTCCAATGCCATCATCGATGTACCTTTTATAGAATTCTGGAAATCTGCCAGTGTAGGTTTCCCATAATTTGACTTCCAGAAAGCCCATAAATAGACATGCATAACTAGGACCCATTTTCGTTCCCATAGCAACATCACTGATTTGCTCGAAGTATTCGCCGTTGAATTCGAAAGAATTTTGGTTTAGTACTACCTCTGTAAGTCTAATTATGGTGTCAGTGTTAGTTGTGGGGTGAGGGTCTTTGTCGAGAAAATGGCGGAGTGCTAAGAGTCCATCCTTATGTGGGATAGAAGTGTAAAGAGAGCAGACATCAAGGAGAAAGATGTGATAGGTGTGGTGTTGAGAGAGTGTGATTGTATCAAAAATTGTTAATGCGTGGTTGGTGTCTTTCAAAAAGGAGGGTAGTCTTTGTACAAGAGGCTGGAAAATGCTATCTAAAAAATCAGAAATGTGCTCAGTGGGGCATGAACACGCTGATACAATAGGGCGTCCAGGGTTACCTGGTTTGTGGATTTTAGGAAGAAGATAGAAAGTGGGTGTGCCTAAACAGCTGTCCTTAATGTGAAGAGAAATAGCTTGGGGTGGGAGGCCACCTTCTGTGGTTAGATCTTTAATGGTTGCTTCCACTATGTCATTATTAGAACGGGTAGTATCGTTTTTCGCTGGGGCATAGAATTCTGTATTGCTGAGTTGGGACATTCCTTCCGCGATATATAAATCTTTTTTCCAAACTACGAGATTGCTGGTCTTATCAGCTGGCTTGATTACAATGTCGTTTCGATGTTTCAGAGTGGACAATGCTCTGGACTCTCCCTTATTTAGGTTAAAATGTCGAATTCCTGGTGGCTTGAGGTTAAGAATCTCACGCCACGTCGTATCAATATAAAGATCTAAAGCTTGGGAAGCCCCGGGGGAAGGTGTCCAGCTATATTTATGGTGGTCGTAACGTCTTCCTAAAATCCACAAACCAGGTAACCCTGGACGCCCTATTGTATCAGCGTGTTCATGCCCCACTGAGCACATTTCTGATTTTTTAGATAGCATTTTCCAGCCTCTTGTACAAAGACTACCCTCCTTTTTGAAAGACACCAACCACGCATTAACAATTTTTGATACAATCACACTCTCTCAACACCACACCTATCACATCTTTCTCCTTGATGTCTGCTCTCTTTACACTTCTATCCCACATAAGGATGGACTCTTAGCACTCCGCCATTTTCTCGACAAAGACCCTCACCCCACAACTAACACTGACACCATAATTAGACTTACAGAGGTAGTACTAAACCAAAATTCTTTCGAATTCAACGGCGAATACTTCGAGCAAATCAGTGGTGTTGCTATGGGAACGAAAATGGGTCCCAGTTATGCATGTCTATTTATGGGCTTTCTGGAAGTCAAATTATGGGAAACCTACACTGGCAGATTTCCAGAATTCTATAAAAGGTACATCGATGATGGCATTGGAATTACAAGTATGCCACATGAAGACCTTGAAAAATTTATTGAATTCGCCAATACACTCAATAAGAACATAAAATTCACTTATGAAATCTCTGACAAGTCTGTTAATTTTTTAGACATTAAAATTTCTATTGGCACAAACAGGCTTGTTACCTCTGTATTTTACAAGCCCACCGATAGCCACACCTATTTGCTTTACACCTCCTCCCATCCTGAGGCCTGTAAGAACTCCATCCCATATTCCCAACTCCTCCGTCTTCGCCGCATATGTCAGGATAATTTGGACTTTTTAGATCAGACCAACAAGTTATTAGAATTTTTCCGTCATCGCCACTACCCAGAAAAGGTCCTTCGTAAAGCCTTCAACCGTATCCAACTAGTGAGCCGCAAAGAAGTATTCAGGAAAAGCCTGTTACTCCATCTGACAGAGTTAAGTTAGTACTGCCTTTCCACCCACACGGTCAGATGGTTAAGAAAATCCTTTATCGTCATCTGCCGATAATCCAACTCGACTCCGACACTCGTAACATTTTCTCTGAAGCACCCCTATTGGCATACAAACGTGAGCCAAACCTTAAGGACATCCTCGTCCACAGCCACTTGAAGCAGAGCCTTACGTATGTTGGCACCAGAAAATGTAACCGCCCCCGCTGCGTTACCTGCCCTGTAGTTTGGGAAACGAAAACAATCACCTTTCCCAAAACTATCCTCACTCTTCATGAGGGATTCACATGCGAGTCCCGCAATGTGATATATGTCATCGTGTGCAAAAGATGCAGGATAACATATATCGGTGAGACTGGCCTCAGATTAGGGGACCGCATGCAAAAACATCTGTACGACATCATCCAGCATGCTTCGAAACCAGTCCCAAATCATTTCAATGGCCCCAACCACAGAGGCAAATCTGATTTTCTGGTAACAGCCATTAAACAATGTCACGCAGATGACACAAGCCGCCTGGCACTTGTGAACCGCTGCATTCAAAATTATGGGACGCTGGAACCACATGGGTTAAACTCGCCGTTTAGTTACACGTAACATCATCTTCTTCAATCATTATAGTACCTCTCCACTAAATCCACCCCTTTTTACTTTTCAAACTTCCTCACAGCATCACTCTGCAACCCCGCTATTTTCTCAGCAACCCCTCTTCTTTGCAACACCTCTTCCCCAATCACCTGTTTCAAATTCTCCTAGCTAGGCCAGTAGTGCGTCACTCTCTCTCCCCTCCCCGGTTCCCCATCCACCACTCCCAGTTACAACCCACCGACCACATGTCACAGGTCTCTATTTAAACAATTTCCACGTCCTACCAGATCCATTCCTGACACATACCGCCAGACAAGCCACACCTTGCAATTTACAGCTAAGTACCTTTTTTTTTTTTTTACAGTATTCATGTAAATCTATACTTTATCTCCTCTCCCTATTTCTTCGTCCTGTATGTTTTTGTATGATTAAGGCTCACGCCGAAACGTTACAACTTTGTAATCATTAAGTAATAAAGCTGCTCCTACTTTTTTCCAATTTTATACATTCTAGTATCACAGCTTTACTGCAGTGTTTAGTGTATAGTTGTATACTTATACACCAATCATTGTGTTACCGGGTATATCTGGAGGTGGGGAAATCGAACTGACTGCGTTCTCATTAATAAAAAGATTCTGAAATTTTACAAAGTGGCAGAGGGAGTGAGTAAAGTGAGAAAAAACGAATAGAAAGTATGAGAATGTATAAATGAAAAACATACAACATCCAATATTTCGGCGTGAGCCTTTTTCGAGGATTACATGCACAACGAGACAAAAACAAATAACTAAACGAAGAACTTATCTTAATATGGCCTCCTTCAGAAGTAGGAAACAGAAATGCGTGTCTTAGAAGATGCATAGGGACCACACAAAGGATACGCCGATAGAGCCAATCGTAAAGAAGAGGTGGAGAGAGAAGAGGAAATCAAGTGGTAGAAAGGGATGGGGAAAAGGCAATAGAAACATGATAGCCGCTAAATGAGAAGGTGTGGGGAGGGTGAAGGGGAGGCGGAAAGATAATGAATGAAGAACATAAACACATGCAGGGAGAAAATGTGAAACTAGTGATTAGGACAAGACCCTATAAACACCAATATGTTGCCAGAGAAGAAAAGAGGGTTGCGGTAGGGAGGGGTAGCTAGGAGAAAGAAAGTAGAGTAAAATAAAGGGGGAGGGGGGTGGAAAACTAAAGAAGGTACAGAAAACTGAAGACATTGTTAATTTTCTCCGAGATATTGTTTCTCTTCCTGCCTGATGGATTGAATCTGGTAGTCCCAGTGTTCCTTAATTATTTGTATTTTTGATAATGCATTATTTCTGTTCTTCGCACAAATTTGTATATGTCCTTTAATAATATTTAAATGAGAAGCAAGCTCAAAATTACACGGAACCATCAAGAGCTTGAAAACGTAAATAAATTTGAATATCTAGGTTCCATCATCACCACCAACGGTGACTGCGCAGTGGAAATCAAAAGAAGACTAACAGTTCCTTAACAGAAACTAGCACAAATCAAAAGTATGTGGCAAGGTACCAACAAGAAAACAGTTATGCTTACTAAAAGCTTACATATTCCTAGTGGCAACATAGGGATGCGAAACATGGACGCTTAACAAATCACTAGAATAGAGAATTTCTCTCTCTCTTTCTCTCTATCTCTCTCTGTCTGTCTGTCTGTCTCTCTCTCTATCTCTCTCTCTCTCTGAACTTTAAGTGCCCAGGGCACATGAGGCTTCCGCAAGGATTTTCCACAAACGCATGTCCTTTGCCTTTTTTCCGCCATTTTTCATGTGAGCCCTATATTGTTCAACATCCTCTCTGTTCTTCTCCATGTCTCCTTTGGTCTACCCTTACTTCTGTTCCCCTGTGGTGTCCATGCTAGTGCTGTTTTTGGTAGTGAGTTGTCAGTCATCCGGAGAACATGTCCCAACCATCTTTAGCGTCTTTCCTCAACAATTGCTGTCAGTGGGCTAATCTGCATCTCTGCCAACAAGATGTTATTTCTTACGGTGTTTGGACAAAACAGTCTTCTAATTCTTCGTGAACATTTAGTCTGGAAAGAGTTCAGCTTGTTTTCTATGGTTTGGGTGATTTTCCAACATCCATGGAGTAGTACACTTGCGACAACTCACAAGACCTCTGGGAGCCATGACCCAGAGGAGCCCCCCCCCCCCCCCTAGGGTGTCAAGAGTTAAATAGGGCCGAAACACTTGTCGGGGGGGGACTTCCTCTGATGATCTGAAGGAGTTGTGTTGTTGTTCCGCTCTCTACAGTAGAGAGTTACCTGCACACTTAGAACATTACTCTCGAATATCCTGAGTTTCATCTTCGTGCTTAGTTTTGTAGATATCCATACAGTCTGCAAGACAAGACAATGCATAATCTGCAAAATTGCAAAAGCCTGGTTTGGTCTAGTAAGTCTGTTGTTGATGTCCTCTGTGTTTTGTCCATCTTCTACTACTCTACTACCAGGATATACAAATTCGTTGACCTCCTCCACTAGCTTGTTATCTACTCTGAGTACATTTCTGTTGTTCACAGTTTGCTTCATTAACTTTCTATCTTTCCTATATTGATCTTTAATCCTATATTGTTAGCACTACGAGTTAGCTTGTTTATTTTATCTTGCATATCTTTGTGCCTGCTTGACATTATACATATTTCGTCGGCAAGGTCAAAGTTCTCCAGCATTGTGTCGAGTGTCCATTGTAATCCTCTGTGTTTATCTGCTGTTGCATCCTTCATTAACCATTCTACTGCTAAGATAAATAATGGTGGTGATAGTACAAATCCCTGCTTTATTCCTGTTTATACCATAAAGCTGCTGGAGGTGTATTCCCCGCAGATCACTTTGGACTGAAAATCCTCGTATAGGCCTTTAATGACATTAATTATATTTTTTGGAAGGGGGGGGGGGGGAAGGGGGATGCAATCTTAGAATTTTCCTCAGTGCATCTCTGTTGACAGTGTCGAAGGATTTCTCAGAATCTATAAATAGTGTGTTATGCTATGCCACTGCCTGTTCCAATATTTGCCTAAGTACAAATATGTGTTTTATGCATGATCTTCCTTTCCTAAATCCTATCTGCTCTTTCCGAAGTTTTCCCTCAAGTGCTGGTACAATTCTGTTGATGATTATGTGACAGAATACTTTGTTGATGAGTGACAGGAGAGTAATGCCTCTCCAGTTCCCGCTATCTCTGAGGTCACCCTTCTTTCATAGTTTTACTATAAGTCCAGTTTTCCACTCTTCTGGGGCTTTTTCTAGATCCCAAATTTGTTGTAGTATCCGGCAGTTATTTTGGTGTTTCTATCTCCTCTATGGGCCGGCTAGCGTAGTGGTTAGAGCACTCGTCTAGCAACCAAATGGTCGAGGGTTCGAATCCCCAGCTGAGCGGGATTTTTTTTCCGACCAATACAGCCCTGAGGTCGACCCAGCCTCGTAAAATGGGTACCAGAGAAAATCTGGGAAGTAAAGGCAGCGAGGAAAGGAACTGGTCACCCTACCTCATACGCTGATGACCCAGCATAATGAGGTCTCTAACGCTTCACCCCCTACGGCATTTGAAATGCTATGGGACTATCTTTACTTTTTTTTTATCTCCTCTGCTTTCAACATCTCAGCAGTCACTTCATCTTCACCTGGTGCTCTGTCTAATTTTAGATCATTTACTTAACTTATTGTTATTGATCCTGTATTGATGTTTAGTTCCGTTTTTGCTTCAGGTATGTCTATTTTTTGTGTTCTGTTTAGTAAGGTGTTGAAGAGCTCCCTCCATCTTTCAATTTTTTCTCTTTCACCACCGATCAGCTGTCTCTTATGTATCCTTATTCTACT
Source organism: Achatina immaculata (assembly GCA_009760885.1). Classification (NCBI taxonomy): domain Eukaryota; kingdom Metazoa; phylum Mollusca; class Gastropoda; order Stylommatophora; family Achatinidae; genus Lissachatina; species Lissachatina immaculata. The sequence continues at coordinate 2,457,790 of CM019715.1, read as the reverse complement.
CTCACATCTTGTACTGAAGTTACCTGTCATCTGCTTCGTGATTTTGTAAATGGTTTTTGCATCATTTGTATATGCTGCTTTCTCTGCTGCTTCTGTTAAGTTGTCGTAGTATTGATGTTTTTCTTTACGACATGATTATTTCACCTTTTTGTCTTTTTTTTTTTTTGGCATAGTTTTTAAGACTTCTTCTTTCAGCCTTTGTGATTTGGTGCTCAGTAATTTTTTTTCTTGATTTCCTTTCTTTGGTCTATCTTTTCCCATGCAGTCTTGCTTATCCATTCCTCTTTTCTCCTTTTCCGATATCCCAGCACCACTTTTGCTGTTTCCTGTAGTGTTTCATTGAACTCTTAATATAGACATTTCTGCTTTGTCTTGTAAGACACTGAAGCGGGTATTAAGTACTATTGAGAATTCATTTCTTCTTTGCTGGTCTTTCAGTTTTTAAATACTTTTTTTGTTACCAAAGTGTGCCTTTCTGTGTTCTCCGATTTTGGCTTTCCCTAATTTTAGTCTTATTTTCGATACCAGCAGGTTGTGATCACTTCCTACTTCTGCTGCGTTCCTTGCTCTCACATCTTATAATGACCGTTTCCACTTGTTGCTTATCAGTATGTGATCAATCTGGTTTTCTGTTGTTTTTTCTGGGGATCTTCAAGTCACTTTATAGTTTTATGTTGGAAAATTGTCCCTCCGATGATCATCACGTTTTCTTCGCAGAACCCGCAAAGTCTTTCTCCATTTTCATTTATTTCTCTGATTCCCTCTCTTCCATTGATTCCTCTTCTATCTGCATTTCCCTCATCTACTTTTGCATTGAAGTCTCACAATATGAGTAGCATATCATGCTTTGGTACTGTTTCTACTGTGGCTTGGAGGCTGTTGTAAAAATCTTTTAATACCTCTTCAGCTGCTTCTGCCGGTGCATAACAAACTATAACAGACAACTTCGTGAATTGTGAATTGAAACGCGTATATAACAATCTCTCATTTATAGGGGTACATTTCAACAATGCTCTTGATGCTTCTTTCGTTGTAATCAATGTAACTCCTCATTCATGATTATCTTCTTTACCTGACCATACTATTATATTTTCTGTTTGCTGTGTTGTTAGTTTCCTTCTGCAGTGTCATGTCCATCTTGCTTCTTGTATCCCTAATATGTCTAGTTTGTATCTGTGCATTTCCTTGATGGTGTGTGCTAGTTTTCCTGTTTGATTAAGTGTTCTTACATTCCAGCTGCCTATTTGCATCTTGTGTTTCGGCTCCAGGAGGTCTGCAGTCGGGGTGAGGACTTCCAGTGGCTGTCTTTCATCCACAACCTTCATGAGTTCAGTTTCCTGATATGCGTTTCTCCTTCTATCTGCGTTTTCCCCATTGTTTCTCTGTGTGTAGCAGTCTGATAGAATTTTTACCGGAAAGATTTCCTGGCCCCATGCCGAACCCTCCCTAGTCCTTTTTTTATGATCATACGTGGTCCTATTCTTTGCTTTTCAGGCATGTCCCAGGTACCACACGGGGGAGAAAAGAGACTAACAGCATTTGAAATGAAGTGTTACAGAAGGGCACTTAGAATATTATGGACAGAACTAAAATCAAATAAAGAGATACTAATGTGAGTAGGTAATGTAGAAAGTCGGTGTCTGCTTAAAATAAAAATTTCGGTGAAAGTTGAGTTATGTGCTATGTCTGGAGAAACATGGCGATATGAAATCTACTCTGCAGTACTTAACAGACTGCCCCTGTGACTTGCTGATCGTGATCAAGAACGCAAATCTCTCTGGAAATTGCAATCTCTTAAAGTTGAAAGGGAGATTTGTCTGATAAAAAACTGTTTCACACTCTCTCGTTCCTGTTCAGACAGTCGCTTCATTTCACCATCTCGAAATATCTGTCGAGTAAGATGCGTGTGCTGCCAGCAAGCTTCACTCTAGCATGTCCGCCTGACACTACTCTATGGCGTTTCTTAGTTGCTTGAATTAGTCCCTATTGCTTATGTATGTTAGGATATTAGTTATGTCAGAACTCCCAAGGTACATTTACATTAATACGTCCTTTGACCTCTACTTATGGCATCATCATTCATTTGCATGTCCCTTGTGGAACATTGCCTCCCTAACAGCACTCCTGTAGGCCTCTCGGTTGTGAGCAAGATGGCCTGCTGCTGATTCATCCATTTGCAGATCATCAACGATGTCTTGCAGCCATCTTCACCGTGGTCTTCCTCTCTTTTTCCCATTATGTACCCTTTCAAGACGGTCTTCTCTAGATTATCATGATGTTTAATGTGTCCAAAATATTTAAGTTTTCTCTGTTAAATACTCTTTATTAGTCATCATCATTACTATCTTATAAAGACGCTTAAAACATTACATCATTGATCTATCACAATATTTAAATCTATCTGAAACTAACAACAATCTTCTGTTCCACATATAAAATGTGCAAAAGCAGTGAAAAGTAAAAGGCATACTCTCACTGAGCAATGAAATCTATTATAGAATACAATAAAAGGGTAGTATACACATAAGGAAAAAACAAATTTAAAATTATGAAGTACTTACATCTGTGTAGAAATATAAAGCTATTCACAGAAATAAAAAAAAAGTATTACTGAACTTGAAAACAAATTGCACACTATCACTGTCAAATAGTGTAGGAAACACTTATACAACCAACTAAAAGAGCGAAATGAAACTGTCACATTCCCATAAAGATGATAAACAGTAAGACCTTCTGAGTTAGCTTACCTTATATACGACCATCTAAGATTCAGTTGGGCGCTGGAATTTTTTCGAACATCACGAGTCCAAGACCAGGGCATAATGATGCCTAAAATTTTCCAGAGTTCTACAGTTCTACTCACTTCAACACTATATGGCACGGTCCATAACCCGAGGCAGGCATTGCGCATAAATATAACGAGAGTTACATCCCTTCCACCACAGGGTTAGTTTTACTATATGTCTCCAAGAGAAAAACCTTGTACTAGCAGCGTGGATAGACCTGAAGAAAGCCTTTGATAAAGTATGGAAAAAAGATCTGCTGTGGAAACTAAGAAACTGCAATGTGAATGGAAGACTGTACAACTGGATAAAATCCTATTTACACAATAGAAGAGCTAGAGTAGTAATGGATGGACACAAAAGCCAGAAAGTACTTCTGCGACACGGTGTACCACAAGGAGGAGTCCTTTCGCCTACACTATTCCTTGTATTCATTAATGACCTGGTCAAGGAACTTCCCTATGGAATCAAAGTGGCACTGTATGCAGATGATCTAGTCATGTGGTGTACAGATGAATATGTGACAGTTGCTACACAGAGACTCCAAACAGCAACAGACATCTTGACACCATGGACAAACAAATGGTGTGTAAGTATCAACACAGAGAAATCAAGTACCACTCTGTTCACTCTCTCATCTAAACAGAAAGCAGGTAAGATCTTTGTAAATGAAATACCCTTAAGGATGGACAACCAACCCACTTACTTAGGAGTGACTCTTGACTCAAAACTGACATGGAAGCAACACATCAACAGTGCAGAAGCAAAAGCCAGAAGAAAACTAGCCATATTAAGAAAATTTAGTGGAACCACATGGGGAGCTAGTAAAAGAATCCTCAAGAATGTATATCAGCAAAGTATTCTACCACATTTAGAATATGGCTCAACATCTTGGTGCACAGCATCAAACACTACGCTGCACAATCTAAACAAGTTCAAAATCAGTCACTACGGATTATCTCAGGTGCCATGAGGTCCACACCAATAGTAGAAATGCAGAAAATAGTCGGTGTTCAAGCGCTAAAGGAACGTAAGGACACAAAGGTCATGACCATGGGAAAAAAATTCCTTAGCTCTGTAAGCCATCCCCTGAAGGAGAGATTCAATAACTTGGCATTAAGACGGCTTAAAAGAAGCAGCTTCATTCATCAGGCCAAGCGTATGCGTAAGATGATACCTGACCTTCCAACTGTAGTCGCTCCATTATCATCTGTACCAGAGCATACACCATGGAAAGAAGCAGATTATACACAAATAACTATTCAGACTGAAGTGAAAGGTGTGCAGAATGGTGAGATGCAGAGCAGTCTTGTAAGATCAACAGCCACACATAGTGTTCTAGATGACAAATATCCATGTGACACCTGGATACGTGTGTATACAGATGGATTTGCACATAATGCCATAAAGAATGGAGGGGCAGAAGCATATATTGAATATCCAAACAACACCATTGACAAGATTTCCATACCCACTGGTAAATACTGCAACAACTTTGATGCAGAAGTTAGGGCAATTATTGCTGCAGTTGAAAAACTATCAGACTCCAGAATTGATACATGTCCTGTAGTAATTCTCACAGATGCAAGATCAGTACTGGAAGCTCTTCAGTGCAACAAACTACCAGACCTTAAAGATGCCTTGTCAAAAATTGGCTTACAACATGGAGTCACTTTGCAATGGATTCCCTCCCACTGTGGGATACCAGGCAATGAGAAAGCTGACCATCTGGCCAAAGAGGGCACTGAAATGGAGCAACCAGACATACCAATCACCTATAGTCAGAAGAAAAGCATGATAAAAACCTACAGGAAGCCACAAACACCACCACATGATGACTATCACATGCTAAACAGAAAGGAACAAGTCACCATCTTCCATCTCCGAACAGGACACAGCCGACTCCGAAGTCATATGTATACAAAGTTTAAGGTTGGTACTACTAATCTATGTACATATGCCCAGGTGCCCCAAACTGTGGAACATATCCTCCAGAACTGCATCAACTATGAGACACTGAGAAATAATTACTGGCCCAGTGAAACCACTAAAGAAGATAAGCTCTACGGTTCCATACACAAGTTACAAAAAACAGTGAAATTTATCCAAGAGACAGGACTGCAGATATAGACAGACAATGCGAACAAAGAAGAAGAAGAAGAAGACTATATGTCATTTTCGATTATTTTTACATGTTATCCCCCAACCCCTAGGGGTGGTAGGGGTGTCTTGCCCCCACAGTATTTTTTTCCAGACTGTAAGTCATATGTGTAACAAGTTTGGTTGAAATATATATATATAATGATTTAAACCAGACATACAGGGCCTCCAATAGAAATTGACAAAGTGGTGCAAAACTATACCCCTCCCCTTCCTCCTACTTACCATATTGATTTTCTATTAAAAGAATGGTATACATTTCATGGAGATTCATTTACATACGTTCAGAATTTAGGAATTCACTTTTGGTAGACAGGAATTGGAAACGTTGGCTGCATGTCACAAGATCATTACTTAATATTGCAATTCAGGGGCTCCTAAGGCTCATATTCAACCATATGATCCAGTCATCTTTACGGACGCCTCAGTGCTGCGAGGCAAAAAGTATGGATGGGGATTCTTTGTCTATAGGCAAGGCAGACTGGCAGCATAGAATGCAGAGGCCTCCTGTATGACAACATCAAGAATGCGGATGGAAACTGAGGCAGTGACCAAGGGTCTGTCCTGGCTAGGTTGACAGGATGATACACACGGTCTGGTGGAGACGGAGTTTCAAAGTATGCTTTGCTAGATATAGAGTGACTTGCTTTGTCATGAATGCCTTCAGTTCTTAGGCCACTCAAGTGTCACCAGGCTGACATAGATATATTGTTCAGGGCATGCAGTTGTGAGAGGCAATGAGCTAGCCGATCATACCGTCCATACCACAATTACAAAAGGTATGATTCCTATGGACAGAATAGATATACTGAATTAGGTGGCCAATGAATTGGTGTAGGCGGAGGAATGAGCATGTGTTGATAATATATAGTCTACAGAGGATGAAAGACAGACGTGTAAGGATGGGATGAAGAGCTGGATCACTGAATTCGAAGTTGCCAGAACCAACAGCTGACTGGCACAATTAGTGCTCATACTCTTCAGTAAACTACATTTCAACTAACAGAGGTACAGCCTCCCTCTATCTATCTCATGTTGTCCCCTTCTCTCTACCCCTAATGTCTCTGCTCCTCCCTGTCGTCTGCTAGTTCAAGTGCCTCATGGTGCTTTTTTTCTACCCTAGTGACCACCAGAGGATCGGGTTTTCCCGATCACTCTGTACTTATTCAAAATTACTGCTACACATGTAAGGGCGTGCCCCGAGTGCAGTGATGCTAGTTCTTAGATTCAAGATTCATGGGACACATTCATAAAAGATGTTCTAAATCAGTTCAGTATGTGAATTCTGAACTAACTGACAGTGAGAAAATAAAGACGAGGCACAACGCAACATTTTGGAGATATTATTTTCCGCACACTTAAACAAGAAATTCAGAGAAACTTCTCTGCTTCTGTGGCACATCCCAGGCTTCTGGTGCAGACTGTGAAAGAGGCTTTAGCCTGATGAATCAAATCAAAACAAAAGCCAGGAACTGGCTGGAAGATGATCATTTGGACAACTTTATGAGAATCAAACTCTACTTAGCTTCAGGAAACTTAGTTATTGGGTTTGGGTCCCAGCAATGTAATTTTTTCAGGTACACAACAACAACAACAATAACAACAACAACAACAACAAATGGCACTGAGTACACTCAGCCCCTAAAACTGGAAACCAGAGGAAACTGTGAAAGTAAATGCAGCCAGATGTGATACTGACCACACTTTCATGTGTCAGTTATCTTGGAAATACAGGCCTAACACCTTATACTTAATGTGCCTTAATGGCAAAGAAAAGGGAACTTTACCTTTTTGCAAAAATCTTGTACATTTAGTGATAGGATAAACCCGTGTTCATTTACTTTTCAATTACTGGCATGTAGTTAGTTACAGTATTTCTTTCTGTTTACTTATCTGTGGCAGTAGTTATTAATTGACATATTTTCTTATCATCTCTCTCTCTCTCTCTCTCTCTCTGAACCTTAAGTGCCCAGGGCACATGGGGCTTCCGCAAGGGTTTTCCACAAATGCCTGTCCTTCGCCTTTTTTTCTGCTCTTGCCCAGATGTGCGAGTAAGGAAAGGAGCAGATGTAGGAAGTGATCACAACCTTCTGGTAGCAAAAATAAAACTAAAATTAAGGAAAGCCAAAATCGGAGAACACAGAAAGATACATTTTGATACAAGAAAACTGATTTCTTATCATCTTCTTCTTATATCCTTCCCGTGCCGTTAGACGTCACATAGGGCTCGCAAAGTAGTTTGCCAATTTTTCCTGTCTTCGGCGAGTCTTTCAACCTCAACAAAGGATTTTATGCCTGTTAACTTGGCCTCTCTTAATAATGTTCTCTTCAGAGTTTCACGCGGTCTGCCCCTTTTTCTTCGGCCTGTTGTGTTCCACTTGATAGCTTGTTTTGGGATTCTCTGCTCATTTCTTCTCATCAAGTGGCCAACATATGTCCATCTCCTTTTCCTGATCACCCGTGAGACTGGTTGTTGTTCAGTCATCTGTCTTATCTCTGCATTGTTCTTGAATTCATTCCACTTGATGCCGAGTACTTTCCTTAGGCATTTGTTTTCAAAAGAGTCTAATTTCTTTTCTATTTCTTTAGTTGTTTTCCAGCTTTCGCATGCATAAATGAGGGTGGATATTACATTTGATTTCTTATCATACCATATTAATATTCAATTTACCATGGATTCATTGAAAAGTAACTCACCATATGTTAGTGAGCTTAATACTGCTACACTTAAGAACACTTGTGACCACATACCATATATCAAACACCAACATATCACACAACAAACACATGTTGATCACATACATTACATCAAACACTCACATGGTGACCACGTATCTCACATCAAATGCTCACATGGTGAATACATACCATACATCAAACACTCACATGGTGATAACACACCATAATTCAAACAAACACATGATGATCACACACCATAATTCAAGGAAACACATCATACACTGCAAAGTATTAAAAAAATAATTATTCAGTCAGTTAAACTGACTGTCATACACTGTCAAACATCCCAAACACAAAGATTATGGAGAAGTGAAAGAAGTTCTGCATATTTTATTATCCAACATATTGGCCACGTACAGCAAACATTTGTAAACTTGGACAGACCAAGGTCAAATTTATATTAGACTGCAACACTCAGTAAATCCAGCACTACAAAACATACTTATATGGTTTCTTTCCTGTAAATGTTTGTATTTCTAGATTGAATAAAACTAGAATTACTTTGTGGCTTCCTTCCTACTTGTTTTCTTTGGTGTGACTGAAAGTTCTCTTTGTGAGAAAATCAGGCACTATAAATACTATCCTTGTAAGGTTCCCTTCCCAATGTATTCTTATGTGTGTCTGAAGATAATTTTTCACAGAAAATCTTGCACCACAAACATCATGACCCATAATACTTCTCTCATATGTGTGTTCCTTTGTGTGATAGAAAAGTACATAAATGAGAAAAATGGGAACTCTTGTAAGGTTTCTAACCTGTATGTGTTCTTTTATGTGACTGCAAATGGAGTTTATGTGACAATTCAACATCATAAACATTACACTTGTAAGGTTTCTCTCTTGTATGAATTCTTTTATGTAAATGAATGAATACTGCACTTATGTGAAAATCCTGCACCACAAACATCACATTTGTATGCTTTCTTTCCTGCAGTTATTCTTTCATGTGATTCCAACTTTTAATTGAAATCCAGCATCATAAACATCACAACTGTAAGATTTCTCTACTGTATGTATTATTTGATGTTAATGCATACTGCTTTTACATGAAAATCCAGCATCACAAACATCACACTTGTAAGATTTCTCTCCTTTATATATTCTTTTATGTGACTGCATATATTTCTTTTGTGAAAAATCTGCACCACAAACATCACACCTATAATATTTTTCTTATGTATGTCTTCTTTTATGTGACTGCATATGGATGTTCTGTGAAAATCCTGCACCACAAACATCACATTTGTAAGGTTTCTGTCCTGTATGTACTCTTTTATGTGACTGCATATAGCTTTCTCGTGAAAATACATCACCACACACATCACACTTGTAAGATTTCTCTCCTGTGTGTATTCTTTTATGTTTATGCATGTTGCCACTTTGTGTAAATTCTGCACCACAAACATCACACTTGTAAGGTTTCTCTCCTGTATGTATCCTTTTATGTTTACGCACATAGCTTTCTCGTGAAAATACATCACCACAAACATCACACTTGTAAGGTTTCTCTCCTGTATGTATTCTTTTATGTGACTGCATATGGTTTTTTCTTGAAAATGCTGCACCACAGACATCACACTTGTAAGGTTTCTCTCCTGTATGTATTCTTTTATGTAACTGCATATCACTTTTTCGTGAAAATACACCGCCACAAATATCACACTTGTAAGGTTTCTCTCCTGTATGTATTCTTTTATGTGATTGCATATAGCTTTCTCGTGAAAATACATCACCACAAACATCACATTTGTAAGGTTTTTCTCCTGTGTGTATTTTTTTATGTTTATGCATGTTGCCATCTTGTGTAAATCCTGCACCACAAACATCACACTTGTAAGGTTTCTCTCCTGTATGTATTCTTTTATGTTTATGCATATAGCTTTTTCGTGAAAATACATCACCACAAACATCACACTTGTAAGGTTTCTCTCCTGTATGTATTCTTTTATGTGACTGCATATGGTTTTTTCTTGAAAATGCTGCACCACAGACATCACACTTGTAAGGTTTCTCTCCTGTATGTATTCTTTTATGTAACTGCATATCACTTTTTCGTGAAAATACACCGCCACAAATATCACACTTGTAAGGTTTCTCTCCTGTATGTATTCTTTTATGTGATTGCATATAGCTTTCTCGTGAAAATACATCACCACAAACATCACATTTGTAAGGTTTTTCTCCTGTGTGTATTTTTTTATGTTTATGCATGTTGCCACTTTGTGTAAATCCTGCACCACAAACATCACACTTGTAAGGTTTCTCTCCTGTATGTATTCTTTTATGTTTATGCATGTTGCCGTTTTGTGCAAATCCTGCACCACAAATATCACACTTGTAAGGTTTCTCTCCTGTATATATTCTTTTATGTTGCTGTATATGAAGTCTTTGTGAAAAGTCTGCATCACAAATATCATGCCTGTAAGTTTTTTCTCCTGTATGTATTTTTTTATGTGAATGCAAACAGCTTATAACTGAAAATCCTGCATCACAAACATCACACTTGTAAGGTTTCTCTCCTGTATCTACATCTTCATAATAACAAATTTTAACACTCACTGAAACTTCAGATTTAGATTTACTCTCTTCTCTCTGTCTTATTTCATGTCCCTCTAGTGTAGACTCAGTACCAGAAGTCATATCAGACATATCACACTTGTAAGGTTTCCCAGAATCAGAAATATCTCTATGTGATTTAACACTCAAGTCATCTACTTCCATATTTCTCTTACTCACTATAGACTGAGTAGTTTGACCACTAAATGAAGATGTGATACTGGACTTCTCATTATGTTCTTCATTTTTCAAAACAACACTGTCATCCTTCTGAGTCTCATGAAAGTTTATTAACCTCAACGACTCCTTATCATCAGTCTGACATAATGAGCTATTTCCTTCTCTTGCTGTTTCTAGAAAACCATCATCTCCAGCTATTCTGTCTGTTTCTTCAGTTTTCACATTCACAGCACAAGCCAGCACATTAGAGTGATCATGTGTATGTACTGTCATGTGACTACCAGCATATGTCATCTTCATATCTCCATCAAAGATACCAAGATCAGGGACAGAATGTTTGCCCAACAAACCTGAGTGTGTACCTGAAATGTGAAAAAGGAAAAATAGTAAATTAAATACCGCAAGTTCTAGACTTCCTATCCCAGGTTTTATGAGTTTTCACTCTTTTTCTCTTGTGCCAGATAATGAAATATATGAGTCCTCTTCAGCTGTTCTACATCTCCATACAGAATATCGGTGACTGAGGAGTTTGGTGGCATCAGGTTCTTCTGAAGATCCTTAAATGCACTGCAGTCTAGCAAGTGGTGCTTAACAGTTTCTTCTTCTTGTCTGTTGCAGTGCATGCAAGTTCTAGAGGGCTGATCAGAAAAAGAGGTTACATATGCAGCTATGCAAAAGAAACAATCTGCTGATGAAAAGTGCATATGGAATGTTAAAAATATATGCACATGCTATTTCTAAACATAATCACCAAAATCTGATTGAGACATTTGTCTGACAAGAAAGATAAATGGGATGAGAAGCAGGGGAAGACCAAGGGAAAAAGAAGTCATGGACAGTTCATCATGATGGCACAATACAAAGGCACCAGCTAAGTCAACTGACATCACTGATCAAGATCTGTGGAGAAGCTAGATCATCAATGTCCACCAGCATGGCACCTGATGATGATGAACTTACAACCTCATGATTTATCTTCTTCTTCATTGGACACTTTCAGAAGTCATCTTGGACATATTTGAAGAATGCTGCTATTTGTCTTAAGCTATTATGATCAGCATAAAGCTTGTCATGGATTGGAACAATGTTTTTATAAATAGACCAAACTAGGCTTTTGCAGTGTTGCAGATTATGCACTGTCTTGTCTTGCAGACTATATGGAAATCTAAAAAACTAAGCATGAAGATGAAACTCAGGATATTTAAGAGTAATGTGTGCCACTCTATGGAAGCGAATGCTGGAAAATCACAAAAACCATAGAAAACAAGTTGAATTCTTTCCAGACTAAATGTTTACGAAGAATGAGAAAAATATTTTGGCCAAACACCGTAAGAAATAACATCTTGTTGGCAGAAATGCAGATGAAACCACTGACAGCAACCTCTGGCGATGGTTGGGACATGTGCTCCGTATGACTGAAAACTCACTACCAAAAATAGCACTGAGATGGACACCACAGGGGAACAGAAGTAAGGGTAGACCAAAAAAGACATGGAGAAGAACAACAGAGAGGATGTTGAGCAATAACAAGAGAAGAAAAAAAGGCAAAGGACAGGCATTTGTGGAAAACCCTTGCGGAAGCCCCATGTGCCCTGGGCACTTAAGGTTCAGAGAGATTGAGATCACCATACAGCTTGTAATGGACTGGAACAATTTTTTTGTAAATAGGAAACAATGAGGCTTTTGTATGGTGAAGTAAGAGAAAACAGTTTTGTAGGATTAGACCTCCAAAAATCGTAGACAAAGCTCTTTAGTGAGACGTGAGAGAAAGAAAGATCACAAGAGAATTACCTGGGATTCAAACCATGGACTCTGATAACACGAGCAGTCATCTAGCCAAGAGAACAGATTACCAAATCCACTATCTCACACCTCCTGGTACAGGTGATGTCTTGATTCTTCAAGTGAAGGGTGGACCTGTAACAGGTGCTGGGCTGTCATTTTGTTGGTACCACAGATGCATTCATCGGTTCTGCCTATCTTGAGCCTATTAAACATGTAGTGTCTCAGTCTGTTGTGGCTTTTTCTGAGTCTAAAGATCTTGACTTGTTCTTCTCTGCTGAGCTGGTAGAAGGCATCATTCTTCTGGTGTCCTGGATGTCCTTTTTCCCATTTGTTTTTGTATTTGACTATTATCAGTGTTTTGGCTTCATTATGATAGGTTTGTGTCAACCTGTTATGATTTATGATTTGCGTAAAATATGACTTCTGAATTCAAAAGATTAAGTTAATCTACCAAAACTTTTATGATCTATTCTTTCAATGTTTGTACTAACTACAACCTCACCTTTATCATCTTCACTAGTTGCAACTTCTTCTTTTTCTACTTTCAGCACATTCCAGTAATCTCTCTGTACATCAGTCTCTTTACAACTGCAGTCAATTTTCTGAAACACATTGTTATACTCATGATATGCAGAAAAGTAGCGTGAAGTTAAAAGTTAACATATTCCCACAACAAACTACTTCCTATCTAAAAATTATGTCATGCTCATACATTTAGTGCCACTTGTGGAAGTTTGTGGTTTATGGTTTGAATCATCATTATTATACTCTGGACATGTCCAAAGGTGCTCATATCCCTCCCCTTCCTCAATATATCCATGCTGACAGTCCCCATTCTGTGTTGGTTTACAAGTCCTATCACCTTTCCCATATGCCTTTCATTCTAGACTGTGCTAATCTGTACCCCCAGCTCTCTCAGTCTAAGCAGTGATGTAGATTTGCTTCTCTTGAAGTTCTCCGTTGTTTATCTTTCTAAGCACACCGACAATATTGACTAGATCCAGTGGCTGTCCATCTGCATTGACAGTAGAGCCAGCCAATCTATCAGCTTAGCTTTTTTATTTCCCTGGACGCCTGTAAGCCCAGGGACAAAGATGAAGGTGACTTTGTGAACCACTGATCTCTGCAATGACTGAAACCACTGCCTGTGTACATGGCCTGCTTCAACTTTCCAAATCATACTCACTGAATCACTTAGAATGCAGACATGGCCACAGTCTTGTGACTCCAGCCATATGAATGATTTTGTTACTGCCATCACCTCCATCATCATGCTGCTTGAGATCATATCAAAGACATCACTGGCTTCCTGGATTGTTCTGCCTGCTGAGTGTTCTGTGAATGCTCATGCACTCCTCTGACATTGTACAACAGATCCATCTGTGTAAATAACTGCATCTGCCTCACTGGAGTTTTAACTGATGAGGAGGTTAACCTCTGCATTCACAGCAAGTGGATTCTGCTCTGTGCTCCTCTTGTCGACTCTGACAATGCAAGTGAAGGTGCCCTTGAATGCTGGAGGCACAGGTACCCATTCCTTGTCAGGGTTGATATTGTTAAGTGCACAAACCTGTTTGATAACATCTTCTGCATGTATGCTCAAGTAAAAGTCTGGATTTAGTTTCTATGATAATAAAATTGAACAAAACACTAAATTACAGAAAACTACTTCATAAAACAAAATGATACAGTCAAAAGGGATAGGATGTATTGTCAGTCTCTCTTTCTTTCTCTTGTCCCTTCAGTGCCAGAGACAAATGGGACCACTGGCAACATGAGAATTACACTTTTTTTTTTCAGTCTTTAGCTATCTTCTTGGCCAACTCCCATGAGAGCCCTTTATTTAACAGCATTATCTCTGCTGCACATATCTCTTTTGATCATCATAAGTTTCTTTCACTCTGTGGAGTCCACATCAGAGCTGTCTGTAGTAAAGATTTGTCTGCCATTTTCATAATGTGGCCTATCCATTGCCACCTTTTTTCAATTGCTGTTGAAAGGTGTATCACTTATAAACTATCAGGTCTTTATAATTACATGCATTCGTATCAACAAAATTTTCCATACAAAATATTACCTCAGCACTGTCAAGATAAAAGAGAGATTCATTCCTTGGGCAGCCTCCATTTTTCTTCTGTTTGCATTTGTCACAACCTATCATGTAACAACCATCCACTCTATGCATTTCATCAATCAGTTGCTATACTATTGTACTATAAATGGTTAATAGTGCAATAAGAAAAAAAAGTATATCTTCACATATAAATTAGTGTAATATATAAAGTTTCTTGGCAAGTTACACAGCACATAAATATCAAAAATAATCTTACTTCAACTTGCCAAAATACTGAAATCATGACAGCAGAAACAAACACTCACTAACCTGATCTAGTTCTGGCATCGTCCGTATTGTTTCTTCATACCGGTCCATTTCTTCACAAAATTTCTAGGTACAATTCCTGCAAGAGAAAAATATGAGCTATCACTAATTTTGTGAAGAAAGTTCACAAAGTCATGAGCTCATTTTGTGAAGAAAATTCACAAAGTCAACACTTCTACTAGATTAAATGTAATAATACTGTACATTTCTCTGGTTCACTGTGCCTACTTCTAAATTTTAACCCAAGGTACCCTCAAGGTATGGATGATAAAATTCAGCTTCTTTGTTTTGTGTTTGGCTAGAATAAAATATCTGACCCATTTTAAAAGAAAATTTGCTTCAAATTTAATTTTAGTTGGTTATTCTATGGATCATTCTCATTGCACAAAGGGCGGTTACTCCATATGCACTCTGATCCCATTTTCAATATTTCCACCAGTGTTTGGTGGTTGATGATACCAGTTTCTGTGTTGACTAACCAGTCTTCTTTGCTTCCCAATGAAGCAAACGCTCTTGTCTGTCCACTGCATGTATGATGTCATGTTCCAGCAATCTGTTCATGGCTGCAGATTTAGAACTGTTGCTTGAGTTGGTGATCTGACCAGCTTCTCTGAGTGCATTCAGGACATCAGCCTGGTGCACTGCCTGTCCACCTTCCACCGTAGCCATGCCAACAAGTCTGTCCACTCATTCATTGCCTCTCACCCTCACTTGACCTGGCACAAAACTGAAACAGAATTTTGTCAACCATGATCTTCTCAGTGACTCCAACCAGTGCTTTCACACTTGACTCAATCTTCCTAGCCATATTCATTGAGTCACTGAGAATACATGCCTGGGTGAAGGTCCATGTCTCCATCCATGCCATTGCCTTGTTTACTGCCATGACCTCCATAGTGAGGCTACTTGTGGTCAAAGCAAAAGCACCACAGTCATCAACATTCTCCCTCTGATCTGTGACATAACATTTCTTCTTGAAATTTAATGCTGATAGCTCTCACAATATCATCCAAGTCAGTCTGAAGCCTGAGCTAGGAAAGAAAAGATCTTTCTTGTTGTACATCACCAGCCACTTGTCTATTCTTTACGGCAAAAGTCAGAAGGACATCTTATATGCTTAAATATGACCAGAATTCTAAATACGTTTTTCATCCACTGTTACAAAGTTATTACAAAGATAAAATGGTTAACGTATATGATGGCCAAATGGAAACTCTGTTGCGAATATGAATGGCTTACCTCTGTACACAATGTATACAAATACATCTTATATCCTTCCTGTGCCATTAAACATTACATAGAGCTCACATGGTAGTTTGTCAAGTTTTCCTGATTATGGCGAACTTTTCAAATTATCAAGGGATGTTATGGCCACTAAACTGGCCTCTCTTAACAATGTCCTCTTTAGAGTTTCATGTAGTCGATCTCCTTTTCTTCACCCTGTTATGTTTCACTTGATAGCTTGTTTTGGGATTCTCTGATCATTTCCTCTTATCACGTGAACGACATATGTCCATCTTTTTTTTTATCACCCATGAGACAAGTTACTTGCTCATCTGTCTTATCTCTGCATTGTTCTTGAATCCACTCCACTTTATACTGAGTATTTTCCTGAGGCATTTGTTTTCAAAAGAGTCTAATTTATTGTCTATTTCTTTAGTTGTTTTCCAGCTTGTGCATGAATAAATGAGGGTGGATATTACATTTGAATTGAATAATCTTAACTTGGTTTTTGTGCTTATAACTTTTGAATGCCATATGTTCTCAAGATTCTTGAAGGTCAATGCTGCTTCTGCAATGCTAAGTCTAACTTCCTTTCTGGTGTTACCATCCTGGTCTATGTAGCTGCCAAGGTATGCAAAATGGTTTACTTCTTCAACAGCTGTTCCTTCTACATATAATATTTCTTTGTGATTAATGAGAAATGGATGCATCAATAGAAGGCCATCTTGTTCACAACCAAGAGGCCTACAGGAGAGCTGTTAGGGAGGCAAAGTTCCACAAGCAAATGAATGAATGATTAATGAGAAGTTTCATTATTTTTGTTTTTTCTAGTTAATTTCAAGTCCTATTTTAGCCGGTGAAGACAGGATATCTGTTTTTTCTTGCATCAATATTACACTGTCACTGATAAGAGTTATGTCATCAGCAAAATCAAGATCTTCTAGTTGGATCCCGTGTAAGCAATCAATGCCCATTTTACCTAAACAGCATTTTTTCAAGTCTATGGCAATTCCAAAAAGCAAAGGAGACAGTATACATCCTTGTTTCATACCTGTTTCAATCTGGAATCATTTGCTTATTCCTTCTTCTGTGTTGACAGTGCAAACATGTCCGTTGTAGAGATCATTAATGATGTTGACAATTTTAGATGGTATACAAATACAAAAGGCTAATTTTTAAAAAAAAAAATTGCAAGTGCCATAATTTAAAGATGCATTAATTGATGTAAGTAATTTTTTACATGGATTTTCACTATGAGGTTTATGGTGAAAAAAATTATAAGTAGGCAACACATGGCAAAATGGTGTCACTTGTTTCAAACTGGCAGGGATGATGTGGAAGGCAGACACACTGGAAACAGCAGACATCAAAGTTCAACAACAGCAGAGGTCAACATGGCATATGATGAACTGATTAAACAGGATGGAAGGATAACTTTGCATCATATTGCATCCCAGCTGGGACTGAGCTATAGCAGTATTCAACACTTCATGGGAGGGAATGTTAATGAGGAGAATGTTAGGTGTAGTTGAATAATGACTTCAAACCATGTGGTTTCAGCATCCTATACTCCTGAATGAAGTGGTTCTCAAGCAGCTTCTGTCATCTGCATGACACTGTTTGATGGTTGTTACCAGAAATTCATATTTGCCTCTGTGGTTAGGGCCATTGAAATGATTTGAGACTTGTTTCAAAGCATGCTGGGTGATATCATACAGATGTTTCTGCATGTGGTCTCATAATCTTAGGCCAGTTTCATCAATATAAGTTATCCTGCATCTTTTGCATACAATGACATATATCACATTGCAGGACTTGCATGTGAACCTCCATGGAGAGTGAGGTTAGTTTTCGGAAAGACGATCATTTTCATTTCCCAGACTACAGGGCAGGTAACACAGCTAGGGTAGTTACATTATCTTGTGCCAACATATGCAAGATTTTGCTTCAGGTGGTTATGGACAAGGATGTCCTTAAGATTGAGTTCTCCTTTTCCACAATCCCTCCCCACTAAGTTCCACTCCCTGCTCACTTGTTACACATAGTTCAGAACCTTCTCACAGGATCACATTACAACCCCTCTACCCTACTCATAATCACATATTTCACCCTATCCTGACTAGGTTAACACTGTATCACACTCTCTCTTTCTCTATGGTTTCCCTACCCACCACCCTCAGTTACGACCCACCTATCACACATCCCAAGTCTCCATTTAAATACTCTCTACACTCTATCATGCACATTTCTGACACACAGCGTCGGACAAGCCACATCTTCTTACAAGTTACAGCTGAGTGCTCTAATCATTTATTTTTTTTTTTTACACAGCATTCATGATAATTTATACTTTATCTCCCCTCTCTACTTTTTTGTCCTGTGTGTTTTTGTTTGACTAAGGCTCATGATGAAACGTCACAACTGTGTCCTTGTTAAGTAATAAAGCGGTTCCCACTTTTTTCCTAGTTATGGTAAATATGGACAAGGATGTCCTTCAAGTTTGGTTCCCATTTGTAGGTTTGGGAGGGAGGGAGCAGAGAGACTGTGAGTGTCAGGGTTGAGCTGTAGCAGTGGCAGATGGTGACAGAGAAATTTCTTAAGTATTTGGCCTTGAAGGTGGAAAGGAAGAACTAATTTAACTCAGTCAAATGATGTCACAGTTTTTTTTTTTCTGAACATCTCTTGCAAGTGGTTCACTTTCTAGATATGGTTGAAGGCTTTCCAAAGGACTATTTTCTAGACAATAGTGATGATGAAAAAATTCTAATAATCAGCTCTAGTGATCATGCTTCTTCATCTTGTGTAGTCCTTGGTGTTTCTCATTACCTCATATGCTTTTTTTTTTCCAAGTCACTTGGTCAGTCCAGTGAGATATCTTTCTCTTGGGCTTCCTCTCTTCCTTCAGTTTTTCAGTCATTACTCTTTCTCTCTATCTCTCTCTCTGAACCTTAAGTGCTCAAGGCACATATGACTTCCGCAAGGGTTTTCCACAAGTGCCTGTCCTTTGCCTTTTTTTCCACTCTTACCCAAGTGAGCCATCTACTGCTCAACATCCTCTCTGCTGTTCTTCTCCGTGTCAGGTCATTACAAGGTTCTCATTCATTCATTCCTTTGCATGTCCCTTGCGGAACTTTGCCTCCCAAACAGCACTCCTGTAGGCCTCTCGGTTGTGAGCAAGATGGCCTGCTGCTGCTGCATCCATTTCCAGATCATCAACGATGTCTTGCAGCCATCTTCGTTTCGGTCTTCCTCTCTTTCTTTTTCCCACTATGTATCCCTCCAATATGGTCTTCTCTAAATTATCATGACGTTTAATGTGGCCAAAATATTTAAGTTTTCTCTCTTTAGTCCTCCTTACTAGCCAGCCTTCATCAATATTAAGCTCTTGCAGTATAGATATATTTGTTCGTTTTTGTGTCCACGATATTTGGAGAACTCTTCTATAGCATTTACATTCAAAGGCATTTATGTGCTTCTCAGCTGTTTTGTTAAGTGTCCAGGTCTCACAGGCATATGTTGCGATGGGAAAGATGCATGCCCTTAAAAATCTTATTTTTGTGGTTCTGTCTGCTCCTCTCCACAGATTCTCTACAAATTCTCTTTACTCATGACATGTCCAAGAAATTTTGACTGTCTTTTTCTTGTCATTTTAACTAGCTTCCATTGTCCTTTTTCGAAGATTTATTTATTTTTCAGTTTGTTCAGGTTACTTGTTGCATCTTTCTCCAAAACCACATCTCTGTTGCTTCCAGTTTCCTTGTCATATCTTTCTTGACTATCAGTGTTTCACAACCTTACAGCAAGATTGGCTCAATATAGCTTTTAGGGACATTTTCTTTGTTCTTAGTATCTTCTTCACATCATTAAAAAGCTGCCTTTGCTATACCTATTTGCCATCAGCTGTTGTTCCAAATTAATTTAATTTATTTACTTGTATCAGTGTTCTCCCATTTGAAAGATTGTTGTATTTTAATAAATTTATTCCCTTTGATATTGCCACTGTTTCTATCTTGTTGGTGTTTAGCTCTAGGTGTCTTTTATTCCTGTTGATATTGCCACTGTTTCTATCTTGTTGTTATTTAGCTCTAGGTGTCTTTTATTCCTGTTGATATTGCCACTGTTTCTATCTTGTTGGTGTTTAGCTCTAGGTGTCTTTTATTCCTGTTGATATTGCCACTGTTTCTATCTTGTTGTTATTTAGCTCTAGGTGTCTTTTATTCCTGTTGATATTGCCACTGTTTCTATCTTGTTGGTGTTTAGCTCTAGGTGTCTTTTATTCCTGTTGATATTGCCACTGTTTCTATCTTGTTGGTGTTTAGCTCTAGGTGTCTTTTATTCCTGTTGATATTGCCACTGTTTCTATCTTGTTGTTATTTAGCTCTAGGTGTCTTTTATTCCTGTTGATATTGCCACTGTTTCTATCTTATTGGTGTTTAGCTCTAGGTGTCTTTTATTCCTGTTGATATTGCCACTGTTTCTATCTTATTGGTGTTTAGCTCTAGGTTTCTTTTATTGCTCTCTTCAACAATCTTGTTCAAAAGTTTCTGCAGATTGCTTTCACTTTCTGCTATTAGATTATCTCAGTTAAGTTTGGATAAAAAAAAGTATTACGCTATTTTTACAAAAAGAAAAAACAAATGGGCAAGAGCAGCTTTATTTATTAACAAGCATACATCTGAGATGAAACATTTAGAGTGCTCGGATACAGTTTTAACCAAGTTACAGCCATGTGTTTCTTTTTCCATTTTTATGTGTTACATCTCATACATGTTAAAATGGTCCCGTTGTATGGATAACAAACATGGACATCATCAGCCAAAATTATCAAGACCTTTGTTAATACCTGCCTAAGGAATCCCCAGGGTAAGAGGAAACATGGAAGACATAGAAACATCTGGTGAAGGCATCTTGAAGCAGAGATCAGAAATGACTAACTACATCTGGAGATATAAATGGAGAACTCTTGTTGATGGGCTATGCCCCCAGATGGTGTGGATGGATGGATCACACATGTCAATTTTCCCTTTGTCTTCCACCTGTATTTTTTTTTTCTTTTGTAACAATAAAACCTAAGCCAAAAAGTCACAGTTGTAAGCATGATGAGGTGAGACATGGTCTTGATCATCTATGGTTAGCTAACCCTGATGCTATCATATCAGCTATGCATTGCTAACCCTGAATCTAGCATATCAGCTATGCATCTCTAACCCTGAATCCAGCATATTAGCTATGGATCGCTAACCCTGAAGCTAGCATATCAGCTATGCATCGCTAACCCTGAATCTAGCATATCAGCTATGCATCACTAACCCTGAATCTAGCATATCAGCTATGCATCACTAACCCTGAATCTAGCATATCTGCTATGCATCACTAACCCTGAATCTAGCATATCAGCTATGCATCGCTAACCCTGACACTAGCATATCAGCTGTGGATTGCTAACCCTGGCGCTAGCATATCAGCTATGTATTGCTAACCCTGACACTAGCATATCAGCTATGGATTGCTAACCCTGATGCTAGCATATCAGCTATGGACCGCTAACCCTGATGCTAGCATATCAGCTATGGACTGATAACCCTGATGCTAGCATATCAGCTATGGACTGCTAATCCTGATGCTAGCATATCAGCTATGGACTGCTAACCCTGATGCTAGCATATCAGCTATGGACCGCTAACCCTGACGCTAGCATATCAGCTATGAACCGCTAACCCTGGCGCTAGCATATCAGCTATGGATCACTGATTGCCACATAGTACAGCGTCTTCGGTTCCCCCCATCCCCACTTCTTGATACATCAGGTTCAATGTTGTTCGTTTACATTTTTTTAAATTACTTAAAATTAATTTGCACGTTTTTTTGTTTAGTCAAAAAAGGAAAATAAGGGGTGGCGTTGGGTTGCCACATCTATGTTTAAAATAAATCAATACCCAAAACCACTGCTCTACAACCATATACTGTATATATGTAAAATAAATAAATAAATAAAAACTCACATTACGTAAACGTTGGCTTGATATAGTCACCGAGTAATTCTGCAACATGCCGGTCTGCCTTGTTTTCGCATTTTTCACTCTTTTATTATTCAATTCATCGTTGTATTTTTTTAAAGTTATTTTCTTAATTCGAATAAATCACACATCTATATAAGCCAGCTTCAGTCAGTCAGTCATCTGCATGTCCCTTGAGGAACTTTACCTCTCTAACAGCTCTCCTATATGCCTCTCGGTTGTAAGCAAGATGCCCTGTTGCTGATGCATCCATTATTAATAAAGCTGTTCCTACTTTTTTATATATAGTTTATACATTTCACAGAGATTCATTATGGAGAATTTTATGTCTATATGGAATACCATCTAAAATTGTCAACATCATTAAGGACTTATACAATGGATATGGTTGTGCAGTCAAGACAGAAGAAGGGATGAGTGAATGGTTCCAGATTGAAACAGGCGTGAAACAAGGATGTATACTGTCTCCTTTACTTTTTGGGATTACAATAGACTTCATAATGACAAAATGCTGCACAGGTAACACAGGTATTGACTGGGTACATGGGACCCAACTAGAAGATCTTGATTTTGCTGATGACATAACTCTTATCAGTAATAATGTGAATTCCATGCAAGAAAAAACAGATAGCCTATCTTCACTGGCTAGCAAAATAGGACTTGAAATTAACAAGGACAAAACAAAAATAATGAAAATTCCCATCAATCAAAATGGAAAAATACACATAGAAGGGACAGATATTGAAGAAGTCAATCAATTTGCATACCTTGGCAGCTACATAGACCAGGATGGTGACACTAGAAAGGAAGTTAGGATCAGAATTGCAAAAGCAGCATCCATCTTCAAGAATCTTGAGAATATATGGAATTCAAAAGTTATAAGCACAAAAACCAAGTTAAGACTATTCAACTCAAATGTAATATCCACCCTCATTTATGCATGTGAAAGCTGGAAAACAACTAAAGAAATAGAAAAGAAATTAGACTCTTTTGAAAACAAATGCCTAAGGAAAATACTCGGCATCAAGTGGAACGAATTCAAGAACAATGCAGAGATAAGACAAATGACTGAACAACAACCAGTCTCATGGGTGATCAGGAAAAGGAGATGGACATATGTTGGTCACTTGATGAGAAGAAATGATCAGAGAATCCCAAAACAAGCTATCAAGTGGAACACAACAGGCCGAAGAAAAAGAGGCAGACCGCGTGAAACTCTGAAGAGGACATTATTAAGAGAGGCCAAGTTAACAGGCATAAAATCCTTTGATGAGGTTGAAAGACTCGCTGAAGACAGGAAAAATTGGCGAACTACTTTGCGAGCCCTATGTGACGTCTAACGGCACGGGAAGGATATAAGATATAAGATACATTTTACTACCACAGCTTTACTGCAGTGCTTCGTGTATAGTTGTATACTTATACAGTAATTATTGCATCTTCTGTTTCATTTACATTCAAAGGCATTTATGTGTTTCTCAGGTGTTGTGTTGAGCTAACCCTGGTCATATTAGAGTTAATTTTATACAAGACGAAGGTTAGATTAGACGTAATTTGTAGGTTCAAATTCAGACTCTGGTGTCATTGCATTCTGGACATCCTCATTAATGCCCTGTCGCACGCCACAACATCCAGTCAAGATTGTTTTTCCTAATAGTTCCCGTCAACGTTGGTTGTTTACGATGTGTCTTCTCTCACACAGTTCTGATTTTCTGCAAACACCCTGAAAGTACACGTTTTATCTGCGCATGTCTGGTGAACCTTCATAGTTCAATCCAAAAGCGTGGCTAACAACCGAGTGAAATCGACGTTTTTAATTAATCGAGAAATTTCAATATTTGTTGTGGCACAAGGACATGTCCCATGACCAGACCAGTGTTCCTGAATGTACCCCAAGTAGATCTAGAAATATTAAATGGACTGGAGAAGTAGTTAGAATGTTATTTCTTTTAGTGAGAATGCCACCATACTACGAGATCGGATGAAAATCTAAGTAGATCTAGACATCGCCCATGGTAAATAGTGTACATCTAAGCACCGCCGATGGTAAGTAGTATACAATTATCAGCTAAAATCATCACACTATTTCTTTTTTCCTAAAAAATAACAAACACTTCCTTATATCTTCAGCTACTTTGATGCATAATACGCACACTTTTAACGTGAAAATACTTTGTAATATTCACTTTTCCAACTATACCCCATATACATGTCAAAACCCGCGCTTTTTATGTGGCACAAATGGTAACATCCGCGTTTGTTGCTTGTAGCACGTGAAGAGTTTTTGTCCTCATTCATTCATTCATTTGCATGTCCCTTGCGGAACGTTGCCTCCCAAACAGCACTCCTGTAGGCCTCTCGGTTGTGGGCAAGATGGCCTGCTGCTGTTGCATCCTAGTTTTTGTCCTAGCTCAAGGAATCTCTTCACAGTTACATTCCCCGCAGTCTTTTCAATATGAGTTTAGCAATGCCATTCTTCTCAGCCTGTCATTCATTTTAGCGTGTCCAGCAAGTCTGTCTCATACTTATTTGCCATATACTTCCACATTTCGAAGAAAATTTTCCTGAATCTTACGAAGCATACTCTTTGAATCCATTACAATGACGCCATGAACTACGATACAACCTACGACACGGAAGAATGACAATAATACAGTGTTATGCACCCACGAATGATGCAGATGATGATGTGAAAGACGACTTCTATCACCAACTACAACAAATCATCAACAAAGTCCCTAAACATGACATCCTAATTGCTATGGGGGACTTCAATGCTAAGGTAGGGAAGGATAATACCGACGTTGAAAAAGTGATGGGGACAGAAGGAATTGACATGGTTAATCAGAATGGAGAAAGATTAATTGAAATATGTCTAACAGAGGGCATGGTCATTGGAGGCACAATATTCCCACACAAAGAGATACATAAAACAACGTGGATATCTCCAGATGATAGAACTAGAAACCAGATAGACCATTTTTGTATTAGAAAGCAATACAGAACATCTCTCATGGATGTAAGGGCTTATAGGGGTGCAGATGTCAACAGTGATCACAACCTGTGCATAGGGAAAATAAAACTAAAATTGAAAAGTCAACACAAGAAATCAGTACACAGAAAGATAAACATCCACACCCTACAAGAAGAAAATACTAACATTAATTTCAATCAGGAACTTGCCAATCATTCCAAAACACCCAGTGAAGTTGAGGAGATAGGTATAGATGAGTTATGGAATTCGTACAGCACAGCCATAATCACAGCAGCAAAAGTAAGCGCTGGATTGGAAAAACCAAATAGAAAAGCATGGATATCAGATAAAACATGGAAGTATATACATGAAAGACGAGCAGCCAAATTAAACATGTTGAATGCAAAAGCAGATCATGAAAGAGATTCGTCAAAAGCAAAATACAAAGACATAGACAGGAAAGTAAAAAGTTCAGCTAGAAGGGATAAAAGAGAATACATAGACAATATGGCGAAAGAGGCAGAAAAAGCAGCAAAAACAGGAGACAGCAAAACTTTATATAACATACAAAAGAGGCTAACAGGTACTACTACATCTAAAGAAAGACCAATCCTTAGCAAAACTGGAACACTATTAACATCAAATAAAGACCAAAAGCAAAGATGGGCTGAACACTTCCAAGAAATACTCAATCGACCACACCCAAAAGAATTGTTAAACCTTGAAACTGACTTACCAGCCCCACAACTAAATGTCAATCTAGATGAAATTAAATTGCATGAAATTGAAGCAGCAGTGAATTTAATGGCTAACAACAAAGCTGCAGGTGAAGATGAAATAACAGCCAAGATGCTAAAAGCTATCAATAGTGACAACATGAGACAACTACAGAGAATGTTTAACAAGATTTGGAAAGAAGAAAAGGTCCCTTCTAATTGGAAGAAGGGAATCATTGTTAAAATACCAAAAAAGGGCAACCTTAGTGACTGTAACAACTGGAGAGGAGTAACCTTAATATCAGTTGTGTCAAAAGTATTTTGCAAGGTCATTTTGAATAGACTCAAAGATATAGTGGATACTGCAATGAGAGAAGAACAAGCAGGATTTCGAAAAGGGAGAAGCTGTCTCGACCAGATCTTTACTCTCAGAATAATACTTGAAGAACATATTGAAAAGCAAAAACCATTAATACTGAATTTCATAGATTTTAAGAAGGCATTTGATAGCATACACAGAGATTCATTATGGAGAATTTTATGTCTATATGGAATACCATCTAAAATTGTCAACATCATTAAGGACTTATACAATGGATATGGTTGTGCAGTCAAGACAGAAGAAGGGATGAGTGAATGGTTCCAGATTGAAACAGGCGTGAAACAAGGATGTATACTGTCTCCTTTACTTTTTGGGATTACAATAGACTTCATAATGACAAAATGCTGCACAGGTAACACAGGTATTGACTGGGTACATGGGACCCAACTAGAAGATCTTGATTTTGCTGATGACATAACTCTTATCAGTAATAATGTGAATTCCATGCAAGAAAAAACAGATAGCCTATCTTCACTGGCTAGCAAAATAGGACTTGAAATTAACAAGGACAAAACAAAGATAATGAAAATTCCCATCAATCAAAATGGAAAAATACACATAGAAGGGACAGATATTGAAGAAGTCAATCAATTTGCATACCTTGGCAGCTACATAGACAAGGATGGTGACACTAGAAAGGAAGTTAGGATCAGAATTGCAAAAGCAGCATCAATCTTCAAGAATCTTGAGAACATATGGAATTCAAAAGTTATAAGCACAAAAACCAAGTTAAGACTATTCAATTCAAATGTAATTTCCACCCTCATTTATGCATGCGAAAGCTGGAAAACAACTAAAGAAATAGAAAAGAAATTAGACTCTTTTGAAAACAAATGCCTAAGGAAAATACTCGGCATCAAGTGGAATGAATTCAAGAACAATGCAGAGATAAGACAGATGACTGAACAACAACCAGTCTCACGGGTGATCAGGAAAAGGAGATGGACATATGTTGGTCACTTGATGAGAAGAAATGATCAGAGAATCCCAAAACAAGCTATCAAGTGGAACACAACAGGCCGAAGAAAAAGGGGCAGACCGCGTGAAACTCTAAAGAGGACATTATTAAGAGAGGCCAAGTTAACAGGCATAACATCCTTTGATGAGGTTGAAAGACTCGCCGAAGACAGGAAAAATTGGCGAACTACTTTGCGAGCCCTATGTGACGTCTAACGGCACGGGAAGGATATAAGATATAAGATGAACTACATCATGGGCAACAAGCCATTCTGTTGCTCTGATACATCTTCATTTCCATTCGCATGCTTGATATGGTGACTTCAAAGGCTCCGGAACCAATTTCGATGGTCGACAAAGCCCCAATCACTTCTGCTGTTCTGAGTCTCTGAGCCATCTGTATATATTACCGTATCAA
Source organism: Achatina immaculata (assembly GCA_009760885.1). Taxonomy (NCBI): domain Eukaryota; kingdom Metazoa; phylum Mollusca; class Gastropoda; order Stylommatophora; family Achatinidae; genus Lissachatina; species Lissachatina immaculata. The sequence goes on along the minus strand of CM019715.1, from coordinate 2,430,519 downwards.
AAGAGCTTTTCATTCATTCAATGAAAAGCTCTTTTGATACGGTAATATATACATTATATTATATTATATATACGGTAATATATATATTACCGTATATATTATATTATATTATATATACGGTAATATATATATTACCGTATCAAAAGAGCTACTCTGTGCCAAATCTCGACATTCACGGCCCTTCTGTATAATAACCTTTGTTAGCTGAAGTCGGTAGTGTTTGTTGTATGTATATTTGCATGTAACTCTTATGTTTGTTATGTGATTGTTATGTTTATTGTACGTACTGTGAATTAGAGTCTGTTGTAAACTCTTCTTTTAATTCCTCTTCAGCTGCTTCTGTTGGTGTATAGCATACTATAATAGACAGTTTTGTGAATCTTGAGTTGAAGCGTGCATATAATAATCTCTCATTTATATGGGTCCTTTTCAGCGGTGATCTTGATGCTTCTTTCGTCATAATCAGTGCAACTCCTCCTTCATGATTACCTTCTTTACTTGACCATAGTATTGTATAGCTGGTGAGGATGCGATGCCCGGAAGTGTGTACGGATTTGGGAGGGGGGGGGGAGGAGCGTCCTCGCCCACGTGATCCGAAAGTATGGAGATCTATATATAGTCGAGGAATACGTGACGGAGAGGAGTGAGCTTGAGGAGATGCGGGCTTAGTTTCGTTTCGTCTGTGCTTATATTTACCCCCACCCGACCTCTGCTGTTTGAGAAATATACTGTTGAATCATAACGTGCTGTGCATTTATGCCATTATCGTCTTATGTGGAGATTCTCTTATTCCTGGTGATATTCATTATATATATATATATATATATATATATAGGCACACATCAAAGTCCATCATGTTTCATTTGCATGGATAATACTATGTCACTGGTATCAATGGATACCTAACGTGGCAACAGGCAGCTGCACAATCAATGATCTTCACTAGAACATGGTAATTCCTGGCGATGGGAGGAAGCACCATAGCGGCAAATATGTGTAATAATTCAGTACATTAGCACAAATGGGAGATATGTGTGATAATTCAGTGCGTTAACACAAGGGGGAGATATGTTGATGATATTCACTGCATTAGCACAATGGAAATTATGTGTAGTATGAGGAGGAGGCTCATGGCAGCAGTAGTTGCAAATGCAAAAGTGCTGTGGCATAATTTAGATGAATGTATGTATATGCGTATGAGGGACAGGAGAACCCAGGTCAGTTGGGTCCATGTGATTTCAGTTGATACTTAGAGTGTTATACATTATGTTGATGTTTTGCTTATTACACTCATGATGATACATGTTGATGTTCTGTACATGTAATGTCTGTTGTGTCGTAATTATGGGGTATGTGGTCTATCTATCTATGCCTCTGACCCCTCGTGGAGCATAGGCCGCCAACAAGAGCTCGCCAGGCAGTTCGGTCCTGGGCCACTCTTTCCAACTGTCTCCATGTCTGGTTCATTATTTTGATGTCCATGTCCAGACTTCGGCGCCAGGAGTTCCTTGGTCTCCCTCTCCTCCTTTTACCCTGTGGGTTCCATGTTAGGGCTTGCCTTGTAGTGCTGGATGTGGATTTCCGTAGGGTGTGTCTGATCCATTCCCATCTTCTTCGTAGGATGTCGTCTTCCACTGGTTGCTGGCCTGTTCGCTGCTGCAGTTCTTGGTTACTTATGGTATCTGGCCATCGTATTTGTAGAATCCTTCTAAGGCATGTGTTAATAAATGTCTGGATTCGTTTCATGATCGTAACAGTAGTTCTCCAAGTTTCTGAACCCTATAGCAGAATGGGCTTTATCATGGTGTTAAATACTCTGATCTTCAATTTAATTGACAAGGCTGAAGTTCCCCATATTTTCTTCATCTGATGGAATTTTACTCTTGCCTTGCCCATTCTTGCTTTTACATCAGCTTCTGTTCCTCCCTGCTTGTCTATCACACTTCCCAGATAAGTAAACTTTTCCACCTCTTCCAGTTCCTCTCCTTCCAATATAATGGGCATTTCGTTGACCTCATTTACTTTAAGAACTTTACTCTTGCCCTTGTGGATGGTAAGGCCTAGTCTTGAGGAATTTTCTGCCACTAATATGGTTTTCTCTTGCATCTGTTGCTTAGTCTGGGAGAGAAGTGCCAGGTCGTCAGCAAAGTCTAGGTCGTCAAGTTGAGTCCAGAGCCTCCACTGAATACCATTTCTCCTATTTTCTGTTGATTTTCTCATAATCCAGTCTATGGCCAGGATAAATAGAAATGGTGACAGCAGGCATCCCTGTCTCACTCCGGTGTTAACTTGAAAGGCATCTGTTAGTTGTTGTCCATGGATTACCCTACATGTCATCCATTCATAGGAGTTTTTAATGATGGTGGTAATCTTCTCCGGTACTCCGTAGTGTCTCAACAGCTTCCATAGGGTCTGTCTGTCGACGCTGTCGAAAGCCTTCTCATAGTCAATAAAATTGACATAGAGGGGTGAGTTCCACTCCAGTGATTGTTCTACGATGATTCGTAATGTTGCTATTTGGTCTGTACAGGATCTGTTCTTCCGGAATCCTGCTTGTTGGTCCCTGAGTTGTGGATCTACCGCGTCCTTTATCCTATTTAGAAGAACTCGGTTGAGTACCTTTCCTGGTATTGATAGCAGTGTTATACCTCTGTAGTTGGAGCAGGAGTTCAAGTCACCTTTCTTTGGTATCTTGACAAGGTAACCTTCTTTTTACTCTGTAGGCACTTGCTCCTCTTCCCAGATCTTACTGAAGAGGGGGTGAAGAATGTCTACGCTTGTCTCAGTATCTGTTTTCAATGCTTCTGCCGGGATGTTATCAGGTCCTGCTGCCTTGCCATGCTTCAACTGTTTTATGGCTTTACAAATCTCTTCCCTTGTTGGTATACCACAATCTATTCGTAGATCTCTATCGGCTGGTTCAATATTCGGTGGGTTATGAGGGGCTGGTCTATTCAACAATTCTTCAAAGTGCTGCATCCATCTGTCTCTCTGTCCCCAGTCATTGGGTATTGTTTTTCCGTTCTTGTCTTTCACTGGCCTCATCGGCACACTATAATTTCCAGTCATCTTCTTAATTGTGGAGTATAGATCCTGTATATTCCCCTGCCGGGCAGCTCCTTCTGCCTCTGTTGCCAGTGTTTCTATGTAGTTCCTTTTGTCTGTCCTGATGCTCCTCTTTGTTTTCCTACATGCTTCCCTATATTCTTCTTGTACAATAATTTTACTGGCTCTTGTGCGGCTGTTGTTGAGTGCTGCTTTTTTCTTCTTTCTCTCCTCTATTCTCCTTATGGATTCTGCAGAGATCCACTCCTTGTGGCACAGCTTCCTGGGGCCAAGCACTTCTTGACATGATGAGGTAAATGCTTCTTTCACTCCTTGCCATCTCTTATCAATTGACTCTTCTTCTGGTAGATCTTGTAGAATCTGAAACTTATTGGCCAGTGCGATCTTTAATTCTTCCTGCTTAGTTCTGTCTTTTAGAACTGTGGATGTTGTATCTCTGGCGTTGTCTACTGTTATCTCCTATCCCAGTCCTCTTTAGTTTTAACTTCAATCGGGCCACAATTAGATGGTGGTCTGATGCAACATCGGCTCCTCTTTTGCCCCTCACATCCTGAAGAGATCTTCTGTATTTCTTCCCAATGCATATATGGTCGATCTGATTCTCTTTTACCTGATCCGGAGAAGCCCATGTAACCTTGTGTATCCTTTTATGATGGAAGAAACTCCCTCCAGTGACCAAATTGCTTGTGGCACAAAAGTCAGCAAATCTCTCTCCGTTGTCATTCATTACACCCAATCCTTGCTGCCCCATGATATCTTCGTATCCCCTGTTGTCACTTCCGATCTTGGCACTGAAATCACCCATGACGATAACCATGTTCCGCTCTGGACGACTCTGCACAATACCCAGCAATCTCTCATAGAATTCCTCCTTAGTACCATCGCTGCTTTCATTTGTTGGTGCATAACACTGAATGACATCCATATTTATCCTTCTCTTTTGGGTTTTGAAGGTGGCTATAATAATCCGTGGGCCATGCGCCTCCCATCCAATTAGCGCTCCCTGAGCTGTCTTTGACAGCATCAGGGCCACCCTATACGTGTGTGGTGCGGTGTCCTCCTCGTGTCCTGAGTACAACAAAAGCTCTCCCGTGCTAATCCTTGTTTGCCCAGTTCCAGTCCATCTTGTTTCGCTGATTCCCAGGATGGTGATGTTGTGTTTCCTCATTTCCGCTGCCACCTGCATTGATTTCCCTGCTTCATAGTTCTAACGTTCCATGATCCTATAATAATGGTGGTCCTGGTGGAGATGGCGGTTGTCGATCTGACAGCTTCCTGGTTTCCCTGGCTTTCACTGTCCGGCTTCATGCTTCCTCCAGCTGGAGGCCCGTCCTCCCCCAGGGCCGAAATATCTCTTGAGTCTCTTTTTGGCGTTTCTGTAGCAAAGTTCTTTTTATAGGATAAGGTTGCTGGCCTTAAGCCAACCCTCCCCCTTTTTCCTGACTTGGGACAGGCAATGATCCATAAAATGGACCACTGGTGTGGTTGGGGTATGTGGTGTAGATAAATAAATGTTGATTAATTTGAATTGCTCGACTTGGTTATATGTATTGGATGTCATGTATTGGTATGATTGTATGTATATGCTGCATAAGTGGCATCCAGTATGCGTGGAGGGGAAATCCTGGGTTGTCGGTTAGATGGGTTTTGAGCCTGGCCACCCAGTACGGTAGTACATTAACCATGGATTTGTGGGTTGCAGCTGGGTTTTTGGTCCTGTCCCTTCCATGAATTGTCTCCAAGTGTAGATCTAGCACCCGCTGAGTCTATAGTATCTTTTGTGTGTTGTGTTAGTTTTCTTCTGCCTTGTCCGGTCCATCTTGCCTCTTGTATTCCTAATATGTCTAGTTTGTATATATGCGTTTTCTTCATGGTTTGTGCTAGTTTTGCAGTTTAATTAAGTGTTTTTACATTTCAGCTGCCTACTTGCATCTTGTTTTTAGGTTTCAGGAGGTTTGCTGTTGGGCTGGAGGCTTCCAATGTCTGGCTTTCATCCACAAACTTCATGAGCTCAGTTTCCTGATATACGTTACCTTCCACTTTTGTGTGTTTGTGTGCATGTTTTGTTTGTGTGTGTATTTGTGTCTGTGTATGTGTGCTTGTCCTTCTGTGTGAGTGTTTGTGTGTGTGTTTGTGTGTGTTTGTTCCTTTACCCTTGTTTTCGTTTCTGTAGCAGTTGTTAACCGGACAGGGTTGTTGGTTCTATGCCGAACCCTTCTTATTCGCCTTTCATGACCATGCTTGGTAGGGTACAGTGGTCCTATTCTTTGTATCCCAGGCATGTGCTCAGGTCCTGTCTACCACACGGGGGTGGGGAAATCGAACTGACTACGTTTTCATTAATAAAAAGATTCTGAAATACTTTATTAGCAAAAAAAAACAAAAAAACATGGCAGGAGCTGAAGCAATAGTAATCTTGATCCATTATGCTGTTTAGTAAGAGTAATATTAAAGAGAAGATGCAGGAGGATTAGAAACATAGAGCTGGACATAGACCTATTGAAAAATATTATTATATATCATGTTTATTTTCTTACGTCAGTGTTTTTCTTTACATTATAACTGACAATACTGTACCGTTGTCTGTTTAATTCATGAATTCTTTACTAGCATCTCTACATGGGGAATTTAGTTCGCCAGATAATGACCTTAGTCTCCCCGTTCTTTAGTACAACAGTACGTTGGGGACCTGGCTTCCCTTATGGTCTTTCCCAGGATCTGCCCCACGACACACACACACACACACATAGCGAATTCCCACCCAGAACTATCCACATGCTAAGCTGTGCAATCAAAACTAAATGCATGTTTATCATCAACAGACACTAATGCCAACACATTTCCTTTTACAGAGAACATACAGTTCTGTCATTTTATATCTGGATTCCAGTTTATTACGCTTATCGCACAGCACCAAAATAAGAGTGAAAATACTGACATGAATATGAAGAAAATGCACGTTTATAACACTTAATCATTTAATTACTACTATAAGTCAAATTGCATAATGAACCTACCCAACAGCACGATCTAGACACCCCCATATCAACACATATTATCTTATTAGTCATTGTCTAGAAAAACATAAACATAACATGGAGAACATGTGGTCCTCGTGGGGCCGTCTAATAACACAAAATTAGCCCCCCAATCTTTGGACTCACATACACAGATATCAACATTTAACAACACGAATTATGAGAAATAAAACATAATGACCGCAAGTTGCAATGTCGAATATGACTTTACATAGGAAAGAACGGTCTAAGTCCTCGAACACTTGACCACAAACTATACAGAACATCATAGGCCCCAAGACACATCTCATGTCCCTTGATCTTACAGAACTCTACCAATAACACATAATTAACAGTATTACAATTAGGAATCATTAGTTCATCATTAATCTCTCAACAATTTGGTAATTCTCCTAACATAACAAATATGATGTATATAAAACAAGTCCTGGGCTGCAAACAACAAATAGAAAAGCATGAGTATCAGATAACACATAGAAATCCATACATTAAAGATGGGTAGCGAAAGTAGCCATGTTGAATGTAAAAATAAATCTTGAAAGACATTTGGTAAAAGCAACATACAAAGAACAAGACAATACAGTAAAAAGTTCAGCTAGAAGTGTTAAAAGAGAATACATGGACAATATGGCGAAAGAAGCGGAGAAAGCAGCAAAAACAGGAGACAGCAAAACTCTATATAACATACAAAAGAGGCTAACAGGTACTATTTCATCTAAAGAAAGACCAGTCCTTAGCAAAACTGGCACACTTTTAACATGAAGTAAAGACCAAAAGCAAAGATGGGCTGAACACTTCCAAGAATTACTTAATCGACCACATCCAAAAGAACTAATAGACCTTAGAACTGATTTACCATTCCCACAACTAAGTGTAAACCTAGATAAAATAACATTGCATGAAATTGAAACAGCAGTGAATCTAATGGCTTACAACAAAGTTGCAGTTGAAGATGAAATAACAGCCGAAATGTTAAAAGCTATTAATATAGACAACATGAAACAACTACACAGAATGTTCAATAAAGTTTGGAAGGAAGAAAAAGTCCCTTCTAAATGGAAAAAAAGGTATCATTGTTAAAATACCGAAAAAAGCAACCTTAGCGATTGCAACAACTGGAGAGGAGTAACCTTACTATCAGTTGTGTCAAACGAATTTTGTAAAGTAATTCTGAATAGAATTCTGGGAATACCAGATTCAGTCCTTTTATTCCTTCAGGTAGGAAGAGAAACAATATCTCGGAGAAAAGAAATGGCAAAGAAGAAACGGCACAAGAATTACTACAAACAAACAAACAAACAAAAAAACGCGGACGTTACTTAATAATATTTAAATGACAAGCAAGCTCAAAATTACACTGGACTATCAAGAGCTTTTAAACGTAAATAAAATTTAATATCTATGCTCCATCATCACCACCAACGGCGACTGCGCAGTGGAAATCAAAAGAAGACTAGCAGTTCCTTAACAGAAACTAGCACAAATCAAAAGTATGTGGCAAGGTACCAACAAGAAAACAGTTATGCTTACTAAAAGCTTACATATTCCCAGTGGCAACATACGGGCGCAAAACATGGACACTTAACAAATTACTCAGTCAGTCATTTGCATGTCCTTTGCGGAACTTTGTCTCCCTAACAGCACTCCTTTATGCCTCTTGATTGTAAGAAAGATGCCCTGCTGCTGATGCATTCATTAGCGGATTATCAACGTTAACAATTCACTAGAAAAGAGAATAATAGCATTTGAAAAGAGGTGTTAAAAAGGAGCACTTAGAATATCATGGAAAGAACGAGAATCAAATAAAGAGATACTAATGGGAGTAGGTATCGCAGAAAATCGACTCGTTAATACCATAAAAATGAGAAAACTGAGATACTTCGCCCAAATCAAGGGACACGATAGCTTGGAGAGTTTGACAGTAGAAGGCATAGTGCACGGCAAAAGAGAAAAGGGACGACCTCGCCAAAGATGGACTCAGGACATCACGAAAAAGTCTGAATGTGTCACAGCAAGACGCCGGTCAACTTGGCGCAAGATCGTTTTGCATTCAGGGTGGCCGTGAGAGGGACAACGTTCCGGAAAATGTAACAGCTAAAAGAGATAACGATTGCAGTAAAACTGGTTCTAGTAATAAAGGTAGATAGAGGTGTATGGTACAGTTTTTTCAATGTGATAGAGGGAGTAAAGAAAGTGAGAAAAAACACAAATAATGAAAAACATACAGCACCCAATATTTTTCAAGGATTACATACACAAACAACACAACATATAATACAAGAAGAAAAATGAAAATGAAAAAATTTAACTTGTGGCATCCTTCCTTGTACACAATACAACATAATGCGACCTAACGACGAGGCCGCGAAATCACAAAGGAAAACAAACTGAATCAATCGGATGTTAGCAGCGGTGAAAGGGAGAGAACGATACGGATTTGGGGTTGGGGGAGGGGGAGGGGTCAGGAAAGAGATCAAGAGGCAATAAAAATCTCTAGGCCGCTATAGAAGAAGGTGGTGGGGGATGGGGGAGAAGGAAAGCTGAGAGAGAACGTGAAACTGATGAATGAAGAACTGCAGCGAAATGCCCGAGGCTAAGACAAGAAAGTAGAGTATAAATATCAGAAAATAGATGGAAAAAAGTAAGCTAAATATATTGTTAATTCACACTGTGTAGAGACAGCCAGCCCGGGAAATAAGGCTCTGCTCTAGAGCCTTCCGAGATTGTAAATCAGAAGAACAAGAGCGGATTGCACTAACTGAGATGTCCCGTTTTCCCCTGTGGTTTCTTTGGCACAAGTGTTTTGCCACAGGGTCCATGTCCTCTTGGAAATATCGTTAAGATGTTGGCGATTGACGAAAACGGTCTCCTAAGCCTAAACCGGTCTCCCTTATATACTTCATATCTCCACGTTTGCACATAATACCATAGATGACATTGTGTGTAGAGCAGATGAAGCTCCCCTGAACTGATAACGTTGACTTAGGGAAGTAGATCTGGCTAGCCTCAACAACAAAGGGGCAAGTGTTACATCTACGACGTCTGGTACCATAAAAAAGTGTCCTCCGTCTTAAGACGACTTCTAATTAATAGGTCCCTGAAGTTTTTGTCCCGTATTTAGGCTACCACTAGGGGTTCCCCAAAGAGTTCACGTGTATCAGGCTCGGTCTGGATGAGATGGAGATGGCGAAACAGTATGTTCTTAACTGCCAAATTATGGAGGTGGTGTGTGAGTACCATTTTGACTCCTTCCGAGCTACAGGGCGATTCAGAAGTGAAAGCCCGTTGCCGAGATATATGACCGAAGTGGTTCCAAGACGATGTGGATGAGGCACGCTTAGATCAATCGGTGTACGACTTTGACCGAAGCGTCATCGTCCACGTGATTGGTAGTCGGTCTCGGGGATGGATATATATATATATATATATATATATATAAACATTGGGATCAGTGTAGATAGAAGCAATAGCCAGGCAGTGTCTTATTTAGTTGTACCTATGGATGCGCTGTAAATTCCTATGTATTATGGTGATCGTTGGCTATTATCTGCTCGTGCCCACCTCATACTACGTGAAGGGCCAAAATAGCCCGGGACCCCAGGTCCATCAGGTTTTCAATAATGCAACATGAGAAGTCATTATCAAATGATACCATGCTTAATTGCCATTATAACGACACCTGTCTTGGTGTCATGTTGATGTCAATGTCAGTTCTATGTGTTGTTGTGGCGTATAGTGATATTAAAATGCTGTGTCCTTAATTTCAGACTTAGTGGTTTGTACTGCATGTCAGTGTATTGCGTATTGATTAAATGTTCAGGATTTATGCATAATTAGCATACAATATATCAAAGAGGGGAGAACCTGGGTTGGCAGTCATATTGTAAAGGGGGGGGGGGCGCAAGATTGGCCTCGAGTACAGTAGTACACTGCCAATGATTGTTGGTCTGTAACCATCCTGAGAAAATATATTCCTCCCAATAATTATAAATGTAAACTTGCACAAACAAGTTTTACGACATGAGAACATATTCTGGATAACCGCGTTGGTGGAAGAAATCTAACATTCTGTGAGCTTGATCATGGAAATCGCCATCCTCGGTACACAAGCGTCACAACTTAAGAAGCTGAGAGAATGGAATAGAGGAATGGAGTCCTTACACGATTTGGGGTGGGAGGAAGAGTACAAGAGATAGTTCTGAGAGTCTGTAGGTTTATAGTGGACAGAATTAGTAAGTCCAGTAGGGCCGATAGTAACGGCAATGTCGAGAAAGTTAGCAGAAGTTGTAGAGACCTGGGAGCAATGTTCCCTCTTAGGGTTTGCGGTCTGTATGCAAAATGTTCATCTCATGTGCAAAAAATATTGTGTGCAAATGTGCGTGATATATATATATATATATATATATATATATATATATATATATATATATATATATATATATATGAAAGACTCGCCGAAGACAGGAAAAATTGGGAAATTACCTTGCGAGCCCTATGTGACGTTTATATATATATATAATGTAAAGGCCTGTACATTTAAGAAAAGGATAAACTTGTTGTACTTTTCAGTTACTGGTATTTAGTTAACTGTAATGATGATTTCTTTGTCTACTTACTCAGTGATTCTGTTACAGTACTACCTAAACTACGCGATAACAGATCTGTTGAGACATCCGACCCGAAAGTAATTTGACAAGAAAGAAACAGTAAAGGAAAAACATGTAACATCATTGTATTTTTCTTGATCACAGCTATAGCACGGAGTAACATCTGGAAACTGTAAAATAAAAGTAGCTGTTTCATTTTTCTTTTTGCGTGGCTCCAAAAATTTTGTGTGCGGTTTGACTTTTTATGTGCGCGGCCTCGCAGCTTAGAGGGAAAGTGTATGGGAAGTGAAAGAAGTGACAGGACTGAACTTCTTAACAAAACTAATGAGGTTGTCAAGGTCTTCCTCTGGTATTGATGTTACCGCAGTGCCATCATCTATGTAGCGTCTATAGAAGGCTGGAAAAGGACCCCTGTAGAATTCCAGAAGATTGTGTTCGAAATGACCCATGAACAGACATGCGCAGCTGGGGCCCATTTTGGTACCCATGGCCACACCGCTAATCTGGTCGAAGTACAGGCCATTGAATTCAAACGAGTTGAGTTCGAGAACATGTTGTGTAAGGCACAGAATAGTAGATTCAGGAACAGAGAGATGGAGTCTTTTGTTCAGAAAGAACTCCACAGAATGAAGTCCCTGATCATGAGAGATGGATGTGCACAAGGACACTACATCAAGAGTGAAGAAGTATGACCAGGCAGGAGTGTAAGGGTCTCAAAAGCAGTGAGAGCACGAATCGTGTCCTTCAGATAAGTAGGCAGACAGGTAAAAAAAAAAACAAACTATCCAGAAGGTCAGAGATTTGTTCCGTAGGGCAGGAACAAGCTGAAACTATGGGCCTTCCCGGGTTGACTGGTTTGTGTATATTGGGACGTATATAAAAGGATGGCTTTCCAAACCAGCTGTCACGGATGTGTAGCAGTGGGAGAAATATCAGTCTCACAGATGTGTTCGTTGATCGTGTCATGAACCTGGTGATTATTGGATAGAGTTGGAAAGTTCTGAAAAGAACAGGTCACATGAATGAATTTATTTTTTTAAAACTTCAGTCACATTCTGTTCAGACATGAACATGTCCACACTCAGCTCTCTCGAACAGCTGCCAAACCCAGTCCAGCCCGCCTTCCTCTTTAATCGTCTGATTAGGTCAGATCTAGTTTGTTTTCAAATCGAGTCACTCGTCAAGATTCAATGACACAGGACAACATTACTACAATTCATTCATTTGCATGTCCCTTGAGGAACTTTGCCTCCCAAACAGCACTCCTCTAGGCCTCTCGGTTGTGAGCAAGATGCCCTGCTGCTGATGCATCCATTTGCAGATCATCAACGATGTCTTGCAGCCATCTTCGCCTTGGTCTTCCTCTCTCTTTTTTTTTCCCCATTATGCACCCTTACAAGACGGTTTTATCTAGATTATCATGACGTTTAATGTGTCCAAAATATTTCAGTTTTCTCCCTTTAATCCTCTTTACTAGCCAGCCTTCTTTAATATTAAATTCTTGTAGTATGGATAAATTTGTTCTTTTTTGTGTCCATGATATTTGAGAACTCTTCTGTAGCATTTACATTCAAAGGCATTTATGTGTTTCTCAGCTGTTTTGTTAAGTGTCCAGTTCTCACAGGCATATGTTGCGATGGGAAAGATGCTTGCCCTTTAAAATCTTATTTTTGTAGTTCTGTCTGTTCCTCTCCACGGATTCTTTAGTTGTTTTACTTTCTGAAGAACAATAGATGTCGTCCTTTTAATTTCTATCATTGTTTCTCCATTACTAGTTAGCAATGATCCAAGATATTCAAATTCTCCACCTCTTCCAGTTTTTCCTCATTGATATATATTTCAGCTGCCTTGTTTGTTTTGTCAGTTGTCATTAATGTAGTTTTCTTCGCATTAAAATAGAGGTTTTGCTCTTCTCTATTCTTACAGACTGACAATAAGTTTTTCCATTCCTTTTTGTGTTGTGGACATTAATAATATCATTGGTAACAGTAAAAAAAAAACTTCATTGGTAACAGTACAAAAACTATGTTCAGTGAAAGAGACAGGATCACATAGAATCAGTGGTAGAGAACTGTCAGACAAAACTCACGTATATATGGAGGATGAAGGGGACAAGACCACAGGATAGAGACATAACGTGGAAGAAGATCTACAAGAGAAAACTGAAGAGAAAAGGCCAGGAACTGAGATGAATGGAATCAGATTGTTTATATGAAGCTATGAGCCTTAAAAGTTTCAAGTGATAGCGAGAGAGAGAGAGAAAGAGTAGGGGGAGGGAGGGAGGGTGAGAGAGAGAGAGAGAGAGAGAGAGAGAGAGAGAGAGGGTATTCAATGCAGAGTTCTAACTATCCTAATCTATTCTTGCTGACATTGACATATCTAGCAGCCTTCTCTCAGCTATTGTGAACAATGAATGGGAAGATGATCATGAGATACACTAAAACACAAATAGTAAAACAATCAAATGTTTGTGTTGAGCTGAACAGTTAACATGGGATCATTTTTTATCAACTTAATGAAATTACAGTATGTGCAAAACTTGAACTCTTGTTTTAAAATAGTTCGTTAATGCTCATTTCTTTATAGAAATTCCCTTTTTTTTAAATACTTGGAGGTTAAAAAAAAAAGGAATAGAGAAATGGAAGCGCAAGGATTTTTTGGAAGAAAAAAATGCTGAGAAAACTCATGAATATAAGACAAAGAGAGATTAAAGACCGTAATCTGGAGTTGAAACTGCTCAGTAATGAGGGGACAGCACTCTGCCACAAAGGATCTCTCATGAACTTTTGTCCTGTTATATGTAGGTTCTCCGAATGTGCAGATTATCCAAAACAAGCCTTGCAATGTCCTCTTTTTATATTCTCGAAGCACTCTGAGAGTGGATAAGGAGGACCAAAAACAATAATCATAAAATAAAAATAAAAGAAAGACAGAACGAAGTCAGTTAGGACCATCATCATCGTGTTCCAAATGAGCTCACAAGTGCCTCTTTATATATTTTTCAGCAGCAGGTGAAGACGCTGTCCAATCAGCCAAACAGCGACTCATAGCTGATCTACTAACGTCAGGGTTAGCGACCCATAGCTGATCAAGACCCTGTCCCACCTCTCCATTGGTACTCCTAGTAACAGGCCTAGCCTGGCTAACGGGGCAGGGATCGCCATAGTCCCCTTGGTGGTGGAGTCTGCTAAAGAAGCATTGCACACCCCCTGCTTTTTTAGCTGTACTCCAGGACTGAAAAAAAATAGCTGCAATAACCCATGCCAGTACGGTGCTATAGTTCAACACCTTCCAAGCATCAGCTGCAAAGAACATCATCTCACAGTTACAGGGAGATACCACAAGATAAGATATATTTTTCAGCATACAGGAACTCATGGCACCCATTCTGCGTTAACTCAGATTTTGTATTATATGCTTAACCAGATTCTCACACATATAGCTTCCCAGCCACTTCATTCAAAGCATTGAATCAAAGTCAAAATAATTTAATACCACTAGATGAAGCATCCTGTTTTTTATATTTAGTTAGTTTTTTTCCCTTCAGCTATTAGTATGATTTTTAGACACAGTAGTGAACTCTCACACTGTCTCAACTTGTATACCTCTTTTGTGTACTACTGTATTGTTTTAAACTTTTCATCTGAGAAGGCAGACATACAGGACCTCCAATAGAAACTGTGAAAGCAATGCAAAACTATACCCCTTCCCCTCCTTCTGCTTACTATATTGATTTTCTACTTAAAGAATGGTATACGTTTGATGGAAATTCATTTTCATACATTCAGAATTTAGGAGTTCACTTTTGCTAGACAGCAACTGGAAATCTTGGCTGCATGTCACAAGATCATTACTTAATACTGCAATTCAGGAGCTCCTTAAGGCTCATATTCAATCATATCATCAGTCATCTTTATGGATGCCTCAATGCTGCGACCCAAAAAGAGTGGATGGGGCTACTTTGCCCATAGGTGAGGTTGATTTGTGGCACAGAATGCAGGGGGTTCCTGCTGTATGACGACATCAAGAATGCAGATGGAAACTGAGGCAGTGACGGTCACTTCTCGGCTAGATCGACAGAATGATACACACGGTGTGGTGATGACAGACTTTCAAAGTATGCTTTGCTAGATATAGAGTGGCTTTGTCTCCATGAACAAGTTCAGTTCTTGGGCCACTCAAGTGTGACCAGGATGACGTAGATATATTGTTCAGGGCATGCAGTTGTGAGAGGCAATGACCTAGCCGATCATATTGGCCATAATGGTATTGAAAAAGGTATGATTCCTATGGGCAGGACGGATATACTGAATTAGGTGGCCAATGAATTGGTGTAGGCGGAGGAATGGGCATGTGATGATAATATATATCTACAGAGGATGAAAGACAGAGGTGTGAGGATGGGAGGAAGGAAGAGCTGGGTCACTGTTTGGTAGAATTCGAAGTTGCCAGAACCAACAGCTGACTGGCACAATTAGTGTTCATACTCTTCAGTGGTTACTGAAACAAAGAGCAGAGCATGTAAGGGCGTGTCCCGAGTGCAATGATTCTAGTTCCTAGATTCAAGATTCATGAGGTACGGGAGACATTCGTAAAAGATGTTCTAAATCAGTACGTGAATTCTGAACTAACTGACTGAGAAAATAAAGACGAGGCACAACGCAACATTTTGGAGATATTATTTCCCGCACATTTAAACAAGAAATTCAGAGAAACTTCTCTACTTCTGGATATTTGTGGCACATGCCAGGCTTCTGAAGCAGACTGTGAAAGATATGCAGGAAACTCTCTACTGTAGAAAGCGGAACAACAACACAACTCCTTCAGATCATCAGTTCTTGTTTTGTATGGAACCATACGCTCGATCATTATTAGTTCCTGTTTTTCTAAGGAGTACACTACAATGTCCGGTCGCATTCCTATGTTCTTTATGGCAGTCGGGTATTCTCTTCTTCCTGGTAGTTCCGTTATCACATCCCAGTCATTTCCACCATCTAGCAGTGATGGTAAGGAAATGTCCCTGATTTCAATATCTGATGTCGTACCAGCGCTTATGAAGTATCTGGGTGGAACGACATCAATTCTTTTGCTGCTATTTGCTTTATCTTTTGCCCTGTCTACAATGGCTACTAGTTCCTGCAGCACTCTGTTGTGCCGCCAGGTGTAGCATCCTTGACCTAATGAAACTCTGCATGCTGACAGAACATGTTCCAATGTTTGCCTTTCATTGCAGAGTGGGCAATTTGTGTCTTCTAATACACCTCATTTGTATAGGTTGGAGCCTGTAGGCAGAAGGTCATAAGTAGCTCTGATGATGAAGCTGAGCCTCAAGGGTGCCATTTTCCAGATGTCATTCCATGTTAGTGATCTCTGCAGGACTTCCTCCCATGTTGTCCATTGACCTTGCTGTGTCTGTTGGACTGCCTTCTGGACCTGCTTGTCATCCTCTGAATTCCTTACTTCACTGATCATCATATCCCTTCTTTCCTTACAGGAGGCCTTTGACCACCATTTGATTTCACCATGACCAAATTCCCTTCTGTTGGTCTGGGTGTATCCTATTACTTCTTTCAGCTCCTGTGTTTCCCTGGCTGCGGACACTTCCTCACTTACTTTCCATTTTCATCCAGTTTTAAGTTTGGCTGCACTTCTCATACCACCGGATCTGTAGATTCTTGTAGTATCATTGCAAGTCTTGTCTTTCCTACCTTGTATTCTTTGACCACAGATATGAATGGTAGCTGCAGTTTGCTCTTCTTGCAGTACAGTGCTGCATCAGTTAATCCTGGTGGTACGCCTAGCCGCTTTCTTATGGATTTATTTATCTTTCTTTCGACTGCCTCTACTGTGCTGGCACTTACTTCGTAAATGAGTAGGGGCCACATCAATTTTGGAATCAGCATAAACTGGAGGCACCATATTTTGAACTTCCCCAGTAGCCTGCTTTTGTCTATGATGTTCAGTCCATTCTGTGTCATTTTTATGACCTGCTTCACTGCGTTTAAGTCTTTATGGAAGCATCATATACTCTTTCCCTACAGCTGGGATTATTTGATTTGCCACTGTGTACGATCTTTCTATCATTTTCCCTTTATGGGTGACAGGCTTCTTGACTTCTTTGGCTTGAAGCTCATGCGGCACCATATGATAAGGCTTTCTAAACGCTTTAACATATTTCGTGGTTGTCCTTCACTGGTTGGTATTACTGTTGTGTCATCCATGAATACTTTTAGTGGTGGCATCTGACATCCATTTCTGAACCTTGGGCTTTCTGCTGCTTTCAGAATTACTTGCATGGCTGGTACGAACAGTAGGGGAGATATTGTACAGCCCATTGCAATTCCTACCTGGAGCTCAATCCATCTTGTAATATATCCTATGTTCCAAATCTCATGATGAACCCTGTGAAGTATATTTTCAGCATATTTGTGATTTCTTTTGGCACATAATACATGTCTAGTGCTAGCCATATCATCTGGTGCGGTACTGAGCCATATGCATTGGCTAGGTCAAGTCATATTACCTGTAGATCTTGTTTCCAGATCTTGCCTGTTGAATAGCTTCCCAAATCATTGAAGCATGCTCAAGACATCATGAGGAACCTGAAATTCCTCCCTTCTGCACTGATGCATCAGCGTAACCATTATCTAGATGGTATATTGTTAGTCTCCTTGCCATAACGGAGAAGAATATCTTTCCTTCTACATTTAGAAATGAGATCAATCTGAACTGGCTGATTTCAGTGGAATGAATACACTTTTAGCCTTTTTCCATTCTTTACTTATGAGTCCCTTGGTCTATGCTGTTCGTAGGAGTTTATGGAGCTTCTTTAGTACTTCGGGGCATCTTTTGTATAGTATGTAAGGGATGCCAATTGGGCGTGGTGCTGACTTGCCTTTAGCTTTTCCTACGATGCTCTCTACTTCTTGTAAGGTCGGTGGGCTGCATCTGAATTTGCTGCCTGGTGCACAGAGCCACACTAGACCTTTTATCTGCTCGAGAGGTGTATGCTGATTTTTATCAGAGTATATAATCTTCTTCTTCTTCGTTCACTTCTATCACTAAGACCGCCCTGTGATCCTACTGAATTTACTCCTGTGGTCCTCGATAGATCCCGTGGTCCCTAAAAGGACCACATGAGATCCCCAAGAAGACCACAAGAGGCTTGAGCCTGTATTCTTGGTGGGTCTCAGAACCAGGATTGCATGAAACCGTGGTTTTCGTTGCACCAGTTTAATCCAGAGTTGGACTTTCTCACCAGAAAACCTCAGCGTGATTAGGATACGCGTACATCCCCATCTGGTGAGAGGTTGTTGTCTATCTAGACTGCACTGGTCCAGTGTCTCTGACTTCAGCATTTTGTGGTCGTGGCCGCTACCCTTCCTAGTTAAGACCAGGATGGAGCTTTTTGTCCAGGAGGACAAACCCTCACCATTAGTAAGTTTCACCATTGGGTTGGACCGGTTTAGGCACATTATCCCAGTATGGGCATGTTCAGGACATGACCGAGCTCTAGAGTGGAGGTACCGTGACATGCGTAGCCATCACGTTTTACCCCTGGTTTAAGCGGGTTTAGGCATATTTACCAGTATGGGTGTATATCAGACGTGGCCAGCCTCTAAAGCAGAGGTGCCGTGGTATGAGTAGCTCTTGCCACAAGACTACTAGACATACTGATTAAGCTTCACTTTATCCTTTCCACCACCTTTTCACATTGGCACCACCCGGCAACCCTAATTGCTTTTTCCCATTTTCTTCATTGGCCGGGAGGAGTTTCACTCCATGCGCGGCATCTGAAGAATCTCGCCAGCAGTGTCTTAACCCCTGGGTTAAGCCGGTTCAGGCAATTCGCCCGGTATGAGGGCACATAGGATATGGCCGACCTCCAGATCAGAGGTGCTGTGATTTGAGCAGTCCTGACCTCAAGAATACTGATTAATTCACTTAATCCTTTCTTTCACCTTTTCCACAGTGGCGCCGTGTGGCAACCCCATTTGCACCTTTCTTCACTGGCTGGGAGGAGCCACAAACGGCAGCTGAAGAATCTAGCCAGCAGCGGTAGATGAGCTACCAACGTGACTCTCATCTACACGAAGTGTCTGATTTTCAGGCACCAGATATTCGGCTTTGCCCCTTCTCCTGTCAGTTTAAACAGTTCTGCCACGAGAAGTCCAGGAGCTGGACTTGACTGTCAGAGGCTATTTGAGATGCACGCCTTGGAGACATTTCAATGGAGTGGAGAGCGTATCCACCATCCCACCTCTGGCTATAACAGTTCTTAGAACCAGAGTATATCTTGATCAGATGTTCCTTGAGCACCTCCTTTCCTGCTTTCAGCGTACCTGATTTTGGCTGTTAAATAACTGCTTGGCAAACCTGTAGGGATCTCTGTAGAACTTCTCTCTTGCATATCTGGTTTCCTTCATTCTTTTACAGTCCTTCAGCTCTGCAAATGGCATTGTGCTTGGATTTTAGATGCTGCCAAACCTGTCTTAGTCTTTCCTTTTCCAATTCATGTGCCTTGTTGAACATTTTCCAGGCATGGTTCTTCTGCTGTCTTATTGGTTATATTTTCCTCTGTCTTCTGGACTTTCTGGTGGGAAGTTAATCTTGTCTCTGGTCTCGTCAGAGGGCTGCCTGACTCAACCTGGATATTCTCTGTACTGTGGTTTATATCTAATGTCATATGTGAGACTGGCGTTTCAGTGTACTGTTGAGTATTGGGCAGCAAGGAACCACCACATCCCTTCTTTGTTCTGCATATCTTCATGCCATGCTGAGTGTTAAATTTCCTGCCACAGATGCATGGATACTCCATCCGTTGTTCTGAACTCGAATTAATTGGGGCAGGCAGGTCATTTCCTGTGGATTCATTATTCTTACCCTCTTTTGGTGAGTACTGGGGGCATTTCTTCTTTAAAGAGGCTTTAGCCTGATGAATCAATTCAAAACAAAAGCCAGGAACTGGCTGGAAGCTGATCATTTGGACAACATTATAAGAATCAAACTCTACTTAGCTTCAGCAAACTTAGTTAATTTGGACACTGTTTATAAATTCTGGAAACACGACAAAGGGTGAAGAGCAGTTTCTCAGAAACACCAATAATGACTACATTTCTGCTTCTGAACTTAGTAAATATACGGAACTGAAAATATATGGCTCTGATGTGCTTTCATTCTTGAATGGCTATGTTTTAAACAATGCTTTAATCTGAATATGAGTCACATCATGAACATCACACCTGTAAGTTTTATCTCCTATTTGTGTTCTTTTCTGAAATTGTATACAGCCTTTAACTGAAAATACAGCACCACAAACATCAGACTTGTATGACTTTTCACAGGCACGTATTATTTTATATAACTACATACTGTACTTTTTCAAACATCTTACACTACAAACATCACACTTGTAAGGATTCTCTACTGCATATATTCTTTTATGTGACTGCATATAACTCTTTTGTGAAAATACAGCGCCACAAACATCACATTTATAAGGTTTATCTCCTGTATGTATTCTTTTATGAAAGGACATATAGCTTTTTCATGAAAGTCCCTCACAACAAACATCGCACTTTAAAAGCTTTACTTTCTGACTATTCTATTATGTGAATGATTATTCCTTTTACGTGAAAATACAATGCCACAAACATCACACTTGTAAGGTTTTTCTTATGTATGTCTTCTTTTATGTGACTGCATATTGCTTTTCCATGAAAATCCTGCACCACAAACATCACACTTGTAAGGTTTCTCTCCTGTATGTATTCTTTTATGTGAATGCATATGGATGTTTTGTGAAAATCCTGCACCACAAACATCACACTTGTAAGGTTTCTCTCCTGTATGTATTCTTTTATGTTTATGCATGGTGCCGCTTTGTGTAAATCCTTCACCACAAACATCACACTTGTAAGGTTTCTCTCCTGTATGTATTCTTTTATGCGAATGCATGTCACTGTTTTGTGTAAATCCTACACCACAAACATCACACTTGTAAGGTTTCTCTCCTGTATGTATTCTTTTATGTTTATGCATGGTGCCGTTTTGTGTAAATCCTTCACCACAAACATCACACTTGTAAGGTTTCTCTCCTGTATGTATTCTTTTATGTTTATATATGTCATTATTTCGTGTAAATCCTTCACCACAAATATCACACTTGTAAGGTTTCTCTCCTGTATGTATTCTTTTATGTGATTGCATATGGATGTTTTGTGAAAATCGAGCATCACAAACATCACACTTGTAAGGTTTCTCTCCTGTATGTATTCTTTTATGTTTATGCATGTCACTGTTTTGAGTAAATCCTGCACCACAAACATCACATTTGTAAGGCTTCTCTCCTGTATGTATTCTTTTATGTGATTGCATATGGATCTTTTGTGAAAAACCCGCACCACAAACATCACACTTGTAAGGTTTCTCTCCTGTATGTATTCTTTTATGTTTATACATGTCACCATTTCGTGTAAATCCTGCACCACAAACATCACACTTGTAAGGCTTCTCTCCTGTATGTATTCTTTTATGTGATCGCATATGGATCTTTTGTGAAAAACCCGCACCACAAACATCACACTTGTAAGGTTTCTCTCCTGTATGTATTCTTTTATGTCTATGCATATAACTTTTATGTGAAAATACATCACCACAAATATCACACTTGTAAGGTTTCTCTCCTGTATGTATTTTTTTATGTGAATGCAAACAGCTTATAACTGAAAATTCTGCATCACAAACATCACACTTGTAAGGTTTCTCTCCTGCATCTACATCTTCATAATAACAAATTTTAACATCTACTGAAACTTCAAATTTAGAATTATTCTTTTCTCTCTGTCTTATGTCATGTCCCTCTAGTGCATACTCACTACCAGAAGTCACATCAGACACATCACACTTGTAAGGTTTCTCATTATCAGAAATATCTCTATGTGATGTAACACTCAAGTCATCTACTTCCATATTTCTCTTACTCACTATAGCCTGAGTAGTTTGACCACTAAATGAAGATGTGATACTGGACTTCTCATTATGTTCTTCATTTTTTAAAACAACACTGCCATCCTTCTGGATCTCATGAAAGTTTATTAACCTCAACGACTTCTTATCATCAGTCTGACATAATGAGCTATTTCCTTCTCTTGATGTTTCTAGAAAACCATCATCTCCAGCTATTCTGTCTGTTTCTTCAGTTTTCACATTCACAGCACAAGCCAGCACATTAGAGTGATCATGTGTATGTACTGTCATGTGACTACCAGCATATGTCATTTTCATATCTCCATCAAAGATACCAAGGTCAGGGACACAAAATTTGCCCAACACACCCGAGTGTGTATCTGAAATGTGAAAGAAGAAAAATAGCAAATTAAATACTGTAAGGATTTCTGATCCCAGGTTTTATGAGTTTTCATTCTTTTTCTCTTGTGCCAGATAATGAAACATACAAGACCTCTTCAGCTGTTCTACATCTCCATACAGAATGTCGGTGATTGAGGAGTTTGGTGGTATCAGATTCTTCTGAAGATTCTTCAATGCACTGCAGTCTAGCAAGTGGTGCTTAACAGTTTCTTCTTCTTGTCTGTTGCAGTGCATGCAAGTTCTAGAGACAACCTTAAAAAATTAGAAATTGTCTTTATACGAGGGCTGATCAGAAATAGAGGTTACATATGCAGCTATGCAAAAGAAATAATCCGCTGATGAAAAATGCATATGGAATGTAAAAAATATATGCACATGCTATTTCTAAACATAATCACCAAAAGTTGATTGAGACATCTGTCTGACAAGAAAGATAAATGGGATGAGAAGCAGGGGAAGACTAAGGGAAAAAGAAGTCATGGACAGTTCATCACGATGGCACAATACAATGTCACCAGGTGAGTCAACTGATATCACTGATCAAGATCTGTGGAACAGCTAGACCACCAATGCCCACCAGCATGGCACATGATGATGATGATGAACTTAAAGACTCTTTTAAAGAATACATTTTTCCTACTGCATTTAATCTTCACATCAGCAATTCTGATATAAAATAGAATGCAGAAAATAGTTGGTGTTCAACCGCTAAAGGAACGTAGAGACACAAAGGTCATGACCATGGGAGAAAAATTCCTTAGCTCTGTAAGCCATCCCTTGAAGGAGAGATTCAATAACTTGGCATTAGGACGGCTTAAAAGAAGTAGCTTCATTCATCAGGCAAAGCGTATGCGTAAGCTGATACCTGACCTTCCAACTGTAGTCGCTCCATTATCATCTGTACCAGAGCATACACCATGGAAAGAAGCAGATTATACACAAATAACTATTCAGACTGAAGTGAAAGGTGTGCAGAATGGTGAGATGCAGACCAGTCTTGTAAGATCAACAGCCACACTTAGTGTTCTAGATGACAAATATCCATGTGACACCTGGATACGTGTGTATACAGATGGATCTGCACATAATGCCATAAAGAATGGAGGGGCAGGAGCATATATTGAATATCCAAACAACACCATTGACAAGATTTCCATACCCACTGGTAAATACTGCAACAACTTTGATGCAGAAGTTAGGGCAATTATTGCTGCAGTTGAAAAACTATCAGACTCCAGAATTGATATATGTCCTGTAGTAATTCTCACAGATGCAAGATCAGTACTGGAGGCTCTTCAGTGCAACAAACTACCAGACCTTAAGGATGCCTTGTCAAAAATTGGCTTACAACATGGAGTCACTTTGCAATGGATTCCCTCCCACTGTGGGATACCAGGCAATGAGAAAGCTGACCATCTGGCCAAAGAGGGCACTGAAATGGAGCAACCAGACATACCAATCACTTATAATCAGAAGAAAAGCATGATAAAAACCTACAGGAAGCCACAAACACCACCACATGATGACTATCACATGCTAAACAGAAAGGAACAAGTCACCATCTTCCGTCTCCGAACAGGACACAGCCGACTCCGAAGTCATATGTATACAAAGTTTAAGGTTGGTACTACTAATCTATGTACATGTGCCCAGGTGCCCCAAACTGTGGAACATATCCTCCAGAACTGCATCAACTATGAGACACTGAGAAATAATTACTGGCCCAGTGAAACCACTAAAGAAGATAAGCTCTACGGTTCCATACATGAATTACAAAAAACAGTGAAATTTATCCAAGAGACAGGACTGCAGATATAGACAGACAGTGCGAACGAAGAAGAAGAAGATATAAAATAGAGAAAAATTTTCAAGATCAATAAACTATTTCACTTTGATGCAAAACAAGCATAACCTGTGCATGGAATCCAGGGTCAAAAACAGATTATTTCATCTCAGATTCTACAATCTTTTATAACTTCTAGAACTTCATGATTTATCTTCTTCTTCATCGGACACTTTCAGAAGTCAACCTGGATATCTTTGAAGATGGCTGCTATTTGTCTTGAGCTATTAAGATCACCATACTATTATTATAAATAGGAAACGAGGATACTGTATGGTAAGAGAAAACAGTTTTGTAGGATCAGACCTCGAAAAAATTGTAGACAAAGCTCTTTAGTGTGACATGAGAGAAAGCAAAATCACAAGAGAATTACCAGGGATTCAAACCATGGACTCCGGAAGGGTGAGCAGCTGTCTAGCCACAAGAGAACAGTGTATTAATGAATCTCACACCTCCTGGTACAGATGTTGGCCAAAAGCGCTGGCTTAATTCTTCAAATTAAGGGTGTGCCTGTGACAGGTGGTGGGCTGTCATTTTGTTGGTACCACAGATGCATTTTGGTTATGCTATCTTGAGCCTATTAAACATGTAGTGTCTCAGTCTGTTGTGGCCTTTTTCTGAGTCTAAAGATCTTGACTTGTTCTTCTCTGCTGAGTTGGTAGAAGGCATCATTCTTCTGGTGTCATGGATGTTCTTTTTCCCATTTGTTCTTGTATTTGACTTTTATCAGTGTTTTGGCTCCATCATGATATGCTTGTGTCAACATCTTATGATTTGCATAAGATATGACTTCTGAATTCAAAAGATTAAGTTAATCTACCAAAAGTTTTATGATCTAATCTTTCAAGGCCTTTACTAACCACAACCTCACCTTTATCATCTTCACTAGTTGCAACTTCTTCTTTTTCTACTTTCAGCACATTCCAGTAATTTCTCTGTACATCAGTCTCTTTACAACTGTAGTCAATTTTCTGAAACACATTGTTATACTCATGATATGCAGAAAAGTAGCGTGAAGTTAAAAGTTAACATATTTCCACAACAAACTACTTCCTATCTAAAAATTATGTCATGCTCATACATTTAGTCCCACAACAAACTACTCCTATCTAAAAATTATGTCATGCTCATACATTTAGTCCCACAACAAACTACTTCCTATCTAAAAATTATGTCATGCTCATACATTTAGTCCCACAACAAACTACTTCCTATCTAAAAATTATGTCATGCTCATACATTTAGTGCCACTTGTGGAAGTTTGTGGTTTATGGTTTGGATCATCATCATTACACTCTGGACATGTCCATAGGTGCTCATATCCCTCCCCTTCCTCAATATATCCATGCTGATAGTGCACATTCTGTGTTGGTTTACAAGTCCTCTCACATGTCCTATATGCCTTTCATTTTAGGCTGTACTCCCAGCTCTTTTTGTCTAAGCAGTGATGTAGATTTGCTTCTCTGGAAGTCCTCCGTTGTTTATCTTTCTAAGCACAATGACAATACTGACTAGATCCAGTGGTTGTCCATCTGCATTGACAGTAGAGCCAGCCAATCTATCAGCTTAGCTTTTTTATTTCCCTGGACACCATAGATGAAGGTGACTTTGTGAACCACTGATCTCTGCAATGACTGAAACCACTGCCTGTGTACATGGCCTGCTTCAACTTTCCAAATCATACTCACTGAATCACTTAGAATGCAGACATGGCCACAGTCTTGTGACTCCAGCCATACGAATGATTTTGTTACTGCCATCACCTCCATCATCATGCTGCTTGAGGTCATATCAAAGACATCACTGGCTTCCTGGATTGTTCTGCCTGCTGAGTGTGCTGTGAATGCTCATGCACTCCTCTGACATTGTACAACAGATCCATCTGTGTAAATAACTGCATCTGCCTCACTGGAGTTTTCAATGATGAGGAGGTTAACCTCTGCATTCACAGCAAGTTGATTCTGCTCTGTGCTCCTCTTGTCGACCCTGACAATGCAAGTGAAAGTGCCCTTGAATGCTGGAGGCACAGGTACCCTTCCTTGTCAGGGTTGATACTGTTAAGTGCACAGACCTGCTTGATAACTAACATCTTCTGCATGTATACTCAAGTAAAAGTCTGGATTTAGTTTCTCTGATAATAAAACTTAAGAAAATATTAATCTATATAAAACTACTTCATAAAACAAAACGATACAGTCAAAAGGGATAGGGTGTGTTGTCAGTCTATCTTTCTCTTTTCCCTTCAGTGCCAGAGACAAATGGGACCACTGGCAACATGAGAATTACACTTTTTTTTTTCATTCAGTCTTTAGCTATCTTCTTGGCCATGAGAGTCCTTTGTTTACCAGTATTATCTCTGCTGCACATCTCCATGTCTCTTCTGGTCATCCTATGCTTCTTTCACTCTGTGGAGTCCGCATCAGAGCTGTCTGTAGTAAAGATTTGTCTGCCATTTTCAAAATGTGGCCTATCCATTGCCACCTTCTTGTTGAAAGGTGTATCATTAATAAACTATCAGATCTGTGTAATTACATGCATTCGTATCAACAAAATTTTCCATACAAAATATTACCTCAGTACTGTCAAGATAACAGAGAGATCCACTTCTTGGGCAGCCTCTATTTTTTTTATATTTGCATTTGTCACAACCTATCACGTAACAACCATCCACTCTATGCACCTCATCAGTCAGTTGCTATACTCTCTCTCTCTCTCTGAACCTTAATTCTTCGTAAACATTTTGTCTGGAAAGAATTCAACTTGTTTTCTATGGTTTTGGTGATTTTCCAGCATTCACTTCCATAGAGTAGTACACTTAGAACATTACTCTTAAATATCCTGATTTTCATATTTATGCTTAGTTTTTTTGATTTCCATATATTCTGCAGCATTGCAAAAGCCTGGTTTGCTCTAGTAAGTCTGCTGTTGATGTCCTCTGTGCTGTCTCCATTTTCTACTACTCTGCTGCCAAGGTATACAAATTCGTTGACCTCCTCCACCACTTTGCTATCAGTTGCTATACTACTGTACTATAAATGGTTAACAGTGCATTAAGAAAAAAGTATATCTTTACATATAAATTAGTCCAATATATAAAGTTTCTTGGCAAGTTACACAGCACATAAATATCAAAAATAATCTTACTTCAGCTTACCAAAATACTGAAATCATGACAGCAGAAACAAACACTCATTAACCTGATCTAGTTCTGGCATCATCTGTACTGTTTTTTCATACAGGTCCATTTCTTCACAAAATTTCTGGGTACAATTCCTGCAATAGATAAATATGAGCTATCACTGATTGTGAGAAGAAAGCTCACAAAGTCAAGTAGATCATTTTATGAAAAAAGTTTGCAAAGTCAACAGCTCATTTTGTGAAGAAAGTTCACAAAGTCAAGACCTCATTTTGTGAAGAAAGTTCACAAAGTCAACACTTCTATTAGATTAAATGTAATAATACTGTACATTTCTCTGGTTCATTGTGCCTACTTCTAAATTTTAACCCAAGGTACCCTCAAGGTAAGGATGCTAAAATTCAGCTTCATTTTTGTTTGGCTGAAATAAAGTATCTGACCCATTTAAAAAAAAAATTTGCTTCAAATTTAATTTTAGTTGGTTACTTGATGGATCATCCTGGGATGGTTGCTCGGTGTCAAGTACAAAGAGGCTTTGCTCTCTCCAAAAGCCAGCAGTAAAGCTTATTAGTGACAAAGATCAAGCACAAACAACTAATCATCACAAACGTATCAAAATACTACCCCTTAAGAACAGGTTCCTCTTCAACAAAGCCAAGTTAGTACATCAAATTCTTTCACGGCATGCCCCGCCTTATCTATGGAACCTGTTTAAATTTAGCCCAAAGTGCAGCCAACGCTTGAACAACATATGTCCTCCAAAACCTAGACTTGATCTTTACAAGAAAAGCTTTAGTTATTCTGCTGCTCATCTTTGGAATGCCATCCTATCCTATATAAAAAATATAAATTATACTCCTTCCTACAACTACAAGCTTTCCCAATATCTATTTGATGTCGACTACATGCCTCCATGAATTATAAAACTTAAAAGTTATCTTAAGCTGCTCTTACAGACACCGAATACAATTAATTGTTTTCTGAATAGTCTCGAAAATTTTGTTTAGTAGATAGTCATTTATAATGTATGTAGTTACTTCTGTACTGAGTGAATGTTTAAGAGCGAAATGTAAATGTTATATTTTATGTCTCTCAGCTTCAATGTTAGTTATGTTTGTTATATGAACAGCATATTTGTAGAATGCCTGGAATAGAGTGAAAGATGTATGATAAAGGGCAGAATGTCAGACGGGCCTGCGTGCCCAATTCTTAACCCTTTTGAAATAAAGATCAATCAATCAATCCTCATTGCACATAGGGTGGTTACTCAATATGCACTCTGATCCCATTTTCAATATTTCCACCAGTGTTTGGTGGCTGATGATACCAGTTCTGTGTTGACTAACCAGTCTTCTTTGCTTCCCAATGAAGCGCTCTTGTCTGCATGTATGATGTCATGTTCCAGCAATCTGTTCATGGCTGCAGATTTAGAACTGTTGCTTGAGTTGGCGATCTGACCAGCTTCTCTGTGTGCGTTCAGGACATCAGCCTGGTCCATTGCCTGTCCACCTTCCACCGTAGCCATGCCAGCAAGTCTGTCCACTCTTTCGTTACCTCTCACCCTCACTTGACCTGGCACAAAACTGAAATGGATTTTTCTCAGCCATGATCTTCTCAGTGACTCCAACCAGTGCTTTCACACCTGACTCAATCTTCCTACCCATATTCATTGAGTCACTGAGAATATATGCCTGGGAAAAGGTCTATCTCCAGCCATGCCTAGCCTTGTTTACTGCCATGAGCTCTATTATGAGTGTCAGGGTTGAGCTGTAGCAGTGGCAGATGGTGACAGAGAAACTTCTTAAGTATTTGGCCTTGGAAGTGGAAAGGAAGAACTAATTTAACTCAGTCAAATGAAGTCACAGATTTTTTTTTTCTGAACATCTCTTGGCAGTGGTTCACTTTCTAGATATAGTTGAAGGCTTTTCAAAGGACTATTTTCTAGATAGTAGTGATGATGAAAACATTCTAATAATCAGCTCTAATGATCATGCTTCTTCATTTTGTGTAGTCCTTGGTGTTTCTCATTACCTCAGTGCTTTTTTTTCCAAGTCACTTGGTCAGTCCAGTGAGATATCTTTCTCTTGGGCTTCCTTTTTTCTTCCAATTTTTCAGGCATTTCTCTCTCTCTCTCTGAACCTTAAGTGCTCAAGGCACATATGACTTCTGCAAGGGTTTTCCACAAGCGCCTGTCCTTTGCTTTTTTCCCCACTCTTACCCAAGTGAGCCGTCTACTGCTCAACATCCTCTCTGCTGTTCTTCTCCATGTCCAGTCATTACTAGGTTCTCCAAATTCTCTTTACTCATGACATGTCCAAGAAATTTTGACTCTTTTTCTTGTTATTTTAACTAGCTTCCATTGTCCTTTTTCAAAGATTTCTTTATTTTTCAGTTTGTTCAGGTTACTTCTTGCATCTTTCTCCAAAACCACATCTCTGTTGCTTCCAGTTTCCTTGTCATATCTTTCTTGATTATCAATGTTTCACAACCATACAGCAAGATTGGCTCTATATAGCTTTTAGGGACATTTTCTTTGTTCTTAGTATCTTCTTCATGGTATTAAAAAGCTGCCTTTCCTATACCTACTCATTTTATTTCATTTGTGCACTTGCCATCAGCTGTTGTTGTTGTTCCAAATTAATTAAATTTATTTCTTTGTATCAGTGTTCTCCCATAAGGAAGGATGCTGTACTTTAATCTTCTTCTTCTTCGTTCGCATTGTCTGTATCTGCAGTCCTGTCTCTTGGATAAATTTCACTGTTTTTTGTAATTCATGTATGGAACCGTAGAGCTTATCTTCTTTAGTGGTTTCACTGGGTCAGTAATTATTTCTCAGTGTCTCATAGTTGGTGCAGTTCTGGAGGATATGTTCCACAATTTGGGGCACCTGGGCACATGTACATAGATTAGTAGTACCAACCTTAAACTTTGTATACATATGGCTTCAGAGTCAGCTGTGTCCTGTTCGGAGACGGAAGATGGTGACTTGTTCCTTTCTGTTTAGCATGTGATAGTCATCATGTGGTGGTCTTTGTGGCTTCCTGTATGTTTTTATCATGCTTTTCTTCTGATTATAGGTGACTGTTATGTCTGGTTGCTCCATTTCAGTGCCCTCTTTGGCCAGATGGTCAGCTTTCTCATTGCCTGGTATCCCACAGTGGGAGGGAATCCATTGCAAAGTGACTCCATGTTGTAAGCCAATTTTTGACAAGGCATCCTTAAGGTCTGGTAGTTTGTTGCACTGAAGAGCTTCCAGTATTGATCTTGCATCTGTGAGAATTACTACGGGACATGTATCAATTCTGGAGTCTGATAGTTTTTCAACTGCAGCAATAATTGCCCTAACTTCTGCATCATAGTTGTTGCAGTATTTTCCAGTGAGTATGGAAATCTTGTCAGTGGTGTTGTTTGGATACTCAATATGTGCTCCTGCCCCTCCATTCTTTATGGCATTGTGTGTAGATCCGTCTGTATACACACGTATCCAGGTGTCATATGGATATTTGTCATCTAGAACACTAAGTGTGGCTGTTGATCTTACAAGACTGCTCTACATCTCACCATTCTGCACACCTTTCACTTCAGTCTGAATAGTTATTTGTGTATAATCTGCTTCTTTCCATGGTGTATGCTCTGATACAGATGATAATGGAGCGAGTACAGCTGGAAGGTCAGGTATCAGCTTACGCATATGCTTGGCCTGATGAATGAAGCTGCTTCTTTTAAGCCGTCTTAGTGCCAAGTTAATGAATCTCTCCTTCAGGGGATAGCTTACAGAGCTAAGGAATTTCTCTCCCATGGTCATGACCTTTGTGTCTCTACGTTCCTTTAGGGCTTGAACACCAACTATTTTCTGCATTTCTACTATTGGTGTGGACCTCATGGCACCTGTGATAATCTGTAGTGACTGATTTTGAACCTTGTCTAGATTATGCAGTGTAGTGTTTGATGCTGTGCACCAAGATGTTGAGCCATATTCTAAATGTGGTAGAATACTTTGCTGATATACATTCTTGAGGATTCTTTCACTAGGTCCCCACGTGGTTCCACTCAATTTTCTTAATATGGCTAGTTTTCTTCTGGCTTTTGCTTCTGCACTGTTGATGTGTTGCTTCCAGGTCAGTTTTGAATCAAGAGTCACTCCTAAGTAAGTGGGTTGGTTGTCCGTCCTTAAGGATATTTCATTTACAAAGATCTTACCTGCTTTCTGTTTAGATGAGAGAGTGAACAGAGTGGTACTTGATTTGTTGTACTTTAATAAATTTATTCCTTTTAATATTGCCACTGTTTTTGTCTTGTTGCTGTTTAGTTCTAGGTGTCTTTTATTGCTCTCTTCAACAATCTTGTTCAAAATTTTCTGCAAACTGCTTTCACTTTCTGCTATTAGAATATCTCAGTAAAGTTGGGGTAAAATATATATATATATAATAAGTTATTTAAAAAAAGGGAAAAAAAACAGGTAAGAGCAGCTTTATTCAACAACAAGCATAAGCTGAGATGAAACATTTAGAGTGTTCGGATACAGTTTTATCCAAGTTACAGCTATGTGGTTTTTTTTCCATTTTTATGTGTTACATCTCATCATCATCATCACCATCAGGTGCCATACTGACTGGCCTGGCTATTATGCTTCTCCAGAGTACACAATCCTTCATGCAGGGCATTAGCTCAGTTGGTGATCTCCTCTCACATCATCCCATCAGATTGTCCAGTATCACTTCTTTTGGTCTTCCTCTAAATCTTCTCCCCTCTATTTTTCCTGTTGTTATAATATTTTCAATGCTCCCTCTTCTCATTGCATGTCCTATGAAAGTACATTGCCTCTCTCTTTTTTTTTTGACAAGATGTTTTTGTCTCTCCAGCTCTTTTCATACATTCTTCATTAGTTATTTTTGCTGTCCAGGGGATTCGCAACATTCTTCTAATAAACCACATTTCAGCCGCTTTCTATGATTTTTGTGCAGACTTGCCTATTGTCCATGGTTCACTTCCATATAACAAGATAGATTCAATATAGCATTTTAGGACTCATTTTCTAACATTCAATGATAAGGATGTGCTGGCTAATACGTTTCTCAGTCTGTGAAATGCAGACTTTGGTTGGGCTATTCTGTTCCTAATTTCTATGTTACATCTCAAACACATTAAATTGGTTTTGCTGTATGGTTCAGAAACATGGAAAGCATCAGGCAAAAGTACCAAGAGATTCCAGACCTTTGTAAACACCTGCCTAAGGAAGATCCTTCAGATTATATAGCCAGATAATATCAGCAATGAAGAGCTATAGCAGAAAATGAACCAACCCACAGTGAAAGAAATGAGAATGAAAAAAACATTGAAGATGGATTGGACACACACTTTTAAAGCCCATCATTAACATAACCAGATAAGCTGTTACCTGGAATCTCCACGGTAAGAGGAAAGATGGAAGACTTAGAAACATCTGGTAAAGGCATCTTGAAGCAGAGATCAGAAAAATGGACTAAATCTGGAGACAGATAGAAGAACCAGCTCAAGACAGAAATAAATAGAGAACCCTTGTTGATGGCCTATGCCACCGGATGGTGTGGATGGATGGATTACACATGTCAATTTTTCCTGTCTTCCACCTGTATTTTTTTTCCTTCTGTAACAGTAAGACTTAAGCCAAAAAGCCACAGCCGTATGCACGATGAGGTGAAACATGGTCATAATCATCTATGCTAACCCTAATGATAGCATATCAGCTACGGGTCGTTAATGCTGATGCTAGAATATCAGTTATGGATCGCTAAACCTGACGCTAGCATATCAGCTATGGACAGCTAAACCTGATGCTAGCATATCAGCTAAGGATCGCTAACCCTGATGCTAGCATATCAGCTATGGATCGCTAAACCTGACTCTAGCATATCAGCTATGGACCGCTAAACCTGACGCCATGCTAGCATATCAGCTATAGATCGCTGACTGTCCAATAGTACATCGTCTTCGCCGTCACTTCTTGATACATATGATACATCAGGTTCAGTGCTGTTTGTTTACTTTTTTTTTCCTTAATTAAACAAAATAGGAAAATAGAGGGTGGTTTCGGGTTGTCACTTCTATGCTTTGAAAAAAGAAAATATTGCCCAAACCATTGCTCTAAAACCATATACTGTATATGTAAATAAAAACTCACATTTACTCAAACGTTGGCTCAAACAAGTGTGCAACATGCCGGTCTTCCTTGCTTTCTCCATTTGTTTTCGCATTTTTCACTCTTTTATTATTGAATTCAACGGCTTCTTTTCGATTTTTTTTTTCATTCGAATAAATCACATACCTTTGGGCCAATGATGCACGTCTTAGCCATCTTGTACATATTATAGTTAATTTGATAATACAAGACGAAGATTAGATTAGAAGTAATTAGTAGGTTCGTAGATTCAAATTCAGACTCGTGTCATTGCATTCTGGACATCCCCAGAATGCTCCGTTGCATGCCACAACATCCATCCAAGAGTGTTTTTACTAATAGTTCCCATCAAAGTTGGTTGTTTACGATGTGTTTTCTGTCACACAGTTCAGATTTTCTGCCAGCATCCTTAGTTTGTCCTAGCTCCAGAAATCTCTTCACAACTACATTTCCCGCAGTCTTTCCAATATGGGTTTAGCAATGTCATACTTCTCAGACTGCCATTCATTTTAGCGTGTCCAGCAAGTCTGTCTCCTACTTATTTCCCATATACTCCCGCATGTCCTGGACAATAAAGCCACGTTCGGTTCATCAGTGGCTTAACTGAAGAACCTATTCTTTTCTAAGAAATTATTTCTGAATCTTACGAAGTATACTCTATGAATCCGTTACAATGACGCCATGAACTACATCATGGGTAACCAGCCATTCTATTGCCATTAACACAACTTCATTTACATTCGCATGCTTGATATGATGACTTCAAAGGCTCCCTAACCTATTTCGGTAGTCAACAAAGCCTCAATCACTTCTGCTGTTCCGAGTCTCAGAGCCATTTGTGTATATTATCGTATCCAAAGAGCTCTTCTGTGTCCAATCTCGACATTCACAGTCCCTCTGTATAATAACCTTTGTTAGTTGAAGTCGGTCCTGTTGAGTATGCTGCATGTATATTTGCATGTGATTCTTATGTTTATTGAGTGACTGTTATGCTTATTGTACGTTTTGTGACTTGGAGACTCTTGTATAACGCTTCTTTTAATTCCTCTTCAGCTGCTGCTGTTGGTTCATACCATGCTATAATAGATAGCTTCGTGAATCTTGAGTTGAAGTGTGCATATAATAACCTCTCTTTATAGGGGTCTATTCCAGCAATGCTCTTGATGTTACTTTCGTCATAATCAATGCTCATGGTCAGATGGTTAGGAAAATTCTTTTCCTTTCCACCCGCATGGTAAGATGGTTAAGAAAATTCTTTTCCTTTCCACCCGCATGGTCAGATGGTTAAGAAAATTCTTTGAATTTCCACCCGCATGGTCAGATGGTTAAGAAAATTCTTTGAATTTCCACCCGCATGGTCAGATGGTTAAGAAAATTCGTTACCGTCATCAATCTCTACTCAAACTCGACCCTGACACCTGTGACATCTTCTTTGATCCACCCTTATTAGCCTAGAAGCGTGAGCCAAATCTTAAGGACATTCTCGTCCATAACCACTTAAAGCTGAACCTTACATATGCTGGAACCAGAACATCTAACCGCTCTCGCTGTGTTATCTGCCCTGTAGTCTGGGAAATAACAACAATCACCTTTCTTAAAACTATCCCGATCCTCCATGAGGGATTCACATGCAAGTCCCGTAATATCATCTACGTCATGGTATGCAAAAAGATGCAGGCTAACCTATATTGGTGAAACTGGCCTCAGACTAGGAGACAGCATGTAGAAACATCTATAAGATATCGCCCAGCATGCTTTGAAACCCGTGCCCTAATCATTTCAATGGCCCCAACCACAGAGGTAAATATGATTTTCTGGTCTTCAGAAAGTAAAACAAATAAAGAATCTGTGGAGAGGAGCAGACAGAACCACAAACATAAGATTTTTAAGGACATGCATCTTTCCCATCGTAACATATGCCTGTGAACCTGGACACTTAACAAAACAGCTGAGAAACACATAAATGCCTTTGAATGTAAATGCTACAGAAGAGTTCTCCAAATATCGTGGACACAAAAAAAGAACAAATATATCTATACTACAAGAACTTAATATTGAAGAAGGCTGGCTAGTAAAGAGGATTAAAGAGAGAAAATTTAAATATTTTGGACACATTAAACGTCATGATAATTTAGAGAAGACTGTATTGGAAGGATACATAATGGGAAAAAGAAAGAGAGGAAGACCAAAACGAAGATGGCTGCAAGACATCGTTGATGATCTGCAAATGGATGCAGCAGTGGCAGGCCATCTTGCTCACAACCGAGAGGCCTACAGGAGTGCTGTTTGGGAGGCAAAGTTCCTCAAGGGACATGCAAATGAATGAATAGTCACAACCATCAAACAATGCCACGCAGAAGACACAAGCCGCTTAGCGCTTGAGAACCGCTATATTCAGGATTTTAGGATACTGGAACCACATGGTTTAAACTTTTTATTTAGCTATACATAATCTTCCACAAGCATACTCATTCTCACTTGTTGCACTTTGGTTTTAGACTCCTCATAAACCATCCCATTGCTACTCCTCTACCACAGCCATAATCATCCATTTCACCTTCTGATAAATAGACTCCCTTCCATCTTCCACTATCCAACATTACAATTCCCTATCAACTCACGACCGCGTAACACCACTTTTCACTCCCTTATGATCATCATCCACGGATACTGACTCTCTAGACATCACTGTTCTTTGTAGAATTCTGTACTCCTTTTCTGCGCTTCCCTCTTCTCTTAACATTTTCTGTGCTCATTTATGCGCTATTTTACACCTTTCAGAACGTACGCGTCCTTGCCCTGGTGACAGACATTTCTTGTTTAAATTGGTGACGCCGAAAAAGGGACACCCCACAGCGATCCCAATTATTCACCCCAAGTGCCGTTTAACTTTAAAGTTTTATTTTGTATTTTTCATTCATTTTTCTTTGTTATTTCATTAACTTAGTTTAATGTGATCTTATACTTTGTCTCTCTATCTTATTCTTCATCCTGTGTGTTATTGTCTGAAGAAGGCAAGCGCTGAAACATCACAACTTTGTATTCGTTAAATAATTTCTCCATGTCCCTCTAAGGCATGACAGGATTATCTTTATCTTTATCTTTTTTTTACTTTTTTTCTAGTTTATACATATTTGTTTTCTTTTTTTAATTGAGCCTTTGAGATAAGAAGAATATTTTACTTTGAGGGTCCTAGGTAACGTGTAATATGCTTGAAAAAAAAAGGGGCCATGCAGGATGTTAACGATATTATATTGAATCATATGAACAAATATATCCATACTACAAGAACTTAATATTGAAGAAGGCTGGCTAGTAAAGAGTATTAAACAGAGAAAACTTAAATATTTTGGACACATTAAACGTCATGATAATCTAGAGAAAGCCGTCTTGGAAGGGTACGTGATGGGAAAAAGAAAGAGAGGAAGACCAAGGTGAAGATGGCTGCAAGACATCGTTGATGATCTGCAAATGGATGCATCAGCAGCATGCCATCTTGCTCACAACCGAGAGGCCTACAGGAGTGCAGTTAGGGAAACAAAGTTCCGCAAGGGACATGCAAATGAATGAATGAACATATTGTATCTTCTGTGCGTTGTATAGTTAGTTTTCTTCTGCCTTGTCCAATTCATCTTGCCCCTTGTATTCCTAATATGTCTAGTTGGTATCTATGCATTTTCTTCACTTGACACGGCCGAGTTGCGACGATTAGGCACTGCCCCGCTCACAAATTCTCATTTTATTATTGGGTATGCTAATGAGGTTAATGATCACGTGATGAGGAGGTAGGAGAGCGCGACGCATTAAATCGTGATCAACACAATTGTCGCTCGTCAGGTATATGGCTGGGCAGCATATTTATGTCTGACGGAGCTTACGTCTTACGTCATAATGGCAGTAATGTGATTCAAGTATTAGGGGGTCGTGATTATGTTTGATTCGTAAGCTTTGATCTCAGAATTCTGCGCGAGCCGCCTCGTTCGTGTAAGTCATAATTGTCTGTGTCAGGTTAAGTCACATAATATATAGTGTCCACCATAGTTGTAAGTAGAATGTGATTAATTAAAGTACTAGTAGCATTTTTTGACAGGGGTGGTATTTAGGTATCAGATTCATATTTCTAGAGGGATATATCATCATCATCATCATCATCATCATCATGTGCCGTGCCGACTGGCGTTGGCTATTATGCTTCTCCAGAGTACCCGATCCTTCATGCAGGCCATCAGCTCAGTTGGTGATCTCCTCTCACACCATCCCGTCAGACTGTCCAGTATCATTTCTCTTGGTCTTCCTCTTGATCTTCTTCCTTCTATTTTTCCTGTTGTTATAATATTTTCAGTGCCCCCTCTTCTCATTGCATGTCCTATGAAGGTACATTGTCTCTCTCTTATCTTTTTCACAAGGTTTTTTGTCTCTCCAGCTCTTCTCATACATTCTTCATTAGTTATTTTTGCTGTCCAGGGGATTCGCAACATTCTTCTAATAAACCACATTTCTGCTGCTTCCAATGATTTTTATGCAGACTTGCCTATTGTCCATGATTCACTTCCATATAACAAGATAGGTTCAATATAGCATTTTACGACTCGTTTTCTAACATTCATTGATAAAGATGTGTTAGCTAATATGTTTCTCATTCTCTGAAATGCAGTCTTTGCTTGGCCTATTCTGTTCCTAATTTCTGTTCTGCATTTCCCATCTGAAGTTATTACTGCTCCAAGGTATTTGAATTTCTGCACCTGCTTTAGAATAGTTCCGTTTAATTTAATACTGCATGCTGGTGGATTCTGTTTCTTAGATATAACCATAGTCTCTGTCTTTTTGATGTTCAAAGTAAGGCCTTTCTGTTCACTTTCTTTGGCGACTTTATCCAAGAGATTTTGCAGGTCTTGTTGGTTCTCAGCTATCAGTACTGTGTCGTCAGCATACCGAAGGTTGTTAATATTGTATCCTCCAATTTTTATGCCTGGTTCTGTGATGATTGTTCTTAGAATATTCTCGCTATACAGAGAAAAAAGGTCTGGAGATAGTATACATCCTTGTCGCACCCCTTGCTTTATAGGTTGATATTTTCCAATTCTATTTTCAACTCGAACTGCTGCTTCTTGCTGCCAGTATAGATGTTTTACAATCCTCAGGTCTTTGCCGTCTATATTGATGTCTTCAAGCATTTTAATAATTTCATTATGTTTCACCTTGTCAAATGCCTTGGTGTAATCAATGAAGCATAAGTAGAGATCTTTCTGTACTTCCAAAGCTCTTTCTGTTAGTGTTCGTAAAGCATAAATGGCATTGTGTGTTCCCTTTCCTTCAACAAATCCAAATTGTTCATCTGCTATTTCCATTTTTATCTTTTTCCTTGTTCTTCTCATAATTATTCTCAGAAGTAGCTTCGTTATGTGACATGAGAGGCTGATAGTCCGGTGGTCCTCACATTCCTTTGCACCTGGTTTCTTTGGTAGTGCTATAAACGTGGATTTAATCAGGTCACTGGGAATATAACCACTATTGTAAATGTCATTCAGTAACTTGGTTATTATTTTTATTCATGTCTCCTCTAGTGCCTCTATTTCTTCTATTGTTATATTATCAGGCCCAGTCGCTTTTCCTTTCTTCGTGTGTTTGATGGCATCTATGATTTCATCTTCAAGTATTGGTGGTCCATCACAGTTTTCAGTATCTGGTGTTAATTCTGGTCTTTCTCCTCCATATAGCTCACCGATATACTCTGTCCACCTGTCCACAATGTCTTCTTTTCCCATTAACATTTTACCTTCTTTCGATTTCAGACATCCTGTGGTATATTTTGTTTTCCTGCCTGTGAGTTCACTAATTCGTTTGTGCATATTTTTGCTGTCTTTAATATGAGGTTCCTCTATCTGTCTGCACTGCTCATTTAACGACACTTCTGTTGCTTCTCTGCATTTGCGTCTTATTTCTTTATTTATCTTGCTATATTTTTCCTCGTTATTTTTCCTCCTCCTTCTCCTCTTGTCCATCAGTCCTAAGATGTCGTCTGTCATCCATTTATTTTTAGGGGCTTCTTTCTTTTTGGTGGTATTATCTCCTTAACAGTTTGGTGGATAGAATCTCTTAACATTTCCCATTGTTCATCTATACTATTTATCTTTGCTATTGCATTGTATCTATTTGTTATAATAACTTTGTATTGTTCTCGCAGTTCTTGGTAATTTTTAAGAAGTTCTGTATTCAGTTTGATGTTTCTCACTTTTCTGCCTGCTTTCTTTAGTTTTATTCTAACTTTTCCACAGAGTGGATCATGGTCACTATTGCAGTTAGCTCCTGGCATGGTTTTTGTTGTCAGTAATGCATTGCGGAATCGTTTGTTGATTAATATGTAGTCTATCTGGTTAAAAGTCTTTTTGTCTGGGCTGCACCACGTTGCCAGTCTTCGAGGATGTTGTTTAAACCAGGTGTTTCCTACAACCATGCTGTGTATTCTTGCTCATTCAATTAATTTATAACCTCTGTCATTCCTCTCCCCCAGTCACCAACGATGTCTGAAGTTCTTCCTTTACCAACTTTGGCATTAAAATCTCCCATGACTATGGTAACTTCATGTGACTTTTTAGTGCTGTCTCTATGTCATTATAAAATAGCTGTACATCTTCTTCAGAGCTTTCAGATGTTGGAGCATACACTTGTATAATATTTATGTTTATTGGTTGTCCTTTCAGTTGGGCTAGCAGGACTCTGTCCGAGATGTTCAAATATCCTACAATTGTCCTTGCCGTTTGTTCATCAAATATAATTCCTACTCCTCGTTCATGTTTCTCACTTCCTGAATATGTTATTGTATATTTATCTGATATTATCTTCCCTGCACCTGTCCATCTAACTTCACTCATTCCTAATATGTTGATATTCATCCTTTCCATTTCCATCTTTACATTTTCTAATTTTCCAGCCTGGAATAAAGTTCTAACATTCCATGTTGCTATTTTGAACTTGTTAGTTTTGCCACCAGTAGCTTGATGACGATCTGGCCTCACCTATGGCTCGTGAGCTGCCCTACCGGACGAGGCTGTTATATATACATATATAATTAAAACTTCAAGATTACGAATCTCTCTCTCTCTCTCTCTCTCTCTCTCTCTCTCTCTCTCTCACATATTAATAAAACTTCAACATTATGAATCATATATATATGTAAACTATAACATTATGAATCATGTGTGTATGTGTGTGTTTTTAATTGAGCTCTGAGATAAGAATATTTTACTTTGAGGCTCCTAGGTAACGTGTAATATGCTTGAACAAAAGAAGGAAGCCATGCAGGATGTTAACGATATTATATTGAGTCATAAGTTGTCATCTATCCTGTTATAAACATATGATATGTATGAGATGTTAAGATTTGTTGTGAATAGAAATAATGCATTAGCAAAAATACAAATAATTACTGACTAGTGGGAATACCAGATTCAATCCATCAGGCAGGAAGCGAAACAATATCTCGGAGAAAAGAAACGGCAAAGAAGAAACGTCACAAGAATTACTACAAACAAACAAAAAATCCCGCGGACGTTACTTAATAATATTTAAACGACAAGCAAGCCCAAAATTACACTGGACTATCAAGAGCTTTAAAACTGAAATAAATTTGAATACCTAAGTTCCATCATCGCCATCAACGGCGACTGCGCAGTGGAAATCAAAAGAAGACTAGCAGTTCCATAAAACAAATCAAAAGTATGTGGCAAGGTAAAAAAAAAACAGTTATGCTTACTAAAAGCTTACATATTCCCAGTGGGTTCTTCTTCTTCTTCTTTTTCTTCTTCTTCTTCTTCTTCGTTCGCTTGGTCCAAAACCGCACTGTGATCCTACTGAATTTACGCCTGTGGTCCTCGTTAGGTCCCGTGGTCTCCTGTGTGGTCCCCGAAAGGACCTCATGAGATCCACGAGAGGACCACCAGGGGTTCAGAGTATCACAGGGCTTTAGCCTGTATTCTTGGTGGGTCTCTGAAGCGGATTGCGTGACACCGTGGTTTTCGTTGCACCAGTTTAGTCTAGGGTTGGACTTTCTCACCGGAAGACCTCGACGTGTTTAGGATATCAGTGCATCCCCGCTGGGTGAGAGGCGGTAGCCCACCCAGGCCAGAGTTGGACCTTCTCACCGGAAAACCTCGACGTGTTTTGAGATACCCATGTATCACCGCCGGGTGAGAAGTAGTTGCCCATCCAGTTCAGAGTTGGACTTTCTCACCTGAAAACCTCAGCGTGATTAGGATATGCAAATATCCCCGCCGGGTGAGAGGTGGTTGCCTATCTAGACTGCCCTGGCCCAGTGTCTCCGACTTCAGCATTTTGCGTTCGTGGCCGCTACCCTTCCTAGTTGTGACCAGGATGGAGCTTTTGTCCAGGAGGACGAATCCTCGCCACTAGTGACTTCCACTCCTGGGTTGAGCCGGTTTAGGCATATTATCCCAGTATGGGCGTGTTTGGGACGTGACCGACCTCTAGAGCAGAGGTACTGTGACATGCAGAGCCTTCAAGATTCACCCCTGGTGTGAGCCGGTTTAGGCAAAATTCACCAGTATGGGTGTATATCAGGCGTGACCGACCTCT
Organism: Achatina immaculata; assembly: GCA_009760885.1. Classification (NCBI taxonomy): domain Eukaryota; kingdom Metazoa; phylum Mollusca; class Gastropoda; order Stylommatophora; family Achatinidae; genus Lissachatina; species Lissachatina immaculata. The sequence goes on along the minus strand of CM019715.1, from coordinate 2,388,710 downwards.
AGAGCGGAGGTGGCATGACATGTCTAGCCATCAAGTTTCACCCCTGGTGTGTGCCGGTTTAGGCATATTTCACCAGTGTAGGTGTATTTCGGACGTGGCCGGCCTCTAGAGCAGAGGCGCCGTGGTATGTATAACTCTCGCAGCGATACTACTGGACATACCAATTAAACTTCACTTTATCCTTTCCACCACCTTTTCACATCGGCACCGCACAGCAACCTTTATTTCTTTTCCGCATTTTCTTCCTTGACCGGGAGGAGCTTCACTCCACGCGCGGCATTCGAAGAGTCTCGCCAGCAGTGTATTCCCAGTGGCAATATAGAGATGCGAAAAATGGATGCTTAACAAATCACTAGAAAAGAGAATCTCTCTCTCTCTCTCTCTCTCTCTCTCTCTCTCTCTCTCTCTCTCTGAACCTTAAGTGTCCAGAGCACATGATGCTTCCTGAAGGATTTCCACAAATGCCTGTCCTTTGCATTTTTCCCGCCCTTTCTCAAGTGAGCCCTCTATTGCGCAACATCCTCTATATTCTTCTCCATGTCTCATATGGTCTACCTTTACTTCTGTTCCCACTCAGTGTCCATCTTAGTGCTATTTTTTGGTAGTGAGTCATCAGTCATACGGAGGATATGTCCCAACCATCTCTAGCGTCTTTCCTCAATAATTGCAGTCAGTGGCTTCAGCTGCATTTCTTTCAACAAGATGTTATTTCTTACGGTGTTTGGTCAAAATATTCTTCTAATTCCTTGTGAACATTTAGTCTGGAAAGAATTCAGGTTGGTTTCTAAGGTTTTGGTGATTTTCCAGCATTCACTTCCATAAAGTAGTACACTTAGAACATTACTCTTAAATAGCATGAGTTTCATCTTCGTGCTTAGTTTTTTTTAGATTTCCATGTAGTCTGCAAGACAAGACAATACATAATCTGCAACATTGCAAAGGCCTGGTTTGGTATAGTAAGTCTGTTGTTGATGTCCTATGTGCTGTCTCCATCTTCTACTACTCTGCTACCAAGACATACAAATTCGTTGATCTCCTCCACTAGCTTGTTATTTACTCTTAGTACATTTCTTTTGTTCACATTTTGCTTCATTAACTTTGTCTTTCCTACATTGATCTTTAATCCTATATTGTTAGCACTATGAGTTAGGTTGTTTATTTTATCTTGCATATCTTTATGCCTGCTTGAAAGTAGACAAATGTCGTCAGCAAGGTCAAAGTCCTCCAGCACTGTGTTGAGTGTCCCTTGTAATCCTCTGTGTTTAACAGATGTTGCCTCCTTCATTAACCAGTCTACTGCTAAGATAAATAATGTTGGTGATAGTACACATCCCTGCTTTAGGTGATAGTACACATCCCTGCTTTAGGTGATAGTACACATCACTGCTTTAGGTGATAGTACACATCACTGCTTTAGGTGATAGTACACATCACTGCTTTAGGTGATAGTACATATCACTGCTTTAGGTGATAGTACACATCACTGCTTTATTCCTGTTTGTACCCTAAAGCTGTGCTGGAGGTGTGTTCTCCGCAGATCACTTTGGACTGGAAATTCTCGTTTAGGCCTTTGATGACATGCATTATCTTATTGGGAGGGGGGGGGATGCCATCTTAGAATTTTCCTCGGTGCATCTCTGTTGACACTGTCGAAGAATTTCTCAAAATCTATAAACTGTATGTTATACCATGCCACTTATTTGCCCGTTCTAATATTTGCCTAAGTAACATTATGTGGTATATGAAATCCTGCCTGCTCTTTCCGAGATTTAACCTTAAGCGCTGGTACAATTCTGATGGTGATTATGCTGCAAGAATACTTTGCTGATGAGTGACAGGAGAGTAATGCCTCTCCAGTTACCACAATCTCTGAGGTCACCCTTCTTTCATAGTTTTACTATAAGTGCAGTTTTCCACTCTTCTGGAGCTTTATATAGATCCCAAATTTGTTGTAGTATCCGGTATAGTTGTTTTTGGTATTTCTATCTCTTCTGCTTTGAACATCCCAGCAGTCACTTCATCATCACCTGGTGTTCTGTCTAATTTTAGCTTCTTTAATGCCTCCAAAAAGAAATGGAAAAACTAATTATGTCAGTCCGCAAGAACAGCGAAGAGCAGAACCTCTATCTTAATGCAAAGAAAACTAAAATGATGACAACTGACAAAACAAACAAGGCAACTGAAATATGTATCAATGAGGAAAAACTGGAAGAAGTGGAGAGTTTTGAATATCTTGGATCGCTACTAACTAATAATGGAGATACAATGAGGGAAATTAAAAGGAGGACATCTATCGCTCTTCAGAAAGTAAAACAAATAAAGAATCTGTGGAGAGGAGCAGACAGAACCACAAAAATAAGATTTTAAAAGCGATTCTTTCCCATCGTAACATATGCCTGTGAGACTTGGACACTTAACAAAACAGCTGATAAACACATAAATGCCTTTGAATGTAAATGCTACAGAAGAGTTCTCCAAATATCGTGGACACAGAAAAAAAAAAACAAACAAATATATCTATATTACAAGAGCTTAATATTGAAGAAGGCTGGCTAGTAAAGAGGATTAAAGAAAGAAAACTTAAATATCTTGGACACATTAAACGTCATGATAATTTAGAGAAGACCGTATTGGAAGGATACATAATGGGAAAAAGAAAAAGAGGAAGACCAAAACGAAGATGGCTGCAAGACATCGTTGACGATCTGGAAATGGATGCAGCAGCAGCAGGCCATCTTGCTCACAACCGAGAGGCCTACAGGAGTGCTGTTTGGGAGGCAAAGTTCCGCAAGGGACATGCAAATGAATGAATGAACTGCCTCCTTTACTTTATTTATTGTTATTGATTCCGTACTGATGTTTAGTTCTGTTTTTGTTTCAGGTATGTATTTTGTTTGTGCTGCTTGTGTTCTGTTTAGTAGGATGTTGAAGTGTTCCCTCCATCTTTCAATTTTGTTCTCTTTCATCACTGATCAATTGTCCCTTATGTGTCCTTATTGCACTCTCACATCTTGTGCTGAAGTTACCTGTCATCTGCTTCGTGATTTGTGTATGGTTTTCATATCATTTGCATATGCTACTTTCTCCGCTGCTTCGTTAGCTTGTCGTAGTATTGATGTTTTTCTTTACGGCATGATTTTTTCACCTCTTTGTCTTTTTTGTGCATAGTGTGACTTGTTCTTTCAGCCTTTGTGAGTTGGTGATCATTAATTTGTTTTTCTTGATTTACTTTCTTTGCTCTATCTTTTCCCTTGTGGTCTTGCTTATCCATTCCTCTTTTCTCCTTTTCCGATATCCCAGCACCACTTTTGTTGTTTCCTGTAGTGTTTCATTGAACTCTTAATATAGACATTTCTGCTTTGTCTTGTAAGACACTGAAGCGGGTCTTAAATACTTTCGAGAATTCATTTCTTTTTTGCTGGTCTTTCAGTTTTTTTTTAAACCATAGCGTTCCTTTCTGTGTTCTACGATTTTGGCTTTCCCTAATTTTAGTCTTATTTTCGATACCAGCAAGTTGTGATCACTTCCTACATCTGGTGCTTTCCTTGCTCTCACATCTTATAGTGACCGTTTCCATTTGTTGTTTATCAGTATGTGATCAATCTGGTTTTCTGTTGTTTTGTCTGGGGATCTCCAAGTAACTTTATAGTTTTATGTTGGAAAATTGTCCCTCCAGTGATCATCATGTTTTCTTCGCATAACCCCCACAGTCTTCCTCCATTTTCATTTATGCTTCCGATTTCTTCTCTTCCCATGATTCTTCTTCTGTCTTCATTTCCCTCACCTACTTTTGCATTGAAGTCAGCTAAGATGAGTAGCATTTACCTGGCCATAATATTGCATCTTCTGTGGACTGTGTTGTTAGTTTCTTTCAGCATTGCCATGTCCACCTTACCTATTGTATCCCTAAAATGTCTTGTTTGTATCTGTGCATTTCCGTGATAGTTTGTGCTAGTTTTCCAGCTTGATTAAGTGTTCTTACACTCCAGCTGCCTATTTGCATCTTGTATTTTGGCTCCAGGATGTCGGGCTGGGACTTTCGGTGGCTGTCTTTCATCCACAACCTTCATTGGCTCAGTTTTCTGATATGGGGTTTTCCTTCCATCTACGTTTGTTTTTCCCTTGTTTCTGTTTCTGTAGCAGTTTAGTGGATTTTTTTTTTTTTTTTACCGGAAAGGATTGCTGGCCCTATGGCCAAACCCTCCTTAGTCGACTTTATGATCATGAGTGGTAGCGTACAGTGGTCCTATTCTTTGCTTCCCGGGCATGTGCCCAGGTCCCAGGTACCACACCGGGGGGGGGGGGGGGGGGGGAAGAAAAGAGACTAACAGCATTTGAAATGAAATGTTATAGAAGGGCACTTAGAATATCATGGATATAACGAAAATCAAATAAAGAGATACTATTGGTTGTAGATAACTCAGAAAACCAACTCATTAACATCATAAAAAAATTAGAAAGCTGAGATACTTCGCACACTTCAAGGGACACAGTAGCTTGTAGAGGTTGATAGTAGAAGGCATAGCGCACGGCAAAAGAGAAAAGGGACGACTTCGCCACAGATGGACTCGGGACATCACGGAAAATCTGAATGTGTCATTGCGAGACGCTGGTCAACTTGGCTCAAGATTGTATTGAACTCAGGGAGGCTGTGAGAAGGACAACGTTCTGGAAAAGACATGTCACATGAATGAATGAATTTTTTAAAAAACTTAAATTACATTCTGTTCAAACCTAGTCCAGCCGGCTTTCCTCATTAATCATCTGACTAGGTCAGACTTAAAATCTAGTTTGTTTTCAAACCGGGTCACTCATCAAGATTCAATGACACTGGGCATCATTACTTTACTACCATACCTAGTATATGTATTAGATTTTCAAAGAGAGTGATTATTGGGGGCAATGAAATCGTTGTGAAAATAGCCACATCACAGACAACTGCGCATGAGCACTGACCACTTGCGTTTCAGCCCGCTTTATGACCAGTAGATCGAGCACTGCATTGACAACAATGTATTCTGAAATGAAATTTTCCAAAGGCTGCACTTTCCCTACCCTTAAAAGTTTGAAAACTACAGCCAGAGAAATGGAAGTATACCAGAACGCTGTTTTCGTTCTGAGAACCTCAGCAAAAGTAACAATCCTCTTTACTAGCCAATCTTCTTCAATAGCACTTGTAGTATGGATATAAAGGTAAACAGAGGTGTATGGTACAGTTTTACACGACGGCAGAGGGAGTGATTAAAAGACAAGTAGTAGAAAGTATGGGAGTAAAATGAGAATGATTAAATGAAAAACATACAGCATCCAATATTTTTTCGTGAGCCTTTCTCAAGGATTACATACACAAACACAACATATAACTAAAAAATATGAAAATGAAAACTTAGCTTTGTAGCATCGTCCTAGAAAGAAAACATTCGAATGCGTCCTAGAGGTGGGAAAATTTTCTACAAAGGAAAGCAGATACAACAAATCGATATCAGTGGAGGGGAAAGGGAATGATCCGTGGGAAGGAAGAGGCGCAGGTACGAGACCAGGAGGGACAACAAACACCTATAGGCCACGAGAGAAGCAGGAGGTGGTGGGAAGGGGAGGGAAGCTGGGAGATATCGTGAAGCTAATGAATGAAGAAACAAGTCCAGGAGGGACAATAAACACCTGTAGGTCGCTAGAGAAGCAGATTTTGACGGGAATGGGGGAAACTGGAAGATAACGTGAAACTGAAGAATGAAGAACTACAGAAGAAATTAAAGTATGAATGGCAGAAAATGAGCGGCAATCTAATGAAGTTTAAAGGAAGCTGAAAACATTGTTAATTTCAGCTAGTTGGAGACAGCCAGCCTGGAAAATAAGTCGCTGTTCTAGGGCTCTTCGAGATCATATATCATAAGAACAGGACTGGATTGCACTAACAGAAATCTAAATCCAATTTGAATCATAATGGACATGTTCCTACGGTAGAGGTATGCTGTCGCAAAGTTTTAATTTTCTTTATTTCTGTCTTTTGTTCCTCAATGTTTTTTTTTCTTTCTTCCTCTTCATGGCTCATCAATTTTCTTTTTTTCTGTGCTAGTATTACCTGACACTAGAAAGGAAGTTAGAATCAGAATTGCAAAAGCAGCATCAATCTTCAAGAATCTTGAGAACATATGGAATTCAAAAGTTATAAGCACAAAAACCAAGTTAAGACTATTCAATTCAAATGTAATATCCACCCTCATTTATGCATGCGAAAGCTGGAAAACAACTAAAGAAATAGAAAATAAATTAGACTCTTTTGAAAACAAATGCCTAAAGAAAATACTCAGCATCAAGTGGAATGAATTCAAGAACAATGCAGAGATAAGACAGATGACTGAACAACAACCAGTCTCATGGGTGATCAGGAAAAGGAGATGGACATATGTTGGTCACTTGATGAGAAGAAATGATCAGAGAATCCCAAAACAAGCTATCAAGTGGAACACAACAGGCCGAAGAAAAAGAGGCAGACCGCGTGAAACTCTGAAGAGGACATTATTAAGAGAGGCCAAATTAACAGGCATAAAATCCTTTGATGAGGTTGAAAGACTCGCCGAAGACAGGAAAAATTGGCGAACTACTTTGCGAGCCCTATATGACGTTTAACGCCATGGGAAGGATATAAGATAAGTATTACCTGAAAGACTCAAGCCCATGATGATGACATAATTGAAGATGCTATTGGGATGGCCTTCTGTGACAGTCACAGACATCAGGGACACTATATTAAGGTAACAGGGTGTCTTTTTTTTACCCCAAGATGTACATAATATGAGGGCCAAGCAGAAAGCAACATTGATTCTAACTGATCAAACAGCAGTTAAGCACTTGCTGTCTTCAATAACAGGTAGTAGAGAAGACACAGCCAAGCTCTACAGAAGCAAAGTTTACTGCTGCTTCTTTACTATGTGGAAAAATAGCTTCATATTTGTCTCTTTTAGGAGACAAAGACCTCAAAGAAAAGTTTGATCAACTTTGTCTGTTTTGTATTTGTTATGACAGGGGACGGACATTGATGTTATTTCAAGTGACTCTGTTACTCTCATTGGTGACAAAGGATTTGGTGATTCTCTGGCACTTTCATTGCCTGTTTCTGAACAGCCTGTTCTTTTACCTGACCCTCCACACTCTACCTCCTCTGAGGCTAATTTGTCTTCAGGTGTACTTTGTTCCTGCTATCTAAATGTGCTTTTTTCTGATAATACCACCACAGACAGTCCTCTAACTCTTGTACTAATTCTGCTGTCCCTTCATCATTTGGATTATCTCATTGTTATAGCAGCTCTACTCTGCCAACTTTAAGAATGCCCACTTGTGATAATGCTGCAACAGCAGATGGTCAGTCGGAAACTAATGAAGTCCCCTTTTCATCTGTGAAGCTGTCATCAGTGAAAGTGAAGGGAAGACCCAGAAATAAACAAACATTTACTTTGAAAAGAAAAAGAAAGGCAGCAACTCTTCCTGTCACAGATTGGCCAAAAGATGAAAAGATTAATTTTTGTTATTAAAGCCAGCACATTAGAGGGATCAGAGCCAGCCTTTTTTTACTAAAGATTTGAAATGTTCAGCTCTTTAGGTGCTTGTTTGGTGGGGAGTGAGCTGCATTTTATAAAGTCTTATTTTAGCCTAGGATGTTGGGATGAGTTGCAACATAGGGTGCAGCAAAAGCTGTCTGAGCATTTGTTTGTCTGTCCTGTTTGTTCATGAAGTTCAGACTGATTAGATGTCACTTGACTAGAGCAGTTTCATTGTGAGTGGTGATCTAGCATGAATTGTGAGTGGTGATCTAGCATGAATTGTGAGTGGTGATCTAGCATGAATTGTGAGTGGTGATCTAGCATGAAATAAGTTTAATAATAAATAAATAAATAAAATAATAAATAAGTTTATTCATAATGTTATATCATGTCAAAAGTATAACTTTGACCTGAATCATGTGAACTTTTGTAATCTGATGTACAAATGTTGGCATTTTTTTTACAAATACTGCTTTCACTGTGCAGTTCCAGATTAAATTCATGTGATTTAAAAATATGAATTTTTTATTCCTTGACTATATATTTAGTCGTATACACTCATTGTTTTTTTTTTTTTAAAACTATTTTTTAATTTTCTTGCACTGCCATTTACCATTCCACTTTATCTTTCACATTTTTCCATGTAGTATTTCAATTATTTAATGATTTGTCAGGAAGACTTTTACAGTGTTACGGATTTTTAAAAAATGTTGTCTTCATGTGCTTACAATGTTTTCAATAAAACAACAACATAAGTTTGTGTTTTTCTCTTTGCTTCTGTGTGTGTTTGCATGCATTTGTGTTCTAATATACTGTGCTGAATTTAATTCAATTCAAATGTAATATCCACCCTCATTTATGCATGCGAAAGCTGGAAAACAACTAAAGAAATAGAAAAGAAATTAGACTCTTTTGAAAACAAATGCCTAAGGAAAATACTCGGCATCAAGTGGAATGAATTCAAGAACAATGCAGAGATAAGACAGATGACTGAACAACAACCAGTCTCACGGGTGATCAGGAAAAGGAGATGGACATATGTTGGCCACTTGATGAGAAGAAATGAGCAGAGAATCCCAAAACAAGCTATCAAGTGGAACACAACAGGCCAAAGAAAAAGGGGCAGACCGCGTGAAACTCTGAAGAGAACATTATTAAGAGAGGCCAAGTTAACAGGCATAAAATCCTTTGATGAGGTTGAAAGACTCGCCGAAGACAGGAAAAATTGGCGAACTACTTTGCGAGCCCTATGTGACGTGTAACGGCACGGGAAGGATATAAGATATAAGATAAGATACTGTGCTGACTGGATTGCTGTGTTTGTAATTTGTCAATGTTATATGTTGTATATACAATTCTATGAATGTTTCATACTTAATTACACATCTTACATTCTTCCCACGCCGCTAAATGTCACATAGGGCCCAAATGGTAGTCTGCCAAGATTTCCTGTCTTCAATGAGTTTTTCAATCTCATCAAGGGATGTTATGCCCACTGAATTGGCCTCTCTTAACAATGTCCTCTTTATAGTTTCATATGGTTGATATCTTTTTCTTAGGGCCTGTTGTGTTCCACTTGATAGCTTGTTTGGGGATCTTCTGACTGTTTCTTCTCATCATATGACTGACATATATCCATCTTCTTTTTCTGATTACCCATGAGACAGGTTGTTTGCTCATCTGTCTTATCTCTGTGTTGTTCTTGAATTGTTTCAACTTTATACAGAGTATTTTCCTTAGGCATTTGTTTTTGAAAGAGTCTAACTTCTTTTCTATTTCTTTAGTTCTTTTCCAGCTTTCACATCCATAAATAAGGGTGGATATTAAATTTGAATTGAATAATCTTAAACTTGGTTTTTGTGCTTATAACTTTTGAATGCCATATGTTCTCAAGATTCTTGAAGGTCAATGTTTTTTCTGCAATTCTAATTCTAACTTCCTTTCTGGTGTTACTATTCTGGTCTATGTAGCTGCAGAGGTATGCAGAAAGGTTTACTTCTTCAATAGCTGTTCCTTCCACGTATATTTTTCCTTCTTGATTAATGAGAAGTTTCATTATTTTTGTTTTTCCTTGTTAATTTCAAGTCCTATTTTACTAGCCAGTGAAGACAGGCTATCTGTTTTTACTTTGATTTGATTTACATTGATTTCATATTGTCACTGATAAGAGTTATGTCTTCTGCAATTTTACTTTTTTTAAAAAAGTTTTTAAGTAAAAAAAAAAGGTAATTAAAAAAAAGGAAACTTAATTATACAGTATCTGCAAAATACACAAGATCTTATTTCCAACATAAGATTAATAATATAGAATTGCAGAGAATTACACCGCAAACTTTGAGAAGAATTAGAATTCCTGACACATGTTATACAATTAATATCACTGCTATATCTAGACCAACAAGTATCAGTAGGAACAAATGGTGAAAGAACTTGGTTCAACATAAAACAAGGGGTCTGTCAAGGTTGCATACTGTCACCTAACTTAATTACCTGTATACTGAATATATTATGAGGAATGTTACGATGACTTAGAAAATAGAGGTTCTGAAATACCAGAGATTAGATATGCTGATGAGACAGTATTACTGTTCACAACACAAAAAGGAAAAGAAAAACTAATGTCAGAGAAACTTATGTCAGTCCTTAAGAATAGTGAAGAGCTAGATTTTTATCTTTATGCAAAGAAAACTAAATTGATGACAACTAACAAAACAACTAAGGTAACTGAAATACATATCAACGAGGTAAAATTGAAAGTGCCAAAAGCATATGGGAATACACAAAGAACTGGACAAACAGCTGATAGGGAAAAAACTTGAGCAAAAAGTGGAAGCATTTGGCACCATCACTGCTACAAAAGGGTTGGGAACCAAACAGATGAAAGAGAAAAAGTATCACCAAGAAAGTCCAGAAGACACAGGAAAACAGAATACAACAGCAGAAGAACCATGCCCAGAAAATGTTCAACAAGGCACACATGAATCAGATAAGGATGGAATTAGACAGGTTTGGCAGTGTATAAAAACCCAGCACAATGCCCTTTTAGGGCTGAAAGACTGCAAAAGAAAGAGAGAAACCATATAAGTAGGAGAGAAGTGTCACAGATTCTGATTTGCCAAGCAGTTATTTGAACAGCCAGTACAGGTACAAGAGAAGAAATCCAAACAAAGATCTTCCTACACAACCAGCCTTTGAAATAAGTGAAACATTTCAAATACCTAGGTAGCGTAATATCATCCTCATGGACAATTGATACTGAGACTGAAAACAGATATAATACAGCAAATCAGGTCATTGGACAAATTACTCCTTTACTGAAAAACAAATACATCACAACTGAAACAAAAAGGGCACTGTACAGTACAACACAAATTTTCCTCCCAACTATATGCTATCTATCAATGTCAAACATGGACACAAACAGCCAAGAAGAACCACGACAGAAATGAGATGTTTAATTAATGAAAATACTAAATATAACAAGAAGAGACCAAATAAGAGATGACATTGTGAGGGCAAAGGTTGGAGTAACACCAATACAATACTATATCAATTATATATAAGAGGTGATCACAGCCAAGGGTGATTCAGACCACATCATCTCATCCTGCCAACAAGTGAAAGAAAATATAGATATTAATGCCATATCCTCATCATTTCATGCAGCATGGCTCTTGAATAAATAAAAGGCTTGTGTGCATATAAGTGAAACCACTAAAACATGGATAGTCCTGGCAATTGTGTCATGATCAATCTTCTCACCTCCAAGATATTCACAAGTCACTCCAATCTCCCCTAGGAAGGCATCCAGGTGGTCATATGTGTCATTTTTGTAAGAGAAAAGATTGCATGAATGTAGCTGTTGACTTTAAATGTTACAGAAGGTGTTGCTTCCAACTTTAAATGTTACAAATAATATTGCTACTATTTGAAAATGTTTCAAATAATGTTCCTACCAATTGAAAATATAACAATTAATGTTGCTTCATTCATTCATTTGCATGTCCCTTGCCTCCCTAAAAGCTCTGAGCTGTAAGCAAGATGGCCTGCTGCTGATGCATCCATTTGCAGATTATCAACGATGTCTTGTAGCCATCTTCACCTTGGTCTTCTTCTCCTTCTTTTTCCTATTATGTGTCCTTCCTTTAGTTCTCTAAATTCTCATGTTTAATGTGTCCAAAATAATTTAAGTTTTCTCTCTTTAATCCTCTTTACTAGCCAGCCTTCTTCAACATTAAGTTCTTGTAGTATGGATATATTTGTTCTTTTTTGTGTCCATGATATTTGAAGAACTCTTCTGTAGCATTTACAATTCAAAGGGCAGACTGTGGTCTTGCTCAGACTGCCATGAAGACAGTGATGTAGGCTGGCCTGGCCAAAACTTTGTTTTCCAGCCTCCGGTGTCTGTACTTAGACCCCTTCTCCACATCAGATCCAGCATGAAACGCTGGCTGGTCAGACAGCTTTGAGACAATTCCTTAGAAACACTCTGAATTTGGTATGAAGAATCCGATGAGAGCCTCAATGATATCCATTCCCCGCCACCTATAGTCCGCTGGCTGTTTTGTTTACATCATTCTGATAGCCACTGTTATAAAGACCCATAGGCTTGTCATGTCTGGATTCATTGGTTTCACATCAGATTTTCCTCATCCCCGCCGGTGATCTCCATGTCTCCATCCATCCACCAACATGACATTACATTTTACAAAAATAACAAGTACAATTAGTGTTGATTGCTACAGGTTTCTGGGCTACAGAAGTAGGTCAGTGTTTTTAAGCAAACAGATCTATGTTCCCTGTCTCATAAACACTATGTTAAGATAAGTGTGTTCTTAACACAGCTGTTTGGGGGGGGGGGGGGGGTCCTCCTTTTAGTTTCCCTCATTGTTATCTCCATTATTAGTTTAGAAAATTAAGGGAATATTTAGTTTCTTTTTAAGGAAAAAAAAAAAAAGACATTTTTCTGTTTAAACTCAACTTTATCCTCTTCTGCATTCAGTCTAGTTGAAGACAAGGCCAAATAAACATGGACGCTCCAATGCAGGATTGCACCATATTTAGGGAGGTTTCTTTACATGCAGGGAGTGACACTGGTTAAATTCAACATAAGATATTGGTTCCATATGGAAGTGAAAACAACATGACTCAATGTAAAGTTTATGAATAATAAGAAAGCAGGGAACAAACATATATAACAGTCTCACTGCATCATGACGATGCACATTCCAAGGCAGAAACCTAACAGCAGAGGCAATGCAGCAGCTGTAATCTGATGAACTTACTTATCTCCCCCCCACCCCACAACTCTTATCTGGTGCCATGTGACTATCACATCTTTGGTCCACTTAAAGAGGCTCTACTTGGCTGTGGGTTCACCTCTGATTATGAAGTTAAGGAAGTGCTACAGACTTGGATTCAGGAGCACCTGAAAAGCTTATTCTCCCAAAGAATGAAGAGGCTAATGGAATGAAAGAAGACATGCATCAACCTGCAAGGGTACTATGAAGAGAAATTATACAACCTTTATGGTCATTTGCTCACAGTTATCACTATTAAAGGGTATGTTGTCTTTACTTTTTTATTCTTTCTCATATAATTACAATTAGGCATAAAAGAAGTTACTCAGCAAAAGTGATACTTTGCAACATCCGTAAACAGTCAACATCTGCCAGCTTCAATGCTGTCTAAACCAGACTAAAAGAGCCATTATCATAAATTCCTTAGGAAAATAGTGTTGATTTGACAATGTAATGAAATTTGTGTGGAACAATGTTATGTAATTATTGTTTTCTTACTGATTTCAAACTTTAAATTAGATCATTTTTGGTAGCTATGCAAGCAGATAGGCTAAAATTCAGGTGGAGTAAGGTACATATGTTGGCTAATATCCTTGTGGAATTAGGCAAATGGGTAGGGTCAGATCCATGTAGAATTAAACATACAGGTAGGCTAAGATTCATGTAGAATTAGACAAACAGCCAGTCCAAGATTCATGTAGAATTAGACAAACAGTCAGTCCAAGATTCATGTAGAATTAGACAAACAGCCAGGCTAAGATTCATGTAGAATTAAGCAAACATGTAGGCTAAGATTCATGCAGAATTAACCAAACAGGTAGGCTCGAATTTATATGGAATAGACAAATAAGTAGGCTAAGATCTATGTGGAATTAGGCAAACAGGTAGGCTAAGATCCATGTGGAATTAGGCAAACAGGCAAGCAAAGATCCGAGTGGAGTCTGGCAGTGATCTAGGCTAAAGACTAACAAGATCCATATGAAAGACAATCAACAGGTCACTTCAAACGAGCAGTTATCCAAGGTTAGACTGACATGCGCCGTATAAATAGGTAAATTTAGCATTCAGCGGCCGGGTTTGATTTGTCTCAGCTCCTGACTTCAGAATCAATGATTTCTACATCCAGTATGAAGATAAACAGGATGAACAAAGCCACTCATTCTAGAAAACATTTCTCCCAACACCCACCAACAAACGTTGCATACGACATCTACATTTCAGTTTCACCAAACTCTTCCCACCCGCGTTACTTCAAAAAAGTTCCTTAGTTTGCTGACGACATGGGCATTTTGGGGAAAGGGGGGGGGGGTCCCTGTGTAAAAGTTATTGTACTAAATTAATTCCATGATCACCACGTGTGTATCACACATTAAAATAAGTGGAAATGAATGAAGATTCCACAAATGAAGTTACTTGTCACTAAAAAAAAAAAAAAAACAAACAAAGAAAAGAACAAAAAAACAACTGGTGTGAAACAATGGGATGATTTTTGAGCGCTAATTTTTTTTTTTTTTAAGGGATGAGCAATAAAATGTAACCCCACCAGTGGTCCATTTTATGGATCATTGCCTGTCCCAAGTCAGGAAAAAGGGGGAGGGTTGGCTTAAGGCCAGCAACCTTATCCTATAAAAAGAACTTTGCTACAGAAACGCCAAAAAGAGACTCAAGAGATATTTCGGCCCTGGAGGAGGACGGGCCTCCAGCTGGAGGAAGCATGAAGCCGGACAGTGAAAGCCAGGGAAACCAGGAAGCTGTCAGATCGACAACCGCCATCTCCACCAGGACCACCATTATTATAGGATCATGGAACGTTAGAACTATGTTTGAAGCAGGGAAATCAATGCAGGTTGCAGCGGAAATGAGGAAATACAACATCACCATCCTGGGAATCAGCGAAACAAGATGGACTGGAACTGGGCAAACAAGGATTAGCACGGGAGAGCTTTTGTTGTACTCAGGACACGAGGAGGACACCGCACCACACACGTATAGGGTGGCCCTGATGCTGTCAAAGACAGCTCAGGGAGCGCTAATTGGATGGGAGGCGCATGGCCCACGGATTATTATAGCCACCTTCAAAACCCAAAAGAGAAGGATAAATATGGATGTCATTCAGTGTTATGCACCAACAAATGAAAGCAGCGATGGTACTAAGGTGGAATTCTATGAGAGATTGCTGGGTATTGTGCAGAGTCGTCCAGAGCGGAACATGGTTATCGCCATGGGTGATTTCAATGCCAAGATCGGAAGTGACAACAGGGGATATGAAGATATCATGGGGCAGCAAGGATTGGGTGTAATGAATGACAATGGAGAGAGATTTGCTGACTTTTGTGCCACAAGTAATTTGGTCATTGGAGGGAGTTTCTTCCATCACAAAAGGATACACAAGGTTACATGGGTTTCTCCGGATCAGGTAACAGAGAATCAGATCGACCATATATGCATTGGGAAGAAATACAGAAGATCTCTTCAGGACGTGAGGGGCAAAAGAGGAGCCGATGTTGCATCAGACCACCATCTAATTGTGGCCCAATTGAAGTTAAAACTAAAGAGGACTGGGATAGGAGTCAACAGTAGACAACGCCAGAGATACAACACCACAGTTCTAAAAGACAGAACTAAGCAGGAAGAATTTAAGATCGCACTCGCCAATAAGTTTCAGATTCTACAAGATCTACCAGAAGAAGAGTCAATTGATAAGAGATGGCAAGGAGTGAAAGAAGCATTTACCTCATCATGTCAAGAAGTGCTTGGCCCCAGGAAGCTGTGCCACAAGGAGTGGATCTCTGCAGAATCCATAAGGAGAATAGAGGAGAGAAAGATGAAAAAAGCAGCACTCAACAACAGCTGCACAAGAGCCAGTAAAATTATTGTACAAGAAGAGTACAGGGAAGCATGTAGGAAAACAAAGAAGAGCATCAGGACAGACAAAAGGAACTACATAGAAAAACTGGCAACAGAGGCAGAAGGAGCTGCCCAGCAGGGAAATATACAGGATCTATACTCCACAATTAAGAAGATGACTGGAAATTATAGTGTGCCGATGAGGCCAGTGAAAGACAAGAACGGAAAAACAATACCCAATGACTGGGGACAGAGAGACAGATGGAGGCAGCACTTTGAAGAATTGTTAAATAGACCAGCTCCTCATAACCCACCGAATATTGAACCAGCCGATAGAGATCTACAAATAGATTGTGGTATACCAACAAGGGAAGAGATTTGTAAAGCCATAAAACAGCTGAAGCATGGCAAGGCAGCAGGACCTGATAACATCCCGGCAGAAGCATTGAAAACAGATACTGAGACAAGCGTAGACATTCTTCACCCCCTCTTCAGTAAGATCTGGGAAGAGGAGCAAGTGCCTACAGAGTAAAAAGAAGGTTACCTTGTCAAGATACCAAAGAAAGGTGACTTGAACTCCTGCTCCAACTACAGAGGTATAACACTGCTATCAATACCAGGAAAGGTACTCAACCGAGTTCTTCTAAATAGGATAAAGGACGCGGTAGATCCACAACTCAGGGACCAACAAGCAGGATTCTGGAAGAACAGATCCTGTACAGACCAAATAGCAACATTACGTATCATCGTGGAACAATCACTGGAATGAAACTCACCTCTCTATGTCAATTTTATTGACTATGAGAAGGTTTTCGACAGCGTCGACAGACAGACCCTATGGAAGCTGTTGAGACACTACGGAGTACCGGAGAAGATTACCACCATCATTAAAAACTCCTATGAATGGATGACATGTAGGGTAATCCATGGACAACAACTAACAGATGCCTTTCAAGTTAACACCGGAGTGAGACAGGGATGCCTGCTGTCACCATTTCTATTTATCCTGTCCATAGACTGGATTATGAGAAAATCAACAGAAAATAGGAGAAATGGTATTCAATGGACCCAACTTGACGACCTAGACTTTGCTGACGACCTGGCACTTCTCTCCCAGACTAAGCAACAGATGCAAGAGAAAACCATATTAGTGGCAGAAAATTCTTCAAGACTAGGCCTTACCATCCACAAGGGAAAGAGTAAAGTTCTTTGAGTAAATAAGGTCAACGAAATGCCCATTATATTGGAAGGAGAGGAACTGGAAGAGGTGGAAAAGTTTACTTATCTGGGAAGTGTGATAGACAAGCAGGGAGAAACAGAAGCTGATGTAAAAGCAAGAATGGGCAAGGCAAGAGTAAAATTCCATCAGATGAAGAAAATATGGAGAACTTCAGCCTTGTCAATTAAATTGAAGATCAGAGTATTTAACACCATGATAAAACCCATTCTGCTATATGGTTCAGAAACTTGGAGAACTGTTACGATCTTGAAACGAATACAGACATTTATTAACACATGCCTTAGAAGGATTCTACAAATACGATGGCCAGATACCATAAGTAACCAAGAACTGCAGCAGCAAACAAGCCAGCAACCAGTGGAAGACGACATCCTACGAAGAAGATGGGAATGGATTGGACACACCCTACAGAAATCCACATCCAGCACCACAAGGCAAGCCCTAACATGGAACCCACAGGGTAAAAGGAGGAGAGGGAGACCTAGGAACTCCTGGCGCAGAAGTCTGGACACGGACATCAAAATAATGAACCAGACATGGAGACAGTTGGAAAGAGTGGCCCAGGACCGAACTGCCTGGCGAGCTCTTGTTGGCGGCCTATGCTCCACGAGGGGTCAGAGGCATAGATAGATAGATAGAATAAAATGTACTTTATACTTACCTTAACTGTGTCATAATCCAATATAAACATGTAGTCATTCAAATTTCAACACAGAAAAATCAATATTTATGGTTGTTTTTGACATCTAATAAATCTCATGTTTTTGACATCCAATAAATCTAACAGGTCTAGTTACGAGAAACACATATAGTAAGATAGATCTAATCGGTCAGTGTGACCATTCTACAACTCAGTCCTATCGTGATAGAACATTTCTCCCTTTATCAGATATGCTGGAAAATACTAGTTTAATTTTGGATTCAGAAGAGCTCCAACTGGTTAAATGAAAAGTTACATCGTGTTTTCAACGAAAGAAAGCCTGAAACCTTGCAAGGCTGTGTCGGTGGGAGAGAATACACTGCAACAGGCCTTTTAGGGCTGGCGCGGGTGGGAAAAGGTTTCACTAAACTCAGGATGAAGATTTATACCACACACGAGGAAAAAAAAATGTACTACCGAAACAACTACACCACAATTAATGATAATCACCTGTCGCCAGTTCACAACCTGTGGATGAATGTGTCAAAATATGAAGAAAATAAAAGAAATATTTGGCAGAAGCTTGACCAAAATGTTCGCTAGCAGTTTTGTTGTGGTTTGTGGTCTATTTTTAGCATGTTCAGGAGGAGGGAGGGGAAAGGTCAAGGTTGTAGCAACAGAAAGTAGGTGACTCCTTACAAGAAAAATTGTGATGAATCTCTGTTGTGTTATCATCATGTGCCATGGCTGCAGGTGTCGGTGATCATGTCTCCCCCCACCTCTTTTGTGTACTTATGGATTGTTTTAAACTTTTCAGCTAAGAAGGCAATTTTAAAGCAGACATACAGGACCTCCAATAGAAATTGTGAAAGCGATACAAAACTATACCCCTCCTGCTTCCTATATTGATTTCCTATTTAAAGAATGGTATATGTTTGATGGATATTCATTTTCATACATTCAAAATTTAGACGAGTTCACTTTTGGTAGACAGCAATTGGAAACCTTAGCTGCATGTCACATCATACATCCTTCCTGTGCCGTTAAATGTCACATAGGGCCCGTATGGTAGTCCGCCAAGATTTCCTGTCCTAGGTGAGTTTTTCAATCTCATCAAGGGATGTTATACCCACTGAACTGGCCTCTCTTAATTAATAATGTCCTCTTCAGTTTCACATGGTTGACCTCTTTGGCAAATTGGTTTACTTCTTCAACAGAATTAGTTCTTTTGATTCAAAATCATTACTAGGTTACAATCCAGTAAGTTATAGAATCCTCGCTATCAGACTTAAGGGCACTCCTAGAAATATAAAACTTATCCAGATATATACACCTACAACAGCAGCAGAAGAAGAGAACGTAGAAGACTTTTATAACACACTGCAAATGACAATAGACCAGGTACGAAAAAATGATATTGTATTAATAATGGGGGATTTTAATGCAAAGATTGGTACCGAAAGAGCAGAATATGAAGGACATGTAGGGAAATTTAGCATAGGACACAGAAATGAGGCAGGTGACCTGATAGGAAAGCCAAGAATCAAATAGATTACATTTCAATGCAAAGAAGGTAGAGATCAAGTATAACATCAGCAAAAACCTTACCAGCTGCTGATTGTGACATGGACCATGAGTTATTAGTAGCAGACATGAAGATAAAGACAGTTAGGGGATCAAGACCACTCCACTTTGATCTTACAAAAATATCAGAACAATACAGAAGTGAAGAACCGTTTCGAAATCCTGATGGTTGTACAGGAGGAGATGACACCAGATGAACTGGCTACACGGGCCAAAGATATCTTAATAACAACAGCTAAAGACAGGAGAAAGGAATGTGCAACAGTCTATCATGCACTATGTAAAAAGA
The DNA here is from genome assembly GCA_009760885.1 of Achatina immaculata. Lineage (NCBI taxonomy): Eukaryota > Metazoa > Mollusca > Gastropoda > Stylommatophora > Achatinidae > Lissachatina > Lissachatina immaculata. The sequence continues at coordinate 2,369,269 of CM019715.1, read as the reverse complement.
CATGGCATTCAGATATTTGGCCAAGAGAATAGAAAAGAAATGTATTCAAACTACTGCCAAAAAAGGGTAATCTGAAATTATGCACAAACTACAGAACTGTTGCCCTGATTAGTCATGCCAGTAAAATTCTGTTAAAAATCATAATGGGTAGACTTCGTAGGAAAATACAAGAAGAAGTCAATATGATCCAAGCTGATTTCAGGCAAGGAAGAGGATCAAGAGATCATATATTCAATACATGATTAATAATAGAAAAATGCAGAGAATTTAACGTGAATCTATCTTTTATAGACTATTCAAAGGCATTTGATTGTGTACAACACCAGAGACTTTGGGACATAAAATGGAAAAAAATGGAATTTCCAATATATCTGATACAATTAATATCACTGCTGTATCTAGACCAACAGGCAAAATAAACAGCGACACAACAACTTGGTTTTGACATAAAACAAGGGTCCGTCAGGGGTGCATATTGTCATTTTACTTATTTAATTTGTATACTGAAAATATAATGAGGAATGTTAGAGAAGATGTAGAAAAGATTCATTATAATATTTTATGAAATACCAGAGATTAGATATGCTGATGACACAGTAATACTGTCCACAACACAAAAAGGAATGGAAAAGTTAATTATGTCAGTCCATAAGAATAGTGAACAGCAAAACTTCTATCTTAATGTGAAGAAAACAAAAATGTTGACAACTCACAAAACAAATAAGGCAGCTGAAATATGTATCAATGAGGAAAATCTGGAAGAGGTGGAGAGTTTTGAATATCTTGGATCGTTATTATCTAATAATGGACATACAATGAGGGAAATTAAAAGAAGGACATCTATCACTCTTCAGAAAGTAAAACAACTAAAACTGTGGAGAGGAGCAGACAGAATCACAAAAATAAGATTTTTAAGGTCATGCATCTTTCCCATCACAACATATGCCTGTGAGACCTGGACACTTAACAAAACAGCTGAGAAACACATAAATGATTTTGAATGTAAATGCTACAGAAGAGTTCTTCAAATATGGGAACAGAAAAGAACAAATATATCCACACTACAAGAACTAAATATTGAAGAAGGCTGGCTAATAAAGAGGATTAAACAGACAAAACTTAAAATATTTTGGATACAGTAAACATTATGAGAATTTAGAGAAGACCGTCTTGAAAGGGTATATAATGGGAAAGAGAGGAAGACCAAGACAAAGATGGCATGCAAATGACTGAGTTAGTTACAGTATTTCTTTCTTTGTTTGCTTATTTGTGGCATTAGTTATTAACTGACATATTTACTTATTATACCACATTAACATTCAATTTACCATGGATTCATTGAAAAGTACGAAGGTCATACCAAAAGTCATGATCAAAAATTTTTTAAAAACCAGAATTTATAGAGAAAATATAAATGTATCACTTTATTCTGCGTCCTTTTCCTCACTTTTAAACATAATCTCCATTTCTCTGCACACATTTTTCCCATCACTCTGCAAGTTTGAAGTATACTTCCGTTCCAGCTGACCACAGGCACAGACGTGCTGTATTCTGGATGTTCTCTCCTGTGTCTAGCGATGGCCTCACATTTGTTCTTTCACAAAACCGAAAAGATGGTAATCACTGGGTGCCAAGTCAGGGCTAAAGGCAGGGTGTGGAAGAATTTCCCAACCTATTTTCTGAATTTCCTCAGTTGTCCTGCGAGGAGAGTTTTTTCTCACAGCTTCGTGATCTTCAGTGAACAAACGTGGGGCCCAGCGGGCACAAATTTTTCGACAGTCTAGGGTTTCCTGTACTGCACTGTGTCCTATTCCAATAATTACAGTGATTTCAGATACTGTAACACGTCTGTCTTGTTTAATGATGTTGTCAACCCTTTCCATGTGGCGTTCAGTGGAGACAGTTCAAGGGCGACCACTGTGAGGCATATCTTGGATGCTCATGTTTTCATCTTTGAAATGTTTCACCCACCTCCTAACATTGCTAGCACCCATACACACATCTCCATAAGCAAGCTGAAGTCTTTGGTGAATTTCAGCAGTGGGGATTTCCTCTTTAACGAGGAAGTCAATAACAGCAGGTTGACGAAACGAAACTTCTCAGCCCATTTTCTTTCTGCTCTGCATGGTCATATGACACATGATTGTGACATCATGTGACCTCTACATGAAGTGCAAAGGATGCAGCTTAAGCTGATATATTCTCTCAAATTATAAATTCTGATTTAAAAAAAATTTTTGCTCACGACTTTCGGTATGACTCTCACAACCTCACCCTATGTTAGTTAGCATACATATATAAATATATCTTATATCCTTCCCGTGTCATTAAACGTCACATAGGGCTATATATAAATATATAGAGTACATAAATTGTGCTGCTCATTTTAGTGTTTCTTTCTACTAGTAACTTTAAAACATACTTATAATCTGACACCATGATACACAGTTACAAACAATATTTTTGTGAACATATTTCCAAATGAACTGAACATTTTGCACACAAACTGCTACACCTGGGAACACTTGTGACCACATGCCATACATCAAACACTCAAATGGTGATAACATAACATACAACAAACAAATGATGATCACACACCATAATTTAAGCAAACACACTATACACTGTGAAGTACTAAAAAATAGTTCAATCAGTTAAACGCACTGTCATAAAATGTCAATCATCCCAAATACAAAGATTATGGAGAAGTGAAAGAAGTTCTGAATATTTTATTATCCAACATATTGGCCAAATACAGCAAACATTTGCAAACTTGGAGAGACAAATGTCAAATCTATATTAGACTGCAACACTCTGTAAACTCAGCACCACAAAACATAGTTTCTAGATTGAATAAAACTAGAATTACTTTGTGGCTTCCCTCCTACTTGTTTTCTTTGATGTGACTGAAAGTTCTCTTTGTGAGAAAATCAGGCACTATAAATACTATCCTTGTAAGGTTCCCTTCTCAGTGTATTCTTATGTGTGTCTTAAGATAAATTTTTCACAGAAAATCTTACACCACAAACATCATGACCCATAAAACTTCTCTCATATGTGTGTTCTTTTGTGTGATAGAAAAGTACATATCTGATAAAACTGAGAACTCTTGTAAGGTTTCCAGTCTGTATGTATTTTTTATGAAACTGCAAATGATGTTTATGTGACAGTACAACACTATAAACATTACACTTGTAAGGTTTCTCTCCTGTATGTATTCTTTTATCAGACAAACGCAGAGGATTACAATGGACCCTTAACACAGTGCTGGAGGACCTTGACTTTGCGGACGACATTTGTCTACTATCAAGCAGCCACAAAAATATGCAAGATAAAATAAACAAGCTAACTCAGAATGCAAACAACATAGCACTAAAGATCAATGTAGGAAAGACAAAGTTAATGAAACAAAATGTGAACAACAGAAATGTACTCAGATAGCAAGTTAGTGGAGGAGGTCAATGAATTTGTATATCTTGGCAGTAGAGTAGTAGAAAATGGAGACAGCACAGAGGACATCAACAGCAGACTTACTAGAGCAAACCAGGCTTTTGCAATACTGCAGAATATATGGAAATCTAAAATACTAAGCATGAATACAAAAATCAGGATATTTAAGAGTAATGTTCTAAGTGTACTACTCTATGGAAGTGAATGCTGGAAAATCACCAAAACAATAGAAAACAAGTTGAATTCTTTCCAGACTAAATGTTTACGAAGAATTAGAAAAATATTTTGGCCAAACACCATAAGAAATAACATCTTGTTGGCAGAGACGCAGATGAAGCCACTGACAGTAATTATTGAGGAAAGACGCTGGCGATGGTTGGGACATGCGCTCCGAATGACTGATAACTCACTACCAAAAACAGCACTAAGATGGACACCACAGGGGAACAGAAGTAAGGGTAGATCAAAAGAGACATGGAGAAGAACAACAGAAAGGATATTGAGCAATAGAGGGCTCACCTGGGCAAGAGCAGAAAAAAAGGCAACGGACAAGCATTTGTGGAAAATCCATGCGGAAGCCCCATGTGCCCTGGGCACTTAAGGTTCAGAGAGAGAGTGAGAGAAATGGAGTTTTTGTGAAAATCTGCATCATGAACCTTAAGTTTTATCTTCTATATGTATTCTTTAGTGAGACTGTAAACAGCCTTTAACTGGAAATACAGCACCACAAACATCAGATTTCCATGACTTTTCACAGGCACGTATTATTTCATATAACTGCATGCTGTACTTTTTCAAACATCCTGCACCACAAACATCACACTTGTAAGGTTTCTCTCCTGTATATATTCTTTTATGTGACTCATTCATTCATTCATTTGCATGTCCCTTGTGGAACTTTGCCTCAATAACAGCACTCCTGTAGGCCTCTCGGTTGTGAGCAAGATGGCCTGCTGCTGATGCATCCATTTGCAGATCGTCAACGATGTCCTGCAGCCATCTTCATCTTGGTCTTCCTCTTTATCTTCTTCCCATTAAGTATCCTTCCAATACAGTCTTCTCTAAATTATCATGACGTTTAATGTGTCCAAAATATTTAAGTTTTCTCTCTTTAATCCTCTTTACTAGCTTTATGTAACTGTATATAGTTTTTCATGAAAATCCAACACCACAAACATCACACTTTTAAGGTTTGTGTCCTGCATGTATTCTTTTATGTTTATGCATACAGTTTTTTCGTGAGAATCCTGCACCACAGACATCACACTTGTAAGGTTTCTCTCCTGTATGTAATCTTTTATGTAACTGCATATGGCTTTTTCGTGAAAATACACCACCACAAACATCACACTTGTAAGGTTTCTCTCCTGTATGTATTCTTTTATGTGACTGCATGTTGCCATTTTGTGTAAATCCTTCACCACAAATATCACACTTGTAAGGTTTCTCTCCTGTATGTATTCTTTTATGTGACTGCATAAAGCTTTTCTGTGAAAATACATCACCACAAATATCACACTTGTAAGGTTTCTCTCCTGTATGTATTCTTTTATGTTTATGCATAGTGCCGTTTTGTGTAAATTCTTCACCACAAACATCACATTTGTAAGGTTTCTCTCCTGTATGTATTCTTTTATGTGAATGCATACTGCTTTTAAGTGAAAATCCTGCACCACAAACATCACACTTGTAAGGTTTCTCTCCTGTATGTATTCTTTTATGTGAATGCATACTACTTTTAAATGAAAATCCTGCACCACAAATATCACACTTGTAAGGTTTCTCTCCTGTATGTATTCTTTTATGTGACTTCATATGGCTTTTTCGTGAAAACACACCACCACAAACATCACACTTGTAAGGTTTCTCTCCTGTATGTATTCTTTTATGTAACTGCATATCGCTTTTTCGTGAAAATACACCACCACAAACATCACACTTGTAAGGTTTCTCTCCTGTGTGTATTCTTTTATGTGACTGCATGGTGCTGTTTTGTGTAAATCCTTCACCACAAACATCACACTTGTAAGGTTTTTCTCCCGTATGTATCATTTTATGTTTATGCATATAGCTTTTTCGAGAAAATACATCACCACAAACATCACATTTGTAAGGTTTCTCTCCTGTATGTATTCTTTTATGTGACTGTATATTGCCTTTTCGTGAAAATCCTGCACCGCAAACATCACACTTGTAAGGTTTCTCTCCTGTATGTATTCTTTTATGTTGCTGTATTTGAAGTTTTTGTGCAAATACTGCATCACAAAGATCACACTTGTAAGTTTTTTCTCCTTGGTGTATTATTTTATGTGACTGCAAATATGTTTTAAGTGAAAATTCTGCACCACAAACATCACACTTGTAAGGTTTCTCTCCTGCATCTACAGTTTCATAATAACAAATTTTAACATCCAAGGAAACTTCAGATTTAGAAGTATTCTCTTCTCTCTGTCTTATTTCATATCTCTCTAGTGCATTCTCACTACCAGAAGTCACATCAGACACATTACACTTGTAAGAATTCTCATTATCAGAAATATCTCTATGTGATGTAACACTCAAGTCATCTGCTTCCATATTTCTCTTACTCACTATAGACTGAGTAGTTTGACCACTAAATGAAGATGTGATACTGGACTTCTCATTATGTTCTTCATTTTTCAAAACAACAATGTCATCCTTCTGAGTCTCATGAAAGTTTAATAACCTCAATGACTCCTTATCATCAGTCTGACATAATGAGCTATTTCCTTCTCTTGCTGTTTCTAGAAAATCATCATCTCTAGCTATTCTGTCCATTTCTTCAGTTTTCACATTCACAGGACAAGCCAGCACATTAGGATGATCATGCGTATGTACTGTCATGTGACTACTAGCATATGTCATCTTCATATCTCCATCAAAGATACCAAGGTCAGGGACACAAAGTTTGCACAACAAACCAGAGTGTGTATCTGAAATTTGAAAGAAGAAAAACAGCAAATTAAATACTGCAAAGAAGAAAAACAGATTCTTCTTCTTCTTCATTCGCTTCTACCACCAAGAAGGCCCCATGACCCTCCTGAATTTACTATTGTGGTCCCTGATAGGTCCCGTGGTCACCGAAAGGACCACATGAGATCCATGAGAGGACCACAAGAGGTTCAGCGTATCGCAGGGTTTGAGCCTATATTCTTGGTGGATCTCTTCATTGGCCGGGAGAGTTTCATTCCACGTGCGGCATCTGAAGAATATCACCAGCAGTGTCTTAACCTCTGGGTTAAGCTGGTTCAGCCATTTTGTCCGATATGAGTGCACTTAAGACATGGCCGACCTCCAGACCAGAGGTGCCATGATTTGACTATTGTTTACTTCACTTAATCCTTTCTTTCACCTTTTCCACAGTGATGCCGTGCAGCAACCTCATTTGCACCTTTCTTCACTAGCCAGGAGCCCTACTCCATGCATGACAGCTGAAGAATCTCGTCAGCAGTGGCAGATGAGCTACCAAAAATGACTCATCTACCTGAAGCGTCTGGTTTTCAGGTGCCAGATATTCGCCTTCGCCCCTTCTACTATCAGTTTAAATAGTTCTGTCACGAGAAGGCCAGGAGCTGGACTTGATTGTCAGAGGCTATTTGAGACACAAGCTATTGGAGTGGAGAGCGTATCCTCCAACCCCACCTCTGGCTATAACAATCCTTAGAACCAAAAAAAAATAGCAAATTAAATACTGCAAGCTCTAGACTTCCGACCCCCGGGGTTACAAGTTTTCACTCTTTTTCCCTTGTGCCACATAATGAAACATGCAAGTCTTCTCCAGCTGTCCTACATCTCCATACAGAACGCCCGTGATTAAGGAGTTTGGTGATATCAGGTTCTTCTGAAGATCCTTCAATGCACTGCAGTTTCTTGTTCTTGTCTGTCGCAGTGCATGCAAGTTCTAGAGACAACCTTACAAAAATTAGAAACTGTCTTTATACAAGGGATGATCAGAAAAAGAGGTTATATATGCAGATATGCAAAAGAAACAATCCACTGATGAAAAGTATGGAATGTTACAAATATATGCACATGCTATTTCTAAACCTAATCACCAAAAGTTGATTGAGATATTTGTCTGACAAGAAAGATAAATGGGATGAGAAGCGGGGGAAGATCAAGGAGAAAAGAAGTCATGGACAGTTCATCATGATGGCACAATACAAAGTCACCAGCTGAGTCAACTGATATCAAGGATCAAGATCTGTGGAGAAGCTATACCCCAATGCCCACCAGCATGGCACCTGATGATGATGAACTTACAAGACTCTTTTAAAGAATACATTTTTCCTACTGCATTTAATCTTCACATCAGCAGAATAATTTTTTTATAAATAGGAAACAATAAAGCTTTTGTACGGTAAAGTAGGAGAAAACAGTTTTGCAGGATTAGACTTGAAAAAATAAAACTGTAGACAAAGCACTTTAATGAGATGTGAGAGAAAGAAAAATCGCAAGAGAATTACCTACAGCTTCATAATAACAAATGTTAACATCCACTGAAACTTCAGATTTAGAAGTATTCTCTTCTCTCCAGAAAATGTAACTGCCCTATAGTCTGGGAAATTAAAACGATCACCTCTCCCAAAACTATCCTCACTCTTCATGAGGGATTCACATGCAAGTCCCTTAATGTGATATATGTCATCATATGCTAAAGATGTAGAATAACCTATATTGGTGAGACTGGCAAGTTCTATAGACAACCTTAAAAAAATTAGAAATTGTCTTTATACAAGGGACTGCATGCAGAAACATCTGTACGATATCACCCAGCATACTTCGAATCCAGTTCTGAATCATTTCAATGGCCCCAACCACAGAGGCAAATCTGATTTCCTGGTAACAGCCATCAAACAATGTCACGCAGATGACATAAGCCACCTAGCGCTTGAGAACCGCTACATTCAGGATTATGGAATGCTAGAACCACATGGTTCGAACTCGTTATTCAGCTACACCTAACATTCTCCTCTTCAACAATCATAATCCCTCTCCACGAAGCTCCACTCCCTTCTCACTTGTGACACATAGTTCAGAAACTTCTCACAGCATCAGAATACAACCCCTCAACTCCAACCATAATCATCTATTTCATCTTCTCTGGCTAGGTTAACACTGTATCACTCTCTCTCCCGTCCATGGTTTCCCCACCCACCACCCTCAGTTACAACCTACCTATCACACATCCCAAGTCTCCATTTAAATACTCTCTGCACTCTATTATGCACATTTCTGACACACAGTGTCATTAAGTCACAATTTTGTACAAGTTACAGATCTCTTCTTCTTCTTCGTTCGCACTGTCTGTCTATATCTGCAGTCCTGTCTCTTGGATAAATTTCACTGTTTTTTGTAATTCATGTATGGAACCGTAGAGCTTATCTTCTTTAGTGGTTTCACTTGGCCAGTAATTATTTCTCAGTGTCTCGTAGTTGATGCAGTTCTGGAGGATATGTTCCACGGTTTGGGGCACCTGGGCACATGTACATAGATTAGTAGTACCAACCTTAAACTTTGTATACATATGACTTCGGAGTCGGCTGTGTCCTGTTCGGAGACGGAAGATGGTGACTTGTTCCTTTCTGTTTAGCATGTGATAGTCATCATGTGGTGGTGTTTGTGGCTTCCTGTAGGTTTTTATCATGCTTTTCTTCTGATTATAGGTGACTGGTATGTCTGGTTGCTCCATTTCAGTGCCCTCTTTGGCCAGATGGTCAGCTTTCTCATTGCCTGGTATCCCACAGTGGGAGGGAATCCACTGCAAAGTGACTCCATGTTGTAAGCCAATTTTTGACAAGGCATCCTTAAGGTCTGGTAGTTTGTTGCACTGAAGAGCCTCCAGTACTGATCTTGCATCTGTGAGAATTACTACAGGACATGTATCAATTCTGGAGTCTGATAGTTTTTCAACTGCAGCAATAATTGCCCTAACTTCTGCATCAAAGTTGTTGCAGTATTTACCAGTGGGTATGGAAATCTTGTCAATGGTGTTGTTTGGATATTCAATATATGCTCCTGCCCCACCATTTTTATGGCATTATGTGCAGATCCATCTGTATACACACGTATCCAGGTGTCACATGGATATTTGTCATCTAGAACACTAAGTGTGGCTATTGATCTTACAAGACTGCTCTGCATCTCACCATTCTGCACATCTTTCACTTCAGTCTGAATAGTTATTTGTGTATAATCTGCTTCTTTCCATGGTGTATGCTCTGGTACAGATGATAATGGAGTGACTACAGTTGGAAGGTCAGGTATCAGCTTACGCATACGCTTGGCCTGATGAATGAAGCTGCTTCTTTTAAGCCGTCCTAATGCCAAGTTATTGAATCTCTCCTTCAGGGGATGGCTTACAGAGCTAAGGAATTTTTCTCCCATGGTCATGACCTTTGTGTCTCTACGTTCCTTTAGCGGTTGAACACCAACTATTTTCTGCATTTCTACTATTGGTGTGGACCTCATGGCACCTGTGATAATCCGTAGTGACTGATTTTGAACCTTGTCTAGATTATGCAGCGTAGTGTTTGATGCTGTGCACCAAGATGTTGAGCCATATTCTAAATGTGGTAGAATACTTTGCTGATATACGTTCTTGAGGATTCTTTCACTAGCTCCCCATGTAGTCCCACTCAATTTTCTTAATATGGCTAGTTTTCTTCTGGCTTTTGCTTCTGCACTGTTGATGTGTTGCTTCCAAGTCAGTTTTGAGTCAAGAGTCACTCCTAAGTAAGTGGGTTGGTTGTCCATCCTTAAGGGTATTTCATTTACAAAGATCTTACCTGCTTTCTGTTTAGATGAGAGGGTGAACAGAGTGGTACTTGATTTCTCTGTGTTGATACTTACACACCATTTGTTTGTCCATGATGTCAAGATGTCTGCTGCTCTTTGGAGTCTCTGTGTAGCAACTGTCGCATATTCATCTGTACACCACATGACCAGATCATCTGCATACAGTGCTGCTTTGATTCCATAGGGAAGTTCCTTGACCAGGTCATTAATGAATACAAGGAATAGTGTAGGCGAAAGGACTCCTCCTTGTGGTACACCGTGTCGCAGAAGTACTTTCTGGCTTTTGCGTCCATCCATTACTACTCTAGCTCTTCTATTGTGTAAATAGGACTTTATCCAGTTGTACAGTCTTCCATTCACATTGCAGTTTCTTAGTTTCCACAACAGACCTTTTTTCCATACTTTATCAAAGGCTTTCTTCAGGTCTATCCACGCTGCTAGTACAAGGTTTTTCTCTTGGAATGCATCCTCAATCTCTTGAGAGAGATAGGTCACTTGATCTTCCGTACTGTAGTACTGCCTAAATCCTGCTTGTTGTGGAACGAGAAGGTTTTCACTTTCTAGGTACCATTTTAGCCTCAGGTCAATGATGCGTTCCATCGTTTTGCATAGGCAGCTAGTGAGACTGATTGGCCTGTAGCTGGAGGCAGTATCACTGTTTTTAGCAGTGGTACCATGCTTGCTTCCTTCCAGATTTGAGGTAACTTACCTGTGCTCCAGCACATATTGAAAATATCCAACAGCTTTCCCATTGCTGCCATTCCCAGGTTCTTGATCATTTCATTGGACACTCCATCTGGTCCTGGTGATTTCCTTGGTTTCAGTTTACTAACTGCTAGGTCTAACTCACTGCGTGTGATTGGTGCATCCATGACCTCCACTTTTCTGACTTGTTCCTCCTCTTTCTGTGGCTCGATGCGCACTGTACGCTCCTTCTCTGGATGGATATCAATGTTGCAGTCCTGTGCAAACATGCAAGCAAAGTGATCTGCTACCTGCTTACCTGTAAGAGTTTTCCCATCCTCTATTAGTGTAATCTTTGTACTTCTTCCAGTACTCTCATCATTTAACCGTTTGATTAGTTTCCACAGTTTCCTTCCATCCTTTTCAAAGTTTAGGGACTCTGTTTTCTCTCTCCAACTTTCCCGTCTGGCTTGCAGCTTTGCTGTCTGAAATTTGGCCTTAGAATGTTGGTAATTATTGTGGTGTTCTTGGCATGGTCTATTTTCTGCTTGCTTTCGAGCTGCTTCCACGTCATCATGGAGTTTTCCCAGCTCACTAGACCAGTATGGTTTATAGTCCCTGCGAGCTCCTCTGGGAATGGTTTCACGAGCGGCCTGAAGGATACAAGCATTGAACTCCTTCACTATGCTGTTAATATCCTTACCTTCTATGGACAGCTGTCCCACCAGGATACCTGTACGATGTCTGTACATTGTCCAGTTTGCTTTTTTATAGTTCCATCTGGGGAGAGGGTTACTGGTGTTAAGGAGTTCATTTTCTATTGTCAGGAAGACTGGTCGATGGTCGCTACCTCCAAGTTGTTTTCCAACTTCACGTGTAATGTTCCACTTCAGATCTGGAGAGTGGAATGCCAGATCTGGTGTTGATTTTGTATGCCAAGCCCTTGAGTAAAATGTTGGGGCATCCATTGGCTGGTTGATCAGGAGAAGTCCATTATCATCCTGCCAGCTCTCAACTTCCTCTCCTCTCTTGTCTATGTGGTCATAGCCCCAGCTCTGGGAATGACTGTTAAAATCACCGCAGACAATCAGTCTCTCTTTGTGTGGGATTGTTCCTAAAGCAAGTGGGCGGTCATTAGGACAGTAATAGTTAAGGAGGTGGAAATCTGTATTACTACTTTTTAGATGGATCATCTGGTATTCAGCTCCTTCCATGTACACTCCCACCTGACATGCGCTGATGTTATTCTTAACAAGTGTGAGTACTCCTCCTTTTCTTCTGTCCTGTCGGTCTGATCTAAAACACTGGTAGCCTCTGATTTTAAAGGCGGCATCTTTGGTTAGGTGTGTCTCCTGTATGCAGCATATACTTACCTGCTCTGCAAAAAGTATGTTCTCTAGTTCAACCTTTTTGCTATAGCCATCTCTAACACTGCTGACACCCTCAGCATTCCACTGCATTATTTTAAGTTCTTGCTTTTTGGCTGTTTTCTTCTGTTGTATTTTTTGGCCAGTAGCTCTACTCTCATGTCTCCTGACTCCACAAGACGAACTGAGAGGACCTCCAGTAGCATTGGGTGGACCCTTTCGAGGCAGGGGGCCCGGCACTGCACCTGCCTGGTTAGTCTTCACAGGGCGAGCACCATGTTTGAAAACTGTAGATATAGACATTTCATTAGCGATAATGCGTGTTACCCTGATTTTTGCGATGCGCCTTTTGGCTGGGTAACTCCGACTTCAGCACCTTTCCTTGCTAGGGCAGACTGTGGTCTTGCTCGGACTGCCATGAAGACAGTGTGGCTGGCCTGGCCAAAACTTTGTTTTCCAGCCTCTGGTGGCTGTACTTAAACCCCTTCTCCATGTCAGATGGTTTGAGACAGTTCCACAAAGACACTCTGACTCTGAGATGAGGAATCTGATGAGTGCTTCAACGATATCCATTCCCCGCCACCTATAGTCTACTGGCTCTGTTTTGTTCACATCATTCTGATAGCCATTGTTGTAAAGACCCATAGGCTTGTCACGTCCTGGATTCATTGGTTTCACACCAGACTTCCCTCATCCCCGCCAGAGATCTCCATGTCCCCATCCGTCCACCAACCTGACATTACATTTTGCAAAAATAACAATTACAATTACAATTAGTGTTGATTGCTACAAGTTTCTGGGCTACAGAGGTAGGTCAGAGTTTTTAAGCAAACAGATCTATGTTCCCTGTCTCACAAACACTGTGTTAAGATAAGTGTGCTCTTAACACAGTTGTTCCCAGGGGGGAAGTTACAGATAAGTGCTCTTTCATTTTATTTGGTTTTTTTTTTTTAAAAACACAAAATTCATGTGAATTTATACTTTAACTCCACTCTCTATTTCTTTGTCCCGTGTATTTTTGTACAATTAAGGCTCACACAGAAAAGTCACAACTTTGTAGCCGTTAAGTAATAAAGATGTTCCTACCTTTTTCCTAGTTTATACATTAAGAGAATTACCTGGGACTCAAACCACGAACTCTGGTAGGACAAGCAGGTGTCTAGCCACGAGAAAAAGCATACAAATTAACTGCACTATCTCGCACCTCCTGGTACAGGTGATGGCCAAAAGTGGTGTCTTGATTCTTCAAATAAAAGGCAGATCTGTAACAGGCGCTGGGCTGTTATTTTGTTGATGTATTCATCACTTATGCCAGTCTTGAGCCTATTAAACATGTAGTGTCTCACTCTGTTGTGGCCTTTCTGAGTCTAAAGATCTTGACTTGTTCTCTGCTGAGCTGGTAGAAGGCATCATTCTTCTGGTGTCATGGATGTTCTTTTTCTCATTTGTTCTTGTATTTGACTTTTATCAGAGTTTTGACTTCATCATGATATGGTTGTGTCAACATGCTATGATTTGCATAAGATATGACTTCAAAAGATTAAGTTAATCTACCAAAAGTTTTATGATCTATTCTTTCAATGCATTGACTAACCACAACCTCACCTTTATCATCTTCACTAGTTGCAACTTCTTCTTTTTCCACTTTCAGCACATTCCAGTAATCTCTCTGTACATCAGTTTCTTTACAACTGCAATCAATTTTCTGAAACACATTGTTATACTCATGATACACAGAAAAATAGTGTGAAGTTAAAGTTAACATATTCCCACAACGAACTACTTCCTTTCTAAAAAGTATGTCATGATCATACATTTAGTGCCACTTGTGGAAGTTTGTGGTTTATGGTTTGGATCATCATCATTAAATTCTAGACATGTTCATAGGTGCTCATATCCCTCCCCTTCCTCAATATATCCATGCTGATAGTGCACATTCTGTGTTGGTTTACAAGTCCTCTCACATGTCCCATATACCTTTCATTTTAGACTGTGCTAATCTGTACTCCCAGCTCTCTCAGTCTAAGCAGTGATGCAGATTTGCTTCTCTTGAAGTCCTTCATTGTTTATCTTTCTAAGTAGATGCCCTCCCCACCCCAACCACCTGTTATCCTCCTCTCTTTTCATCTCTTCTTTACGACTGGCTCTATCGGCTTATCCTTTGTGTGGCCCGCGTGGTCTATGCATTTCTCTGTTTCCTACTTCTAGAGGAGGTGATATTAAGATAAGCTATTCGTTTAGTTATTTGTTTTTATCTAGTTTGTGCATGTAATCCTCGAAAAACGCTCACGCCGAAATATCGGATGTTGTATGTTTTTCATTTATACACTATCATACCTTCTATTCATTTTTTCTCACTTTACTCACTCCCTCTGCCACTTTGTAAAACTGCACCATACACCTCTATCTACCTTTATTATCTTTCTAAGCACACTGACTAGAACAGGCAAATGAATGGCATAGCACAACATATGCATTATTCATAGATTTTGAGAAAGCCTTTGACAGTGTCAACAGAGATGCACTGTGGAAAATCCTAAGATGGCATGGCCTCCCCCATAAAATAGTTAATGTAATCAAAGCCCTATACGAGGGTTTTCAGTGCAAAGTTATCTGTGGAGAACATACCTCCAGCAGCTTTAGGGTACAAACAGGACTGAAACAGGGATGTGTACTATCACCAACATTATTTATCTTGGCAGTAGACTGGTTAATGAAGGAGGCAACATCAGACAAACGCAGAGGATTACAATGGACCCTTAACACAGTGCTGGAGGACCTTGACTTTGCGGACGACATTTGTCTATTATCAAGCAGTCACAAAGATATGCAAGATAAAATAAACAAGTTAACCCAGAATGCAAACAACATAGGACTAAAGATCAACGTAGGAAAGACAAAGTTAATGAAGCAAAATGTGAACAACAGAAATGTACTCAGAGTAGATAACAAGTTAGTGGAGGAGGTCAACGAATTTGTATACCTTGGCAGCAGAGTAGTAGAAAATGGAGACAGCACAGAGGACATCAACAGCAGACTTACTAAAGCAAACCAGGCTTTTGCAATGCTACAGAATATATGGAAATCAAATAAACTAAGCATAAATATGAAAATCAGGATATTTAAGAGTAATGTTCTAAGTGTACTACTCTATGGAAGTGAATGCTGGAAAATCACCAAAACCATAGAAAACAAGTTGAATTCTTTCCAGACTAAATGTTTACGTAGAATTAAAAAAATATTTTGGCCAAACACCATAAGAAATAACATCTTATTGGCAGAAATGCAGATGAAACCACTGACAACAATTATTGAGGAAAGACGCTGGCGATGGTTGGGACATGTGCTCCGAATGACTAACAACTCACTACCAAAAATAGCACTAAGATGGACACCACAGGGGAGCAGAAGTAAGGGTAGACCAAAAGAGACATGGAGAAGAACAACAGAAAGGATGTTGAGCAATAGAGGGCTCACCTGGGCAAGAGCAGAAAAAAAGGCGAAAGACAGGCATTTGTGGAAAACCCTTGCGGAAGCCCCATGTGCCCTGGGCACTTAAGGTTCAGAGAGAGAGAGAGAAGCACACTGACAATACTAGATCCAGTAGTTGTCAATCTGCACTGATAGCAGAGCCAGCCAGTCTATCAGCTTAGCTTTTTTATTTCCCTGGACGCCTGTAAGCCTAGGGACATAGATGAAGGTGACTTTGTGAACCACTGATCTCTGCAATGACTGAAACCACTGCCTGTGTACATGGCTTGCTTCAACTTTCCAAATCATACTCACTGAATCACTTAGAATGCAGACATGGCCACAATCTTGTGACTCCAGCCATACGAATGATTTTGTTACTGCCATCACCTCCATCATCATGCTGCTTGAGGTCATATCAAAGACATCACTGGCTTCCTGGATTGTTCTGCCTGCTGAGTGTGCTGTGAATGCTCATGCACTCCTCTGACACTGTACAACAGATCCATCTGTGTAAATAACTGCATCTGCCACACTGGAGTTTTCAATGATGAGGAGGTTAACCTCTGCATTCACAGCAAGCTGATTCTGCTCTTTGCTCCTCTTGTCAACCCTAACAATGCAAGTGAAAGTGCCCTTGAATGCTGGAGGCACAGGTACCCTTCCTTGTCAGGGTTGATACTGTTAAGTGCACAGACCTGCTTGATAACATCTTCTGCACATATGCGCAAGTAAAAGTCTGGATTTAGTTTCTCTGATAATAAAACTAAAGAAAACATTAATCTATATAAAACTACTTCATAAAACAAAATGATACAGTCAAAAGGGATAGGGTGTGTTGTCAGTCTCTCTCTTTCTCTTGTTCCTTCAGTGCCAAAGACAAATGGGAACCACTGGCAACATGGGAATTACACTTTTTTTTCAGTCTTTAGCTATCTTCTTGGCCATCTCTCATGAGAGTCCTTTGTTTACCAGCATTATCTCTGCTGCACATCTCCATATCTCTTCTGGTCATCCTAAGTTTCTTTCACTCTGTGGAGTCCACATCAGAGCTGTCTGTAGTAAAGACTTGTCTGTCATTTTCAAAATGTGATCTATCCACTGCCACATTCTTTCAATTGCTGTTGAAAGTGGTATATTTATAAACTATTAGGTCTGTGTAATTACATGCATTCGTATCAACAAAATTTACCATACAAAATATTACCTCAGCACTGTCAAGATAAAAAATAGATCCATTCCTTGGGCAGCCTCCATTTTTCTTATGTTTGCATTTGTCACAACCTATCATGTAACAACCACCGACTCTATGCACCTCATCAGTCAGTTGCTATACTACTGTACTATAAATGGTTAATAGTGCATTAAGAAAAAAGTATATCTTTACATATAAATTAGTCCAATATATGAAGTTTCTTGGCAAGTTACACAGCACATAAATATCAAAAATAATCTTACTCCAACTTGGCAAAATACTGAAATCATGACAGCAGAAACAAACACTCACTAACCTGATCTAGTTCTGGCATTGTCTGTACTGTTTCTTCATACTGTTCCATTTCTTCACAAAATTTCTGGGTACAATTCCTGCAAGAGAAAAATATAACCTATCACTTATTTTGTGAAGAAAGTTCACAAAGTCTAGTATCTCATTTTTTAAAGAAAGTTCACAGTAGTAGCACATTTTGCGAAGAAAGTTCACAAAGTCAACACTTCTACTAGATTAAATGTAATAATACTGTACAACATCATCATCATCATTCCCTTTCACTCCCTTAAGAGCACAGGCGACGGATAAATGCTCTCCAGTGATCCCTGTTCTTGGAATTATTCTCTGCTACCTTCTGCACAAAGTCATGTGCTCTGTTATCAGAGTCCCTTCCTTTTCCAAGACAAAGTTTCCTGGTTTTCCTCTCTGTGTTTCTGTAATGCTCCAGTTTGTTTTTACAGAAAACAGGTTGTTGGCCTATCCCCCAACCTCCTTAGTCACCTCTTACAACATTTGTGGAACGTCGCAGTGGTTCTATTCTTTTCTCTCCAGGGGGCCCAGTAGCCACAGTTCTAAATTGTAACCCAAGGTACCCTCAAGGTATGGATGATAAAATTCAGCTTCTTTTTTTTGTGTTTGGCTGGAATAAAGTATCTGACCCATTTTTTGTTTTTTAAATTTGCTTCAAATTTAATTTTAGTTGGTTACTTGATGGATCATGCTCATTGCACAAAGGGCGGTTACTCCATATGCACTCTGATCCCATTTTCAATATTTCCACCAGTGTTTGGTGGCTGATGATACCAGTTCTGTGTTGACTAACCAGTCTTCTTTGCTTCCCAATGAAGCGAACGCTCTTGTCTAGCCACTGCATGTATGATGTCATGTTCCGGCAATCTGTTCATGGCTGCAGATTTAGAACTGTTCC
Source organism: Achatina immaculata (assembly GCA_009760885.1). Lineage (NCBI taxonomy): Eukaryota > Metazoa > Mollusca > Gastropoda > Stylommatophora > Achatinidae > Lissachatina > Lissachatina immaculata. The sequence continues at coordinate 2,351,058 of CM019715.1, read as the reverse complement.
TCGAGTTGGCGATCTGACCAGCTTCTCTGAGTGCATTCAGGGCATCAGCCTGGTCCATTGCCTGTCCACCCTCTACCGTAGCCATGCCAGCAAGTCTGTCCACTCATTCACTGCCTCTCACCCTCACTTGACCTGGCACAAAACTGAAAGAGAATTTTGTCAACCATGATCTTCTCAGTGACTCCAACCATTGCTTTCATACCTGACTCAATCTTCCTAGGCATATTCATTGAGTCACTTAGAATACACGCCTGGGTGAAGGTCCATGTCTCCATCCATGCCATTGTCTTGTTTACTGCCATTACCTCCATAGTGAGGCTACTTGTGGTCAAAGCAAAAGCACCACAGTCTTCTATCAACATTCTCCCTCTGATCTGTGACATAACATTTCTTCTTGAAATTTAATGTTGATAGCTCTCACAATATCATCCAAGTCAGTCTGAAGCCTGAGCTAGGAAAGAAAAGATCTTTCTTGTTGTACATCACCAGCCACTTGTCTATTCTTTATGGCATAAGTTAGAAGGACTTCTTATATGCTTAAATATGGCCAGAATTCTAAATACGTTTTTCAGCCACTGTTACAAAGTCATCTTCTTCTTTGTTCGCTTCTACCACCAAGACTGTCCCATGATCCTACTGAATTTACTCTCATGGTCCTCAATAGGTTCCCGTGTAGTCCCTGATAGGACCATACAAGATCCTCAAGAGGATCACAACAGGTTCAGAGTATTGCAGGGCTTGAGCCTGTATTTTTGGTGGGTCACAGAAGTGTCACTGCATAACATTGTGGTTTTCATTGCACCAGTTTAGTCTACAGTTGGACTTTCTCACTGAAAAACCTCGATGTGTTGTGGATATCAGTATATCCCCGCCGGGTGAGAGGTGGTTGCCCATGTAGTCCAGCGTTGGACTTTCTCACTGGAAAACCTCAATGTGATTTGGATATAATATATCCCCATCGGGTGAGAGGTGGTTGCCATATTGTGGTCATGGCCACTACTCCTCCTAGTGGTGACCAGGACAGACTTTTTGTCGTGGAGGATGAATCCTCGCCACTTGTAAGTTTCACCCCTGGGTTAAGCTGGTTTACACGTATCATCCCAGTATGGGTGTATATAGAACATGACCGGCCTCTAGAGCGGAGGCACCGTGATATGCGCAGCCATCAAGTTTCATCCCTGGGTTAATCTGGTTTAGGCATTTGAGCCAGCATGAGTGTATATAGAACATGGCCTACCTCTTGAGCAGAGGTGCCATGATATGAGCAGCCCTGACCACGAGACTACTGGCTACTTCACTTAATCCTATCCATCACTTTTTCCACGATGGCGCCACACAGCAACTCTAATCGCATTTTTCTTCATTGGCCAGGAGGAGTTTCAATCCATGCACGGCAGCTGAAGAATCTTGCCAGCAGGAGCTTTACTTCTAGATGAGCTACCAACCAATACCAATGAGTCTCATTTAACCCGAAAGTGCCTGGTTTTTAGGCACCAGATATTTGCCTTTTGTCAGTTTAAACAGTTCTGCCACGAGAAGGCCAGGAGCTGGACTTGAACTGTCAGAGACAACATGCCATGGAGACATTTAATTGGAGTGGA